>JAUMHE010000060.1:7518081-7533463 GCA_032359235.1 Enteromius mattozi | reverse complement strand
CTATATATATATATATATATATATATATATATATATATATATATTTTAAAAGCAGCTTTTTTTATTATCATCATATTTAATATTATTTTAATATATTTTAAAATGAATAATAACAATTATTATTATTATTATTTAAAATGATTGTGTCCCTTCCTAGGTTGTGGAAAAAATATTTTTTTATATATTTTTTTAGGACTCTTTGACAAATAGAAAGTTTAAAAAGTTTTTTGTTAATTTTAGTTCAATGCATTGTAGTGAATCAGAGTGAATCAGCCACTGATTCTGCCACTGATTCTGTAGTTTAATGTTTCCGACTCCAGACTCAATATTTACACTTATGTCCACGTATTTATTACTTATTATAGCTGTGAAATAAATTGGATGATATAGATTCAGATGATCATTATCATAAAATAAAATTGATAATTTAGTGATAACAATGTACAAGTTTGTTTACCTAATTTAGTTTTTCAAAAGTCATTATTCTGTTAAAACAATTAAAGATTATACATTCAAGCAAATACAAATCAGTCAATAATTGTTCAGACATTAAAAGTTTTTTCATTTCTCTGTAGAAGTATCAAAGGAAACCTTAAGACCTTAAAATTGCACCAACACGTGGCTTGCAACATTTTTCTTTACAAGCTGTACACACTTTCAGCAACTTTATAACGGTCTGTAATCCTTCCTCTTTCTCTTACAAGCCCCAGTTCTGTACCTCCAGCAGCCTGAAACGCTCGGGCCACTGCACAGAGTGTAAACAGGAAGTGGATGTGGTGGTCTGAGGTCTCTGAGGACGACTGGAGGGTGAGCGGAGATCAAGACCAGCAGGAGCCGAGGGGAAATTAGCGGACAGCTAGCGGCTAGTCAAAAAACAACTTCAGTCCATCTGACGAATGACTTGAGCGTTGGAGGAATGTCTGTGAAACAATGGCTCTGAAAGATGATTTAGCACTGAAACAAAGGGATTTTTCAGTGATTTTCCTTTGGCAGGCCGCTGCTGGATCAAACTAGCCAGTTAATGAGGTCATTTCAGTTTTTGTGTACAAATATCAGTGTTATCTAGATTTTTATTTTAGATGTAGTGGTGCCTTGCTGCCATTATTGCTAGAGTTTTGACTGACAGGGAAACATAAAGCACACCATTTGATGCATCAGTAATGTCTGGAGCAAAGATGAAACATGAGTTATGTTCCTTATGTTTTCACTGCTTTATGTTATGTCTTTGAAAGTACATGCCACCCTTTTGTACCAACTCAGAAGACAAACCACACCACACCTTTTACATATTGTAAGGTGTGACTCACTTCTATTATTTTGTGTTGTTCACATATATGTTTTTATTTTGAAGTCACACCCCTAATGGTGCAAATAAGCTTTTTTACCAGTGCGACAGGTTCAGACTGTCACACATTTTCACATCCATCTCACAGGCACTACCTCAATTAATGTCAAGTACACATGACTTCCCTCCACCAAACACATCTCTCTTCTCCAGTCAGATTAGAGAGTGTAAAGTGTCTACTACTTAAAGGTACAGTCCACCCAAAAATGAAAATAAGCTGTTTTCTCACCCATGACCCATCCAAGATGTATAGGTGCATTTTTTCCTCAAGTAAGACAGTAAAGAAGAGCACTGAATGAGCTATCAAAACATATTATCCTGGGATTATTTCTCTGATTGTCAGATATGTTGGAAAGTGAGTAACCTGTAGATGTGTGCTGCTCGAACCGCAAACTTCAGATGGTTCAATGCGATTTTGTGAACTTGGTTCAAAACAGCTCCCAAAACAGAACTGGTTCAAAAGAATGATGCATTCGCAAACCAGAGATCACTCTGGATCGTTTGCCTCAGGTAATAATGTTGTAAATGATGTCCTGTTTCTTGCACAGACTGATTGTTTCGCTTCATAAGACCACAATATATCGTCAGGAGCCATGTATGTTAACTTTATATTCCTTCATATGCTTTATTCTCAAAAACAGATACCTGCTTGCTTGCATTTTATCACCAAGGATCACAGTTTCAGCTAAAAATCTTCTTTACAGTTCGGTCTCCTACATCTTGGATAGCCTGAGGGCAAATAATAGCAAATTAAAGTGAATTAACAGCAAATTTTAATTTTTTTGGTAAACTATTCATTTAAAATTGATGCACAATCAGTTCAAGGCAATGAACTCCATAAAAAAAAACGTTCAAAGCACTATAGGTGAAAATGTTAATGAAAATACACTTTTACCTTTATACCAGCTGCAACTCCTGGAGTGAAAAACACAAACAATTCCTGTAAGGGAATACTCACAGAGGGCAAAATGAGTTATTGTTATGGCATGTATATAACGACCTCATGGCCAGAGGAAGCCAAAGTGGGAAATGCCCTCGATCTGCCAACATTTCAAAACAATAAGGACTAAATCTGACTGAGTGTAGCCTTCAAAATGTCCTGCTGGTTCCACACAAACAATAGCCGGTACCTTTTTCTACAAACATTTGACATGTGCGTAATACTAGTTAAGATCTGTAGCAGTTGGGAATACCCGACAGTCCTCATGGAAACGGTTTCTACCCCCATCAGACCAATCTAAAGTTACGCCTCGATTAAATACGAGAAGCCACTGTAACAAATTGGGTTCAACTGTCCCTGGCAGTCACTACTGCTACAAGTCCAGACTTGTCGTGTGAACACAAACCTTTGTTTCACACCACAGCCAAACAAGAGTGCGAATGATGACATGAGTGTTTTACTATAAAGTGAATGCGTCACACGCACACTTTCAGTCTTCGCGGAACTACGGTTAAAACACCCAAAATATAGACGTTTACACTAACTGAAACACAGAGACAGCTGCACGCTGAAAAGAAATCCCTCGACACCTGCTACAAGTGATCAATTCCTTAAATGATGCCACAAACAAATCTATTCTTCTAGGTTCGACCCTGAGAAAGGCTGCAAGGCTTGTATTCATGGTTTTGAATTGAGTTAATCCCAATTTCCAAATCCAAGATTTAATTATGTAAGTATGCAACACTTCTGTTTGGAATTCCTTTTTTAAAGGACTAATTCACCCAAAAATTCTATAATTATTTACTCACCTTTATTTTTTTTCCATGAAACACAAAAAGACATTAAGCAAAGTAGTAAATGACAGGATTTACTGAACTATTGAGATGATTTTACAAAGATACAGTGCTGTGAAAAGCTACAGTAAAAGGTTAATCTTTTGAAACATATTGACCCCTAAATGGTTCACAGTAGTACCTTGAAGCAACGCTCTGAAAATAGGCTAATTTTCCAACTCCCCTAGAGTTAAACAGTTGAGTTTTACTGTTTTTGAATCCATTCAGCTGTTCTCCGGGTCTGGCGGTAGCACTTTTAGCTGTAGCTTAGCATAGATCATTGAATCTGATTAGACCATTAGCGTCATGCTCAAAAATGACCAAAGGGTTTCAATATTTTTCCTATCTAAAACTTGACTCTTCTATAGTTAAACTGTGCACTCAGACCGACGGAAATTGAAAAGTTGCGATTTTCTAGGCTGATATAGCTAGGAACGATATAATAATAATAAAGATAATAAAGATCCGGCATGTAATCAAGGAACTTTGCTGCCATACCATGGCTGTAGCAGGTGAAATATTACGCAGTGCCTAAAAATAGTCCCCAGCATTTTCAGGCACTGCGTAATATCATTACCACCAGACTTGGTTGAATGAATTAAAAAATGGTAAAACTCTCTTTAACTCTAGGGGAGTTGGAAAATGAGCCTTTTATTTTCAAAGAAAGTGTTGTGTTCCTTTAAAGGCACTTAGTAGTACATATTACTGCCTGAAGTGCACATATTATTCATTTTAACAGAGTACCGCCTCAAAGTACTTGGTTTTAAAAGCTAAGAAAAACAACTAGAAAGGAGAAAGAGTAACCAGTAAGACCCAGATGAGAGCTGTCTGAGTTTCATAATGCTGCATGCCAGGACTCCTCACTGAGCGACCATCTGTAACATTACCACAGCGCTTCAGAGAAACTTGGCTGCATTTTGATTCACTCACTCAACCACGTGCAGAACAACACGAGGTCGAGATCTCTGTGGAGAACAAACTGTAAAACTGGCATCTTCCTCAGCAAAGCCAAGATCATGAGGGTCAGTAATAGTAAAGCTGACTCAGCGAACATTATTAGAAAATGTGCTTCACCTACAGGGAGATTCACAGCCTTTGTGCATTACGATTGTCCTGTGTATTGATGTTTCTCAGAGCTGCGAATTTCATCTGACCTTGAGTACAACACAAATTGAAACAAACAGAATGAGTCAAGGCAGTTTTCTAGATTCTCATAAGTAGATAAAATACATTTGTATTTGATTTGTATTGACGTATAATCTATTATTAAAATGTACTGTATATTTAACATGAAAAGTGTATATAAAAATGATATACAAAGTAACTTTTAATAATTTGTTTGGCTTTAGTACAGTGACACTAGGATATTCTTTATCCTATTTTATTAATTAACTTATACATTACTAAATGAAATTACAGTACAATCAGGCACTCATATGATAGCTGATGCTACAAAACAACAGAAGCTTAGTTTTATAAAGCCACCAAAACTGGGCCAATCCTGAAACTGGCCTTCAGTGAAAACCCTCAAGGTATCTATTCCCAGCCTGAAAAAGCCTGAACAAATTGTATTTTACCCACTTTATAGGGTTAATATTTTTTAACAATCAGCCTGCCAGCACAAAATCTCTTTGATACACGGCCTAATCGCATTTAACCTCTTTTATTTGGATATGAAGAGAATAGATCATGTTCTCAGTCACTGTTAAAAACACATAACTGGATGATGTAATCCATTAGACATGGAAAACCGCTCTAAAATATTTCACGTCTGTCTGACACAAAGCTGGTTTTCTTCTACTTGCAGTGTTTGTGTACCAGGTTCTTGCTCTTAAGCCCATGTCTGAATAAATACATCATCACGAGCACTGTTTACTTCTAGAAAGTGCCTATTTTATTTACTACAATTATGAAACTGAGACAGGCTTGTAATACTAATATCACTAGAGCAATGCAGTAATTATGGACATTACAAAAACAAAAAAAGCTCATAAAGTAATATGAAATGTGCCCAATAAACATGGAAATGCTATGGTACAATGTCCCAAAGGGCCATGACATTTTCTAGTAAGTGCAAGCACCCGAGAATAGCACACCTTTACTTTCAAGGATTTTATGGAAAGCTGCAGGGACTTCAGAAATCATTGCTTAATTTCCAGGAATGACAAGGTTGCACAATTATACAAGATGCAGCCTCTCAGAATTTGAACTGAATGACCGACAAAAACAAAACAAACAGAAAAGGTCCTTGCGCGCACACACACATATGAGCAAACACAAACAAAAGCATTTCTCTCAATTCTCTCAAATCTGGCCTACTGTCGTACACAAGGCGGGAGATTTAGGATTTAGGAGATTATTAAGCTTTCTAAGGCAATCGCTATTATTTGTGCTCATACCTTTGCTCAAACCCCAAATATGAAACTGCATATTTCACATAACTCATCCTGCAGCATTTTTGTTATGGACATGAATGAGAATCACATGAGGAGCGCATTAGAAGAACATTTTTACTTGATGACAGAATGAGTGATTATTTTCTGCATTCACATTCAACCTCACTTTCCCAACCAACCCGTTTTACTACTTTGAACTATAAGGTAAATCATTCTTTAACCCATGCAACATTAACCTGTTAATAATGGGAAATCTATGGGGTAATAGTACTGTTGGCCAATAATGAATAAAACACAATACCCATAAAAACGAGGCAATTTTGAGGTGATTCCTTTATGACAAAGCCAGTGGCAATGATAAAGCCTTTCAAACAGCCCACTCTGAGCACAAATATTGCTTGTGTTCTATGCAGTGTGCACAACTGGAATGTAGGTGTACCTGACGCAATAACATGTAATTAAAGCACATTACATGGAAAAACTAGAAAACGAAAACAAGAATGCAAAAGTATTTCATTATAATCCGTCCATCATTTAATCTGCTTTAATCTGGTTTAACCATTCTCCTGGTGTTTATCAGGTGTGTACCTCAAAACTGGAACAGAGCATTTGCAATGTAATTTCTAGCTGTCACAATAAGAAACCCTGTTTTAATTTTGTTTTTTGGAAACAGTGGCTGTGGTGCTATCTGTGTATTCCTTCTTTACAAACAGGTAGCTGGGTAGAGAAATTAGGCAGCAATAAGGCCTGAAATCTGCAGTCAAAAACAAGTCCATGTCCCAGATCCTGGCTGTGCCCCCTACAGATAAACTCTTTCAAACCCACCCTTACCAAAGCAGGACTGCTCAATGCCCTCTCCTGATGACAGCTTCATTGAATAACAAGTTTTGGGCCTGGCTTTTGTATTTTAGTTATTTTTATCAAGATTATTCAGCCGAGCATGTTTCCATAAGTTATATCCAACCGCAGTTACATAACCAACAATAAACAGCAGATACATAACATGACCTGATATCCCACAGACCCCCTCACATACTGTAATTAAACCACACTCACTTGATCCGAACTCACATCCTAACTTCATCAACACTCATCAAGTTGTTTAGCCACTAATAACCACATCCTCAATGGCTTTAAAGCCATGGCACAGGACATAGTTTAATTAACGCCTTTAAAAGCTTGTACGGATGCCTGTGACCTTCATTTCTGCATGGTACTCTCTCATTAGAGAGGGGTTATATAAACACGTGGAGCTGATAATAGAGCGCACTTTCAAGTTTGGGAAATCATTAGAGAGCATCCAAAAATACTCTAGAGAGAGAAAGAGAAGATTCAATCTTCCTTTCCTTCCTTTTCTCAATGCAAACCTGTGAATTTAATGGTAAAGTGTGGCTGTGCTTCGTGACAAATACATATGCACTGATAAAAACAACCTATTTCTACTGTAATATTTGAGTCAGATTTGAGTTTTAGTGTATTTAGAAATCTCCCAGTTTTCATAACATCAGTCCCTGATGCTGCACATCTTGTGCATCCTATTTTTACACAGGTTGTACATCATTCTATTAACGGAGCGAACACGTGCAATGTAGTCACAACACAGCTGGGGATTTTACCCCATTTGGCAACACACCAAAATGAGACACTAAATTAAGTTACACTTACTGCTCCTGTAAGGGCATCCATCCTCATTAGTATGGCATGAAACCCCTTACTGTCATTGTTGGCTCCGCCCATCCGTCTGTCGGCCTTGGGATTAACAAAGAAAGCTTGCAAGCCTAATTGTACGCTTTAGTGGTGGAAGAAATGAAAAAAATTGGTGAATTGAGTGAATCTCACAAAAGCCCTCAAGAGTATGTCCAGGTATTTCAGTCAAATCAAAGAAAGAGATTCATTTTAATATCTAATTAAAATATTTACCTAGAATAAATGAATGAATCTATGACTGTAAAAAAAATTTAAATAATAAAAGTTTCTCTCTTCTCATTCTCTCTTGCCAATTTTTTTCAGCCAATTTAAAAGAAAAAGAAATATTGTGATGAGAATCATCTTTAATCATAGTCATATTTAATATCAAAATCAAATGAAAGAAACACATGATATTTTTTTAGTATATTTCCACAGGATTCTCTCTACCATTATGCAAAAAAAAGGTAATTTATTTAAAAAAAATAAATAAATAATAATTATTTGTGATTTTCTTCTTCTTTTTTTTTAATCAGAAAATTTAATGTGCAGGAAATGTCACCCAATTAAATAACTAAAAAATACATATTTTGGTCAATGTCACAATATAGTGGTTGCCTCAGAGCTCTGTTGAAAACCTGAAAGAAATGGACTTCAAAGAGAAATATGTTTTCAGAGTGCCTCCAGGTATGAGTCCCTCATATCTAAAGCCACCCCTCCTTTGCTGAACCGCCAAAAACAAGAGAGATGTATACAAACACAATATAGAAAAGCACATTTCTGTGTCCAATAATGAATCCATTTCCATGTGTTTAAAAACTGAGAATGAGTGTGCCACTTATGCATGTCTATACTTTGCTCATGTTTCCAGGGATCAAATCACAGGTGCAAATAAGAGCTGTTGGCAACAATGAGTCTAAAATAAAACTCAAATGTAACAAGACTATTTGAAAATCTATTCTGGTCAAGACTGGAGGCGACTGATTATTTTCTGTGATGGGGTGTAATAAGATTAGATAGAGATGTCTGGAGAGGAATGGGCAGATGTTTAAGGTGGGGGTCAGGGACGGCGAGCTTCTGTTGTCTCACCATCAGTGGTGTTAAACCTTAACGGTTGTTTTTCCTGCTTAATGTCCCTCTCGTCTCCTGAGAGCTTTAAATGCTCCCTGCAGGTTGTTGTCATATACTGTATCTAACAGCACAACAGTGACTAATTCAATCGTATTGTGTTTAAATTCAATTTCCTCCCCTTTCGCTAAAGTCAAATGTGTGAAATGATTACTGTAACACTGTCCAGTAAACAAGCGGTGCTAGCTGAGAAGACTTAGCAAACAACAATAACACTATGGCCTTTTTATTCTGAACAGTTGGTATTAAAGGATGCTTGGTAATAATTGCTTGTATTGTTTCTGTTTCTTAAGTGTTCCTCTAATGCTTATTTTATTATGTTTAAGGAGTAAATATTGGAAACAAATGTATGTTGTTGCATTGATGAATGATGAGATAATGTGGATCGTTTCAAAGCAGCTTCAAAAAACAAACAGGACAAATTCAGCAATTATGAAACAAACTCAGTTTCAACTATAAGGCAGCTCTACAGAAGACAATAGAGTCATTATTCAGTTCAATTTAGTTCAACGCTGATTCAGTGTAGTTCAATAACAATGGCAATGTCTTAAGTTAATCAGTTATGAAACAAATTCAATTCAGCAACAAAGCAGCTTTATAATGGACAATAGAGCCATTATTTAGTCGATTCAATTCAAGCCAGTGTTGATTCATTTTAGTTTGGTTCGATAATATAAGAATCATTTGTTAGAACTGGACTGCACTAGTTGCAGTTTATTTTGATTCAAAGAAATGATGTTTGCAAACAAATTTCGGGAGGAGCGCACACTGGTAATTAATCACGGCTGGATCCCTCTTTCCTAATCATCCAATCAGAGCAAGAGATACTTCCTATAAATAGTACAAGCCCCCATTATCTGAGTACCTCGTTCAAAGCATCCCTCCTCCGCCCCCTAACTCTGCTATTCTGTACTATCCTTCCTCCGGGGGGAGTATTCGGGGATCGGGCCGGACACCGAGCTCTGTCCAACTCTCGCGGCCTGAGGGGTTAAAAACCCCTTATTATTTTGATTAAATTACAAGTAAGCACAAACTCGTGAAATGACTCATAATCAGACTAAATGCACTGTACGTTCTGCACTTTGAATTAAATAGCAGTGTTGCAAAGCCATAAAATAAGCATCACAGGACACTGTGTCAAAGTACTTTAGTAGCCTCAATAAGCCAGAAAAATCAAGGAAACAGTTATGAAAACAAGAACATATTCTGGAACAAACAGGTCAACTGAGGTCTGAAACAAAGTGAAAGGCAGCTAAGAGATTCGCAAGCACATTTATCTGTTCCTATAGCACCTTTAGCTATTGAATGACCACGGTACACCTTTTTCTGTCCACACACACATTCCACTGAGTATAATCTCAAGTCACTGGGAGACAGCTGGGTAACTCGCCTGTTTACACTGACACACTCACAGTTCATAACCCGCTATCACTTTTTAGACCAGTGATAGCTCACATTTGTTCAAAGATACTGCACCACGCTGACCTTTAGCGTCGTAATTACAGTTTCTCAGGCCCGTACACCTTATCAAAAGCTACGTCACTTAAATGGGAGAACGCAAATAAATGAAATGGCTTCTGAGGGAGTATAAATTGCTGTCCTCCCCAGTGTCTTCATTTGATCTCAGCGTGTGATAATACACAGCTATCAACTGATAAATGTCATCAGGAATGTGGTATTTGTATGTCTCCCAAAGCAGATTTAGCTCATCATCAAGAGCTCAGTGCAGTTTCAGATTTATTAATGTCCCTGTCTGCAGGAAAAACGCTGCATGACCCCTGCTGTTTGTGTTTCATAATCTAGTTTGCCATCTTTGTCTCTCCCATATTCATTGCCTTTCTCTTTCTATCCCTTAAAGGGATAATTCTCCCAAAAAATGAAAATTATTTTGACATTCACCCTAACACTGACATTTTTAGGTAGATTTACCCCCTAGAAATGCACTGTAAAAAAAGAATCTGTAAAATTTATGGTAAAAAAACCAGCAGCTATAGTTGCCGGAATTTGACCATAAAAAATAAAGTAACAATGTGATGATGGTGATGAGAAAGTCACATGATGAACTAAAACCCATCACAAGCAGCTTTTAAATATGAATATATGTAGAAGGTGCTCAGGGTCATGCACACAAACACTAAACACAATTATGGTGAGACTCGTTAAACTAAAATATGTAATACACATTAATTTAACAACATTACATATTCTGGGAACGTCAGTTTACGGGTTTCTCTTGTAAATTTTACAGGTTTTTACCGCAGCATTGACATTTTTTTACAGCTAAAATAATTTTTTACAGTGTGTGGTTTTGTGGCAAATACTGCAAACCAATGGAATGAGTGTGGTACTGGATATTAATGGAGTTTTCAGGAAACAGTCATTATTTTTGGTGCAGACATTAAACACTTCACTAAAAAAAACCTTACTTATAAATGATTCATCCTTAATGCTAACTAGTATGACTCACTCGCAAAACATTTTTCAACATATACCCATAATAACACAGAGTTCCTCACTATCTGACTTATCTTGGACATTGTTATCAGTGTCATAAAGTTCAAGAAGGATGTGTGACAAGTGGAAAAGCATTGTGAAATATGATTTAGTTCCAAGTTCCAATTGATTGTCAGATCTTTACAATGACTAAATATGACAGCATTCAGAATCAGATTTTATAATATATTCAGTCCAAGGTTCTTGAAGCAGAACCATACAGTATATAGGGTTTGAAGTTTAGAGGATTCATTTTATTTTAGAGTTCTGAAAGTGAACTTCCATGACCTACTTGTTCTTGAGGTTTGGAGGATTCATTATATATAAATATAAGGACAAGTAGGTCATGAAAGTATATGCCCGTAGCTTAAGTTCACTTCTAATACAGAATATCAACTACAGTCAGTGTGGCTTAAGGATCACTGTGCAGTTTTTTGAAGATAAAATAATAAAGTGGCTTTAAAAATTTCTGACAGCAGAATTATCATCGCACCAGATGATAACTGCTATCTGGTGCATCACACCAAACTTTATTAAGTAACATACAGGTATGTGTGCTGAATAGAGGCCCGCAGAGAATGACCTGAGTAAATTACAGTCAATATATGGAGTACTCTGAAATGATTACATTTTTTAATGCAGTGAGGAAAGCAAATACTGGTTGTATGTTGCTGTTTGTCTTAGAGGATTAATGAAGATTGGTCATGTATAAAAAAAAAAGAAGCAACCCAAGGGATGGAAATATAAAACAGAGCACACATAATAAATGCTAAATACTTTATGCATACCCAAATATAATCAAGTTGATTTATTCATATTATTTACGTTTTTATCATATATAATGCAGTTTTTACACTGTAAAACTGTTTCACATTGTACATATAAGCTGCACATATTTTTCTTTTGTGTAATTGATCAACAGAAAAACCTCAAACCAGAAATCAGTGTATTTTTTGCATAGAGCTGCAGTTTTCTTAGCAGAAATGCTGTCAGTGTAAAAGCACTACACTAACCTGCTGTTGTAGTTATGCTGCAGCAAGCATTTTGGCTTTATTTGCATGCAATGTGAAACAGGACGCATTTTATATGTGTCGTCATTGGAGTTTCAGGTTCCTGGGCCCTGAGAGTCTAAGAATCCTCTCAGAGAGCTCCTAATTTAGTTTAAAATTTTCTAATTAAGAGTCTTAGATTAAAATTGATTCAGGACCAATCCGAGAGCAACTCTGAGAGAGAAAAAGACAAAAACTTTTAACTTAGTCAGGAGGCGGGGCGGTCTTTTGTAGACTGTGATTGGTTGGTTGTTCAAGAAAGAAATAAAAGAGTGCTTTTAAGAGTAGGGTCTATATAAGCTTTAAAATTACAGGCGTCGTTTTTCCTGTTTTACCGTACTCTCTCTCTCTCTCTCTATATATATTTTACCATGATGTCATACTTAACGTATTTTAAGTAAATGAACAGCGACAAAATAAGGTTCTGAAAGTGCTGTAATTGTTTATGTGATCACTTATAGAAAGGATGTGACAGATGCAAATCACCAATGCTGCATAGGTACATTTTCCAGTTGCTAAATATGTTAATGTAGTTAATGTAGTCATTACTTCCATTTCTGGTGCTATGTCATTTCTGTGTTAGCATGTCTCGTCCATTTTCTCCACTGTTAAAGAAATTCTTAAGCCTCTTAAAAGCCCTCATCCATACTTCGGATCTTAAGACCTCTTTTATTGGTTAAAATGCTTTCTGAATTACTTTTTTCTTTACTAGGATCTTTTCTTTAATTTTAAGAGAAAAATATTTTTTCTTAGAATTTTGTTACTAGAATAGATTTTTCATGAATACGGGCCCTGGTCTATATTTTCTCATATAGTACTTTGATATTCCCGATGCACTTGTAGTGCTCAGAGGTGAAAATGAACCCTTTGAAGATCACAGCTTTCAAATCCCACTCTGGCTTCCAAAAGTCTCCCTGAGCCGAGAAATAGAGTCTAAACTTAGTACTATAAATCAAAAGCATATCTCAAAGCATAGAGTCTAATCTTTTACCAGACAGGTTAAATGTGACTTCCACTTATCTGTGCGCTTAGATCTGGGCAATTTAAAGCACGACACGTTCATTCTTAAATTAATAAAAAATCTAGAGCAATTCTGAATATCAAAAAAGTTTTCAATACGTTGTTAAAGGAAAAGCTGATGAATGAAATTTGCTTAAAATTTACTCGTCTTCAGGTCATTAAAGATGTAAGTGAGTTTGTTTCTTTATTTGTTTCTTTAGTGTTGCTTTTTATGCACTGTTTGGACTCACATTCTGACGCCACCCATTCAGAATACATTGGTCATCAAGTAATGTAATGCTAAATTTCTCCAAATCTGTCACAAAAGAGGAAACAAATTAATCTACGTCTTGGATGGCCTGAGGGTGAGTCAACTATGGAAGTTTTCTTTGTTTGGTGCACTATCTCTTTATACAGATGTAGCTTAAAAAGATATTTAAAAGTAAACATCTCTGACGTCCCAGTTTCTAAGTAGCTCTAGTCAGGCATGTCTCTTCATCTTACTAGATTTAACATGGCTCAGTGATTGGCCAGTCATAGCAACAGCAGCCCACAAAACCTCTTAACACTTTCTTAGAAAATGACTCAGCGGTTACAGGTTAACCTTGTAAACACTTCATATCTGTGTGTTAAATGTCCATTTTAAGCACCAGCAAGGTCAAAGGCCACATTTTACTAAATCAAAAGAGGGATTTGAGTCATTAATCTTCTATATGTTGCACTGTCAGACTTAGCAAATCACAAGACGGATGACTGTCAAACATGAATGCAGGACGAAGCTATTGTGACTGTCACTAATTGTAAATGTCACTTTTAAAAGCACTTTAGCTTTCACAATGTACAGATAATTCTTTACCACAAGACATTGGGTCAGTGCTCAGGCATGATTAATAAATGAGGTGAGCTGATTTGGCCGGTGTGCGATGGAACAAAGAACCTCCTGCGGCTGGGATGCATTTCCACCTGTAATCTTGATTAATTGTGACTTCTCTCTAGGACAAGGACAACTTCGGCTTAAAAATGGGAAATTTGCCTACAAGACCATGCACTCTACCCAGTGTGATTTTGTGTTAACTAAGACAAAGCTTAACTGCCAGAGCTTGACTTTACCTGCTAAATTCTTTCCAGAAGAAAAGGAGGCATGTTTTAAGCATTGTAAGGTCCCTTTTGAGTGGTCTTTGATTTAAATTTGTCATGTAAAACGGAATTAAGCTTTAATGAGTCCAGATTTATTTAACTAATTTCACAAATCGTTATCCTTTAAATTAAAAAGATGGATGGACTAAAATAAAGGGATATATCACTATCCTCGTTCTCTCTTTCAGATCCACTGTCAGCAGAATGCCGGCGTGCTCATGTGCTCTCTGAGAGCAGTGCAGCGTGGGAAGCTATTAGTGCTTTCTTCAAAATGCTTCTGATAAAGACATGTGAACACAACAGAGAACAAAGAGCAAGTTTATTCACTTGCACCAGCATCAGGTTGCAACCAAACCTTTGTCCAGGGCTTTATCAATGTAAACATATCTATCTATCTATCTATCTATCCATTCATCCATCTATTTTGGAGAGTACTGTAATTTACTATTGTAATTTAGAAAAGTAAGCAATTGTTCATTGTTTGTTCATGTTAGTTAATACATTACTAATGTTAACAAATTAAACCTTTTTGCAAATGTTACCCATTTCCAGAGTAACAGTAACAACACTGTATATACACAATGTAATATTATATTTAATATTATAAAATAACAATGATGATCTCATATAGTAAGCACAAAGACTACAATACGTCTGCCTAGCAACCGAGAAGGCAAACAAAACCTCTAGCCAATGGAGAGAGGCTGCTGGCATAATGAGAATGCAAAGAGTGTCTCTTGCACTAGACTTGCATCAGACTCAGCACCAGTCTTACTCTGAAAAAAACAACAAATGTTGAACTGGTGCGCCATTATAAAGAAGTGATTGGGTTTGACATATGAATAACCCTGACAGCATACAGGTGTTGTGAACAGCACACCTTCACTGGTGTCAGACTCACGGTACTGCCAGGAGAGCTTCTCAAGGTTGAGTGTGTCATTAACACGCTAAGCGTCATTTAGTCTGCCTCAAAATAAGACCCGACAGAACTGAATAAGAGCTAAGATAAGCGGCTTTGAAAATAGTTCATCTTTCATAGGTTATAGATAGATTGTGCTATGTGTATGCTAAAATGATGAACTATAATAAAAATATTATATATAAAAATACTCAAAACTGGCAAGTAACATATAAATAAATAAATGAAAAAAAAAAAAAATATATATATATATATATACATATACAGTTGGTACGGTAAGTATTCAGACCCCCTTAAATTTTTCACTCTTTGTTACATTGCAGCCATTTGCTAAAATCATTTAAGTTCTTTTTTTTTCCTCATTAATGTACACAAAGCAGCCCATATTGACAGAAAAACACAGAGTTGTTGACATTTTTGCAGATTTATTAAAAAAGAAAAACTGAAATATCACATG
>JAUMHE010000060.1:7495904-7517981 GCA_032359235.1 Enteromius mattozi | reverse complement strand
CTGCAAAAATGTCAACAATTCTGTGTTTTTCTGTCAATATGGGGTGCTGTGTGTACATTAATGAGGAAAAAAATGAAATTTAAGGGGGTCTGAATACTTTCCGTACCCACTGTATATATGTATATGCTATTTTTTTTTTATTAATTGTTTTTCCAAAGCATTGTTAGACGCCAGTGTTTCCTTTCATATCTACGGAAAGATTTGATTTCAGAAACATTATCATAGTTATGAAAACTATTTCTTATTATAGTAAATCTGTATGTAACCTCAGAACAATCTCAAAGTAAAAAATTAGATGCTGATTTTGTGGCAGCTGTGATTTAAAATTTAATAATTATAATCTGCTGTAAAGTTAATCCTGCTTTAAATGTTCCAAAATGATTAACAGTTGAAAACATGAGAAATTTTGAAAAGTAATTAAATGTAATCAGTTACATTACTTTAATAAAGCAAACTGACTTCCATTACTTTTTTATATTTTATTTATTTATTTATTTATTTTAAATCTTGACACAAGGTTTTACAGAATATTTTATTTTTTGATATTTCCATAATTTATATAATTGTAGTTGAATCAGAGCTCCAAAATCTATTTGAATCAGCACATTAAATGACCAACATCATAAGTTGATATTTATAACTGATATGTAAGTTTAGATTTAATGTGGTTTTCGATTATAAGAGCTGTAAGATTGTATGTTGTATTAAACCGATGCAGCTGGGTTTCTTTTCATTCTAGGACATTAATAGCCTTTCCTTTTCACAACTTTTAGCACAGTAGCTGCGTGTGAAGAACTCGCCCCTGTAAATAGCTTGGTGTTAACGCATTAATAACATCTCCTCTGTATTAAGTTTTAAAGTACCGCACATGTGTCAGTACAGCTAAAATGCAACGGGGCACCTTGTCTTTTGAGCAATTACAAAGGAGCACTGCTAAAAAGAGCACAGGAGTATTAAAGGACCTTTAAATAAAGCTGAACTCCAGCCACAGTTACTGGGTGAGACTGAAGGGTTTATTTATAGACAGCAGAGGAAGATCTAACTAACCGTAACAGGAAGAGTCCTCTCAGGACCTCAGGGTCAATGCTGCTATCAGCCAGTAATGCTATGTGCAGGTCTCCTGTTTTTTTTAAAAAAAACAACAATCAGCTATGGTAAAAACAACATTAAAGTGTTTTAAAAAAAAATTGGATGGATGCTTAATGGATTTTTTAAAAGAGGCCATTTCAAATGTTTGATGCATAAAAAACAGGTATCACAAAGCTTTTATGTGTTCCTTACTCATAAAACCAGAGCAATTCAGGACAAATTCCATTAGGCATTTACATTTTTTAGCATCTACATTTAAAAAGAGAGAGAGAGAGAGAAACTAGTAGAATAAAAACATATTTTCTCACATTTTCCTGTCTGATAGAAGGCAAATGAGGGTGTTTTCACACTAGTTGAAGCAAGCTTGGGCAAGTATTAGGGTTGAAAATTCACTGCATGAGAATCAGTCAATAGAAACGTTTATGCACAGTTGTGAAATGCTAGCTGATGCCCCAATACTTTTGTGAAATGTTCTTAAACCTTTAAACATTCAAATGTATTTAACATGGATTAATAAAACAATTCCCGACTGAACAAAACAGCATTCCAACCAAGTGTGATATGATGCCAAACAACCACCAGCACATGGGCAAAACCCAAAAAGAACAACTTTTGCTTAGTTACTATAGTCAGCATATTACTCAGGGATAAAAGAAAACATTTAAACATGGAAAATAATCACCTTTAACTTAATTTAAACCTTACAACTCTCTAGATGATTACAGATCAGTGATTGGATTACACTCAAAAAGCAACACATGGGCATTTAGCCAGTCATGTTTTAAGGTCTGTTACTCGCTTTGCTATAGAGTTTTTGAACAAATATGGAATAACAAAGACTGGTTAAATGAGGTTATGCCATGCCTCTGTGTCTTATGAAATACTGTAGCTCGCCCTGACCTGTTAAGTCTAGCTAAGCCGGCTCTAGCTTGGTTATGTTGTTGTCAGGTTGTGTCTCCTGTTGGTGCATTAGACCGGTGACAAACAGAGCAGGATGATCTTCTAATGTCAGATGCAAGAGCCTTGCCACATAAACACGAGAAAGTACTGGGGACACATTGCATTGCACTAATGGCCAACACTAGAGCGGCTTAAAGACAAATACACACCGCCTCTATATGGACGAAGTTATCTGGCTAAAAGAGTATAAAGAAGAGTCATTCTATTGAAAAGTAGAATCTCAGAATATAATACTCTTAATACAGAAGGAGTGCACTAGTGAAAATGCTTTTGGACTTTTTTATATTTGAATGTATAAGATTTAGAGTTGAACTGAAAAACGTCTCATCTAGAAATTAACATTTTTGATTTCATTTTCTTGTGCCTGAGTGATTAGTCACATGGCTTTTATGGCATAGATGATTGGCTCTTGCTAGTTCTACAACTAGCACTGACATGAATGGGAATTTTAAGCTTGCATTTTTAATGCTAGGTTTTCTGTCAGAAGAATCAAAGCTCATTTGGTAAAACATGGTATAAGTCTTAAGATCCAAAAAACAGACTTCTACCTGGCTGTGATGATACAGCAATACAAGACACCTTGCTTACTTGCTCTTGGCTGCACTGCTATGTACTGTAGCTCCTGTTCCTCAGGAACTGTGAACGTCTCCAAACTGAGGAGTTTCTTTGTTGGGCTACAGCCATCTCTATGTCTGATAACCTCCAGGACGTAAGCTCCTCACACTCTCCACTTGAACAAGTGCCACTGAAAACAAAGAGTAGGTTGCCAAGGAAGTCAGACTAACAGAACTTGGGAGAGAGAGAGTGAGAGAGACATAGACAAGATAGACGTGATATAAATAGCAAACCTTGCTTGCCAAGGCGTATTCTTTTTTATTTAGATGACCAATGAGTGTTTTTATAAGGAAGACAATGGGGTCTTGGTTTGTGTGGAAAATCCTTGGAAGAGCTTCACATCATGTATTTTTAAAGGTAAACTTTGCCTGCAACCAGAAGAAATTTACCTTTAAAAATAAAAAAAAAAGTGCAGAAGGCAAACAGACTTAAAGTCAAAAATGAAAGTTCTGTCATTGTTTAGTCACGTCAAGTCACCTTTATTTAGATTACAATACAGATTGTGTCAAAGCACTTAACAGTATAAAATTGGAGAATAGACTGTCAGTAATGTATAATGACAAGATTAAACACTAACTTTTCAGTTCAAGGCATTTCATTATTAGTTTACTTAATAAATAAATAATTTACAGTATATACAGTACCATTCAAACACTTAGGGTTGGTAAGAAGTCTTTTATGCTCAACGAGGCTGCATTTATTGGATCATATACAATAAAAACAGTATTGTGACATAAAATATTTAAAAACATATATTATTACAAATTTCTCTAACTGCTTCTATTTTAATATATTTCATAACACCAGTCTTCAGTGTCACATGGCTTATATGCTGATTTGCTGCTCAATAATAGTTTATTTTTATTATTACTGTACTGTTGAAAACTGTTGTGTTCCTTAATATTTTATCTGGAAATCATAATACATTTTGAAAAGTTCAAACTTTTCTGTCACTTTTAAAAAATAACATCCTTGCTGAATAAAAGTATTGATTTATTTTAAAAGAAAACTGAAAGAAGTCCAGTTTGTTGACTGATGATGACCAAATTTTCCATTTCAGGGTGAACTATTCCTTTAAATTGCACAGACCTAAAAAAATAATTGAACCATCACAATGGTTTTCAACACATCTCATTTTGGCTCATACAATAAAAAAGGTCCTCATTAACAGTCAACAAATAAAGTGGGGAGAGTATAGAGCCAGGATAGGCTGAGGTGAAGGATAGACAACCAGGAGGTCAAAGGTTAAAGGGGCTCAAGACCCTATAGTGTTAAATCTCATTGTGTCACACTAAAAGAACCACAGTGAATATAAGAAGACTGCTTAATGCATTCTGCAAGTATAAGTGTTCTTTGTGTATTTGTAAAACCTAAGCTAATTCAGAGGACCAATTTTGTTAGTTATTTGTCACTGTTGGCTGGATTCAAGGTTTTCGTGACTTTTTTTGTTTACGTGTTTGAATACAATTGAGTTGCATAAGTCAAAGTGGCAAAGTGTGCAAAAAGAACATCGTTATCTGATTCTTTCATTTTTCAAGGCTCTGAGTGGAATTCTTCCAATTCCACTGAAGAAAAGTATCTTAATTAGTAGGTCACCTATGACTTTTCTGTTATCCTAAATGAAAGCAAGCGCAAGGGTTTCCTCTTTGCACAGCCCGACGCCTGACCTCAGTAAGACCCCTCAGAGAGTTTTTTTGTTAATTCTGGAGCACTAATATGAGGTGCTCTGTTTATGAACATTAGGGGCTTTACTAAAAATGGCATGGTGCAGTTATGATGCATGATGGGAGTGGTGTCGTCTGGGGCCGCTGTTCTTAAGCCCCGATGAAACTACCATCGCTCTTTATTTGCATAAAGTTGAGAGATTCTGAACTTTGTCGCATCGCTGGACACGCCCACATCCGGTCGCTGACGTCCGCTGTCTCTCTTGTCGCCGGAAATCACCAGCTCTCCATTGAAATGAATGGGATTGCGTCGCTTTGTCGCTGCGTGTTGCATGTTTTTTCAATTTCAAACCTGTATGGATTTCCTTTTTGTTTGACGTCCATTGTATGGTATGATATATATATATATATATATATATATATATATGGGCAGTTGACATTTCAATGTGTCCTATGGTGTGACAGAAAAAAACTCTAAGGTTGCAGATAAATCCCTCTCATTCTAGTTGTAACTCTAAGAATTAAGATACATTTTTCTTATGTTATTTAATAATCCATGTGTTGTTGTTTTTTTTTTTCATTTTTGCTGCCTCACCATAGGACACAATCCAATGTTTAGTTGTCAGCTAACCATATGTCATACAACGGAAAGAATAAAAAAGAAGTATAGTCAAATAGATTTGGAACAAAATGAGATAATTTGAGATATGGAAACAACATGAGACTAACTGATGGTAGAATTTTACATTTTTGGGTAAACTATGCCTTCAAAATATGAATTAGATGTACAATACAGCAATTGTTGCACACGAGTTGTGCAATACATTGTCAAGGCAAACCAAAAGGAATCCCCCCAAATGCACAATTCAATAATCAGAGCTAGGCCTGTTACTGCTTAAGTTGGATTAATACCAAAGACACCAACCACCAATCACAGGAGAGCTCTGCTTATCACTATAGAGATCAGCCTATCGAAGCAGAGCTCTGTCTACTGCTATAAAATTCAGTTCACAGTATTACAGCATATATTTGTCTTTCGCTACAGAGAGGAACCAATCACAGCAGAGCTCTGTCTTTCACTGTAAAGATCACAGACAGGTTAAATCAGGCCACTCTGTGCTGTTTATATTTATTCCAGTCTTGTGAGATGTCTAGCCCTGACCTGTCTAAGCTGGGTGAGCCGTGGTGGTGGTGTTGTCAGGTGTGTTTTCTTGGGGTGTTAGAACACATGCAAAAATAGCAAGATGATCTTTTGATGTTTGCTCACACAAACATACTTGCAGAAAAGAAATACTTGCAGCAATTGTTATGCTTAAATACTAATAAAGCATGTTTATTTTATTTATCTATCTTTTTCTGTTTCTATCTTATTTCCAGTACAAGTGGGATTTCTCATGTTAGACCACTTTTTTTTTCTTTTTAATCTTTTCATCCATTAGATTGACTCAAATCCAAAATTGAAACTTCAGATAAACTGCAATTCCCCTTGGCCTTATGGTAAGAGTGGCAATAAAAACAAATATGAAAGGCAAATATTCTTTTTTCACTTCAAGAAGGTTTAGAAATGCTCCATTTAAGCGACCTACTACATCAAAATAATTTTTAATATTTAATATTTTAATTTATTTCATATCGATAAGTAATGCATAATTGTTATATTCAATATGAATACATTTTATTTTAAAACTCAAGATTGTTTACCTCAATTTTTGTTTTTAGTAAGCATCAACAGATAAACAAACAGTTGGAAATTTTTTTTCATGTCCTATCAATTATGTGGATGTATGTTAATGGAGAATTTTCCAAGGCCAAAGAGGCTTTGCAGATTAAAAAAAATTATACTCAGAAAAGGAATTCAGTTTCATGAAATTCCATGGATCTCTCCCATCTATCTTTAGATGCTATTAATCCTACATGCTTAAATAATTTTTATTGTAAATATTACAGGACACACATCATCACTGACAAAACGTAAACAAAAAGATACTTCATCATCGTAGTGTCTATTTGCAAAAGACTGGATTTGTTTGTTTAATTCTGGCACATATATAACCCCATATTAGTGCATTTTTGTTAAATACACTCAAAATAAACTGTTAACATTTAGCACTGGTAGTAAAAAAGGTGAATGATGCATATCTCAGAGAGCACTGGCTTTGCTTACAACAAAAACAGTGACACCTAGCTATGAAAACTGAAAGTGCTTGTTTTGCTATAGCTGATCAGCTGCAATGTGGTTTAAATTTCTGATATTATTTATAAATTCCGATTATTAATCTGACAATACACTGATTTTAAATTATACCATGTTTTAAAACATGCTAGCTGAATCAGTCTCACACCTTGACCTATTTGTCAATAAGAAGGGAACAGAGTGTGAAGAATGCTCCTTTGGCTCATGTCTTCTTTCTATTCATAAGACATTTCCTCATAAATATTTGATGAGTACACAGTACACTGCACCAGTCTGGGCTATGTGAATCAGGGCAGGTACATATTTGCACAGACTTCTTATATGTTGACATAAAAGTATGTTGGCTTACAATAGGCACATACTCAATAGTAAATATTCACAAACTGTTCTTCCTCTGAAGCTCAATGCGCTATTAGCCACATAATAAAGTCTCATAATTCCAACTTGAACTTAATCACAGTTTTCAGTGTCAAACGTGCACATTCAGGCACAAGCAATCAATCTACTTTTGGATGATAAAATGTCCTGGTTCTGCGTTGTTTCAAATAGTTAAATTAAAATTCCAAAAATATTTAGAAGTGTTTGTCACTGAGCAATGGGGAGATTACTCAGCTTTCAGAAAAAAAAAAGCCGAGTTCACAAGATGCATGACTCAACGCTCTCTTTGTATAATTCAGTCAGAGTAATGCTGAGAAACAGCATGCCTCCAGCTTCCAAAGCGGTTTTATTTTTTGTTTTAGCCACTTGAAATGCGCCAGTGTAACAGCAGTAGGCTGTATTCAGAGAAAGCCTTTTTCAAATGGTTCCTCTTCTTTGTCTGCCATTTTCACTGTGCTCTTGATTGCTTCTTATCAAAAGCAATGACACAATACATTCTGCCTAAGAATGAAAGGCTTTCTATTTAGAGGTGAGACAGTGAGGGGAAATGTCTTCTTTCTGCTAGTAAACTCTTGTGCAGCAGATCAGACAAAAAAAAGTCTGTATGATAATGTGTGTTTACACCAGTATAGGCCTGTTTTATACGTGTGACAAACATCAACAATACAATATGCTTGCTCAAAAACAAATACACTCAAAAGTGCTCTTACAAATTCATGCATGCTGCCTAACCTGCTATCTTTAATATTAATCGCATCTTACACTACTACTTAAATTCATAACAAACATGATTTTATTTCAAATAAATAGATTTCTTTTGAACTTTCTTTTCATCAAATAAACCCATATGGTTTCACCAAATGATTAGGCAGCAAATGTGACATTGACAACTGAAGTATTTGCTGCTTAAAGATTAGCTTTTCCATGAATAAATGCCATTTTAAAATATTTTTAAATAGAAAACTTTCAAATTGCAACATGTTTCACATTAAGTTTTTTTATGGTATTTTTGGTGAGCATTTTTATAAAAGATTACTTATATGACTTACCTCTTATGAATTATTAATGAATTGTTATAAAATATTAAATGACTACTACCACTACTATTATGAAATATAATGCTTTAACATTTTTCTGCTCTAATTCGATGCTGTCGCCCTATTTGAGATCATGATTCTCTTTTACAATTCTTAATAAAAATGTTTAAAAATGAAAATGTCACCATAACGTAGAACCTCGTTGGTTCTGTGAGAGATCATTATTGATAACTACCATAATACCACTTGTAGCTAGCAAAGTGGGCCAGTAAGGTAACTAACTGTGATATGTGAAGATGGCAGGTAAGTGTTCAGGGCTGGTTGTAAACTGAACTGACGTCAGCAGAAAGCCACTCTTCTGGATAGTTTATGGCTGTGTTCTTTGTGTCTTTTGGCCAACGACAGTATTGTTTACACAGTGTGTCTTCTGAGCTCCTTATGAGAGTTAATGTGATCTCACAGGCTTAAACAGAAGGGGGAGGTAAGTTAATAAATGCTTTGTGAGAGTGTGTATGAGGGACAAAAGTTCATAACAGGGCAAACTGAGGACAAACAACTAACACACCCTCAATTCACCTGTTTTAGTATAAGTGCCAGTGATATGACTGTCTGTACATGGCATATACTGTGTGATCTACAGAGTATAATGTCTGTAGATTTATCCCATGTACATTTAGATCAGCTTCAAATCATTGCATTTTTTCCCAACATGTTGGATTAATCAGCTCTAAGCTTTGAGTTTATAAGGTCACAGGGAAAAGCATCTCTATCATCCTATTTATAGAAGTGTAGCAGAAGAGATACAGCGCCACAGTGAGGGATAGTATGATGACATTTCATTTTTATCACTCTAACCTAAAGCACACTGGGAGGTCTACAGCTTCATCAGACAAAGGTAAAGACAGGAGAATCTTAAAACAGTCCAATTTTACATTTCACATTCAAAATTTATATGAATAAAATAAAGCCTATTGAATGGAATGGAATTGAATTGAATTGAATTGTGGCATTAGTTTATTTATCATTTTACTTTTTCTTCATTATTAATTTTAATTACAGTATTTCTATCCTATATTCCAATACAAATTACTCTATTACAATACTTTAGGGGAAGAAAAAACATTATTTTCCGATGCCCAATTTTGTTCCTACAAATTGGTTTAAAATATATAATATGGATATATATTTTCTGAGTATACCGACCCTCCAAAACCTTTTAGAGGCTCAGACAGGCAGTAAAATCCTATATATTTTTTGTGCGTTACATTTCAAATCCATCCATCCATCGTTTATGTACATATGTATTTATTTATTAAATTTTTGTAGTCTGAATGGTCACATTGGATTTCATGATGCAATAATATTTTTTCACTAAAGTTCAAAGTCATCTAATACTAAATTTAAAATATTAAATTACATTCAACTATATAATATCATAAAAGTGTGCACTATTATCTGGAGCTCCGTCCAAATAGACTAATATAACACAATTCATACAGTTTCGTTTACTCCTTTCTCATATATTGAACTACGTGACATTCGCTATGTAGTGAAGGACTGAATGAGTCAGCGCTTCTGGACAAAGCACAAAATGTACATGAATGCGTAAAATACCTTAATTGCTCTCATGACCGACATAAGGAAAGGCAACATCTCTACACTGTGACTATGCAAAATGACAGATCAGATTTGTACATTGCGTGAAAGGAACCTAGATGCAACTTTTGATCACCACTGATAATTTTTTCTTTTCCAAAATGATTCAATTTAGGCCTCCTAATCCAGTTAATCTGGTAAATCCAGTTGGTTTGGAGATGAGACCACTTTGCATGATTGGTGAGAACTGAGCCTTGGGGCGTAATCCCACTGTCAGAAAAGAGAGTGAGATGAAGTGAGAGACGGCGTTTGACAGGCCACGCTGCAGTCCAGCTGATCCAAGCAGATGCACCACCATTTTTCATCCACCAACGACAGTTGAAGAAACTGCTTTTTCTGCATTTATACGGTGTGATGTTTCTGTTTTAACAGGCAGAGAGATTTGCGTGGGATTAGGCACATCCTGATGTTCTCACGTACTGTCAGTGATAGTAGCACCAAAGCTCATTGAAATTCCCATCGTACAGTGTTACGACTTTCAGCACGAGTATCGTACTTGTGCTTTGTTCTCAAAGTCTCAATGCAGTGCTGAGCCATGCAAACTAATTCAAGCTACAAACTCTTTCCAAGAGGTGTCACAGCAGCATTGCTAACTTATCATTCATAACTGATAATACAGAAATGTATACAAGCCACTTTGGGATTTTAGTCTAAGGGTGAGTAGAGGCAGAAACAACTGACAGCTTCGGAAAATATCCAAGGCCGTGATAAATTTCCACCTCGTCTGAAGAGCTTCAGGGAGGCACAGATATATTAAATGGCAGCACGGAGAAAGGCCTCTGGGAAAGGGCTGTCAGCGTGGGAGGTAGGTAGGGATATATCACCACCACACCGGAGAGCAGATCAGCATGACCGTCACGTCTCCTAGAGAGCTTTGGTATCTTCTCACTGCAACCATATGCAGCTCAGCCCAGAGGAACACACAAATGGCACACAGGATAATAAACAGCACGATACAGAATAGCCTAGAGTAACACTATATAATGCCAGACAAAACATAATACAGCACAACACAACAAAAAGCACCACATCAATCCATAACTGATGGATTCTTGATAAGATCTGAGATGCAATATTAAATATTCATGCATTGTATATAGTTATAGAAACTTTCAGCATCCGAGAAAATGTCAGTTACAGCTAAAACAACTTAAATTTTTATTTTCTGTCTAGTTTTTTATAGAATATTTCAGGGACACCCATAAATTTAAATTCTATCAACATTCAAGTAAAAACTGAGTTGGACAAACATTCCAGTTGACCCCTTAGTTACAAGCCGTGTTGCTCTCATACAGTGGGAAAAAAAACATTGTGAAGCAAAGATGACACTGACAACATGCTGACATACAAAACACAAGCAGGTTATTTTAGGTATGAAACAAAGTCTTAACTTTAAAATTTTGTTATTTTTAAGAAATTCAAACATTAAATACCATGTGCTGTTTAAAGGAACATGCCACTTTTTTAAAAAAAAAAAAAAAAAAGGGCTAATTTCCAAAATTAAACAATTTAGTTTTACCATTTCTGAATACATTCAGCCCACCTCCAGGTCGGGCGGTAGCACTTTAAGCTGTAGCTTAGCATAGATTATTGAATCTGATTAGACCGTTAGCATCACGCTTAAAAATGACCATACCATGGCTGCAGCGGCGCAATGATATTACACAGTGCCTGAAAATAGTCCCCAGCAATTTCAGGTGCTGGGTTATTATAATTGCGCCTGCTGCAGCCATGGTACGGCAGCAAAGTTCCTTCATTATTACAATGGAATTAAACACTTCTAGCACCCACAAACTGACATGAGTACCTGTTCTAGTTTAATCAAGTTATGTGCACAAAATAGACATTGACAGTCAAAATGCACCACTGGAAAATTTTAAATTTAAAGTCAGTGTTTTGGATTTCAGATTTTAAGTGCCCCTATGACCTATCATGAGCTGTCATGCAGTGTGTAACACAGCTGTGAATGCAATGTTTTAAATCTGAAAGTGCATCATGTATAAAGTAACAAAAGAAAGAGTCAACTCTGAAACATTGAATCCCAAATTGTTTCATGTTGATGTCAATTAAACATTAACATATTGCCCGCCCACTTTTTGATCTTTTTTCATTGGTCTGAATGAAAATGTAAATTCATTCTTTGCCACTCTGTGCTGCTTTTGGAGCATTAAAATAGCGTTTCCATGGTAACGCTGTACACAAAGTAGCACAACTCTCAGAAACGCTCATAACAGAATAAATAAAATAGGTTGCCAAAAATTCAATTCACTACATTACAAATGTAAACATTCCCAACATACACAAACCCGAACATACCCAAGGTAATGTAGTGTGAAACGTAGAACTAGTTTACATTAACTCAAGATTTTCAGTGTTTCACAGATTATTTGTTAGTAGCTTGTGTTGTTGTATATACTATAATGGGGGGAAAAAAGCTTGAAGATAAAGGCTTACTGTTTGTTGAAGACACAGAGCCAGCTTGAACTCACCATGGAGGTCTTCCTTATGCTCATTCACAAAAACACAATGGTAAAGTATGTCAACATCTCAAATCCTTATGATGTCACATGAACAATTCACCAGGAAAAGGTCTTTCCTTGACCTACATTTTCATCTGCCTTTGTACTTTAAACAAATTTATAACAAAGAGGCCTTCAGCTGGTGCAAGATGAAAATGGCTCTTCTGCACACACCTGAGACTCACATCCTTCTGAAAGCCTGATGGGATGACTTCATAATACTATCGTGAGACCATTGTGAGATATCACAAATAAAATCAAAGATATAAATATGTCATAGTTAACAAATATAGGCTATTTCAATAAATGGTCTTTTTGGACAAAAAAGAATAGGTCTGTGTGATTTTTTAAATTGCACATCAAGCTCTTTAATATCAAAATATCAAAAAAATTGTATTCCTTTTTGATAAGACTCCTGTAGGACATGCTGAAATGATCTACACTAGACACACAAAAAGATGATTTCCCCTGACACCAGTTATCAGGGAATATGCTGTTCAGCATTTAAATCGGAATGACACACCATTTCTGAACTTTAGAGATATTAACATTATGTCCAATAAGGCCTATCAAGGTCTCAGGCTGTGGAATAGGACAGTCTGTTCAAACTGATTTCTGCGGTTTCAGTGCTTTGGCAAATCTGCCTGATGGATCTGATCTGTTTGAGTAGCAATTTCCTGCTTCTCTGATCAGAGATGCATGCTGCAGAAATTCAGAGCATTGGAGAATTAATAAAACACTTGAATGAGGATATATCTGGTACGATTTTTCTAGCAAGCACAGTTTGCATACTGATAAATTCAACTGCCATAAAACTTCAGGTACACAGCACTTGGGCCAACTGGAATCACAAAAATTTGTTAGTATTTACCTGCATGTATGTCTTTTTTTTTCTATGTGGACTGTGGCTGTCAAACTCAAAGTACCATAAAAGTTGTCCATAGGTCTCACATATCAATTAAAAAGTCCTCAGAAGTCATATTTTATGTGATTTTAGACATATTTTTGTGATGAACAAACCAGAGAGCCTTTGACTTATGATCAAAAAGAAGAAAACAACACAAATGAACTACATTTTACAATCACTGGCTCAAGCTAACACTTTCTGATTTCATTTTGGTTCAAACAAAACATATGAACTTATTCGGGTATCATGCCTTTAGTAAGAATGCAACTTTTAGAGCACAAACTAAATATAAATGTAAAGCTATAAATATGCATTGGAACAATGGCAGTGGGCCAGAATAAACTGCTGGAGCCAGAAAGGCTTAAGACTTTCAGCACACACAGCACAGCCAGATGATAATGGGGTTATTGCACCCAGATAACCTACAAATGCTATTGTTTCACAGGAGTTCAAGAGGCCGACTTGAATTATGGAATGTAACGGAGCTTACTGCACAAAGCCTCTTATTGAGGCTTCACACACTCCAGCACCATCAGCACAGACTTGACTATATATGCTTTCTCAAGTATCTTGCAGTGATGTTGCCAAGCAATATATCTAGAGTATCATGTTATGTTAGCTAAATAATAATTATGAAATAAGTCTTCACCTTGGTGTGATATATAAATCATTTATAAATTATCATTCCACATTCTTACATACATCAGATATTTTTCAATAGTAAATAATAAATAAGTACATTTTATCATCAGCAAGTCTGACTCACCGCATTAACAGACTCTGTTAAACCCGGTCAGACATAATTCAAAATTTAGCACATCGATGTTTTACATAAACTGACCTCATACAGCAATTTTGGAATTCAAGACCATGAATGATGAGCAAGAAAAGTTAATGTATAATGTCCCATTCAAACTTCTATGAGCACATAAAGTGTACGTGCTTTGCATATGTAAGGTCAAATATGCAAAACAAGCCACATTTGACAATATACAGTAGCTGTGCATCATTAATTAAAGCATACTGAGTCTGTTTCGGACAATGCATTATGAAAATATTAATGCACATTTTAAATATTAAAGGAATAAATTCATATAAATTTAAAGTGAATGCAATAAAATGCATTATACTATTCATGGATATTATTTATCTAAAGTTCTTTTAGTGTTACCACTTATACCGGCATAATTTAGCTGCTGTTTCTATGTCAGTCTCATTCATTCTATGGAGTTTCATCTAAATAGAGTATGAATAAGAGCATCATGCATTTACTGAATCACTCAGCTAGGAAATTTCTAAAGAAGCCACAGCGCAGACAAACACACACATACAAGCACACAGTTGAGTGAGCCTTTGACCGTCCCTGCGACTGTATTGATCTGACCGCTGCAGAGCAATCAACTGTCTGTGGAAACATCGATGCAGGCATCAGGCCTAATGCATTTTAAATAAGTTCTAATGTCGCCAGCTCCACCAGGATAAAAAAAAATAGACCATTACGAAGTGCAGAAAGTGCACAGTTAAAGAAATATGGTCAAAACTGTCAACAGAACTCTACGAAAAAGTCTAAAGTATGATACAAAAAGATGTAAATGCTATTTTCACTGACATTTTAACAGGATTGAGATCTATGCAATAAACTCAAGGCTTCATGTAAGAACCAGTTACAAACTACACAAGATTAATCATGACACTTCTAGTTTAAAATCATTAAACGTTTCATATCATCCCAAAGAGCTATAGTGAAAAAGTTAGGCCATTACAGATAGACAGACAGACAAACAGACAGACAGACAAACAGACACAGACCGACAGACAGACAAACAGACAGAGACAGACAGACAAACAGACACAGACCGACAGACAGACAAACAGACACAGACAGACAGACACACAAAGACAGACACACAGACAGACAGACAGACAGACAAACAAACAGAGACAGACAAACAGACACACACACAGACAAACAGACAAACAAACAAACAGACACATGCACAGACAGACAGACAAACAAACAAACAGACACATGCACAGACAGACAGACAAACAAACAAACAGACACACACAGACAGAAACACACAGACATACAGGCAGATAGACAGACAAACAGAGAGACAGACAAACAGACACACACAGACAGACAGACAAACAAACAGACACACACAGACACACAGACAGACAGACACAGACAGACACACACACACACACACACAGAGACAGACAGACAAACAAAAAGACAGACACACACACACATGCACACACACAGAGATGATGCTAATTTTATCTATGTGCATATATTAGCTCTCATCAGCACACAACACGGACAAAATTTGTAAATAGGTGAGACACACGATGAGAATAAAACAGGTTGCGTAAGTGTTCTGCCTTTTGATGGACCAAAACAAAACATGATGAATACACAGGGTTTTATGACAGGATGAGTAGACACTACTACTGCTGCCAATCAGAGGCACCACACGTTAAACTCAATTTCCGTGAAGAGAGAACAGAACAGCAGCCATCTTCATTAGTGTTGGTGCCATCTAGCAGAAACCAGCCAATGTTCCCCTCTATATCCCTCTCCAGATGAGGTTCTGGACAGCAGATGGCTGCCCTCTTAAGGCTAAATACGTTGAGTAAATGCTGGACAGGGCAATTTAATCATTCATCAACTCTGCATTCACTAGAAAACCTAAAAACATCCGCTGTGCAAGTAAGAAGTTATTTATATATTCCACTTTATATCTATAAATATGCTTTCCACAAAAGTATTAAGAAGCACAATTGAGCAACAAATCAGTATATTAGAATGATGATCTAAATGACCATGTGACACTGAAGGCTGGAGTAATGATGCTGAAAATTCACCTTTGTCTTCACAGAAATAAAATACTTTTAAAAATATATTTTTACCATCGTTCACAAGATACTTAAAATACGAAAAGTATAGCACATGTAAACAATAATAAACTAAATATAAATCAAATAGTTGTTGATAGATTTTTTTATGATTTACCAATTTAGTTCAAAATATCAGGCTTGAATTTAACAGACAGACGGAAGATTGAAAGACATAAGTGAAGCGTAAGCTTGTGCTTAGTCTTTATCAAATGAATTGGACAACATCTGCTAATTTGTGCTATTTTTGTCTATGTGATGCCGTCCCCTGACTCTACAGTCTCAAACATTTCCATATTACACCGATTCTGTAATGCTCTGATTACCTGACACAATAGCTTCTATATAAAGAACCATTAAGAAAAAATGGAAAAACACTGCATTTACAGTCAATTTAAAGAACAGAGTGAAGCTCAAATACTCCTGATCTATTGTCCATGCTCACGGGACTGTTTGGAAACACGCGGCACGTGATGATGTACATGTGACGACAGCCACTACACGTGTCTGCTCCGGGGCTCAGAGCACATTTACGGACGTGTCTATCCCAGCGCAACTCTTGAATGGGAGGGGAAGAACATCACTTTACCATTTCAAGAAATCAAATTTGGAGTTTTAGCTTTTAGTCTATGGGTGTTGTATGCTATTTGCTAGTTTAAAAGTAATGTACTTTTAAAATGCACAGCATTTCTCTTTGCCTAAATATAGATGACTGATCCTATTAATATCAAACTGATGTCCAATCAAATGCTCTATAATGACAACGTCTCTCTCGCCAGTGCATCCTGCAAGTAAATAACAAGTCTTCCCTGATTTATTCACTTAAATAAAATGCTAGACATTTAAAAGAGGAAAAATTGCATAAAATGTCAAAGGAAAAAAATCCTAGATTGACACAACTGTCCATTTTCTTTTTTCATGACCTATTTCTCCCTCGCCCAGTTCCTGTCTATTCAGAACATATTAGTTTCCATCTTTTGTTGAAAAAAATCATTCTTTCTGCCTGGCTTGGATGTACTGAAAATAGAGGTTGACAAATGAAAGGCTACCGTTGTCACCATGGCACATGTGGAGGTGGCTCATTTCCAAGCAGACGTCAGGTGGACCTTAGGACACGTGTCGCATCTCCCGTCCTTCTGATTGCTTCTTCTGTCATCGATGGCTTGAGAAATCAAACAACAGGCAGGCGGGCGTACAGTCTAGCACTATGACACACTTTTGACAACGCAGATGATGAATGGAAGAAGCTTGAATGAAAAACCCAATGTGCTAAAATGGCTGATTGTTGTTGAAAGCAATTTGGCAAGTGATGTCATCTAATCTGCATGTGCTTCACCAAAATTGAATCCCAAATGAGTCCCAAAAAGAGCCCTGCATGATTAAAGGAATAATTCACCCAGTAAGAGCTCTGTTTTCCCCATGCAATTCAATGAATGACAATTTCAAAGTATTGAAAATGTGGCCCATGCACTTTGTGTCATATTCATAAAACAACATAACACAGAAATTTAAGTTGTAATTCACTAAAAATTCCATGATGTAGGGATGAATCAAATTGTGAATTTAACAAATCGTACTTTTAAGTATTTTCAATGAATAATTTGATACAGCCCATAAATTCCCCCTGACTAGATCCTCATGGCTGCAAAACCAAAAGCTCCATAAAGCATCATAACAGTGGTCGAAACCACTCAAGCACATATTCCAAGGCTTCTGAGAAGTAAGTTTAGTTTTTTTTAAATTCACTAAAAGTCCTTGCTCTCCTTGACATGTACATACCTGAAGCCACAATATCAGATTTGAGCATGAATCATATTTTTTTTATAATGAATCAGTTGATCCAGTCTCATCGATGTCCAGCTATTTTTAGCTGTACAAAACAGTTTGTTTTGCTGCTTGTTATTTAAAATTGGTGTGTGTGTGTTATTTTAATGTATTATCTTAATTATGAACACACTGGTTAGTAGTGCAAACAGTTTTACCGTTTACTGAACGTTGTTGTTCTCCTCGTTATTTACCTATAACGTCTAAGCTTACTTCCGCGTTAAAGAAAAAGGTGGATATAGTTCTAGGAACTCCGTTTGGGGAACTAAATTAGCTCCAGAGTGAGGTCTTAAACAGTTCTGTAGTAACTACCAGTGACGTAACTTGTGTACACTGATTGGCCAAATGCATATGAAACACTGGCTATCAGACATTTTTTAAAAGCTCTGTAAAAATATTTGCTCCACAAACATGGGAAAAATCCATAACCATGCATGTAGCTACCTGTTGTCTGCAGCATTGTGTTTTTTTTTTTGGATGCACAGCAAATGAATCGGAACCGGGCGATTTTTAAAAATCATGATCGGTGCATCACTAGCTCTTCTCAGGCTCAACAAAAAAATCAACATTTAATCAGTTTTTTATGCTATGAAATGTGCGTTTACATTACATCTCCATTACCAGGAATCACACAAAAAACAAAAACAGCTCTGATCATGACATTCTTCAATCACTGGCTGTTGATGTTTGTAAATAACAACGTTTCTGCTATTGGTGCAAATACAATCCAATTGGTTCGAAAACAGCCCGAGGGAGAAATTGGTTCACTAGGAACCTCCCTGCTGGCTAGTTCCTAGAAATAAGGTCTCAATGACTTGGTTCTTTATTCAAAACTACTGTCCAGCATGTCTTCAGAAGACTTGGATCCTTTAGTAAATAATTGAACTGATCTATACCAACTCAATTTTCAGTCTTAAAGATATCAGAAGGTTCAATGATAACAGTTTAATACAAGCACAAGAGGGGTTATTCGGGACTCTTAAGGGCACTCTGGGAGCTGGGTAACTAGTGGCTGTCACCAAGCATGCTTGAGAAGACAGCAGGATCTTTGCAGTGACCTTTTTGCTAGGACACAACACAATTTCACTTTACTTTCAGTACATTTTCCATTTTGTCCATTTTATTAGGTCTCATCCAGCTCTGGGGCTTTGCAAATAAAATACTGCAGATAATGCCATAAAGACCAGACAATGCACATATTTTAGACAGAGACTGATTTTAAGGAGCTACACACTTTCTCAATAAAAATGTCAGTGCTAGTTCTTATTGTGCTTTCTTGGAGGTCATTGGGCTGGGACAATGGAAGGAAGAACAGAGGCATATAATAAGAAAGAAAGAACAAGATACAGTACTGATTTATCAACCTCAGACTTCACATCAACTTTCAATGCTACAACTGAGGTCAGCAAAACTTCAAAACCACAATTAAATTTTTTAATCTACTAATGAAAAACATGAGTGCTTCTAAGAAGAAATGTTTTCTATTTAAAATACTCATTCGCAGTGGACACTGATTGGCTGGAAAGACTTATTTCAAAGTAAGTACTATAATAACGCCCTAGAAATTGCTGGTAATTTACTGTTGCTTCATTGCTTTTATATCTGATGTTTGTTGCCAACATCTTCAAAACAGCTCATGAATTATTATATAAATAATAACAAACACGATAACGCAGGGCTTTTGTCATTCATTCAAGAATGATGTGATCTTTATGCCTAATGTTGTGCATGCTTTTAAATGCATGACATGCTAATCACGAATGAACACGGACAGCTCCCCATACAGAACAGTACAGAACTGTACAGCGCAGAACAAAAACAAGTGTACTATATGTTCATCGCTTTTGAAAGAACTGCATCATATGTCACCATGACCCTGAATGGAGTGATCTGTTTGTAGGTAGTTTTCTTATTTTAGATAATTTTTTGCACCCTCAGATTCCAGATTTTAAAATAGTTGTATCTCAGCCAAATATTCCCCTATACTAACAAACCATACATTAATTTAGAAAAATTGACACTTATGATTGCTTTTGTGGTCCAAGGTCACGTATATACTCCACATATAGGATTAATCAAAATGTAAAGAAACCACATTTAAAATCAAATGTATGTTTATTTAAAATAAAATAAAACAAGCATGAGTTTAATGGAAAGTTACCAACCCATGAGCACATGACCCAGTTTTCTCGCCTGAACCCAGTGAAAATATTGATCCAGCATTCCAATGATTAGCAATACACAAAGTTGACAACTCACAAACGCACTGTGTGTTCAGTGATTTGAGCTAACCTAGAAACCTATAGGACAACCATGCAGGGGCATGTGCCCGAATAGAAAGCATGATAAGAAAGAGAGTGAATTAGAATAATGGATGTGGACAGCAGAAGTTCATCATTCAAGATCCAACTCAACACACACAAACTGCAAAAAACACATCACTTCCAACGCAATAAAAAGATACAATGAAAGCTAATTTGTATTGCAAACATATATACAGATTGCAAAAAAACATTCTTCATTAGCTATGGCCTTTCTTCAACTAAGGGCGCTAACATGTGGACAGCCATTAATATAGGGATAATATTTGTTTAATCTACAGTTTATCTTTTATGTATCTTTGTACTGTTATATTCTCTAGTTTGTATATCAGTGTAATATAATTTGTGTTTATCAGTGTTTAGTAAAAGTGCTTGGTGAAATGGGTGACTTGTCAGAACTCCAAAAGAGTAGATCATGGAAACCTGTTTAGTCCGTTTTATCCTTAACAGCCCAATTATTTTGTGTTTTAAGTTCAATGATTATGACTGCATACACAAAGACTCATTAGTGAAAAAAAATAATGGGCAAAAAGAAATTAAAGTTAATGACAGGGACCGTCGAACATTGAGAAGGATTGTGTCCAAAAAACAGATTACTGCAGCAGAAGTGACAGAAACCTCTATATTCACCTTGAAGACCCTGTTTCTAAAAAACAAAACTGACTACAAAGAGCTACAAATATCCATTAAAGAGATGCTGAAACTTTAATCACAGACAGCAATGTTAAAATACAGGCAAACAAGGCAGGCAGAATACCCAACTTAAATCCTATCAAACCTCTGTTGATAGTTTTGTAAAGCAGACTGAGAAGTTGATTTCCTGTCCTTTCAGTGCATGCATATAAAAATTGTTAGCCAACAAGTTAAAAAAAAACAGTGATAGTGTGAAAACAGGGCCTATATTTTGGGGGTAAAAATTAAAAAAACACCCAGCTGTGTTTGCACCTGTCATCTTCCTTGTGTGGAGGTATGAAGAAAGTGTTTGTGAAAATATCTTCGGAGCTGATCCTGCCATTCAACGTCTGCACTTGGATGTCAGATCTGACTGCTTTTATTACTATTAAATGAGTGAAACTGAAGCTTTGCTGCGACTCTCTTTTATTCACAACCCTACACTTCAGTTTGAATCATCTAATCCACATGAAAAGCTTGTTTTATTCCTGTCTTTGCTTTGTTAAATTATGATGAGTTCTTCAAAGTCAGCGTGTCACTATTTTTTTAACCATTCCTCATTACAGACTGCTCGATTTGAACAAAAGCACAGGTGAATTTTATAGTTTTTTTGACTGTGGGTTGGGGGCATCTGGGTTCATTCCTGTAACCAAGCGTATACCTGATGAAACTGACCTCGAGATGTCTCAAGGATTGTGTTTCTAAGGCTTCAGATCTAAATTATTCATCAGTTTCTTTAGACGTGAACTTCTGCACCGACAAATGAATAACAAATAAAAAGACATCAAATGCATTTTAATGATACAAATAAATGTACAGGTGCTGGTCATATAATTAGAATATCTTCAAAAAGTTGATTTACAGTATTTCACTAATTCCATTCAAGAAGTTAAACTTGTATAATGTATACATTCATTCCACACAGACATGGATATATGATATATTTCAAGTGTTTATTTCTTTTAATTTTGATGATTATAACTGACAACTAATGAAAAACCCAAATTCAGTTTCTCAGAAAATTAGAATATTGTGAAAAGGTTCAGTATTGAAGACACCTGACACCTGTCACACTCTAATCAGCTAATTAACTCAAAACACCTGCAAAGGCCTTTAAATGGTCTCTCTATCATGGGGAAGACTGCTGATTTGACAGTTGTCCAAAATATGACCATTGACACCTTGCACAAGGAGGGAAAGAAACAAAAGGTCATTGCAAAAGAGGCTGTTCACAGAGCTTTGTGTCCATTCACATTAAGAGGGGAAGGGAAGGAAAAGATGTGGTAGAAAAAAGTGTACAAGCAATAGGGATAACCGCACCCTGGAGAGAATTGTGAAAC
>JAUMHE010000060.1:7480156-7495892 GCA_032359235.1 Enteromius mattozi | reverse complement strand
GATGAAAGTAAATTTTGCATTTCCTTTGGAAATCAGGGTCGCAGAGTCTGGAGGAAGAGAGGAGAGGCACAGAATCCGCATTGCTTGAAGTCCAGTGTTAAGTTTCCACAGTCAGTGATGGTTTGGGGTGCCATGTCACCTGCTAGATTTTGGTCCACTGTGTTTTCTGAGGTCCAAGGTCAACGCAGCTGTATACCAGGACGTTTAAGAGCACTTCATGCTTCCTGCTGCTGACCAACTTTATGGAGATGCAGATTTCATTTTCCAACAGGACTTGGCACTTGCAAACAGTGCCAAAGCTACCTGGTTTAAGGACCATGGTATCCCTGTTCTTAATTGGCCACCAAACTCGCCTGACCTTAACTCCATAGAAAATCCATGGGTTATTGTGAAGAGAAAGGTGCGATATGCCAGACCCAACAATGCAGAAGAGCTGATGGCCACTATCAGAGCAACCTGGGCTCTCATAACACCTGAGCAGTGCCACAGGCTGATCGACTCCATGCCACGCCACATTGCTGCAGTAATTCAGGCAAAAGGAGCCCCAACTAAGTATTGAGCGCTGTACATGCTCATACTCTTTATATTCATACTTTTCAGTTGGCCAAGATTTCTAAAAATTCCTTCTTTGTATTGGTCTTAAGTAATATTCTAATTTTCTGAGATACTGAATTTGGGGTTTTCATTAGTTGTCAGTTATAATCATCAAAATGAAAAGAAATAAACAATTGATATACATTAGTCTGTGTGGAATGAATGTATACATTATACAAGTTTCATTTCTTGAATTGAATTAGTGGAATAATTAACTTTTTAAAGATATTCTAATTATATGACCAGCACCCGTATGTTTATTGTATGCCAAAGGAAAAATAAGTCTGGAGCACAAAAGAATTTAAACTGAAAAGTTTAATACTCGGGTTTAGGGGTTATGCAAGTGCCTTATGAAGCACTACCAATTAACAACAGATTATAATTTTTTTTTTTTTTAATTACATCTGTAATCAGTAACTTGCATCATGTTCTGTGTAATACAATTCAGACCAAATAGCTAAAACATTTATATTGTTTTTCTTGCCATCCAAACTTTTTCCAACCAAACAACAAGCAAACAAACTGGACAATGACCAATGCTTCACACTGGTAATCTTTAGTGGTTTGGAGCAGATCACGATATTGTTCGACTGCACAACATGAACTTTCTATTTATCTATTTGGGTTATTATTAGGGCAAAAATCATGCAGCAAACAGGCACACGTGAAAACTGACTCATCAGAAGAGCCTTAGACAACAAAAACATCCAACAAATAGCTGTTTACTCATATATTTTTTAACAAATGGTCACGTTTTGAGCTGTAGAAAAGTCAGCAAATGTTTATATAAATGCTAAATATTTTTGACCCTTAAAGTCTTCATCAGGCTGAAGTATCAAGTGAAAGGGCACCTATTATGCCCTTTTTACAAGATGTTGTCTAAATCTCAGTTGTTCCCAGAATGTGTCTCTGAAGATTCAGCGCAAAATACCACATAGATCATTTATTACATGCCTCTTTTAAGTGGAAGCAGAAACAGCCTGTTTTTGTAAATTTGTCTTCAAATTAGTGTTGTCGCGGTACCAATATTTCTGTATTCAGTACCGATACCAGTGAAAATCCACGGTTCTTGGTACCAAAGCAATTTTTTTAATTAATAAAGTCAAACAGAAATTAAATGTACAAAAAATCAATGCCATTCTTTATACTTATTTAGAATTGTGTTTTAACTTTTTCCTCAAGTAATAACAGTCTGAAAAAACAGTAAACAAGTTTCACCTAAATTTACATGGATGAAATATATATATTTAATATTAAATAAAATAAAAAATACAATTGTTTTTTCTACAGTAGTAGTAGTAGTAGTATCACATACATTCTACTAAATAATATTAATGGTACAATATCTAGTTTAGTTAGTTTAGTTAGTTCATTCATATTAACAAATTTCAGCGACATTTGCATTAAACTTTTTCATGTCTTATTATGCTTAACTGTCACATATACACAAGTTTATGTTGAAAACACATAAGTTACAAAAACAGTCAGTTATGTCTGTGAAGGAAAACAAATCACATAGTTATGTCAGATCCGTCAACACTCATGATGTCACATTGTACAGATTCTGTGAACGACTTGTTGTGAGAAACCGCTTATGATTAATGGAAATTTTAAAAAGGAGCGGGTGGATTTTTAGCATTATAGGGTGGTTGTGTACATACACTGCCAACACACATTTATGTTTAAACAAGTAAAAGTGAATTTTGCATAGTAGGTGCCCTCTACAAGTGCAATACCTGCACATTAATTTCTCACATTGTGAAATAAAACAACCTAACTTTACTTACTTTCAAAAATAAAAAATATATATATTTTCACCATTGAATCACTCACATCAATCAGAGCTGAATGGGCATCACCAGTTAATATTAGGCTATATAGTAGAATTGTCTGGTGCCTCTCTAAAGTATTTACGGACTCGTTAATAGAATCATGAGGGAATCAGAACGATTAAACAATTCCCTTTTCTGTTCACCAGCACCTAATTTTTGGAATTAAATAAAAGAATCAATTGGACAGAGCGGGATATCAGGGGAGGGGGTCCTCTAAGAACATAACATGAGAATTTATGTAGGTCATCGATTCAGAAATGTGTGTCAGTGGATGAGACGATAGTGAGTGAACAGCCCTGAAGACTTCAGAGTGGAGGAAAGGAATGAGAGAGGACAAAAGGGATGTGTCTCTTTTTTTAGTATTTAATATCGTCCATCAACAAGGACAGGGTTGAGATGCACTTGCGCGTTTGAATTATTAAATGTTTTTCTCCTATTAATATGACGTAAAAAGAACAAATCCATAGTTGAAGCTGAACTGAAATGGCTTAAGTGGAATTATTACTGTTATTCCTATATAGAAACTAAATGAAATTTAATGTATTTTAGGAAATTGAGTATTCTTCAGCCTTGGTCCGTGAAATTAATTAAGATGAAATATACTTGCATGGATGGAGGGAATTTTCACTGTTCAAACTAGTTCAGCTCATAAGTTATTTTCCAAACTAATAAACAATTTAGACTATAAAAAGTAACTGCCATATACCAAACGAAGACTCTGGTCAATCTCAGAAGAATAAATCCAGTTATTTAAAAGCTCCTCAGACACCACATACAGTGGCTCTTACATCTGAGCCACCTCTACAGTCACTTTATTCAGGAATATGTGTGTCATCCAGAAAAAACATGCATCACTAAAACCCAAAAACACCTTGGGGCAAAGTGGCCACCTGGATGTGAAGTCCAGACAGTGCATATAGGCCATTCTCTCAAGTGACCTTGTTTATAAGTGAGACATACTGATTCTCTCATTTTCCAGGCTGTCTGTAAAGCCGTGGCTGCCAAGCAGATGGACAAATCATTGTTCTGCTCAAAAGAAAGATGAATATAGCACTGTCACAAAATGAAGAGAGGCGACAAACAACGGCAAAGAATTCAGGCTGATGGCACACACACACACACACACCAACCCAGGCTATCCATCCATCCATTCAGCTTTATTAGACATATTTTCACTCAGAATATGTTCCAATACTTTGTTTTATTTACACATGTTTAAATCTGAAACCCAGAGAACTTAAATATTAATGTTTATTAATAGGAATCCTTGTCATTGAGAGATGACGCTATTGACACAAACATGCTTACACGTGCCATCGCTTTTGAAACAATAGCAAGTGTGTTTTGGGGTTGTCTGTATTTTGAGCTTTCAGAAATACAGCCTGGACTACTAAACTTCCAATAACCCAAAATGAACCTAACAACCTCAATGAATCACACTGCAAACAACCATCTGCAGAAAACAATAAATGAGATTCATAAAAAAAGACCCAATATTTTCCATATATTCCTGAAAACGCCTCTCTTTGTATCTGCAGATTGGTGTCAGAAGGTCAGGTATGAATCATTACTCACGTGCGGGTTCAATAAAGGCTAATAATCAGGTCACGCACGTGACGACACAGCAAGAGGCTTTTCACGCATTCAAAGCTTGAATGATTTCTATGAATAATTGCTGCATTTAATTGTGTGAAAGCTACATAATGTTAACTAATAGTTACGGTGCATAAAAACGGTGACAAAAATGACAGCATGTACTGTGTGAGATGTGCTTTCGTTCTGTATGGTGAAGCAGATGGTCTCGTTCTATCAGATTCCTGAACAAGTCTCTGTGAGAGATTGTACAGAAGCTTCTAGAGTAATCCCTGTGACAGCTCGACCGGTGTGATGCTGGAGACACACACTGCCTGACACATGTGCCTGATGTTGTTGAGGACTCCCAAAAAATATGAACCTTTCATTACCCATAATAGGGAAAGTTCATGTCCATCTACATAAAAAAAGTACAACTCAGTAAAGGAATAATATATCAGTCAAAGTGATAAAATATACAATATATGGAATTCTAAATACCAATAATAAATACTAAAGCAAGCAATTTGCATCTTGTTTTTTTGTAGTGGAGACCAGTTGTACAGGGAAGTGTTTGCGAGGGTAATTTCTCAAATTGCACAAATGCTTGTTTTTGTCCCAGTAGTGGTTTTGTATGAATCCTCTTTGCAAACCTAGTTCAAAACAGACATTTTTTGTGAATACTGTCCTTCAAATTAAATTCTAATTTCAATAGTTGTTGGGGGAAAAAAATGAATGTTTCATTACTTTTTTTCCCATAAATGTCTCACCATTTTAATTTTACTGAAAAGCCTATGATGTTCTGTTCAGTAGCAGGTTCCCATTGTAATAACTGTTGCCAATAATTTAAAGTTTGCGTCTATAGAAACTAACTTTTAAAAAAATAGTCATGAGAAATATTCACGGTAGGAAAAAACGGTAGAAGAATCTCTCTCTGGCTTCATCATCCATATTTCTCGTTTTTCCAGATGTGCAATACTTCTGTCATTAAGGTTATTTTTCATTGTGACATTTCTGGCAAAGAAAATGGTTATGATGGATAACTGACACATTCACCCAATAGTAGTTTTTGTTTCTAAAAAAAAATCTATATACAAAAATCTATATTCCAAGCTCAAGAACTTAAAGCGGCAAATGCACAGGTGCTTTAAGGTCCATTCACACCAAGCACGATAACTACCAGCGATCGTCTGTTTATTCTAAGTGCATGTACATCTGTCGCTTTAAATTCTGAAGACAATGAGTAAATGTGAGTTTGTGAAAGGTATTATATAAAAACAGAAACAAAGAGAAAGTAAAGTACACAGAAAAATGTAACCCACAGTACAAAAAATTAAACATTCCATTCATTTTTAAAGATCGTTCAATCTGTTCGTGTTCAACTTTCATGGAAAGACTTTACACACAATGCAGCTCTCAGCAATTTTGAGACTGAGAGAAGAGCAGCTTTATGAAGAACAACTCCTTGCACTTTTCTGCTCAGATACACAAAACATTTCTCCTGAGACCGTGGGCTGGAAACTTTTACTGCAGAGGTTTTACAGATGATAAAAAGTGAAAGAGTGGTCAGAGGTTTCTGCTGTGAGGGAAATAAAAGCAGTGAGGGCCAATAAAAAGTGTGCCACTGAATACTAATACTGAAGTTTCTGAGAAAAGCTTCGTTTGATTTACATAAACATTTCCTAACATGCTGTTTAATATATGAATGCTGCTCAGTTGCATTTTTTTAACACTTCAAAAGATTTCAATACTTCATGATAACTATTAAAACTTATATGCCGTGTATTTACAACAAATACATGTACATTATGTAAATATTATGTACATTGTACTTTTACATTAAAATTGTCAAAAATATGTATAATTATATATATATATATACACACATAACATTATAAAAGCAATACTTATTTTAATTTTAATGTACAGGAAAACCTATATATTATACAACAGAACACATTATTAGCAAATTATATAAACATTCTATAAATAGAATGCATAATATTCATATAAACTCATAATATGAACTTAGTGTCACTGTGCTTTTCTGAACAGCAGTAAGGATAAAGACTCAACATATCCATCTGGATCTCTACATGATCCATCTGAAAGGTGGATTAAAGGTGTATCTGTCAGAAGATTAAAGAAAAGATGCAGCTTCGACGGAAGAGGGTGTATAATTTGCGACATCGGACTATGTCAGCAGGGATTCTCTACTGATACCCATTATATCTGCCTCCAGCGGACCTCATTTCCCAGCTATGATGTCTGCAAGAACCACGAGGGAGCAAAAGTGGTTTATCCCAGACCGTCACACTGACCTACATTTTATGACACATTTCTGATGTTCAACCACATGCAACAATTTCTTATAACTCCATGAGTCATCACAGAGAACCAGCAGAGTCTGAAATAAGCATCAATATCATCCACAATGTCTTTTCTCCACAATAAAGCAATCATGTATACTGGCCAGGACAGCAGGGTCAGCCATGTTGTTACAGTGACTCATTTTAAAGCACATGAAGGGATAACAGATTTGAACAAAAGAGGATATGAATGTGCATAATTATATAACTACTCCTACAACACATCAACTTTTTTCAACATATACAGTTCAGCTTTGTTTGATGGCGAGACAGTCTGGGAAACTTTGACATACACATCCAACCACAATTGAAAAAAATATAAAGTCCTTACAGCCCAGCATGCACTCAGAACCAACTTTGCCCCATTTACTAATAACTGCATCTGCTTCAGGGAACATTTCCCATTTCCATTATTAACATGCATGTGTCCCTTGTCCAACAGATCCGAATAAAAGCAGCAGCAACCCAAAGGCCAAAATACTGTTTATTTATATCATTTGTGCTTACAATTTAATTTAGTAACATTCACCTATAAAATGCAGATTCCTCATTTTATTATGCACCAGTTCTTACACGCTTAAAGTTACAAAAAATAATTATGTAAGCTTAGTTCAAAAGTTTGGGGTTGGCACATTTTTTTCTAATGTTTTTAAAAATACAGCAGTAACATTGTGAAATATTATAAAATGTATGTACATTTTTTTCTGGATTATTTGATGTATGGAATGCAAAAAACAAAACAAAAAAACATTGTAATGGAAATCTTTTTTAAAATGAAAATGAAAAAATAAATCTTACTAACCCCAAACCTAACAACATGTTACACACACAATCAAGTCTGACCACAAACTTGTGAACTTTATTCATATATATAAATATATCTATAGAGAGAGAGAGAGACCACTTCATTCAAATCCCACAGATGTTGTTTCAACGTTTCAATATGAAATATGTCACAGAGCAAAACTTTAAATCTAAGACTTTATGTCTAAGACAGCTTTTCAGTTGTCTTCTTAACAAATTAAAACTATATAATGTTACTAGTAAGACTAGAAAATCAATCAATAGTCACACTACTGTCACCTCCAACCTCTGTACATCGCATAAATCAGTCCATGAATGGCCTGTAAAAGGTGAAAACTGCACTGAAGAGCATTTTGTGAAAGGGTAAAATAAATAAAGATTTCAGCTGCCAGAGAAGATCAACTGCAGACACTAATATTTCATCTCATATTGTGATTACTCTTTACTCAAGCCTACAATGCAATATTAGATCATTATTTGAAGACTGCTGCATCTTAGAAAATGATGTGTGATGTTACCTTATAAGACCTGCGGTTCCGGCTGCGTTTCTCAGTGATGGAAAGATTATGAAACCTAGATAACAGAAACACCTTAATTTGTTGACCTTTAAAGGTCAGTGAAACGGAGATAGCTGTCCCTGAAATGTGGCTTCTACATGAGAAAACCAAGGACATTCAAACACCCTTTAAATGCTAAACGGTCACAGTCCGGGCTGAGATCCATCTGAGGGTATATGAGTTATTGATGTGATACTTCTGTCACCATGTCCCTATTTCCTCCTACATAGTGACATGGCAACAGACCGTCAGCGTTCAGTCATTATGTTGAGCGGTGACTCAACGAGCTAAAAGCACATGTGTGAGAACAGCAGGCTATTGATAACACACACATTCATCAGACAAAATCTCTTCTTGAAAAGTCAACCCTATTTACACTACTGTTCAAAAGTACTATTTTTTAATGTTTTCATCCTCATGCTCATCAAGGCTGCATTTATTTGATTTAAATGATAACAAATCAGTAATATGAAATATTATTACAATTTAAAATAACGGTAACACTTAAGAATAGTGGGTCAAAATAATGCCTTAGTTTATTTGTGCTTAACTAATGCATAATTCGGGCCCTTAAAATGTTAGGTTAATCATTAATTACTAGTGTGTTTTTGCTAAACTAATGCTTAATTGTGAACAAACTAACCATTAATTAATGCTTAACTAATGCATTATTCTGGACCCTTAATATAAAGTGTTACCAAAATAACTTTTTTATTTGAATATACTTTGTAAAAATGTAATTTATTCCTGATGGCAAAGCTGAATTTCCAGCTTCATTACTCAAGTCTTCAGTGTCACATGATTCTTCAGAAATCATTCAAAAATGCTGATTTGGAATTGAAACATTTTGTTTTCTCAGTCTTTGATGAATAAGTGAGAAGATCAGGATCTATTCTAGAACCTAAGGTCCACTTTTCAAAATCCATTTAATTCTGGATGGATAAAATGATGTTTTGTCCCATATTTTGTCTTGTAATGACACATTATTATACTAAAAAAGGTTACATTCATCACTTCATGTTGATTTTACCAGTATCTATCCAGAAACCTGTCCTGTTTGAGTGACAATAAGAAAAATAGGGCCTTGTCTAAAGATGACATAGAATAATTTCCACCAGTGGCTGGGTATAAAGTTCCTGGAAGCATAATGCACCTGGGTAATTTAACCTTATTACCCCAGACCATCGTTTTTAAAACTCAATTTTGGGCACAATGCACGGCTTTCATTTCATCTGGCAGGAATCCAATAATATCCATCACTTACATTTCACATGGCTAACTGACTTTCCAAAAAAAGTACTGCTGAATTTGCTGAGAGGTCGCACGTACATGCGGAAGACGATATTACCAACGACGAGAAAAACACTAAGAACTTGTGTTATATGAACTGAAACACATGTATCATTGCATTAGAAATTAGATTTTAACATTTTGTTTGAAACTTTTTTCAAGTTATGCATAGTGTGGTCCCTCAATATGTTAAGTTGAGCATATCCTTTTTCATGACGTTCTGGTGCCTACTCTAAAATTTCAGACATTATAAAATCTTTGTTTTATAATTATCCCATTAAAATAATGAGAGAGCAATAGCGCATAATTTGATATCTCATATCTTACATATTGTCCAACTGTGCATTCACTTTCTTTCATTTTTCAGTTCAAAAACTTGTCAACCAATTCTCAAAGGGGTGCATCTTGTCTTTTCTTACCTCCCCTTGATGTTAGGTAGTGCTGCAATTCAATGAGATTTCATTATTTCATCATTTCTGATGAAATATTAGTACCCTACAGCACTTCTGCCAACGCACAGAGCTCAAAGGAGAAAAAAAAAAAGAAAGATGTGAAATGATGTTCATTTGGGTGCATTTCAATTTCAAAGGTCCCAATGTTCAGAACAGTGAGTCACATCACCGGCTGGATTTGAGCTATCAAATAACAGAACAAACCTAAATGGATGTCCTGTGTTCTGCTAATGCATCTGTACAATAATAACACTATGTGACAATCATCAGTTAAAAGGATTGTTCTGTCATCATTTATTTACCATTTTGTCTTTATAAACCTGGACAGGTGGCTTTCATCTGTAGAACATGAATAAGATACTTTAATTAAAGGGTTAGTTCACCCCAAAATTAAAATTCCGGCATTAATTACGCACCCTCATGTCGTTCCAAACCCGTAAGACCTTTGTTCGTCTTTAGAACACAGATTAAGATATTTTTGATGAAATCTGAGAGCTATCTGACTCTACATATAGACAGTAACACAACTGAGATGATCCAGGTCCAAACATGTAGCAAATACATTGGTAAAACACGACATGAATGGGCATCAGAAACTGACACAGCAGAGAGGAAATTGTTCAAAAAAAGTGGTAAAATTCAGCTACATAAATTAAAGTTGAACCACTGATGTCACCATGACTAATTTAGCTCTGTCCTAGCTTTCTTGGACCTGAATGTCTCAGTTGTGTTGCTGACTATGAAGGGTTAGAAAGCTTTAGGATTTCATTTGGCTCCAAAGAAGACCAGTCTTACTGGTTTGGAATGGCATGAAGGGGAAATAACTAATGGCAGAATGCAAATTTTTGGATGAACAAAATAAGAAAAATCTTTAGTTCAAAAGGATCATACTGACACCTATTTTATAATAATTCACCTGCACTAATAAAATAACTAGATAACTAGCAAAAGAGGATACCCAGTGGGGACTAAAACAAAACTGAACACCACTGACTTTCATATGGACTAAGATATGCACACATAAAATATAAATGCAATGCATTATGTTGAATAAGTAACTGGTTAGAAATGTAATGGAAAAAACTGAAACTAAACGTAGTTTTAAAATAACACTCAAACACTTTTAGAATCATTCATTTAATAATAATTCACCTGCACAATTTTATATAACTTAATTCCAGATTTATAGGACAAACAAACAAAGGATGCACCTGGTGCTTCCATGACAATAAGCAAACAAAAATATCAGGATACAATTTTAGGAGTGGAAAAATAGGTTAGTGTGCTACAGTAATGTAGGTCAGTGCTGCCCTCACCTGCAGCTTTCTGAGTGTGAGCAAAGCCCAAATGACCAACATCTTACTGACAACTGAGGGCCTGAGGAGACGGGGGACGAAAAACAATTTAATCCAGATGAAAAGGAGGGCTCGGGTCTGTTCATGCCCCCTCACAGGCTTTACAAATGTCATGCATGACGTGATTCAGCTTATTGACTTATACAGAGCAGTCGACGAGCCACATATAAGCTTGAAATTATGGTAGAGCATCCTAATGATATATTGAATAGAACAAACACAGTTCGGAACTGCACAAGTATGACCCACATTTAAAGTTTACTCAAAGTGCTCTCATTCATCTAGGTAAGTGTTTACACTGCAGACGCCTCTCTGTGGAAATTATTTATATGACAGAAGTGCTTAGTTTAATAACAAAGATGCATGTGTTGATCAATTAGACAAATACATCTGAGATACAAAAGGCATATTTCTCTATGGCAACTAATAACCAGCAATATAAGCATGTGTGAACTAAAGCAAGCATCGCTATTGGGGATTTAAACAAACCCCTAATTGGGTGTTCACTGATGATTTGGAATATTAAAGTGAAAGAATGTTGTTAAATTTCAATTAAGATCCAATGAGAGATTCACCAATAAAAAAAACAAGTGATTAATTCAGATAATCTTATAATTAGTTTCAAGTTAAAGGTGATAACCAATAAACTCCCATTGATAAAGTTGATAATTGTCGATAGTTTTTAATACTAAAAGGTATGAAGGTATCACAACACTATAATGTACATATATAGCATGAAAAATATTTGACAATTATACTATCGTTCAAAAGTTTGGTTCAGAGCGCTGTCAGAGTTGTGAAAAAAAACTCTGTTTGTCTGAAAGAAGAAAGTCATACAAACATAGGATGGCTTCGTGGTGAGTAAAATATGGGGTAATTTTCATTTTGGGTGAACTATTCCTTTAATAGGACTCTAAGCAGCAGCTGAAAAACAGGAAGAAAATCAAGATGATTGTGTAGTGAGGTGACAGAATTTAGGTCACATCACAGCTTTGATTTCTTCGACACTCATGCTGCAAAACACTGCCAATTCAGACAATGCTGTGCAAATTGGAACGAGTTGAAAATGGGATAAAGGACATAGTTCTCCGCACAACACAGAAGGTTGCTTGATCAAATAAGTGAAACCCATCCTGGATATTCAACTGAAGAGTCATCTACCAACTGTGAGAGCTCCACTTTAAAATGAAACCGATATATACAACATGCAAAAAGAGACTACTAATGCATAAAAGAAAGAGAAATGTAATAGGATCTTGGTAAATAGAAGGACATTTTATTTGGACCACCAATACCTTTGCATGGAGAAAAAGATATATTAAAAAATGTATGGTCATTTAGTTCTGGAATTTTGTTCATTAATACATTCAATTTCTATGACACAACATATATTACACAACAAGTGTATTACATTCAATACTCAAAACTGAAGGACAAACAGAAGATTTTAAAGAAATAACCTCCACCATACCTACTTGGTAGAGGTATTATAAAAATGTTCCTTACACTAAGATATTGTTTTGTTCCATCAATATTCCCTGAGATTCCTGTGGGAAAAAATGTTCATGTAAATCAAGGTTAAGAGTCTTTACGAGCCTATCGTTCAAAAGTTAGGGGTTAGTAAGAATTTAAAAATAAATTAATACTTTTATTCAGCAAGAGTGCATTAAATAGATTTTTTTCTTTCTGTTCAAATATACCTGGGAAAATATATAACGGTTTGCACAAAAATATTAAGCAGCGCCACTGTTTTCAACACTGATTTTAAAAAAAAGTGTTTTTACTTTAAAATATATTTCAATAGAAAGAGTTGTAATAATATTTTACAATATTACTGTTTTACTTTTTGATCAAATAAATGCAGCTCAGTCGAACATAAGAGACTAGGCATCACGACAAAACAGCATAACAGGTTTACTACCTTATAACAAAGCGAACATTTAAGTGCAATAAAAGGAATACACAAAAACGTATAAATCAAACAAATGCTTCAAACAGATTAAAGTGCAAAACAATAGGTAACACTTTACAATAAGGTCTGATTAGTGTTGTCAAACAATTAATCGTGAATAATCACGTCTAAAATAAACAATTATTTTTACATAATGTGTGTGTACTGTGTATATTTATAATAATACACACACATATTTGGAAAATATGTGCATGTGTATATTTATTTTCATATAATGTATATGATATAAAAATATATTTCATATATAAACAAAACATTTTTCTTAAATATATACATGCGTGTGTGTATACGTAATATACACAGTACACAGACATATATTATGTAAACAAAAACATTTATTTTGGATGTGATTAATCGCAATTAATCATTTGACAGTACTAGTCTGATTAGTTAATGCAGTAACATTAACAATGAGCAATCGTTAAAATTAGTTACGGAAGTTATTATTCTCTCTTTAAAATACAACTGTGAGTTCATGTTATCTTAGGTCCATTAAATAATACAATTACAACTTTTGATTTTAATAACATGTTAACAAATGTTGAAATTAACTAAATGCTTTGGAAGAATTTCTCATTGATAGTTCATGTTAACTAATGGGGCTTTAATGTAAAGTGTGTCCAAACAATTAAGAATCAAATCATCTTCATACAATAACTAGGGCATGTTGTAGTCCAGTTTAAAATGTGGAAAAGTTAAAAAATAAACAGCCTAAGTCTAGGTATTTAAGTATTCAGAGCTGCAAAGAAGAAATGACTGTTTGAAACATTTCAATACTGTTCAGAAACAGAAACTAGCAGCTGCTTTGTTTACATGGTTACCGGAGTAAGGGCTGCATTTCTGCTGTTCCATCAGTGCCATCTGCTGTCAGAGAGTGAATGTGCGCTTTCATTCCAAGCATCTCCTTCACTTCATCTGTTAGGCTTGTTTATCTGTTTTTAACAAAGCATTACAGCGGTATTGTGCATTTTAAGTATTCTTATGATTCTTGTGATATTCTACCCATATTACTAAACACCAGCACATGCATCCTTCCTACCCGCAGTTTTTGAACGATAATGTTTAAATTAAAATTACACCGAAATATGCTTGTTCAGGATGAGACCCAATGAAAATTAATACACAAAGAAAACAACGTGAACACTTCATGTGATTGGACTAGCAGATTAAAGGTTAAACATTTTGCTTTTAACTTGATTAGGCAAAAGCCGGTCTAAAATAGCTGGACAAAACATGGCTGCACTCCTAACAAAACAAAAAAACAAATTCACTGAAAATCCCGAAGACATGCAGTCCTTAACCTCACCATACTGGACACAGAAGAGCTTGAAGTGGGATCTCATGGCTGCCTGCCAAAACATGTGAGGCCTGATTACGAAGTTCTTTCTCTCTGGCCTGTTGATTTGACATTGCACAGGTTATTACGAGCATTTCACACAATCCCGCAGAGCTTCGCCAACAGCAACATCGCTCAATAAATGCCAGCCAACCACAACAGCTAGTGCTCTGCCTTCAAAATCTAGCACATATCTCCCTCAAGGCAGAGGATGTTCCCTTTGGAATATTCCAGCAAATCCCACTTCCATATTTCTCAGGCGGATCAGACCACCTCGACAAGAATGAGACCTCCGATCTTAGATGTTATCGTGGCTATTCTAAGGAGATTCGTCTGCACATCACAGAGAAAGGGCTTTCCAACATCAGCGCATAAAACTCAGGAAAATGGGTCAACACCCTTTCCCTCTCGTTTCTCATCATCACAGCAAAGAACATAGCAATTGAGTGAGAAATGTGGCTTAAAGTGGGAATGCATTTCAAAGAAATGAAGATAAGATCAGTAAAAATATATTCAGCAACTCTTGTTTTTAAAATAAAGATAAGTGGTACCTTAATGTGACTTCAAGAGTAAAACTGTACCTGTAAACAATACAAAGTGGAGGGAAAAAAGACTCTCTGATTGGCTGACTCTCTTTCAAAACCTGCTTCCAAAGTGATTTGATGAGACACCTGCATGAGGAAACCCAGACTACTGAGAGTCAAAGGCGCAATGTATTATTTAAATCATGAAAACCAACTGGCATTTCAGCCAGAGTTTCTTTCAGTAACTTTGGAAAGGCACCAACAGCCTCAGCGGTGTTATATGAATGATTAATGTGGTAATGGCTGGAGTATATTGTGTAAATGTGATTAGTCATGGGAATGCTGCACTATTAGCACCTCTAACAATGAGCCCCTTCAACCTTGGTCCACTTGATTTAAAGTTGTTCAAGATGTGCACACAAAATGAGTTTAATCTAAAAGTTGGCATTCAAAGACGCGGATTTAACCTCAATCAGCGGGTATGGGAGAGTTGCAATTGCCGTGGTAGATGTGCACTGGCCCATCGCAGTGATAGTACAGCTGGAAGACGTCACCATACCCGTGTTCCCTCCACCATGTACAAAGCTGTCGGTTCCATCCGCAGGATAGTGGGTAAAACAGTTCCCTGTGCTCCATCCCGATCATCGTGAAGAAATCCTGATCACCCAGGTGGCCCCGAAAGTGGTATTTCTCTGCAAGGCGGGCCACCCGCTCGGGCTCCAGAAGTTGGTTGTATAAGGTAGAGCGACGCATGGCGTCGAGATTCAGAAGCATTACACCACTGTTGAAGCCGGACAGACCGTCTGGTGGAGGGTCACCAACACGGGACTTTGGATTCTCTTTGCGGTACTGCCAGAAAGTATGCCTACGACAAATAGAGAAGACAATGCAGGAACACTTTAAGCAAAGAATCATAGCTTTACTAAAACCTGGTTTACAGATGTGAACAAACCCATAAAGTAACCACATAACCTGCCCCACTAAAAAAAAAAAAAGTTATATTATATATATATATATATATATATATATATATATATAAAAAAATACACACACACACACACACACACACACAGATATAT
>JAUMHE010000060.1:7463292-7474655 GCA_032359235.1 Enteromius mattozi | reverse complement strand
AAATGGAGACATTTTTGAAGTACTTGAAACTAAATAGCTTTAGTGGTTTACAGTCAGAGCAGCCTGTAAGGCATTGTCTGAGGCAGCTTTCTCTCGTCTCTTCATCTTTTTCTGCCATTTGTCCTTAGTCATTGTGGATGTCTGTGTCTCACCAGTCTGGAATTTCAGCATGCACCTGCCACTGGGAAATGATCAGCTATTGGCCTCAAGCAAAGGAAGTCAAGCACCTATTTGAAATATGTCAAAAAGCAGCTCTCAGAAAATGAAAGAACAACCTGTGCAGAGCTCTTTGTGTTTTACATGAACAGTAAGGTCTGTGTGTGCCAAAAAAACAGGTTCAGAAACAAAAACAATGCTGTAGAATAAAACTCTGAAGAAAAACGGATAAGGTAATTTTCCTTCAAGATATCTATCTGTTAGGTTTCCTTTAAAAACACAATGCAATTCATAATTAAAAAATACAGGTAAACGCCTGTGAAAAATGAATGCAAAAAACATTAAAACAATATATTGTGCCCCATTTCTGAAGATGCAAATATTATACGTATTGAGAAAAAAAAATGTCCATGGCTTTTTCCCTACAAAAGCATTGTAATTTACGGTCTAAAAGTCACAAACGTCGAATACCTTTTTTTTATACAGTGAGTGTCTGTGTGTATGTGTGTGTGTGTGTGTGTGTGTGTTTATTTCCTACTCATAAAAGAAAAAAAAAAATTTTAAATACTTTTTTGTACAAACATAAAAAATGATAGATAGATAGACAGATATAAAATACACAATGGATTAAAAAATCCAAAATATAATTATTACATAAATAATATTCAATATATTTATTATGAAAATATAGATTTTTTTTATTGAGTAATGAAAACTGTTTCATTATTTAATTGATAATGAAAACTATAATATATATTAAAAATCTATATTTTAAATCTATAATAATATAATCTAAATATTACAAATCTATAAAAATATATTTTTTAAAAATCCAATATTTGCATGTGCTACCAATATTCTATGCTTAGAGGGTTGCAGCATCAATCTTTATGTGGCTAACCATCACATTGGCCACTTTCACATTTCCTTGACCATTAGGATTCAGCCTTATTAGTTAGCTCAACAGTGCTATATATATAGATAGATAGATAGATAGATAGATACATACATCAAGCTAGTGACATGCTTATATAGACAAATTCAAAGAACAGTACAAAAAAGTTGATGAGGATGATGATGATGATGATAACCTCTGGGAACAGTAACCAAAGTTCAAAAGTTTACTGCCTGCTGACCACTGAAATGCAGTGTACAACTTTTAATCTCGACAAAGCCCTTGGCTAAAGTTCAAAGCTGAATACTGTTATCTGATCTGCTATGATCTTTGATACAGAGAAAAGAAGCTGATATTTTAGCAACGTCATCATGGCATGATGATGATTCAAATGCACTCAAATACAATGGTCAACTATTGCTGAAAAGACATAATATGATTAGCTTGTACTGATCCTTTTAATCTCGCTGTACCTAACAACACAATATCAAACCCAAAAAAAGCTTTTATTATTAAATCAGGGTGGTAAGCAAAGATAAGAGCGGCTGGAATTCCCTGCAAAGTATGTGAACAGAATCAGGAAGAGGGATCTTATGCAACGGGTTTGTGAAATATTAAACATGGTGCTCTGAATTTTAATGCGTCATCAAAGATGAGCATTTTATCCCTGTTGGCAACTGCTGAACGAAGCCACGGGAAGCCCTATCCATCAACACTTAGCTCTAGATATCAGGATCTAAGCTGGACGGAGGAAAAGAATGATTGGAGGAGAAGAAAATGAGTGAAACACAGACAGGAAAGACACGAGCCTGATGGAGGAAAAACAGGGGAAATTAATACTCGTGAAAACTGCATGAGTTCTGCCATAAACTTCAGATCAAACTGAGGCAAGAAACAAACAATGAGAGATTTCTGATCTGTGTTGGATGGTGTTTTTGGAAGAAATCAAAAAGGGGCTGTAAGCTTAATCATATCATAATAGGCTAGTTTATGTAATCATTTAACTTCAAAACACTAAAAAAAAAAAAAAAATTACATATCTAAATAAGACAATCCTACACCCCAACAAAACACAAAACTAATTGTTGGTTTAACTTTGGTTAGGTTTAAGAAATTATGATAGAAAATAAAATATTTTTAAACCTGTCAACAGAATAAGTTGCTTTATGCATTAATCTTGTTACCAACATTTTGATAATACACTTAAATTAAATCAAAATAAAAAATGAAAACATAATCTAGGATAATATTCTAACTATTATGTTAAAATTTCAGGAAATTTCTTTGATCATTAAAAAATATGCAGTAAACAATTTAAATGAAAACCAGGAATAGAAAGAAAAGAAAGCAAAGAATGCGGGAAGAAATAAAATGCATTCCATAGGGCCCTGTGTTTCCTGATGGTACGGCACCAGCTTCTCTGCAACATCTCAGCCTGCATCCAAACACAATTCATCAAAAGTCCTGACATGTTTTTGTCAGGATAACTGGTTCAGAGAGCAAGAGAACCTTCCAAACAATGTTAAGCCTCAAAGCAGAGAAAGAACAGAGAGAGAAAGATCACTAGGAAGAAAAACAGCGGTAATGACGTGGTGCCAAATACAGTAAGTGAGAGCAGGATGGGCACAGATGCAGTAAGTGACGTAGATCCGGAGCCAGACTGTTTACAGACTGGACATGGGTCTTAATTTGCAGACCCTGAGGCTGGACAAAGCCCTCTGGTTACATGTGAGTACTGATAGAAATCTGTTTGTATAGACTGAGTCCTGTCAGCACTACAACAAGGCCTGGCTGTATCTGCAATCACTTCCTGTCCTAAAAGAAAAAAAGGCTGGCATAAGCTCACAACTCCTAAAAAAAAAAAAAATCTGGAACATTTTAATGACTGGTTTGGGTCCAATGACTGTTTTTACGTCATCACAAGACTGATACTGGAAAAATAAAGCTTCTGATCTCTTCGTATTTCATGTGGAAGTAGGTTTGACAGAGTGCCTGGAATCTGAATAACAGAAAAACAAAAAAAACATACAGCCCAGTTCAGTGTATATTAGCATGCAATTTTAGATTACACATAAAATATATTCTTTACCTATAAACAGTTTATTTAATAATGCAACTACACACAGACTTGAAACACTTATTTGGCTAAAAGGTTTTACTCTGGATGCCCTTCCTAGACTTTCAACATTTCCTCTAGTTTCAAACGTAATTCAATTTTATCTCACAATTCTGACTTTTTTTCCTTGCAACTGTGTGTTAACATTCTGCTGTTCTGACTTTATAAATCGCAATTTTGAGTTTATTTCGTGCAATTTATTTTTTTTATGCAGTGGCTAAACAGGCTTCTTTGTCGTCATAATGACAAAAATTTCAAAACTGGAGATATTTATGGGATAAAAATGGACAAAGGTAAGGTAAAAATCAATTACATAAATTTAAAAAATGAGATAATTCATGTTCATTCACTAATTCATCGGAATTGACAAAAAAGTATAAATCTAAACATGATTTAGTTTCACTTATGAAACTAATTTTGACTTGGACACTAATACAAATAAATAAAAAGAATTTAATTTGAGATATTAAGTCATTAAGTCAAGTTATATGAGAGGTCATATGAGAAATCAAAATATTACACGTCAGGAATTAGTATCTCATTTAGACTTTTTGGACTAATAAATATGAATTCTGACAAATCAGAACTTGCATAAATTTGACCTTTTATGTCATAATTATGACTATTTATCTCATACTTTGACTTTTATGTGAACTTCAGCATTAAAATATAAGCCATACCATGATTTTATAAATACCAATGTTTAATTTTTTCTTTTCCATAAAGTGCATCACAGGCTAGATCTATGACTTACAATAAAATTACATTGTTGTGTTCAATATTTTCTTCATATTCTATCTTTATTTATTTTATTTTTTTCCACCAACATTGCTGTCTTCTTAGCAAATATGCTAACTTAAAAAAAAAAAAAAAAAAGTATTAGGCAAAAAGTTTGTAGTGAAAATGACTGTGGGACATAATTTCTGTAAATATGTAAATCTTCACACAAACATACTGATTAGTTTTTTTACTTTTTTTGGGGCCGGGTAATGTACGCGCTCTAAAGATTTTTATAGCTTAAATAGAAATCATTTAATGTAATGATTGTGAACATAAAATCAAAAATACTTTTTCTTTTTTTTTGTCACTTCAGGAAAACCTTTACCAGACAAGCAGGAATTCCAGTTATCCCATGAGCACACGGACAGTAGGACTGAACTGCCAAATCTGCACATGCCGAGATTAATGACAAACCATGTCCAGCTGGAACAGATTTGTTTTGTGCTTGAGCAACCATTGCAAAATTCTTCAGTCTGATGCTTCCATTCCTTGCTGGAAAAACAATCTTTAGTCATGGTGGTTGGGAAGACGTAAACATGGGCTATGATGCAGAGAGAGGTTTAAGTGTGTTTGACTGAACATGTGTAATAGTAACACAGACTGACAGCACCTTAAATGGTAGTCTGAAGACAGGACACAGTGCTGCTGTAATTAATGCAGACAGCGGACAGGCCCTTCACAGCTCACAGAAGAGAAAATGACACAAGAACTCTCCTTAAACGATAGATGCTTGACAAGCGCTCCTCAAAAAAACACAAAAAAAAAAAAACACCAGGGGCTTCTCCCAGACAAGCATGCACGCACAGCAAAAGAACATCAGCATCAGTGGTAAGATCACTGGCACAGAAGCTTCTGTGACAGTGAAAACTGCTTAAAAAAAAAAAAAAAACACAGCCAGACGAGACAGAACACACTGGACATTACAAAGCATTTCCGACAGGACATGTGTCCACCTCTCTTTGAAATTCTCCTTGGTTGCAGACCATTTTAAAACAGCATTTACACTGGAGTTTCTGCTGCATTTCAGAAACAATCTTTGTTTCCATTACACAACGCATGTCACATGAGCATTCATGCAGGTACAACCATAAATATATAGGTGGATTTCCTATTATTTAAATGGCAGACGCAACTCCGTGCTTGGAACCATTGAATGGGGAATCTACCAACACATATCTACAGGTACAACCAGAGCCGTTGAGAATCAGCGGCGTGTGGTCATGTGGTTCATGGAGCTCTCAATAGTTCCAAACAACTCCATGACTCCAATGTGTTTTAATGGGTTTAAGTAGGATAGACAGTAGTTTCAATATATTTGCACCGATTTGTAGTGATTATTAAGAAATCATGTGCATTGATTGTGTGATAACTACACGGACTACGTTTTACAATTGCATTTTACTCTGGGAAGTGATGAAAAGACAGCATTTTTTTTAATATGCTTATTAATTTATTTTACAATAGATGTAGTTTTAAAAAATAACAAGCACCTGTACTCACCTGTAAAAACTTAAAAATATGATAACTAGCATCTGGTTATGATCGCTATCGAGGTGTTTTTCACTATCTAACCCCAAATAAAGCATAACTGCCTATTATGTAAAGATAAACATTAACTATTACATGTTTCATAAAATACAACTACTGGCCAGATTTCTGAGAGGTAAACTAATGCATTATAATCCCAATAATTTCCTCAACTTTCTGGCGAGTGTGCTTGAGAAGCACTGAAATTAATGGACTTCAATGCTGGAGCTATTGGTTGTTTGGAACTATTGGCCGCTCCATGACACGCTTTACTTCCGCATTCCTCAGTTCCTTTGGAAGCCTATGGGAGTGTTGTAACTCTAAACGACTCTGGGTACAACAATGAGCATAATGTTATCGTTTACATGGTCGTCAAGGATACGCAGAGCAAATGTGGGCAGCCACGCCATCGTTTTCCAAAGTCTCTGTTTTGCTCCGTTTACCGAAACGCAACCCCGGCATTATCAAAATAAAAGGGGGTCTGCAGAGTTTTCAAAAGTCTCTGTTTTCGAGGGTATCGTAAACGATAGGTGTAACCATACCAAAATTTATGTGTTTAAAAAAAAACACACTAGTGTAATTGAGGTCTTAATTTGTGTTCAGAAGATGAACCAAGGTCTTGAAGTCTTAAGACACAAAACTATCGGTCTGTTCAAGAAACTGAACAGTATATATATAATTTTTTACCTCTGACCCACCATAATGTCCATTTGTCCCGAATGTGCTTATACAACCAGTGCGTGACATGTCTTCTTCTTGCTTTACCGCCACCTATGGGGCAGTCGTGGCCTAATGGATAGGGAGTTGGACTTGTAACTCAAAGGCCACGGGTTTGAGTCCCGGGTCCGGCGTGGATTGTAGGTGTTGGGAGTGAATTCCCAGCACTCTCTCCACCTTCAATACCACGACTTAGGTGAGACCCTTGAGCAAGGCACCGTTCCCCCAACTGCTCCCCGGGCGCTGTGTGTGTGTTCATGGTGTGTGTGTGCGTGCTTGTTCACTTCTCACTTCTGTGTGTGTGCACTTGGATGGGTTAAATGTAGAGCACAAATTCCTAGTATGGGAAAAACCATACCTTTCCTTTCCTATCTAATGGACCACTGACACTATCGAGATTGTAGATAATGTGTCCATTGTCCTTTTGCTGGCTGTTGTGACAGTTGGACTGTGTTGGATCAGAAGTAAGAAAACTATATTAATACTGTTTAGTTTCTTGAAAAGACTGATAATTTTGTGTCTTCAGGCAAAGTATCGTCATGAGCAGCAGGGTTTAATTTGGATTTGTCTGTGTATTAGGGGTGTGTGTATCTCGTGGCACGAGACCTCGTGAGATGTGATGTGTCTTGCGAGATGCGACTGGTCTCGCGAGAACTTGGCGATATCCTCGCCATAGTGGTATGATGTGGCGCAACAAATCTCCGACAGGAAACTGCTGCCACATATTCCAAATGTTTTTCAATGGTCGCTTTATCGCATCTGGTGTAGGCAGACTTAAGGTCCGGGTATACTTCACTTTCCGAGTTCCGTTCCATCTCACGCACAGCCGCGTCCACACAGCTTTCAAAAGTATACTCAATCGCAGATTAGTGCGGACAGACGAGCTCGATACATGCGCAATGTCACCTACTTGACTTGCACTCCTTCAGCATTCTTCTAGCGCATACACTGTTGTACACAGACAGCCGCGCACTCTGATGACGAAAATTATGTAATGCAGACGGCCGAAGTATACTTTGGCCTTTAAGATGGCGCGGCGTTTGCTGTAGGCAAGTTTGTTTAGGTATTCGGCCCGACTCTGTTTTCTGAAGCTTTTTTGAAAAATCGCTTACCCTTCTTTTAAAGGAATATTTCTGTTATTAGTTTTTATTTATTTATACTTTTTTGAATTTTTTGTTATTTATTGTTAATTACTTGCCTGTCAGTTTGTGGCAAAATATTTTGCAGTGTTCACATGTTGTTTATTTCTGCATGTAATTCATTAAAATAGTTGTATTTCAAAAAGTTGTTTACAAAATGCACCTACATTTTTTTTGGAATGTTTTTTGTTGATTAAAATACTATTTTTGCCAATATATTTTATCATTGAGGATTTATTTTAAAAAAAGTCTAAAAATCTTGTCTCGTTCTTGTGAACCCAGTGTCTTGTCTCATCTCGTGGGATAAGTGTCTCGTCCCACCCGTGTACGTTTTTTTTTTTAACCTTCAAAGCCATGAGTCCCATTGACTGCCATTGTATGACTGACAGACTACAACTGTTTGAGTTCTTATTTGTTTTCTACTGATAAACAAAGTCCCCTACATCTTAAAGCAGATAAACATCAAACTTAAATTTTTAGGTGAACCGTCCCTTTAAATTTAGGTATTGAGTAGGATTAGGAACATAGAATATGGTCATGCAGAATATGTGCTTTAGAGGTACTGATAAGGATGCTAATAAGCAACTAGTTAATAGTAAGAACTGGTCCCTATACTAAAGTGTTACCATAAATTTTCTGTGCATTGTGTGTAGCCCAGCCCTTACAGCCATTACTGTAAACTGCAACAAACAAAATCAAGAGTTTAGTCAATGGTCTTTAAGTCTGTTGATGTTCTTCTTTCTATGTCACAGATGTATGAATTCCGGCCATTCATATGCTTTGTTTACATGCGGCTCTGCTGTGCTCATACTGTGCTGTCAAACGTTCTCGTGCACGTTCAGCACGAGGCATCCTGCTTCCCCTGAGACGCTTGCTTACAAACAGCCTTCAGGTCCTGACCTACCATGTTTGTGTTTTGAATAGGATGTGCACACAATGAGTGTAGAAAAATGCCAGACATAAAGGTCTCCAATATGTTAGAACGCAGTTTGACTATCCAAAACACAATACTTTTTCAATAGCTTTAATTTAACTTAAACATCTATCTAAAATGACTTCAAATAAGGGTGTATGACTCATTGCATTTAATCAAGAATAAAAAATGATGGATGTGCTGAACAATTGATCATGAAAAGTATGAAAACATTCATGAAAAATAGCACAATTATGCAGCCCTTAAATCCATACACAAAGACAATGGTGACTGGCAAAAGCAATTACCGCTTTTCTTCAACTGCTAGTTTAAATTGCCTAATAAAATGGTGAAATGATGGTACACCACACAGATCTGAAAAGGCTTGTTTGCAATCCTCTACACGCCATTTATATGTCCTTTAACCTCAGTTTCTCTCTTAGGATTTTAATATTCAAATATTACACTTAGCAGATTAGGGGATTTTCATTTCAGGAACAAATGGTGCAATTTAATATGCAGCCATAGTGCAAAATTTGTGTGTGTGCAGAATGTGCAGTAAAACCACCACACACAGCTGGAGGAAGACCTTTGGTTACTGAGACAGATGTCTACAGACCTCATCCGTTGGTCGAAAGAAACCACATAACAACAACATCAAAACATGATCTTGCAATCTTGCACACTTGCAGCAAATCAAGCCAGTGTCAACACTGAAAAGGTCTTCACTGTTTGTTTATAAAGACTTCTCTGCTCAGAACAACTAATCTTCATGCAGACCTCACTAGAACTACTCATCAGGCCAAGCAGTAAATAGTACACATGAACAAATCACCATCTATGTTTGAGTTCCACTGGGAGGTAAAGAGTGTGTGTAATTGTTGATATATTGAAGCTCTCAATCCGATTAGACAATTCACTGCTCGGTGTTTGCACTCATTCGGAGCCATGTGCTCAACAAGGATTCCAGACCGCTGGCACGCTACCATGCACCATTTTGTGCCCTGGTCGGGACAGAGGCCGGTGGAAGGGAGAGGCTTAATGCCGAGATATGAGAGCTCCAGCGAGCCTGAGATCTGGCACCTCTTCAGAGTCCACTCATCTTTTTCTGTCCTGCTTCATACATTCCATAAAGGGGCACCAAAATAGGAGTTAAATATGAATAATCTCCCCAAAAAGTTTCAGAAGACTCTAAGTGAAGTGAAGTGACTTGTGGCCAGGTACGATGACCCATACTTGGAGTTTGTGCTCTGCTCTGCATTTAACCCATCCAAGTGCACACACACAGCAGTGAACACACACACACCTGCTCAAGGGTCTCACCTCAGTCATGGTATTGAAGGTGGAGAGAGAGCTGGATATTCACTCCCACCACCCACAATCCCTACCGGACCTGGGACTCGAACCCACAACCTTTGGGTTACAGGTCCAACTACCTATCCATTAGGCCACGACTGCCCCAAAACAACGTAGTCTGCAGGATCGTTTGGCATAGTAACTATTACCTTCTAACTACCACCTGACTCAATTTAATTGATCTCATGGATATAAGTGGTGGTTAAAGGTAAGCAAAATGTTTAGTTCAATCCAATTGGAAGTGCGAACCCAGAAATGGCTTTTACACTGCAAATAAAGATAGAAATAAAAAATAATCTCTAAATGAATTTAGCTAAATTATTTCTATTTTTATAAGCAATACATATACATATAGTAACAACTACCAACAACAACACTACTACATTGTTAACTAGTAACTAATATTAATGATAAAATAACTAAAGGACTTGTAAACAAAATGTATTTTGCATAAAATAATATAAACATGGACCTTTTTAAAAGTATGGAATATATTTTATTATTCTTTGAATTTTTATATCAATATGGTGCAAGATTACAATATTTAAAAATATAATCAAAAAGTGATCTGATTATATTACCTAGTTGTTGAGTAAAATTTTTCTAATTTATACTGCAATTTGTTAGTAATCTGTATTTTATATATATATATATATACATACATTCATATATACAAACAAGACAGAAAATACTAATCATTGATGTTTTGGAAAGCTTTTTGCTTTATCACTTTGCTTCAAGTTCTCTGGATAAATGACAACCAACTAACGTCAAGTGGAAAAATCCAAATGTCAACTAGCAAAACAACTGAACCAATGAGCAAGACTTCCTGAATTACACCCACCACAGCTTAAAAGTCTGGTTTATGATTTGTTTCTAAAATCTCACTTCATAAAAAGCACATTAGATAAAATAGCTCTTCAACCGCTAACGAGGTGTTCAGCAGTATCTATCTTCAGTCCTGCTGCTTATTCTTTCTGCCTCAGCTGCAGAGAGACTAATGCAACAACACCGAAAGAAATACGCACCTCAGAGCCAGGAGACGTCCAAACATGCTGCATCAGTGGAAAAGAGAGGTGTTTGAGAGCCTAGGGAACATCGCAAACAAAGCGTAAGGCCTGTGCCAGTCGGGCAGAAGGCTTGGAAAAGAGTTAAAAGTTAATTACAGCGGTCTAGTGGGTCATTGTGCTGGCACAGGTGTTAGATGTTATCAACAAACCCCAGCGTTGCTGCTGCTGCTGCTGATGTACCACAGATACCCCAATTGCCGATTACGCTTTTATCTCCTTCACAATTGTTTTTGCGGTTATGTGTGAGTGTAGTCAGAGAGAAGTGTTGTGGAAAACCTGCACTCTGTTGTGGAGAGAAAAACTCTCACAGGGACTATTTTTCCATCAGCATAGCTTATTTCTTTTACCCAGAAATTATATTAGCTTCTAACACAGCTGAAAGCCTCATGATTTCCCCAACCCTGTTCAAACTTCAAAACGGTGAACAGACAGATGAAAAATATACTGGAAAAACATGATCCAATATTTGCTTTTCAAAATGCTTGTTTGAGTGAATAAAGACAATAGAGAACTTATGACACTAGGTAAGGAAGGGTCACATTAATTAAACTAACACTCTACAATTGACACTGAAATACTCAATTATGACTGGTTGATCATAATGACACTAAACTATATATAATTATTCAAGGCAGCCAACTGCAGTTCTTGCCAAACTCAGTTCTGACCATGCCTGACTGTGTTGGTAAAAAAA
>JAUMHE010000060.1:7434343-7447161 GCA_032359235.1 Enteromius mattozi | reverse complement strand
TCAACTTCCTTTTATGTAAAGCACTTTGAATTACCTCTGTGTATGAAATGTGCTATATAAATAAACTTGCCTTGCCTATATGAATAATGAATATACATATTACACATACATATATTAAGTACACAAAAACTTTCAAAAACTATTATAAGAGCACCAATTACAATATTATTTATACATACATACATATATTATATATTACATTTTATATTTATATATATATATATATATATACTTCCCATCCAAATAACAATAAATCATTGTTATTTTCAGAACATCAATTATTATTTAAAACATCATAGCCTTTTAATCATTAATAAAAACTATTATTACTACTACAGTTGGTGTTGTATTATGGTAATATTAGATATTTACAGTGTCTTCTACTAGTACTAAATGACTCCAAAAAAACAATAATCATCAACCAAATTCTTCACTTGAAACAGGCTGTTGTGCGAGAGAGAGAGAGAGAGAGAGAGAGAATCAAAATGTTACAACACATGTTGAGTTGGGTAGTGATGATGATTATCGGATGTTGCATTAAGCCAAATACTCTACTCATTACCTTATTGTGTGTGTGTGTTGAATAGATTAAAGGAAGGTAATCTAAACCTCAGTCTCACAGCATCCCTGTCAAACTGAGCCTCTGTCCATCCATCAGTCCAGGACAGAGGATCAGCCGCCACTAATGCTGTTGCTAGGCAGGAAACACTGCTGTCTGCTCAATACCGAGACACTGAGCAGCATTTACATGATCAGTCAAGTGAGATATAGAAAAAAAATTTGAAACTCAAAAGTCAGGTGACAACCAAAAATCTGTCTGTCTGAACTAGGTCAAGTTTACTTAATAGTACTAAAGACAAATCCTCTACTGCAGGATCAGGCCAAACATCCTGAACTGAAAGACAAATCACAAAAACCTACTGTAACAGAGTAACACTGCCCCCATGTGACCAACACACTGTGTGAAATTAACATTTACAGTGACTTTTAATCAGCAAATTATGTTTATCTCAAGTTTCTATCCACACCAATAAAGACATGATCTTGATCTTATAATTTTTGTGTGTTCACAGAATAGCTGTTTTGATTAACTAAAAATCTGGTATACAGTGTTTTGGCGGTCCTGAGGGAGTTCTGCTGTGTTGTTATTCTGTGAGCTGATGTAAAGGAAATGTCTGCTGCATGACCTCTAGTCCTGTAGATAATGTGTGCAAAGCAACGGTCTGATTTCAGCTTTCCTGCACTGCCACCTGCTGTGCTTACAAAAAACAGAAATTGCCTTCATGCATTAAATAAGAAAACCCTCAAGTATGGAGGGAGGGACAAAGCGCTCAGAATTTAATTATTAAATATATGTTAAAATATATAAATACATTTTTAAATAACCCATTTAATCCCACAAAGAAGGTTTTCATTGATAAAGCTCTAAAAATGTATGAAGATGTTTTAGTGCAACTCCTGCAAATAAGAGAAAAAAAAGAAAGAAAAAAAAAAAATATATATATATATATATATATTAAGTTATTAAGTGGTTTTTAACACATTATTTTGATATTTCCATGTCTGAGAAAACAAACTCTGATTAAATGGGTTTAATGTTTAGAATTAGAATCATTATATTTATAGAGTGAATCAATGAATGAAAAAAAATATTTAATGATTTATATATTTGAACATTTAACAATTTAAATTTGAGTAATTTGGCCCTCCATATTAAAGAAATTCCAATTAAATGTAACAAAACAAAAACCTATTGGCAACTTAAAGGAATAGTTCCCACAAAATAAAAATTACGCCAAAAACTACTCACTCCCAAACCTATTATTCCTTTAAGCTACAAGATCCAATATAATATAATATAGAACAAAACAGAATAAATACATATTTCATATTACATTATACTATATTATATTATAATAATAACATATAATAAGCCATAATAATAATAATAATAGTAATGTTTATTCAGATAATGTCAATTTATTTTGAAAAAAATCTTTTATATATAGATTAGATATTTTATACAAGTAAAAACAACAACAATAACAGTACATTAAAGCGATTGTTCCCCCAAAATGAAAATTACCCCATGACTCATGAATGCATGTACAACAGTTAGCAGAAACTAGAGATTGCGGTTTCTAAAGTTATGTTTTTTGGGGGGTTTTTCTACAAAAATGCATCGATTCGCTTCGGGAAGCCTTTATTTACACCCTGGAGCCACGTGGGACACTTTTTATAATTGAGGCCTTGAGACTTGAGAACCATACAAGTCCATATTTTCACATTTTGAGTAATTTTCATTTGGATTGTGAACATTATATTATAGATTTTTATTTTACTTGAAGATAGACAACAAAAGCTTCTCAATTCTGAGGAGATAACATTTTTCAGTGTCAGTATTAAAAATGTAAAGTTATTGTGATGTATATTTCTCAAATGTGGAAGAACGGTATATGTCCAGTTAGTGTGGAATAACAGTATAACTCCAATTCATCACATCACTTAAACCACTAAAGATCTGATTCCTTTATCCTAGTTTTAATACAGTAACAGAAACTTCAGGTTAGTATTAATATTAAGCATTTCTTTCAAGTATTATTATTATTTAAAATCAGAAAATGCAGTATGAACAATGTAAAATACATAGACCTTCTTACAGTACAGGCAATAACAATCATTTATTAACAATAAACAAATAAATAAATACAACAATAATACATACAATGCAGACGTACATCATAGCTAAATATTATACAACATATCATAAGGCATACAAGATAATCTACTAAAACAAACTATGTGTATATACTACTTCAAACGGTTCTCGCGCTCCGCCATCTCACAATATAAATAAACATATAAACAAATAAACTCTGCTTGTTGTAGTTTACACAGGGCTGGTGGGAAATATGCATTGATATAGCTTTATTATATATGGTATATGTGGTTTATTTTGATAGGTTAACTGTATACGAAGTTCACAAATACAATTAATGTAACATTGTTATCTCATTTTTAATTTTTTTTGGACTTATACGGTTGTTCGTCACACGCACTCAATTGATGGATCGGTTTTAGGGGTCTTCTTTTACACTAATGAAAAAAACAACCATTCACTGCCATTCTAAAGCTTGGAAAAGCCAGGATATTTTAATATAACTTCAACTGCATTCATCTGAAAGAAGAAAGGATTCCTTGAGTGTGAGTAAATCATGGGATAATTGTCATTTTTGGGTAAACTATCCCTTTAATTGCATAATTATTTTTTACTTTTATTTTTTTGTTATTATTATTATTATTAATTTACAGAATGTTTTATATATTATAATAAAAAAATATTATAATAATGTAAGTACCACTACAACAAAGAACATTTTAGTATTATTAACATCGTCACCACCAAACATCTATTGCAAAGACATCAAAACATAAAATAAAAGGGAAACCAACGCTGCATCATCCAATATCAAAACATGAAGGTTTGCTTAACATACCTCGTACCGGAAGGTTGCATCCAGCATAAGTTCAGGAAGCATCTTCTCTCCCAGCTCCCGACTTCCAGCGTCAGAGACGTAATGGAGAACCAGCACCTCCTCCTCCAGGAACCGTCCATGTTTGGCCACGGAGCGCATGGCCACCTGAAACTTCTGCTGCAAGTTCAAGCTCTTGTCCACTTTGGTGAACATCATGAGAGCGTGAAAGCGTGACGGCTTTCCCTCCAGCTCATCTCCAGCTCCCGTCCTGCTTTCTGGACGTCCAGACCGGACGTCTATTGAGAGATCTGCATCATCACGATTGGTGTTGTGGCTCGCTTGTGTTTCCTTGATGCGTTTTGTGGTGCTCGAGAAGTTCTGCTTTTCAGAGCCAAAGTAGTAGAAGGCCACCACGGCCAGAGCTGCAGCAAAGAGCAGCATGATCTGATAGGACCTAAAAGTGCTGATCCTACCCATGCTGACCGACAGCACCCGCAGGACACCCATGGATCCTCGTCTACATCCACAAAATAGGGCAAGATGCCCTTTCTTCTGTCTATTTGACACTTTTTAATCTCCAATAACACCCTGAGGGCAAAAAACAGGAATTAATCAGTGACATTTTACAAAGAGCAAAATAACAGCATTATATTTGCTTTGAGAAGCACAGCAAAGAGGACAATAAGCACTGTTAATTACACAAATATGTCATATGACTTATAATATCCCATTTAAAGAGATAGGAGCTGCACTTGGATGCCCGAGAGGTGTTTTAAAGATGGCCGTGTGACATGATTATTTTTGGTGAACCCTCCCTTTAAAAACCATACAAGTCAAATGATCATTTCAAACAATAAACCTGCATGTCAGCAGCACGCATATAAGCACGCATATCCATTCTTTATCTTGCTGGAGGGTGGCATGGTACCGCACATGATGATGTACTTACCGCGGTCACATGACGCATTCAGCAATGCGCGCCAACATCAGACACCTTCACTTCTGCGGACAGCAAACCATAACAGCGAACCACCAAAGAAATAAGGGGAACATTTTATTTGCGCAGACAGAAGACACGTGCAGGCACGAGACATCTAAACACTTGCGCGTCTTACATCCCCGGAAGTTCAATAGTTCATAATAAAAGTCTCGCAATCACGTGGTACATCAAAAAAAAAAAAAAAAAAAATCTCTCTGTTTAAAGTGCGCCATAGATTAAATAATAAGGCAAGCTAGAAACTTATAGTTAATATAAATAGTTAATAAAATTTAAATGTATTTTATTGTGGATGATACATATTTTATACACACGCATTATTTTTCATATAATTTAACAAAATTATTTTCACCGTTATTTTTATTAATTCATTTATTATAATTATTGTTTATTCATTGTAGAACAAAGTCAGCATACATGGATTACTATAACTATATACAAGCCAGGGTTTGCGTTAAAGGAAATTAAGGGACAAGTCACACACCTGGAGTACCATCTATGTATCTTAGTCTATATAGTTATTATATAAAGTTTCTCAATAAATTCTGAACATGCTTTAATTGTTCAGCTCGGTTACTTTATAGTGTTGAATGCTTTAGCAGCGCAATATTTGTAAATTCTATAAGCCACATTTTATCAGCTGAGAATCTGGGTTCACACAAATGTTTAAATATATATCATATTCCTATATATAAAAGATTCTTAATACATATTTTAGGTCACTAATCGGTTACTTATAAGTTAAATGTGAGACAGATCATGCAAAATCTTTGTCTGGCCTGTTGTTTCACTGTCACCATCAGCTTTTTTTTACTTCTAGGCAAGGATTTGTCAAGTGTACATCAAGCTTGTCTCAAATCTAGTTACTACACGAGTGAAACAGTGGATGTCAAAGTCATTGACATACATGAACATCAATATAATTAGTCAGATTCATGAAAACTTTCTTGAAATACGTTTATTTGTACATAGTCACATAACACTCAAAATATTGAAGACAGACTCGATACAAAGCTACCTTTGAACTGAGGGGCACAATGAAATTGAATAGAAATGAATATGAGGCTTTGTAACTGATGGCAGTTTATAGATGGTTTGTAATGGGTGCAGTCATAGGCCAAAAATCCTTTAGATCTACCAAAAAAAAAAAAAAACAGGGCAACTTTTTTAACTTTTCTCTTTTTTCCTTTTTTTTTTGTTTTAAATCTTATACAAGGAAGAAAAAAGGTAAAGAAAGTATTTGCCCCACAATATATCATTTTATAATAGTGATAGTAAAGAAAAATTATATCTTTATGACATCATAATTGAACACATAAATGAGTAAAATGCAACAGCAATACAGAGAGAGAAACGTAACCACTTAAAGCATTTAAAAAAAAATTGCTTTGACCTTCCATTAAATATAATTTTCTATATCCTCCATCTTTTAGACTTCACATAGTAGCAAACTAATTCATTTCTTTGAATTTAAATGGTCATTTTTCTCTCTTTTTATTGGTGTAGTAGAGTTTCTAACTGTAAAGAGACTCCAGACCAAACCATTAAAACATTCACAATCGGTATGAAATTGCCTATGCAAGTAAACCTTCAGTGCTATGTAACATTGACGGCTTTGTAGTCGACACACACAAAAACCGTTCCGAGCGATGATTTTCAAGTACAACAACTTATTAAACATTTCGTCTTTCAACTCCTTTTTTTCTCATTTTCCTTTGTCATAAAAAAGACTCTAGGATTTCTGCATCTCAATAGTTAGTTTGCAAGTCATTAAAATGATTAAAAAGGAAATTAGAAAGCTACCGATTACATTAGATGTTTGTGAATGGGCTTTTTAGCGGGTCCAGCCCAAGCAGATCTGTAACCTGTACAGACAAAAAACACACGTAGTGAACAGAACCATGCATTAAAATGGCTTTAAGAGAGCTAACATAAGGCTGCTTGCCATGACTAAGCTCTAACGTTGCTGATCTCAGTTTCAGGCAGTAAATGAGCACATAGGGTAAAAAAAACACATGCAGGAGACTAAAGCGTCCCTCAGGACTGAAGGCAAAGAGAGAAAGAACAAAGTACAGAGGAATAAAAAGTGCAAGAACCACCTGCATACATCAGTCTGACACCAAGTGTATATCTGTTCATTTGTTTACTGCATATAAGAGTTACAAAGTATACAAAAAAAAAGCATAAATGTGGAATACTACAATAGTAAGTACTCAGGACACCATCTGAAACTTAAAGCGGTAGAAAACAAAAACAAAATGTCATTCATTACGATTTGCATTGTTAGATGTTGCCCAGTATTTAAGCTCAATATCAGCTCTGCAAAGACCTTGTCAGACTGTAACATGGAAATAAGCATGTGTTGTTTCCTTCAGTTTTTCCTATATATCTCAGGTGGTTATGCAAGTATGATCACTGACTTTCCTTTTGAGGAAAACACAACATACATAAAACGGAGAGAAAAACAGCACTCAGGAGTTTCCTGCCAGTAGCCATATATCCATTTAAATAACACGATTGCACCTCATTAGTAAATGTACATTTTCACAGCTTTAAAGTAATGCAGAAACACGACAGGGGCTTGGATTAACTGACAAGAGCTGAGAAGGGATAGAAAGAGAATATCTGAATCTGTGCCCTAATAAGATAGCTCACCCTAACAAGAAAATTGTCTCCACTCAAGTTGCTCCAAACAAGAAATATATTTTGGAAAAATGCTGAAAAAAAGTCAATTTGGTCATATCTTCTTTAGTGTTCTGCAGAAAAAAGAAAGACGTTGTTTTTTTGAGTGAACTATGCCTTTAAATGTGTGATTATTTGTTTGGATTCGATCTGCTGAAGTGATCCAGAAAGCTGGTAAACCAACAGGCGAAGAGAGCAGCTCGAACGTAACACTGCCATTACAGCCCCAAGCAAGGCACTTAACCTGACTCAAAAGGGCACTCAATTAATTTGATCAAATCAAAAGAGAACTACCTTTATTTTCTTTTTCTTTAATTTGCTCAGCCCTGTAACTCCACATTTGAGATTTGAACCTGCACCATGAAACATTCACTGTACATTGTCTGCACTGATAAAAAAAAGGGTTACAGAATGCATATATATATACACACACACACACACTATATATATAAACATATATATATAAATGCGCATGTATGTATATAAATGTATCTGTACATATTATAATGCACTGCACTGTAGTGTCATCAGTAAATGATATTTTAACATTGTCATCCATTTGAAGCATCGAAAAGCCATTCCACCGTCTAAAACATCCATTTCGTCTATAGACTCTTTTAATGTTTAACTACATAGCACCATCTTTCTTAAAGAGACAGTCCACCCCAAAATGACCCTTATGTCATTCAAAACCCTTATGTCATCCAGACATTTTGCACAATGCTGATAATCAGTCAGTTTCCATTGATTCCATTGTAAACAGTTTAGGGTGGACTATACCTTTAATGCTTCTCACACAAACTACGAGTTGAATCTGTAAAAAAAAAAAATAAAAAAAAATAAAGACTTAACAGAAAGGTCTTGCTAGCGTAGTAAAATTAAGTACCCAGAGATACAGCGACTCAACTGAAGGGGAGAAAAAGCCATTTTGTTCTTTCGTAACTGCTCAGCGTCAAAGCACCAACAAGTGTTTGCTTCCTGTGGCATGCAAGGGCACATGGGGAAGAATGTTAATTCATACTATGCGAGTGTATTAAGGCTTCATATCTGCACGCTGCCAGGGCATCTGGCATCAGGACAATCGTTACTTTGCATCAGACAACCAAGAACACACAGAGAGCCGATAACCTGGATTCCCGTGATGTTTAGCACACTGGAACTGGAAAAACATCATTATTTAGGAATAAAAATGAAAAAATATGTCCCGATTAGTGATAAACTGAAATATATCATCCAGGCCATTCATTTTTAACCCATCAGCACTGACTGAACAGCCTTGAAAAATAAACATTGCTTATATGCTTTAAACTCAATATTCTGATTAAATATTGTGTAAAATAAGGGAAATCAGAGCTCATTTGCTTAATTATCGCCATCAGTACTGGCCAACAAAATACCCATCTCTTAGTCCTAAAAACGAATACTTCTTTCTATCATGAAACCTGCGCTGTTATTGTGTAGTGCGTTACGTGCATATTTGAGAACACAACCCATGTCACTACCGATGTCTCTGAAAAGTCTGTATGAGTTTGAGACTCATGTAGTGCTACTGTGAGGCCAAAATGTGAGTTTGTAATAAAAAGGAAATAAAAATATACATGTCCAGTGCATAATAAGGTATTCAGGCTATCGTTTTAGCTTGCTGTGCATACAAGGAAGAAAAGAGAACGAAACCTTATCATCCCTATTATAAACCAACAGAACTCATAGGACAGGAGCGCAATTCGAAAATCAGCACCATCAGATTCATACTGCTACGCCTCGGGCTGCCTTTCGCGGGGTTAGTGTTGGTTTTGAGAGGAAAGGCCAGGTAGCAGGCCAGAAAGTTTCATACCCTGTTTTTCTAGTGTTCTCAGAGGTTCCGTGCATATTAGAAGGCATTTGTAGTTTTAAACAGGAAGACATGAACATCCCCACAAAAGCTCCTGAAGAGTGCAGAACAATTTTGTTTCTTCAATGGTTCGTTTTCCGCAGAAAAAAAATTATATATATTTATAATAAAAAGAATTGACTCTCCAGGAAAAAAAGAGCAGCACAATGTGGAGAGAGGAGGAAAAAAAAACTGGGACAAAACTACAGCTATAACATACAACCACTCCGGACAATGCATCGTGGGCATTGAGCAAAAGATGCCTCAAATGGGAAAAAGAAAAACAAGAGGACACAAAAAGATGTCCTTCCAGGTTGTTTTAGTGCTCTGAAGGTCATTTGTACATGAGGTTTGGGTGCTATGATTCTCCATGGCATAAATCAGGCAGTGCTTCCTACAAAAAGGGTCTTGTTTCTGCCTGTCATCCGGCCCTAAATTCCACCAGTGGGCTGGGATCTGTGTCGGCTCAGTTTTGGGCATGGTGTCGGATGGTGTGAAAGATCCAGTCCATCTTTGTGGTCCATCCGCCATGGTGAGCGTCATTCATTTGCTTCATGAAATAGTCTAGGGCCTCCTGCTCGGTTTTGTCCAGCGCCAGGGTCTTTCGGATGTAAGCGATGTCATCAAAGGACTGCAGCTCTGGCATGCCTGAGCCCAGCATCATGGAGAAGAGATTTATGAAAAGGTTGGCATGCTGTCTGATAGCCAAGTAAGCCTTGTAGCACATCTCCTGGAACCTGTAGGGGGAGACAGTGAGACGTTCAGCGTTCAGATAAACCAAACCTTTAAGAATCATAGGCCTGGTTTCATAGACAAGACTTAGCCTAAACCACAATTAGGCCAGAGTTCAATTAGGATATTTAAGTAATTGGTATAAAATTGTCATTACTGGTGTGTATCTCAAGACATAAAGGCATTGCCATGTTTTAAGGTCAGTCTATGTAAGTTTGTATTAGTTGAAAGAGCTCAGATTTACATTTTAGTCTAGAATTAGGCTTAAGCCTTGTTTGTGAAACCAGGGGATAAACTTTTGTTGGTCACAGTGCTATTTTTCTGCAATAATCCAGAATGCTTTAAAAGTGGGGTGAAGCGGAGATTCCGCTTTTCTGAGATATATCAGTTGTCTCACTTATTCCGAGGCTTCATAGCGTACATGATTATGTCATCCCATTTTGACAACAGTGGTTCGTCAAAAGAATTCAATGCATTTTGTTCTGAGCCAAACAGGAACGGTTATTGACGCTTAGCCCCCCACCCCGTGCCCAGATTGGTTCAAACTGTCCCACATTCAGCCAATCAAAATAGGTATGAAAGTAAAGTGTCATGCATGAAGACAAACACAAAATAACAAATTTGCATGAGAGCACTCTCTGAAAAAGCTCAGAAAAACACAAGACAATACTTTGACAAAAAACAAAGCAAAAACACGGAAGAAACAGCGGTAAACATTGGATAAAACACTTGAATTTAGGTATTCGCATAAAGAGGCAATGTCTCGGTAAAATAGATTTAACAGAGTGCAGCTAGTGGATCCAAATCCGTTATATTATGTAAATAATACTCATGTAGTTCATAAAGATAATTTGCACAATTTTTTTATGTTGCACTCTATATTTTCATTTTCATTTTATATATTCATTTTGTGTGTAGACACATAATTAGCTGCACGGTTTGCTTTTATTGTTCATTCTCAGATTTAAAACATGTCTATATTGTTAGTAAACTAAATAGACCTGTATTTCACTGAAAAGCAGCTATAACGATATTGCAATAAATGGCTATAACTTGCTTGGGGAATGTTATATGTAGTCAGAATTTTATTTATACTTTCTATAGTACATGGTAAAAAACACCTAATTATTTTTTGCATTTTTTCTTAAAATTCTGGAAATTCATTCATTTAAAAAAAAAAAAAAAAAGATAAAATAAAAAAACAGAAGGAAAAATTTAAAATTGAAATTAGCTAGACAAACTTCAGGTTGTCTTGTTTAAAATGATATAAAAAAAAAAACAGCATTTGGATGAGCTCAAAATCTTTTTTTGAAGCTATACTCAAATCCTCTCCTTCCTCTAGAGACCATTTCATTTCAGAGACCACTGGTTAAGTTTTTTTGCAAGTGGAAACATGGACGTCTACTCTTCTGACACAGTGACAGAGAACAAATCCTGCTTTTTTGAAGCCTCCTTTGAGTCCTGACTGAAGCGGAGATTTGTTAGAAAGCGGAAGTCTGGAGAAGAGGCAGGAAACTTGGCAGCCGGCTGGCTGTCAGAGAATTGTTAGAGGAGGAAAGGCTGCTGGGATGGAGGCCCAAGAGGCCCATTTTGAAAGCCTCTATTGTTCAACTCAATCTCTAATTGTCTCGGATAGTTAGCTGCCTAACGTGAGTTAACTATGTTAATGTTGAAACACAAAGAATTTGTTTCTGTTAAGCTCACACTAAAAAAATAATTGGCAATGCTCTCAACATGCACATACGCACCTCTCAAACTCTCTGGTTTTAGTGCACTCTTGTGTTCCTCCTTTGCTGATCACAATTAAGAAGTCTTGAGTTAAGACGAACGGCACTCGCTCTCGCTTGTAGCCAAACTTCTTCTTCTTGTGGTCCAAAAAGTGACCGAAATCTATATGAAACAGCTGTTCATAAGACAAGTAAAAAGTCAATATGAGGATATCGATAATGAATGAATTTTAGATGCCTTTATGCAACTGAAACAATCAGCCTCATACCTGCCCATCATCCTTCACCATGATGTTACTGTTGTGTCTGTCACCGATGCCCAGAATGAAAGTGGCCACACAATACCCAGCGCAGGATCGTGTAAACAAGTCGATGGCCATGTCGTACCTATTAACATGGATGATTTTGTTATTAGATATTTAAATTGCGAATTGTACATTCAATTTGAATTTTAAATGTGGAAAAATAATAATAATCTCCACTGACATCTCGCCCTTGTTCTTGTCTTTTAGCCACTGATGCAGAGTTGTACTGTTAAACTGAAGTGCCCCTTTTAGACCTCCTTTACATTGAATCTGCATGATGGTGTGAGAACTTCTCACTACCTCGATGAGACCCACGCAGTCTCCAATAGACAAGCAGCCATAGGGAAGCATTCTGGGATACCAAAAATGTTGTCAATGCAAAATTCTACATCTTTTCAAGCTCACTCAAGACTTGGCTGCAGGAAAATTTAAACCAACTTAACATTAATATCTGGTTAACTACAATTTATTTGGCTGAACAGTGTTTTGGTTACCAGGCAAGATGTTTTACCATTACGCTCACATACCTCAGGTCCAGCCCCTGATTTTGCCAAATGTTCTCCATTATTCTGATGATCTGAAGTGTCAACATGTCTTGCCGCAGGTCTAAGGAAAGAAAAAGTTTTTTGTTTTTTTTTAGCTTTTTTTTTTTTTATCATACGGCATAGAGACATACTTAAAGTGAAAAAAAGAAAAGAAAAGAAAAGAAAAATCTTACCATCCCCGTTTTTGAAGATGATCTCATTGTTTTGGAAGAGAAGTTCGGACATGATGTCAGGATTTTCCCAGTTCAGCCAGAGCGGTCTCTTGGCAGAGGACATGATTCTGCAATCTTCAAGTCTACCATGCATCAGAAAAGTAAAGTTAGAAATTAAACAGACTACCCTTTGAAAGAGTGGGGTCAGATCATTTTTTTGAGAGAGAGAGAACTCTCTTGTGCTCAACAAGACTGCATTAATCTGATTTAAAAAAATAAAAAATACAGTTAAATAAAATATATAATAATAAATATTTATTTATTTAATTATT
>JAUMHE010000060.1:7398759-7431091 GCA_032359235.1 Enteromius mattozi | reverse complement strand
TATATATATATAAAATTTATTTTTATACACATTACCATTCAAACGTTTGGGGTCAGGAAGACTAAGAAATAAATACTATCATTTAGAAATCACATTATTCCACAAAAATATTAGGTAGGGAAACTGGTTTCTAATTTAATAATAATAATAATAATAATAATAAATGTTTCTTAGGTAGCAAATCAGTATATATGAATGATTTCTTAAGAATAATGTGACACTGGAAACTGAAAATTCAGCTGTCATCACAGGAATAAATTACATTTAATCAAAATATAAAACAGTTAAAAAAATATATTAAAATATAAAATAGTTATTTCACCTTGTACTAATATTTTAATGAATATTATTTTGACTGTATTTTTGATCAAATAAATGCAAGACAGACCTAATATGACCTTTGTTATCATTAAACCACACTGTCTGCTTCTGTAGAAGTTACACCTCAGTGATTTTTAACAAGAAGCATTAATTCAAATTGATGAATCAGAGATGAATCAACAATAAAAGTAAATAAAAGTGGACTGTCACTGCTGGGATCTATTACAAAATCAAATAAACAAACATGAGCATTAATAACTGGAATAATGACTCATGAGGTGACCATAGAGAATGACATGGTGAGATGTTTCTCATGCTCCACAGGCTTGTAAAGGGTATTAATAGCAGCAGGAAGTGTGTCACTATAATTAATTAATTAGGATGTGTGTCTGTAAGCTCACCTGTCCAGACTGGCAGTAATTGTATCCCATCTCCCTGGATATTATCCAGTTAGCGTGATCCTCAATCGTGGCCATGTCAGGGAACTTAACGGGTGAGCTGAAGTGGTCAAACTCCAGCTCTAGACATGGGGTTTCCTAGACCAAAAAAAAACAAATACATACATAAACGAAAAACACAGCCAAATTCTAGTAACTAAATAACACATCACTTTGAACTAATACAGTTTTAGCAAATATGCCGTTACACTCCTGAATTCTGTATTAAGATTAAAATTTTTCTTTAAATTAAAAAATAACCAATTAAAATAACACTGAATAAACAGATTTAGACCATACGCTGTTGATTAACCTTGTCATCTCAGATTAGACAACACAGAGAAATCGTATTAGAGCTTATCAATTCGGTTTAGTGCTCAAAGAGGTTATGCAAGAAAGGAAACCTTATTAGGGTTGGAACCCGTGACCCCAATGGGGTTGAGGAGGTCTTCTAGGCCGTGTGGTACTGGCCACAGGTTCAGTGCCATCTTTCCTGAGACCAGAGTGTGTGTGTAGTCAAACAGGTTGATATTCCCCCAGGCCAGTGGACAGTGCTCCTGTAGAAATTAACTTAAGTGTTTATTTCTGAAGCAAGCATCATTAAAACACTGTAAATAACTATTATATTTTAAGATTTATTTTTATGTCTGATGGAGAGCTTGTAGGCTCAAAACGTCATTTGTGGTGAGAACAGAAATATTTTTCTACTTCTGGAGCTGCGGTGTGCCAATTTTGCACTTGCTGTCTGACATTGTATGTGGTTAAGCACCCACATCGAGCTTTTGGCCTGCTAGATGTGCGCACTTGGACTGAAATCTTAATAGTGTTACTTTACAATAACAGAACTACAGAAGTAGTAATTACCTCTTTTGCCCCCTTCCTTCCTTTCACAGAGCAGATGGAGAGACAGAGGCGAGCCGCCCGGGGGATGTCGGGAATGTACATGTCATAGGTCAGCCACTCGTTCCACCTGGAAACAGAGAGAGATAATGTTATTGTTAGCACTCTCGATTTTTTTTAAATGTATCATCATTTTGCATTTTAAATGTCTAACACTTTAAGAAGTCATAATATCGTGCATGACATCAGGGGTCTGGCAACCTCCAGCCACCACTGGCACACTGAGGGCAATCACTGGCATACGGGAGAAATTAATAGAACTAATTATGATATGGCCAGGGCCTACTAGACTGAAGTAAATCAACTTACCAACTGACAGCATGGACCTCTTTTTTTGAATGAGTAATCACACACTCTGCAGTGAATTCATCATAAATGAGGGGGATATTTTGAAATAAGACGAGGTGGAGTGTTTATGTGTCACAGTGATTATCAAGAAAAACGACACTTTGTCCAAGAAAGACTACAGAATCATGCACCCGTCCAACAATTGCACTTCATGAACTCCATATGTGATTCTGTCCATTAATACGAATATGCAATGGAGTGTACTAAAAACAATATAAACAAAATGTATTTTGTAATACAGACAGAACCTTTCCTTCATGTGTTTAGGTTCCTTATAAAAAAATATATTAAATCAGAATTCTGTCCACAAGAAGTAAAAAAAAAATAAAAAAAATTGCATATGCAAGATATATTCATAACTGCGGGAAAGAATTGTGATAAAAATATTTTTTAAATTCCTTGTTGGAAACAGGCTTTCCTAGAACTTTGCAGACACTTTCTTAATAATGAATCAACTGTAGTATCAGATATGAGAAATGATAACATGGTACCTTGGGTTTGAACACGGCACACGCTGTGTGTTGACATTATCACACAACTGTTCTCCACCATGGTAGATCCCTGTCCGCACATAAATCTGAAACAAAAGGATAAAAACCTATGAGCAAACCTTTTTAAGAAAATGCTAGGGCAGAAAGGTCATGCAATTATTAAAAGAAACACACCGACAGCTTCCTGTTCTTTCACAATGTGAAACTTCTATCTTACTAAACATTTCCCATGAACTTTGTATAGTAAAAGACTTGCGAAAAGACATTAGCTAAGCACCTTGTCAATGTCCCGAATATTCACATTAACGTATGTGGCGCAGAGGACCCGTATCCTTAGTGTACTGTTAATGGTCCAGAGGGATTTGGTGGAGGCCTCTCCGTTCATGTAAGGCGTGGCGGTGGAGATTCGGCGGGCATAGGAGGGCATGGTGAAGTTGTCCATAGGCAGCTGAGAGTAAAGACTGTCCTTGGACATAAGCATGAGGTTTGGCAACCGACCCAGCATAATGCAACTCCGTACATACTGACAGAATGAGAAAGAGACAAACAGAGAGAGATTTTGTGCATAAAGCCACATAATCAGCACATCTCAAGCACTGTAAAGTCAACCAAAATGTCCAGAGCTATTTTTAGTGTTCTAAACACGAATTCTGGCAGTTCTTATTGTTGGCATAATACAAAACTTCAAATGCAGCTGGATACTGAGACTACTCATTTGCATTCTGTGTACTGGCAGGTTTCGAAATAATGAAGGCATGAGACAAACACATGACCAGTGCCAAAACACTGAAGATTTGAGACGGCTAGACATTTCGGATGGCCAATTAATCAGTTCCCAAACCATAAATATGCACTGGATAAAAGCAGCATGATAACTTAAAAAAAACAAAAAAAAACACAGAAACTACATACACAGAATAGCAGTTGTATGCAATTGTGTGCATCTGAGATACAATAATGAGGACAAAATTGCCTAAATACCTTGTACTGACTGATGGGGTACTTTTCCAAAAGATACTCATCACAGCCGCAGACTTTCAGGATGTATTTGCCCTGATATTCTTGCACGCACATCTTTAGCTGCTCGGCCGATAGAAGCATGCTCCTTGTCTTCTTCCTGATGGCTTCGGCGATCACCTGCTCAGGTACGCAGTCATGATTGATCTTAAGTGTGTACTTTTGCTTGTCGTTGTTGGGAGAGACAATCACCCAGATAACCACAATGATTTGACCTAGCACACAAATAAGAAAATCAGAGCATTAACAGGAACAGCATTATTAAATTGATTTCTTCAGGCATCAAGCATGTGAGAACAAACAACTAATCCCACATGGCATTTGAGTGTGTTAAAAAGAAAGGCTGATGTTGAATGCATCCCAATGAAGCTGTCATTAAATTAATGTAATGGAGTTGTTGTGCATACATTCCTTTGGGCTAAGAGGAAACAGAGGACAAAAGCAAAAAACAAGCATCACATGTTTCATGACTACTACTACTACAACACAAGCCCATTCACATAAGAAGGAAAACAGACTTGCTGCAATATAAAACTTCCAAGAAAAGACTCAACACTTTGAAGATTACTATTGGCTATAAGCCATTAAGAAACATTCCATATAATTTTTAACCTCAGAATCAATGAGCAGCATCTGTGGCATGCTGTCGATTACCACAAATAATAGTGTCACTGTGTATTAACAAAAACACAATTAAAGCCTAGCAGGCAATTACAAAGCACAATTAATGAATGTGTAGAACATACAAAAATACCACACTGTTTTGAAAGTACCTGTTCAATAATGTGCTAGAATAAATATATTTTAAATATTTTAATTCATTTAATTTCCTTTAATATTTTTAAAAACTTACATTTAATTATTTTATTTTAATTCACTGTAATACAAAAATAAAAATTATTTACTAAGACATTTTAAAGGCATGGGAATCAGGGACTTCCTTTTATATATCTGAGGAATTATGCAAACAAATCAATAAAAATTAATATATAGTTTTTTAAAGATACTAGTTCAAAATAAGTGGCGTTTCCATAAAGCAGTATATTAAAATATCTCAGATTTTTGATGCTCACATACAAGTCATGACACATATACAATACTAGGCACTTAAGAAACAGGAAGTGACCTAGAATCATACTGCACTGATCTGCAGTTGAGTTCTGCAATCTCTTCCCACAGAAGTGCCTAGAAAAGTTGTCTTACTTCGAAAGAATGTCATAGCTCAAGAAAGACTTTTTTTTTCTCTTGAAGAAAACTTTCATTTACATGGTCAACCATCACTCAGTATTCTGTGACCGACAACATGCCACAACCTGAAATAACCCAAAACAGTCCTATAAAAGTACAAACCTACCTTTGTCTAATTTGCCATATATATGCTTTGGAAGCTCTGGTGAAGACTCCACGTTAGGAGGATAAACATATAGTGCTCGACTGTGTGGCCCATTGGCATCTCGTAGCTCTACTGAGTCTTTGCAGACATTAAGAACATTTCTCCTAAAATCCTGCACCTCAGGATCCTTCACTAGATCAAACTCGCACACTGGCATGCCGATGGCAAAACCTAAAACAAAGAAAGGGTCAGAGGAGAACAAGAGAAAAACCTTCTGAATCAAATATGATAAATACGACCCAAAGTTTAGCCTCAGTAAAAAAAAACAGTATTAAAAATACAGTAAAACCTTAATACTGTTTTTTAATATATTTAACAAATTTTACAAAGTAATTTATTGCTGTGATGGCAAAGCTAAATTTTCAGCATCCTTACACCAGTCTTCAGTCAGTGTCACATGATCAAAAGAACAGCATAAAATTTTAAACTTTAAATGAGCAATATTACTTCTTTTTTTTTTATGTCAATTTTTCTTTTGTGGTAGTGCACATTTTTCAGAAAAGGTGATTTGTAAAATCTGTCTTAGCTGATTTTAAATTAATGTGAAATGCTTTAAAGTTGTTTTAAGTGATACATACATGCATACAGTAAATAAAAGTTAAACCAGCCCATGTGTAGTCTTACCGATTTCTCTGTTGAGGATTTTTTCCTCTCTGTTTCCTACAGGTTCTATGACCTTTAGGAAGGGCTGGAATAGCCTAAGGTCACAAAGTCTTCTCGTCTCATCGTAGAACTCCTCACGCTCTGCTTCTTGCGTTACACTGACGAAAATATAGGAGGTTTCCTCCTGCAGCAGATGGTGGAGAGGGTACTTCCTAGCCTCCTTAAAGAGTTCATGTTTGATTGTAATGAGAGTGGCCTCCCGGAGGCACTCTAGTGTCAGGATCATGCCATTGGGCAGTAAACAGTCCACCAGAATCCTGGGGGGCATCAAATGGATGCCCCATAACTCTCCCGAGGAGGGTCTTGGAGGCATGATGTGAAGTCCTCACAATTTTCAACAGGAAAAAAAAAAAACTCCAACCTGTTTCTCCTGAAGGGGAACAGGACAAATAAAGTATGTTTTGGCAACATGTCTGACATCATGCACTGTTTTTAATAAACTCAACAGAGAAGACAAAACGTTCAGCATTGCAAACTACACCTCAGATAAACAAGTCAGCATGTCCAACACAAAAATTAGGCCTTAAGAGACAAAGTCAGTGAGAAACAGGAACAATAACAAGAATAATAAGCTTGAATGTGACAATGGTGATGCCACTCATTAACCTGTGTTATATATACACTCTACCAGTTTGGGGTCTGTAAGAGGTTTCCTCAAACATATTAAACAGCACAACTGTTTTCAATATCGATAATAAATTTGAGCTGTAAATCAGCATATCAGAATGATTTCTGAAGGATCACGTGAAACTGTAATGTAATGATGCTGAAAATTCAACTTTGTATCACATTACATTTCAAAATATATTACAAAAAAAAACTGTTGTTTAAAATATTTTTACAATATTTTGAATGTCACTGTATTTTTAGTAAAAACATAATAGAGCATAAGAGAGTTATTTCAAAAACATTAAAAAATATATCTTGCCAACCCCAAACATGTAAATGGCACCTAAAAGACAAAAATTAGTACTAAACCATGAACACAACAGAGTCGTTTAATGCGGTCACATCACTTACATCAGTCTTAAAAAAAACATGCTTACAGGAAGTTCAGTACGACCCAACATCACTGAGTAATGACAGAAATGTATCACTCTGTGAGAGAGCAGTGATACTTCCACACAACATAAAGCCAAAAACATTTGGCACTTAATACTGAAGTGGATGACTTGTTTTTCCTTGCAAACATGTGCCAACAAAAAGACACCCTTATGCATCTCCTGGGTATAAGGCTGCTGAAAGTGATTTACTAGTCTGACAAACAGCATCTTTCACCATGTTAATGTATGATCTGAAATTATTGGATTTTAAAACTAGGCCATGTGAGATGAACACGTCAGATCTTTTGCCCTGACTATGCTCTTTTGCAGTTCTTCCAGTTTAGTCAAAACACTATGCAAATGTTTATTACAGAGCTTTGTGAATCTTTGGTTGTAACAAATTTATGTTGTCACACTTTTTATTGCTTATTTTTTATCTCTTCACAGTAAAAAAGGAGGGGGGAAAAAAAACAGATGAATAAATATTTTCATAACATTTGGTATTTTTGCTTACCTTAGCGTGATGTTAGAGCCACTTGTAAAAGTAAATGTCCATCATAGTTAGGTCTCCTGATCTGCTTGTTTTAAACGTCTCTTCAGATCCACTGAACTATACTGTGATAACAGCAAGAAGGAAATAAGTGTCAGTGGAAAGTGGACCAGCTCGCTCAGTTTAGCCTAAACAACTCAACCGATACCCATGCCAACACTACCAACCACAACAAACCTCCACAGCAGTGACAGAGATGGGAAGATAATAAGATTAAGAGGTTTATCATTCTTGCATATGAGTAGACTAAGCCACAATGACAGAGAACCACTTGCTAAAATTAACTATTTATAGCTACATAAGTCAAGTTTATTGCAGTAACTTAATGTTATAATCAAGTTTATTAGTTCAAACCACTAGTCAAAACAAACAAACCTGAATCATGACAGAGCAGAAACATGTACTAATACAATGACTACAAGCCGGCTTAATTCTACACCGATAAACAAGTGTTTCATAAAGAAAAAACAAAATTTATAACATGAACTTATTGAAGTATTTTAATCCATTAAAAACACGTAAAATATCCTATCAAAGCAGACACTTTTGGAAAGCTCATACACATGACATAATTAGCCAGCTAGCAATCCCAGACAAAACATACTAATTAAAAGAAAACTGCCATTTATATTTGTCAAAGAGTTTAAAAAGAAAAAGAAAATCACAGCTGGCGTGTAACTAAGTCATTAAATACGGATTATTTCTTTTAACAATAACATATTGATTCCTTTAGCTACTTAGCCGCTAGGCTAATCCGCTAAAGCTAACCCGATAATTTAAGATAAAATTTGCTGTAATATCCCGCCAATGACGCTTTATTAGATTATACATTGAAACGATACATATGTTTTTTAAAAGACCACCAGCGCTGTTACTCAAACAATAAATGAATAACACATATCTCAGGTTTATACGAATAGCTAAGATGGGTATGTACCGACGAGTTGTCGTGAGGTAACCCGCTGTTGGTGTTCAGTCGCTCGGTCAGGGTTGTAAATCCAGCGCGGGGCTTTGCTGGGCCTCTAGCCGCCCCGCTCTGACACGCACCGCCTCTCCATCATCACAGCAGCAGCGGCGGCGGATCGCGAGCAGTGTTTTCAAACAAATCATTCATCACTGAAGGAGAAGCACGAAATACATGCTGTCTAATATCCGATGGATTGGATAAATATCGTCAAGAACGCTGTCACGATGGAATAAGGGAGGATCCTGTGAATAAATAAGCACCAAAGTGGCCGGATAGGTAAGAGGGAGTGTGACTGGCTGCTAAGAGGGAGAGGGACAGAGAGAGCGAGGATGACAAACCCAGTGAACTCCTTTTTTTTCCAATCGATCATCCCACTATGGTATAGGATAGCCATATGTTCAAAAACACGCGCTAAACAAACAATATAAAGCGTGAATTTTGTGAGGAACTCCGAAAAATCGTAAATATAATATGTTTGCCATCTTCAGACTGCAAATGCGTATGAAGCTGCATACATAAACGAAAATATGAAAATAATTACAGACTGCTTGGTGCTACAGGCACGCAAAAATTGCAATTGCATGAATAATAATGAATGGTGAATATATTAAGGAATGGGAATGAATAGACAAATGTTTAAAATACTAAACTGTAAATAAATTAGACTGCATAAGCAATTTTCTTCATGAGTTTGTTTTTATTTAATACTAATTTAGATCTGTATCGTTGCATATTTATTAATAATATTTATTATTAGAATAGATAGTTTGTTTATTGATACTACTGTGCTTTTATTTCTTTCCATCCGAGTAAAATTTCAGAGAAATTATACTATAAATTATATATGTATTTTTATTTTGAATTTAATTATGACTAAACTACTTAACTTAGTTACAAGTCAAGGACCTTGCTAAAAAACTGTCACATACTGGATTATGCTTTTATAATTGTAAAATATGTCATTTCCATTTATTGTGTATTATTATTAGTTGCTTTGTAGTTTGTCCGTCTCAATTCATTTTTAAGGAGCAAAAATTAGCCTTGGAAATTAAGCTGAATAAAATACAAGTATTTAGATTTAATACTACTCGCGGAAAGTACAAGTGTATTTAAACTATACAGATATTAAAAATGAAGTACACTACCTCAAGTGGACTACTTCACACACCGTTTGTCGAGTCACAGGCTCGCGCATCCTCTCTTTGCGCGTGCTGTTGAATCGTCAATCAGATTCTCACTTCGATAGGAGATGGACTGTACCAACTAGGCTGGGGGAGACGTGCATGTAAATTGCACTATATTTCCGACCATTGGAGTTGTGATTAAGAATACCGTTTTCCAATGCATGTAGTATTATTTTCCAATTTTTTCTCTATGTCATGTATTCAACGTTTTCTACGTATTTCTAGTGTTTTTGAAATCGTGTGCGATTGCAAACACCCCCCTGCTGGACGTTTGAAGCATGCGGTGCACGTCTGGCTGGAAGAAGTTGAGCAGCAGAGAGAGCTTGGAAGGATGCAGGGAAGATGGCGATGAATGTAAAGAACAGGGATGCTTTTTATCCAAGTGCTCACTATTGCGATATCTACACCTCTCAGCCTGTAAACTATGGAGATTGCAGCCATTATTTCCCTCGGATGACAGGTAAGATAAGACATGTTTTCGACGTGATTTTCAGTGCATTGCGTTATAACTGATGCTCTGCATCAAATTTTTCTTTTGCACTGCAATGGTTTGAAATAGGAGTTTATTAGGGACCGATCTTTATATTTCAATAATGTTAAGATACATGAGACGAAGGGCCTTGATGTCAGACTAACCACTGCCAGATTGAGAATGAAAAAACCTGCATTGCCAATGGCACATCACATGTTAATGGAAGAGTAGGCTACATGACTAACATATTACAAATCTCACTGAAATTCATCAAGTACAGCTTTTATATTTTATGGCACTCTCTATGTGCTAAAGCTCTGCTTGGATGTTATGTGTATGCAGTGTATGCAAATTTAAAAAAAATTATGTATACAAGCTTATTCAGTATATGCTTTTCAGGTGGACTAATAATAAGTTTATTCATTAAATGCAAAATTATGCAGAATAGAGTATGAGGTAAGTTAACTGAGGTATCTTGTAGGTTCTGGCCATGTTCATTGTCACACTTTAGTCTAGATTACATATAAAACGAATATATAATATATGAAGGGACATTTAAGATAATTTATTCTTTTTGGCTAAAAGTCCCAGTAAGAGTGCATAATGTCACAGTTTGCAGTCCTCAGAAACACACAAGGTTACTACTGTGGGTTTAATTTAAGAGGACTCCTTGGCAGTTTATTTGTGTGACATCTAATTAACCAGACCATACAGGATATAAAAATGCTCAATTTGTATTTATTTTACATGATAGCACTGTTTCTGAAAATTATGGGAGAAGTAGACAGTGAGACACCACACAGTTCTTATAAAAGTACTGAAATGCATCTGCCAAAAAAGAAGGATGAAATGGGCGATAATCATAATAAACATTGCAAATGCCCCTTAAGCACAGAAAGCAACCACGCATGTAATGCATTTATTCTTCTCTTAATAATTGATGCTGTCAAAGAACAAATGTAGAATGCACGAACAGCTTAGAAGTGTTTTGCAGCAGTGAGTGGTGTAAAACAACCTGGAGCATCAAGTGATAGTACTGCTTTACCTTCTCGTGTGCCCTGCATACCTTGCATTATAGATGCCCAACGAAAACAGTCCTCCTGAAATCTAAAAATCTTTATCTTTAGTCCTGATGAAAGAGCAGATGTTTGTTGTCATGCTACAAATTACCTTTGCATTGCGTCCAAAAACACTGAATTTAATCTGAATGGAGAGAGCAGGTATGTGTCCCTGACCTTGAGTTGAGACTGTAGGTTCTACTTAGACCTATTTCTGGGCTTGAATTCTCTGATGACCAAGAGATATCAGGTTTGTTTTCAGGTCAAAAGAAGAGGAATATAAAATGGTAGGCCACTGAAATTTTTTAAGTAGTGTAAATGATGATCCAGAGACAACTACAAGTTCATTATTCTTTCATAGCCAGACCAGTGCATGACCAAAGAAAAGCAACCACAAGCCAGTTTTCTAATAGAATAGTACACCTAAAAATTAAAATGTGCTCTAAATTAACTTACTTTCAGAGCATCAACGATGAAGAGGAGTTTCTTTCTTCATCAGAACACATTTGGAGAAATTTTGTATTAATTTATTTGCTCAAGAATGGATCCCCTGCAGTGAATGGGGAGTCATCTTTACAGAATCAGGAGAGAAATATCATGTGAGAGGACAACAGGCATTATCATTGGAGGAAGCATCATTATGGATTATGGACTGGAATTTTGGCTAGAATCAGTCGCTTGAAATTTTCACGTTAAAATATTTTACTGATTAATTTGTTTTCTACAAAAACACTGCCGTTTACTGATGAGTGATGAGAACTGGAGTGGTGTGGATTGTTGTGATGTATTTATCATCTGCTTGGACTTTTGATTCTGACAGCACCAATTCACTGCAGATGATCCATTGGGTGAGCAAATGATGTAATGCAAATTTTTTCCAAAGCTGCTTCTTGAAAAAACAAATATACATCATCTACATCTACATCTTTACTCACTGGAGAATGAGTAAAATACCTCATAACACAATAGAACACCTGAAAAAAAAAAAAAATAGTGCAGTTCTTCTGTTTGTTTTAGTGACCAGACTTTGACTAGACCAACAATTGTGACAATATGGGGATGGGAGTATCTTGACCAAACAACTGGGGGATAAGGAGAGCATGTGAGACTTGATAGAAACAATTTTTATTCAAAATAAAATATTTAAAATGGAAATACATTAACGGCTCCATTTATGGATATAAACACTGGGATATTTAAGAATTCCAAGAAGGACCTTCCAATGCTGACCCCGTCCGAGCAACCGGAAACAGAACCATTTGGCACATTCTTATGTCTATTTTAGTCGGCTGAATCATTGTTGTCATGATCCCGTCGGAACTGATACACTGGAAATATCACACAGCCACAAAACAGCTGACTCTCCGACCCCCCACTCGCTCAGCCTCAGATCTGCCGAAGCACCAAACATGCGCTGAGTTCAGGAGGCAGGAGTCAGCCCTAATCACATCTACAGGAGGTCATACTGCAAAGATTCGCTTTTTCATCCATATATCCGCTTTATTATTAAAATAGATCATTTGTAGTACTAATATATGGCTTTTATATGTGAACAGCTCTGAACATTTGGTTTTAAAAGGAATGTGTTGGAAATTGTTTGAGTTCGTTCTGAAATATCTGACTTTTGATTTTAGACTTTGGCATCTTAGAAACATTAAGATCTCTTCTGAAGCACTAGAAGAGATATGTGATAGTACTGGAGTCTTTTTTTCTCAGAAGAATCACCTCAGAAGACAAAAGCCTGTTTTCTCTACATTTAATCTCACTGCTGTGAGAACAAATTGAGATATTAGCAAGATCTCATCCTTCATTCTTCACAAATATAATGTTTCTCTATTGACCTCTATGACTCCATGAAGTTTACATCTATGGAAACATTCCACTGCACAGGAGGAATCAAAAATGGTTCTTCTATGGCAGTGTTCCCTTTTGAAACCTGTATTTTTGAAGGAGACCTTTTATGCCCTTTTTACAATATTTAATATAAGCCTTGGGTGTCCCCAGAACGTGTCTGTGAAGTTTCTGCTCAAATTACCCCACATATAATTTATATTTATAATTTTAAATAATTTTGAAAAATGGCTAATTTGAGTGGAATAAGAAACACACTGTTTTCAGTGAGTACTAAACTAAGTTCTTATTGCGCTTAAACGGTCAAATACACACAAGTTTATGTTAAAAACACACATAAGTTACAAAAGCAGTCGGTTATGTCTGTGAAGGTAAACATCTGGGAAAGAATCGCATGTGCAGAAACACAATGGCAGCGCTGTTGGTAAAAACTTACCAGATTAACAGGCAATTAACAGATAAGACCCCTTTTCTGCGTAATGGGGGGAGTAAATTCTCAGCAGCTCATTTATTTGCACTTGCAGAGAAAGTCAAAGAAAAAGTCATATGATATGTCACTTTTAAGAGCCCAATGCATTTTAGTATATAAAAACATAAGACGCAGAGCTTTGTTTTAGAATGCATTCTGTGTGAAAGGCCTTTAAAATTGTATTTACTCACTCACTCACTGACACCTAAATTCTGTCATTTGGCTTTCCAGGTCCAGACCCCATTCTGAAACCACCTCTTAGTTTGATATGTCAGCAGCCACCTCAGCCCTTCCAGGCCATGACCCCAACCCAGAACCTCAGTCTTCCGCCGGTGATGATGTCACCTGACCCCTTGCGGTTCCCACACTGCTCTCCTCTAGCCATAAAGCCGCCCCCTCACCTCCAGTTGCCGCCCAACCCACCCATCCCAGCGCCCCCCGTCCTCAGTCCCAAGCCCCCTGAAGAAGACGGTCAGGCAGTGGGTGTTGACCAGGAAGCCACTCTGGAAGAGCTTTGCAAGCCTCTGTACTGTAAGCTTTGTAACGTCACTCTCAACTCTGCCCAGCAGGCTCAGGCACATTATCAGGTAATCTAAACTCATGTTATGATCCATGAAGTATGTAAATACGATGAGAGAATAGTGAATGATCATGTCAACAATGTGGTTTCGGACTACACAATACCTGATGACACCAAAATAGTTTGTTTTTAATGATATTGTATGTTTAGAAATCAGGAGTATTTACTTTCAGTTTTCGTTTCTTTCAGTTAGTTGTTTTTCTTGAGAGCCTACGAACTGGTTTAAATCTTTGCTTCAACGAAACAGGAAGCATGTAATCAATCCTTTGTTTTGTCTAGGGGAAAAACCACAGTAAGAAGCTGCGCAATTTTTATGCTGGTAGCCAGCAGCCACCTCCAATTAGAATACCAGAGGTAGTGGAGCCTGTTTCCCAGCAACCCTCAGCCACTCCACCCACAGATTCTGCAAATGTGACTGCCAACCAGGTACTTATGACTCTTATCTGGTGCATTTCTGGATATTTCTTCAGGCTGTCTGCAAGTAGGGCTGGACGATATGTGTTTAAGTATTAAAAATGTATTTGCAGTGATAATTCTAGCTATGTAAAAATTAAGCAAAATTGTGAATGGTATGTCAGTAGACTAGTTTAGCAATGTTTCTTTGTCTTGCATTATTTATGTGGCAATTGTGGCATCAAATGAACGTAATCACAAACTATTCGAGTGTCGAACTGCCCTAAACTTCCCCTCGGGGGAATCCCAGTCACCAAGTTCGTTTCCACTTTGTGAAGTGGACTAGAACGTTTATATGGATAGACCCTCGACTCAATTTTGACCAAGGGAGTGAGTCTACTTCATGTATAAACTTTAGGCTGCTCCACAGACCACAACGCAATGCGATTGTGACATCATCACAGATCACGATTAATGTACTCCCACCCCAAACAAAACAGAGAAAAGTTAGCGAAGGGAAAAAGACGACCTGGAATGCAGCCATAATAACATTGGCTCAATCAATTAATGGAATTTTGGGGGCGGAACTACACTGTACCTGTGTTTCTGAGCAATGGCAGATGAAGAGTTTTTGAAACGTACATTTTTGATTGTTTTTGTTGTTTTGTCATAGCCACATCTTCAAAATAAACACCACAAAAATGATGTTAGAGTTTGTGAATTGGATTATTTCCATGAATTTCAAACAGTCCATTTTGATGAACTGATTCAGCAGTTAATTTGCATCTCTAATGCTCACTAAAGTTGCATTTATTTGATTAAAATACAGTAAAACAGTAATATTGTGCAATTTTAGTACAATTAAATATAATTGTAATATTATATTTTCTGCATCATTACTCTTCATTACTCTCATCATTCAAAAATCATTCTAAAATGCTGATTTGGTGTTCAAGAAAAATTTATTATTATACATTTTTTTAAGAAAAAATCCCAAAACATATCATCAAAAAGCTTAAATGATATTAAGGTATTTTAGATACTGGTTGCTTTATCGTCCAGCCCTATCTGGGAATATCTTTAAGTGCAGTTTGATCATGCGGTGTCACTCTGCAAGCATCCATTCACTGAGCCCGGTGTGATAGTAATCAGAGACGTCCCTGTAGACGCACACCTTTCATCGCTCTACTCTTTCTAAAAGCTGTACTGTCATTGTCCCGTCTGTAGCCACTCTCTAAGGGCGCTAGCAGAGTCATACTGGCCACGGAAAATGACTACTGCAAGCTGTGTGACGCTTCCTTCAGCTCCCCCGCTGTGGCCCAGGCACACTATCAGGGCAAGAACCACGCCAAAAGACTGCGGCTGGCCGAGGCGCAGCAGAACGCCACGTCCTTGTGAGTCTGTCACACCCACGCGCTCCCAGATAAAACAGCCGTTAAACGTGGAAAATCCTTCCATGTTTGTGGGCGGTGTCTTCTTTTTTTTCATGAGACATCAGTTATGCAGTTGGCACACTCATGAATTTCAGCTTCAGATCTTCACAAAAAGGAAATCCACATACACATTATGCATCAACTAGTAGGAAGTTTTACATGGAGGAAGAAGTTTTTCCTGTTAGCTTAATCTTCAGGCTGTTTTTGCATTGATAAGTGGGGCACTCATTTTAATGCCAGTGTTGGGCTGCCCTGATAACACAGGAAGATACATCCTGTTGCACTCCAAACGTCTGATTGTATCTGAGCAAACATGTTAAGCTCAGATAGTTAAGCTAAGGTTGAATACCTCCCATTAAGCCGTTCAAAACAAAACAAATAAGCTAATAATAATTATTGATTCAAAAAAAAAAATAATAAAAAAGGTAAAAAAGCACCATGTCATTGTTCTAGGTACTGCAGACTATAAGCAGTAGGGCTGGATAATAATGTATGACATACACTGGTAATATATTTATTTTTGAATATCTTAAAGATTTAAATGCTTGCCTTTTATTTGACCACTAAACTATTTATAATATATATTTGTCATTTAAATCATTTTTATGGCCCATTCTGGATTTGTTCATTGCAAGCATGAGAGTAAATATTGAATTTAAATTTCAGTGGCAAAAATTAATTTACAGGATTCAGTTTAAACTGTACATTTGAATGATTCAAAACCACGATTCAACTATTTATTTGCATCATTACTTAAATGTTCACAGAAGACTTTGTATAGCATTTTCTGATTTATTCACTTTTTGGAAATTATGAGAAAATAGGTAAATCTTGCTATTTTGCAGCGATGTTGTTATATTGCATTGTTATATGTGAATAAATGAGGCATTTATTTGTCAATATACATGTAATTTGTCCATATATATTTAAATATTTTAGTAAATATTTTGCAATATTCTCAAATTGTATTATATAAAAATATAATAAAAATATTCTATAATATTATTAAAAATTAAAATAACTTTTTTTCTTTAATTTTAATATAATACTGTGAATACTTCCTTATTCCGATTTAGATTATTTCACATATATATTTTGATTCATCTCAGAAACAACATAGTTTCTATTAGAAATTACATAAAAGCAATTACATAAGGCATATAATATCATCAAAAGACTAAGTGGTTAATCATGTTGTCTTATTATGTGTTTTCCAGAGACTTGTCCAACACTCAGAGACGGCCACGGAAAGAAGGATACGAGTACAGATTAGTGAAGAACCGCAGGGCTCATATCAATACTGCCATGCCAGGTACTCTGTCTACAAAGATTGATCTCAACTGATAATTTAGGAGGGATAGATTTTTAACATCATGTTGATCTTGCCCTGAGACTACCTTGGGGTTCAGTTTTCTGCCCAGTGGTCCAAGCTGTGGTGCAAAAGCTCCATTTGCGATCAGTGCTTTGGCAGCAGAGCGCTTGGCAGCTGCTCGTGTTAGTTTGCCAGCCCGTGCTAATGTAGTGCAATGTGCTAGTCTCGCTAAATGCAGGCCAGACGCCAATGCTTTGGTCTATGTAAGCCGATACTCCACCCCACGTCAGCCCGGGCTCATGAACGTCACCCACGCGATGGCAGATCTCAGTCACACACATGCCCCCATTGCCCCGTGCTCCTGTCCTCACATACGCACAAAAACACACGCCATTGCATTCTATAAGTGAAGCCATTAGCTTAGCATGTGATATTATTTTATCAACTGGAAAAATAACTAAATAAATGCTTTTTCAATATAATACGTCCATTGGTTAAAAATGATTTTTAGACTCTTAACTGGCAAATGTACATTTGCTAAACAAGTGTATCGCTCTACACTGGCAGAGGGCTGATGTTTCCCTCGGGTGATAGTCATCTGCTCTTGTATGTTCAGCAGAATATACCAAAGTGTGTGTGCCAGAGTTTAAAGAAAATACAAATCAATGAGCTTAATGGGTTAGTTCACCCCAGAATGAAAATTCTGTCATTAATTACTCACCCTTGTGTCGTTCCAAAACCATAAGACCCCCGTTCATCTTCGGAACACAAATTAAGATATTTTTGATGATATCAGAGAGCCATCTGACCTTCCATAGACAGCAACACAACTGAAATGATCCCAGATTCAGAAACGTCGTAAAAAAACACAGGTAAAACAGTCCATGTGACATCAGTGGATCAACTTCAGTTTTGCGACATGACGAGAATACTTTTCTTTTGCGCAAAGAAAACAAAAATAACATAATATACTCAACCATTCTTCTCCTATGTCTTACGTCTTCTGCCATTTTTGGGGAATATTATTGCGTAAGCGTACGCTTTCCATAGATTACATACATGCGTGTGCTTTCCCCCAGCAGAAGACGTAAGTCACGGGAGAAGAGTAAATGATGTTATTTTTGTTTTATTTGTGCCAAAAAGTATTCTCCTAGCATGGCAAAAGTGAGGTTGAGCCACTGATGTCACATGGACTGTTTTACTGATGTTTTTACTATGTTTCTGGATCTGGGATCATTTTAGTTGTATTGTTGTCTATGGAGGGTCAGATAGTTCTCTGATTTCATCAAAAATATCTTAATTTGTTTTCTGAAGATGAACGAAAGACATACAGGTTTGGAACGACATGAGGGTGAGTAATTAATGACAGAATTTTAATTTTTGGGGTGAACTAACCCTTTAAATATATAAATTAAATATTAAAGTATGTGCTACTTAAAGTAAAATTAAAGTAGGTGCTACTTAGAGTTATAGAAACTTCTTAAAACGTACTTAAATTTCAATTCTAATTATAACTTGTATCTTGCTTACTTCAATTTAAATTCAGGAAGTGAACTGGAACTTAAAAAAAAAATCAGTTTAGTTCTGAAATATGCATACATTAATTAAATATGGTGATTATCCAACATAATAGGATTTATGATTGAAACATGCTTGGTTTTTAATTTATTCTTGCATAAAGCTTGCAATCCAAATTGTCAATACACTGATTTGCATTAAAAAATAAAAAAGAGGAATATGAAAATTGGGGGTAAAATCATGCAGTGTGACTATAAATGCATTTTTGCTGAATAGAAGTATTAACTACTTCTAAAAAACATTATTATTTTTTTGTGAAAATTACATAAACCCTTGTCAGCATGACTTTGCATTTCAACATGTATTTCATCACCTTGTAATATCTGCTTAGTCATGTAGCCATTTATTTGAGGTTTCATTCATTCACACGACCTGACATGTTTCCTGTGCTGTTTCAGGCCCTTATTACAACCCACGGCCGAGGCAGCGTATCCCACGAGACCTTGCGATGTGCGTCACACCCAGCGGGCAGTTCTATTGCTCCATGTGTAACTCGGGCGCCAGTGAGGAAGCAGAGTTTCGCATGCACCTGGAGAGCAAGCAGCATAAAAGCAGAGTTTCCGAGCAACGCTACCGTAGCGAGATGGAGAATCTGGGATACACTTAAGAATAGCAGCCAAAGTGATCAGTGATTCACAGATCCTGAAGAAATAATCGTGCAATTCTTGAAGTAGCCAGTTTTGTTTTAAAATGAACGATGACTTTGTAATTTTGTTATTCTAGAAGTAATTTATAAGCTAAACTTCGCACACACTGAAAAAGTTTTTTTTGTGCCAGGCATACCATTAGATGGTGGCATGGATATTTTAAGAAACATTATTAATAAGAGATATCATAAGAGATATCAAAGGCTCATATGCACAGATTTAGGATCAACTGGCAAATAATTATAATTCATAGTTAACATAAAAGTACTAAATTCTTATCCTAAATCACCTTATGAGCAAGTACACAAATATTAAAATAAATAATAATTTATTATTATAACACAAATATTAAAATAAAAATAATTTATTATTTATTATAATAAAATAAATACTGCTCTGGATTATACTTAAGTATAATACAAAACAATACTTTCAGTATTTATGTTTATGTCTAGCATTTTTTTATTATAATTTATTTAATTCTAATGTCTAACATGGCCTCTAATGTGCTTCGGAGAGGTAATAAGTGCAACTGTTTTTTTCTTAGCTGTTGTTGATGAAGTTGATGCCTCAAAAAGGGACAAATCTAGCAGCAATCAGTTTCCTAAACAAGCAGAAGTGGCAATCCTACTCACTCTGAGCCGTAGATTCACTGTGTTTCTTCAGGAGCTACAGAACGAATGCCGCCGTTCTGCCGATCAGATTAGAGACTCCATTCCCAGGAGAATCCACAGCGTGGGTCTCCGGTGTGCCTGCTGAATGTACTATGAAAGCGATGACAATAGAGCTACGTCCGTCTGGCTTTGCACATATTTACTAGTTAGGTAGTGGGAGATTTGGTCTATTTGGGGGGGTGTACATCTGATATTGTTAACCAGCAAGCTTTAGTGCGAAGTTATTTGGGTGATTGTTGTTTATTTTCATCTTGGGTTATCTCCAGGGAATCTGTCCCCACACGAAAGGGAGAAATGGAAAACATGGCTATATTTAATGAGGTCCGTGCCGCCCATGCACAACCCGCTGAAAAGTTGACCTACCAAAGCCTATCTCCAAAATTGCCTGAGGAAACCATGACCTTTAAAGAAATAGTTGACCCAAAAATGAAAATTTACTCAAATTTAACTCAACATTCAAGGTGTAGATAGGTTTGAGTGTTCATTAGAACGGATTTGGAGAAATTTACATCATTCCTCACAAATGTATACTTTGCAGTGAATGGGTGCCGTCAGAATGAGAGTCCAAAAAGTGAATAAAAACACCACAATAATCCACAAGTAATCCACACTACTCCAGTGCATCAGTTAATGTCTTGTGAAGTGAAAAGCAGCATGCTTGCAATAAATAAAGGAACCATTTAATTCATTTTAACTTGAAACCATCACTTCTAGCCAAAATATTAGTCCATAATTTATAATAGTGTTTCCTCTCATTAAAAAAAACCCATCCCATTTTGTCCTCACATCAAAATCTAATTCGCATCTGTGTTCAGAACTGCTTTTTGTTTTTGCTTGCTCTGTGCATATTTCTTTTCTGATTCAGACCACTTTTTCCACTGGAGAAAGCAGTATTATAAGAGGACTCATATTTTAGCTGCCGTTTTAAGTTAAGATTTGTTTATTATAAACAGCTTTTCACTTTACAAAATATTACTTGATGGACTGGAGTCATATGTCATGTTTCTGTCAACTGTTTGGACTCTCATTCTGACGGCACCCATTCACTTCAGAGGATTCATTGGTGAGCATGTAATGTAATGCTACTACATTTCTCTAGATTTATTCAAATGAAGAAACTGTTAAAATATTAGATGCTTTTTTTTTGTTTGTTCATAGCTGCATGATTTTATACATAAACATCACCCTTCCCCTATTTTACCACTTAAAATGCTATACATATTTTATAAAAGACATTTACAATATTATGAACAGAAGAAGTGGCCCAGTTTTACTCTGGCTGTTTGTTTTGTTGCTCTCAATAACTCCCTTAAAAAGGCTATAAAACCACTCTTCAGTTGCAGTCCATTGTCACTAAATGTTTGAAATTGTAATTCTTTTCTCATTTACTGTTATTTCTGCATGGAATTATTGCTGCTTGTAAATAAGAGGATGATTGCGCTGCAAGAAAAGGACCATTGCAGAACTGAATTGCACTGAAGAAATGGAAAAGACAGTATTGTAATAAGTTGAGTCATGCTATATATTATTACACAGACATCTATGTTTATTCAGATCAAATGTTTACAGTGGGAATCATCACAAGGTATTTATGGGAGCGCCTGACGGACTAATGGACTCAGTGGAGCAGTGAAGTCATCTTAAATGTGCCTCTGAGTATAAAGCCTACTCAACTGTGATGTTGAACATTTCATGTTGTTCTGCTTTGCATATGATTCCAGTGGGAGGGACTTCCAGTCTGGCATAACGAGTAATGTTTTGCATACTCAAATACTGACCATTTATGTCAAGCTCTTTTTATATAAATGTGGTGAGTTGTTTCATATGTATATATTGATAGAAATTTAAAAAGATGGCATTTTAAACATGTTAAATTTTAATCTGACGTGCAGATTATTCAATAAAATGCACCACTGATCATCAGTTTGATGATTTGATGGTGGAAATAATTTGTGGTTTTGCCACTTACATTGGACAAATAGTGCAGAAGGGCAAGAGCAGTGGTTAGAGAGAGGGAATGGGATGCAACCTGCATTATCCCACATGAGCACTACAGCTATGATAAAAAAATAAAAAATAAAAAAACTGGTGGTGTTTTCTGCTGGTAGCCATTGTGTTTGCTCCCAGAGATTCACCAGAGGCAAGCCATATCCTGTTTTGTGTTTTGTGAGGTCAGGAATTTTTGACCCTATCTGGAAACAGACCTTCCCAAAGGACGCCAGCAGGGACACTGGAATCTCCCCCAAAGGGACAATCCCAATAGTCCATTCCCTTCGAGCCAATCACGATTTTCCCATCAATAAATACCTCTGTTTTAATTTACTGAGAATCGTATTTTACAAATGTTTTCTAAAGGATTAGCAGAAGCATTTTATTTTGAGGTGCATCGAAATAAAATCTAGCTGTAGTGCCTTTTGAAGACATGTTCTTATATAACGGTTGCCTTTTCATGTCCGTTAAAGGTCTGAGTGCAATACAGATGATGTGATATTTATCTGACTTCTTCCTTTTTTCCCCATTAAACAGTGGTTCAGTGTCTTGAATGTACAGTACAGACGAAAGAACATTTTAACTTTATTGTAAAGAGTTCTTGAACTCAAATTTTGAATGCAATATGATGTATTAATAAATTTAATTACAAAACAGGTCTTTCGGTACTTTGTCAGCATACTTGGTAGGCCTATGTGTTTGTAGTAGCCTATATCCTCCAGGGATCAAGATGTAGGTCTAATAATTAAACTTTTTTTGTCTCTTTCTCATGGAAAGTTTAGTTCATTCCTTTGCTCTGTGTATGACCATGAAACGTCTCGGTTACGTATGTAACCCTTGTTCCCTGAAGTAGGGAACGGAGACGTTATGTCATAGACTGACGTCATGGGGTCCCGCCTGGGAGACCAATTGACTCTGAACTTTGGAGAAAACGCCAATGGGAATTGGCCAGTGGTTTTTGCATGCCAAGCCACTCCCCCGTACATACGGGTATATAAGCCGATCGCAACTGACTCCCCAGCGCAGTCCGACCTTGTGGCAGGAGGGGCGTAATGTCTCCGTTCCCTCCTTCAGGGAACAAGGGTTACATACGTAACCAAGACGTTCCCTTTCAGTCAGTCACTATGATGTTACGTCATAGACTGACGTCATGGGATCCCTATGGAAAACGCCACAACCCGGACTGCGTCACGTAGGAGGCCAAAATGCTGACAGGCTGCGAGGGACAGCGTGTCAGACAAATGGAGATCCCATGCAACCTTCCCAACACCCTGAGGGCCAGGTAGGGGGCCCTCCAGGGATGCGAAAAGCAGAGTTTGGGGGGGCACACAGATTTTCAAGAGAGTAAGCCGGACCAAATTCGAGGCACGAATCACTGACCGAAAATGCATGCAGGTCCCCCATCCTCTTCATGGAAGCGAGCCCGAGCAAAAGCGAAGTCTTTAAAGATAAAAACTTCAGCTCGACTGCATCAAACGGCTCGAAGGGAGCTCTTCGTCGTCCGGCTAGGACGACGGAGAGGTCCCAAGAAGGGATTAGGTGCGATCTAATTGGGTTCTACCTTCTCGCACCTCTAAGGAACCTGACGATCAGGTGATGTCTTCCCAACGAGAGCCCATCAACCGCATCGTGGTAGGCCGCGACCACACCGACCAAACATTTCTAAGGATCCTCTCAGCGAGAGGAACACCAGTCAGCGAACAGACCCCACTTTAGGGTGTAGACCTGTCTCATAGAGGGGGCTCTAGCCTGAGTGACTGTATCTACCATGGCCTGGGGAAGGCCAGCGAGGTCTACCGAGTCCCGTCCAGAAGCCAGACATGCAGGTTCTACTGATCGGGATGCGGGTGCCAGATTGTCCCCATCCCTTGAGAAAGAAGGTCCTTCCTCAGGGAAATCTTCCAGGGAGGGGCTGTCAGTGAACCAGTTTCGGGTGGGCCAAAACGACTCAACCAGAAGAACCTGTTCCTGATCCTCCCTGATCACAGGGTCTGTGCAAGGAGGCTCACTGGGGGAAAGGCATACTTAAGAAGGCCCCGGGGCCAGCTGTGTGCCAGTGCATCCGTGCCGAGGGGGGCCTCGGTCAGGGAGTAAAACAACCGGCAGTGGGAGGATTCCTGGGAGGCAAACAGGTCCACCTGAGTGTCCCCAAATCGTCTCCATATCAGCTGGATCGTCCCAGGGTGGAGTCTCCATTCTCCGGGAAGAGCGAGCTGTCGTGAGAGCGCATCGGCTCCACAATTCAGTTCCCCCAGAACATGAATGGCTTGCAGCGATTTGAACCAAAAGTGACTCCAGAGGTGGAGATGGCGGGCGAGTTGCGACAGGCAACGCGAGCGAACACCCCCCGGATGGTTGATGTACGCCACCATCACAATGTTGTCTGTCCAGAGAAGAATGTGCTTGCCCCACAGCATCGGAAGAAACCGGCGCAGGGACAGCAGAACGGCCAGCAACTCGAGGCAATTGATATGCCACCGCAATCGAGGTCCTGTCCAGGAGCCTGAGGCTGCCTGCCCATTGCATACAGCGCCCCAGCGAATCATGGAGGCATCCGTGGAAACTACCACGTGCCTGGACACCTGGCCTACGGGTACACTGGCCGTAGGAAGACAGGATCTGACCAAGAACTGAAGAGGCCAAAGCCAATCCGGAGCGAGCCGCGGCGCCATGCCCATCTCGGGACTCTGCCGTGCAACCAATGCTGAAGCGGTCCCATGTGAAGCAAGCTGAGCGGGCGTGACCACGGCTGCAGCTCCCATATGCCCCAGGAGCCTCTGAATGTTTCTGAGTTTCCAAGGAACCGCTGTCTTGTGCCTGAAGGCCACAAGACATTTCAGCATAGACTGTGACTGTTCGTTCGTAAGACATGGGTAAGACGTAGGTGCATTTGTACCGACACACCCACGGTGGGGCAGCCAGGAGTAGAGGCAGCTTGGCCCCGGAAGCACAGCAAGAGCTGACAACAGCTTACAGGCTTTGGACGGAAGATGCGGGCGATTCCTCCAGAAGGAGGTGCACCGCAACCGCACACTCCGTCTGGGGAATCTCCGCGTACCCCCTGGCCACTTCGCCATCGAGGGTAGTGAGAAGGGAGGAGCTCAACCGTGCCCTAGATGTGCCATGATTTGGTGAGCTCCTCATGAACCTCCGGCAAGAAAGGCACTGGGGCCGAGCGAGGCTGGGAGCCACGCCCAGAGCCCAGAAACCAATCATCGAGCGCTCGGGGGTCAGTGAGCAAGTCACCTCCAGCCCGATGCTCTTGGCTGCCTGGAGGAGCATGGCCACCAACTCCACCTCAGATTCCTTCTGAGCAGCCACCGTGGTGGGGGGGCTACTCAGTTTCCTCTTCGGCAGAAGCTGACGAAAGCCCCTCCTCTGATGCAGCGAGAGACATCTCATCCTCTTCCGGGGCACCAAAAAAGACGCAGGGTTTGCAGCGGGACGAACCGGCACCATCCCTCGGCCCAAAAAAGTAAGACAGCGATCATGGCCATCGTCAGAGGTGAGGAAACTCCCACACCCAGAAGCACACGGTCGAAAAGACAGCCTGGAGGACATTTTTTTATGACCATGCAGCTGTTAGAAATTTGCTCTTTTAGGTCTGATTGCCAAGGGGAGGACCGCCGCAACCAACTTCGCCCAGTGCAGTCTCTCTGCTGGATGGCAGGACGCTCTGACCGAGAATCTCCACAGCAAGTTCTCCTCCAACTTCTCACGCCGATCGGCTCCGAAGCAGAAAGACTATTTTAATGAATCACTCATTTAGTCATTCATTCATTCATTCAACTAATTCATTGAAATGGCTTATACATTCAGAAACCAGGCAAGTGTCTTTATGACAAATACAATGCTAATGGGAATCATTGACGTGAAAAAACGTGAAAAAAAAACACAAACGTGTTGATAAGAGACACACAGCAGTGTATTATAGTATTTACTACAGTTTGTTAATTTGTACTACAGCATATTCTAGTATTAATTGTAGTGAGTTTGTAACTGTAGTAAAATAAAATATTTATAATACTGTAGTGCGCTATTTATTCACTTTATTAATTTATACTATATCATAGTGTAGTATTAACTACAGTGATAATCAATGAGTTACTGTAGGATAATATGTAAATACAGTGTATTCTGGTGTTCAGTAAATGGTGCACTTTGATCCATAACAAGTATATATATATATATATATATATATATATATATATGTGTGTGTGTGTGTGTGTGTGTATTTTAACATAATTCCACATAATAATAATAATAATAATAATAGTTTTAGCATCCTCTAATGTAATTATACTATACGTTTTGTTGTTGCAAAATAAGTATTTTTCTCAGATACAGCTTAGCATTTAATATGCAAATGACTCAAATGCGCCATCCTTCACTCCAGTGGTTTGTTTTGGAGGACACAACATGGTTTCTGGCTTCGTAAATAATGACATTCTTAAGTGCTCTGCTGTTTGCTCACCCCACCCATAAGTCCGTGGGACTGCCATCATGCTGAAATGAGTGGGATGCATTGAACAGGGCCAAGTCAACCGTGTCCTGTGTTTTTATGGTGTGCACGGCTGAGGCCCTGCGGGATAAGTGACAGCTGGGACAGGGAACAGTAAGGCTGGGAATTCCAGTGGCATCAGCTGAGATGAACAGATGTGAAGGGCTTTGATTCTAATACAGTGTTTTTCTTCCTGATGACTGTCATTTTTTTTTACAACAGATACTGTACATCATTTTAATTGTTTTTATTGCATAATTTATATTCAAACTTAATATAAAGGGACCTTTTGAATGGTGGTGTATTTTTTGCTTTTAGTTCAGATTTCTTATATCAGCTCTAGGACCCTCATCCTGCCTGTTATAAGATACATGATTTCCTAACCAGTGGGAAACTGTGTATTGTCTGTTAACAGTGCTCATGGAGAGGAAGTGAGTCTGCTGTGATGTGTGTGCAGTCGACGACTCGGAGCTAAAATCACAAACAACTGTGGAGATGCTTATTGATTTCAGGAAGAAGAACGCCCATCTCCTTCCTCTGTTTCAGCACACAACGGACAGAAATATCACAACAATTATGCAAAAGGCCTGTACTGCTTTGAAATTTGTCCTATAATAACAAAGCATGTTTCATTTCTACTTTGATCTAAAAATAGAAAGTAGATCAAATTCATCTTAAACGAATGTTACTTAACATTAACCACATGCCTAAAAGATTAAGACTGTATTAATATTTAAAAGATGATGATAATAATAATACTAATAATACATAACCCAAGGGTTGTTTATCTGTAGATGCCACAAACCCATAAATTTGCTTATCCTCATGCAAAGGCAGCTACATATTTTTAATAAACAGACCCTATTTTTACTGTGAAAAATAAATGTTATAATGTGTAAACTATTACTTGAATTTTTTTTTTTACTTACTATATAGTACTGTACTGTCAAATGTATTATTTATTTGTTTGAATTATTTATTTATTTTAATCTTATTTGTATTATTTATTTTATATTTTTATACTGTTTTCTTTAAACATTTTCACTGAACCTCTATTTTAGTTTCATGGAAGTCTTTTCAGTATTTTTACTGTTCATTTATTTTAATTTTTAATTTTTTAAAATATAATTATAATTTATTTTATTATAAAATAAATTAAACATTTCCACTCATCCCGTAGCACATTCTGTATTTATTTATTTTATTTGTATTATTTATTTGAATAAATCTTATCCATTTATTATTTGTTTGTTTTTACAATTTGTTACTTTATTTTTCTCTCTCTACACATTTCTACTGATCCTCTAGCACCGTGGGCCTCTTCCTAAATCTCAAACACACCAAAACAAACACACAGGCCAAAAGAGTCATCTTTTTTCACATCTCTTATGACACCAGTCTTCATAAGAAAACATGCGGTCATACCACAGTTTACAGGAAGTGCGGTACAGCCCAGCATCTGAGTCACTGAGAAATGACAGGAATGTATCACTCTGCAAGAGGACAGATATTTCCGCTCGACACAGAGCCAAAAAACATTTGGCACTTCATGAAGAGGAAGGCTTGTTTTTGTCCTGCTAACAGTCAACAACTCAATCTGAAAGACACCCATATATTTACCTTGGGTGTTAAGCTTCTCAAAGCAATCCACTCGTTTGCTGGTTTAGTCAAATAAGAAGCTGTCCAAATGATTGTTTTGAGTTATTCAAACCATTTCAGAGCCTCTTCTAAATAAATATATTACAGGTTTATTAATCTTTCGACATACATGTGCAATGGCATTTTTTAAAAACTCCGAATTAACAATCAGACATTTTGTAAAACATATGCTATTATTTTCACTCAGGCACACACACACACCGACTTTCCCATAGCTCCATCTTGTGGTACTTTATCAGTAACGTTGACCGAGTATTTTAGGTGCCATGTTGTTTTGTTTGTGAGTATAATGTGAGTAATGAGAGGATTTTCCCAGTATAATTACTACAAGAAGTATAAATGATGAAACATTGTTAGAAAAATGGTTCCAAAATATTTATAACTAGCCTATATCAGTGGTTTTCACACGAACACACGTTGTTTTTTGTGATTTATGGGGACTCTCCATAGGTGTAATGGTGTTTATACTGTACAGACTGTATGTGGTATTGTCCTACACTGACCCTACGTTACTCTGCCACCCACCAGTTCAGAAACGCTGGTCTATATGGAAACAATTAAGCAATCTTTTGTCATTAGGTTCTAATACAGCGTTTCTCAACTGGTGGGTTGCGACCCAAAAGACCCAAAAAACGTAATTCTAAATGTCTTTTTGTTTTTACTCTGATGACTTTTATTTTAAAAGACGTGCATGAAAGCCTTTGACACCTCTGTCAGACGCAGTTTGGGAAAAACTGTCCCTATTCAGCATGCGGTCAGATGACATGTTGTTCGGCTTAACGTCAGTGTCATATCATTATTTAATAACTTATGAAATAAGTTTATACATATCTCACCTCAGAAAAACAAACCTGACTTTTTATCCTGTCAGATATATCGCGCTCTTCAATGCCACCACAATGCGGCGGCGCGCTGTATATCACGTCATTAAAGCGCAGAAACAATACGAGCATGCAACGCGTGAAATTAAAGTACAGTAACGATAAATCACATTACTGTGTGTGTTAGTTTGCATGTTTCGCATCCTTTGAGATCGAATATATATGAAACAAAAATTAATGAATCATTCAAAACCTTCATTACAATGTGCTGTTACTGTATCAGTGCCACACAAAATATTACAACATACAGCTAAAATCACCACAAAAGTTTATTCATAGAGGATATACAATTCGAACACAGATTGTATGTTCAAGATTTCCAAAAAAAATCAATGTAATTTGACATCAAATATATTATTTACCAATGATGTACAATATTTGTCTCTTTGTTATATCAGCATGGTGTGTGAAAATGATTTGTTTACACAGACAGCCTATTCAATGAATTAAAATCTGTGACTATTTACTATCGATGCACTACTACATCAAAACAGATCTTTATTTATTTAGTGTGATACTGGCACCAAAGTTGTCATAACAATACTACTAGTCATACTCCAGAAAATCTCATTCATATAGTCAACATGTGTTTGAAACGCACAGTATATATCACAGCACTCTTTGGACACGATTTGAGGCAACAATTCAGTCAACCTAAACAAGTTTTACTGGACATTACAGATAAACTTATAAAGAGTCTTATAATCCATTTTAACCTTTACATGGAAATGGAAATTGACGAATCATTGCAGAGGATATCTTAAAAACAAATACTGAGACTTTTATCTTGTTCCCAAATTTGTTAATGTAACAAACAGCTTATGTTTTGCTCACAAGCACTCGATTTTCTCAGAAACATGCATTTAAAATCACTGTTGGAAAGTCTGCACAGTTCAAATTTACATGATATAAAAATACCTGCCTGAATATCTGTCAGAGCTGCTTTAAAATAACTAGCACTTGAATCAAGGATCAGTGTTTGAATTTAAATGTCACGTCGATACTTATATCTAAACTCTTAAAGAACATAAAAAAAACAAGATAAATAAAGTCACTGTATCATTAGAGGGAGATGAAGTAAATAGAGTTTTTGACACAATGAGTGTTTTCTCTGTATGTACACACGCACACAAACACAAATTTTGTCATCCATCCCTCAAAATAACAGAGAGATTACCTTTTAGAATTGACAAAATGAGAGCACTATTAGAGGAGCAGCAAAATAACGTACCTGCAGATCCCATAGGTATAAATGACACAAATATATGTATATCACATATACATTATAAGAGCCATAGTAACATCCCTCCACAACGCATATATCCCAAACCAGTAAGTGCAAACAAAATCTTCCAGGCTATGCCGTGTAAACTGATTATGGCTCTTTCAAAACATGGAGTGAGAATTCATATACTATATACAACCAGTAGAAATCTCACAGCAACTAATTAACCGGTTAACATGACAGACCAGATCTTGACCAGGGGTCCGTCTGAAGGCAGGGATGACCTTTTGTTATGGTAAACCCAGGCTCGGATGAGAGACACCGGTGTAGTGAAGAGTGATTGGAGGTCAGAGGTGAGGCGGGACGGTCTTTAGGGCATCCTCGGCAGTGCGGTGTACATTAACATTCTGAGAAAAGAAGAGAAAATGAACGGAAAACTATTATATTGCTGCTTTTGTTTTGTTTTTTTGAACTGGTGCTGGTAAACTTGTCTTAAACAGCACACACGCACAATAAATCAGCATGGAGGTCAAAGGTCATGGGACCAAAGGTCAGGTTTTGATATGAAAAAATCTGATATGATTAGCAATATCTGCATCCTGATACTGACCTTTTTACTTCAGGTCAAAGTCCATTGGCATAACATGACTGCTCTTTCTCCCTGCACTATTGTCTTGTTTTTCTGTCATTTTCATGTTACGTATATAATCTGTGGTTTGCAGTTTGTGCAGTTATGTTTCACAAGCTGTTCTGTCTTTTTTCTTCAGTGACAGACAGCATTGTGGGTGAACGTAAAGAGAGACAGGATTTCACTATTCAAATACATTTTATTAGCATCGCAAATAGACATTACAGTAGAGATTTCTCCTCCTCCTCAGTTACCAGAAGAAGAGAGTTATACATCATTAGTGTTTTAAAAAAAAAAAACTCATAAATTAATGTGTAGAAAATCTAAAATTACCTAAAATCTCTGTCCAAGGCTCTGCTTCATCAGAATTTGTTATATACATTTTACACATTCTATGAAGTGATGAATCACTACCTTTAAGAAATAATGTCAAATTAACTAAGCAAAACCCTATCAAAATTTACTTATGAATTGATTTGTGCACCGTAAATAAATATCACATGCTACTGGAGTGACTGGTGTTTTCATAGCAGCAAGACTAACATCAGTGTGTGCATTTATGATAAAGTGCAAATTAGTATTTACACGTCGTCAATGAACACAGGCACACACATAGTGAATTAGTTCATTAAAAAAAGTTAATTCCATACATAATCAGAGTCTTTCACTTTGGAGTTGTAATTCAAAATGCATTTACTGAGCTGTAATTATTCCCCCTGATTTTAGGAAATGCAGTAGATGCATTTATTAAAGTAAGAACGTCTAGACTGTCAGTGATGATCTGGCACTGTAAACAAAGCCTCTTCCGGCAGCCGTGACACATCTACGTTCTGTTTGAAGCAAACACAGGGAATGATGTCACAAATTAATAGATGAGGAAAGCAGGTGATGACGATGTAACAGAACCGTTCACACTTTATTTTAAGGCGTCCTTGTTTAATTATACATTTAAGTACAGAGTAATGTTAATTAACTGCACATACTTATTATAAGGTTAGGGTTAGGAGTAGGGTTTGGTTTAGGGTTACATGCATGCAAAATTAATTGTTATTGTAATATGTGTATGTAACGTATAACAAGGACACCTTCAAATGTGTTACCCAGTGACCTTTTGCTTGTAACTTACATCATAGACAGGACCAGTGCTGGGTAGATTATTTATAAATTATGTAAATTACAAGACGAAAATTGGAAATAGAAATATAATTAACAAATACATTAGACATTTTAGAGAATATAATCAGACTACTTTTAGATTACTTTTGGCCTAACTTGTTTATGATGTTGATTTGAATAGGATAGTCTTGTACTTTATTGATATAAAAATACAAAAAGACAGAAAAAATATTTTAAAAATTTATATAAAAAAGTGCTGTAAACATTACAGTATGTCAGGGTAAAAATAATGCTAATAATTATTAAATCACATAATAATAATAATTAAATTAAAATGTATTTAAAAGATTTTTTAGGGGAAGTAACAAAATATGAATTATGATTGTGTCCCATTGTGTGAAGAATATGCAATCATGTATTCAAACATATTCGGAAACATAATATAACCTATAATGTATTTCTGAAATCTGATTTTATAATCCACATTATACAGTATATAATCAGTATTAAATATATATATATATATATATATATATATATATATATTATATT
>JAUMHE010000060.1:7380848-7398659 GCA_032359235.1 Enteromius mattozi | reverse complement strand
CATCCAAATAAAAAAAAAAAATCCCCCAAAAAACAACTATGATACATTTTTCCCTGATTTACAGAAGATACCCATTAAAATGTCATTCAGTGTAACAACTTCATCAAGCATATTTACAACAAAAATCAATTTATGACATATTAAAAGACTAATTAATTACTTTCTCCCCAAATGCTAATTAGCTGTAATTTTACATTTTTTAAATTTGCCTAGGTTATGCCTATTTGTCTTCAAGAATTTGTTTACTAATTTAAAACACAATAAAATTTAATATGCTCCCGTATTCTATAATTATATTTTAATATGCACAAGTCAGAATTAGCATGTTGTTTGAATTGATACATAAATATTGTGTTGAATGACTGAATCACTGAATGACAATGTAACATTATTTGAACCAAATTTCGACATTTTATTCTCAAAAAGCTTATCTGAAACCTTAAAAGTAGACACTTTGCTTACATTTCATGTGCTTTATTTCTATGGATATAAAATCACTTTTGTAAATTTCTTTCAATGCGGCTATCTTGATGTCTTTGACACACACACACACACACATATATATATATATATATATATATATATATATATGTAAAAATAAAATAACCCAGCAATGGACCGAAAGAAAAACCATTAGTACAGAGAAAAGCTTTGAAACCCAAAAAACGTGAATTGTAAACAGAAATGTACATCCTGATAATGCGAATAGGTAAAACGATCAGTGAGCCCAACACCACATCGTTCAAGAGGCTCGAGAGACCACAAAGCTAAATCACTTTTTTATACAGAAGAGCTCTCAAGCATAGCTACAGACCGACTGCACACTTTCCTTTAAGCGAAAACAGGCTTTTTAACCGCCGAACTGACTGACATGCTCAGTGACTGTGTGTCTGTGAGTCTTACCGATGGTCTGTCTCTGTGTGTATTCACAGCATCCACCTTCAAACAGACTGACTCCACCTTACAACCTGAAAACCCAGAATGATTCACAATCAACACCGGAATAGCGTTATTTAAAGAATAATGTCCAGGGGAGCTAAGAAAAGGTGTCTTACCATAGGCCACTGGTGTTAACTTCAATACTGTGTGTAAAGGGCATTTCAGGTAAGGCAGTTCCTCTGCAGGAAATCAAGAAAACACACCCGACAAGAACACTTTAGATTATGTTTTAATTGCATTAATCATCAGTGCAAGTGAACTATGATTTAAAAAGAGGCAAGGTCTTCATGGGTGGTGTCATGGTGGTTATTACCTGCAGTCTTGTCCAGAAAGTAGGCCAGCAGACATCTCATGACTGCTTGATGACAGATGACCAGAATGTTCTCCTGTCGCTCTAACTCCATGATCACAGGCTCCAGCCGCTGGACCAAGTCTTCATAAGACTGTGAGGAGAATACTCGATTACAACAATGTTATGTTTGCTATATAATGATTACATCACAAAAGGGGCTGGATAAAATCAGCAGCTGCACGAAAATATACTGAGTATTTGTACTTTTTAAAAGTTCATTTGTCACACAACAGAACTCTTGAAGTGAACTGCTAGACATGCTAGGAGGTGATTAAAATGGTGAAATATACAAATATTACACATAATATAAATATCTAATTCTAAAATAGAACATGGAGAATAAAAACAGACAACTGTTACAGTATGTGTACTTATATTACCAGTACTTTCTTAAGGTAAGTACATGTAAGGTTACTACATGGGTAGGGTTAGGTTTAGAGGTAGGTTAAAGGTTAGTACCTAGTTATTGGCGATTGTCTCTTTCAATTCAAAAGGTGGGGCTTTCTGCGATTGATCGGCCATGTTAAGAGTTCCAGTGACATGTCTTGGGTGTTAGTTTTTGATACTATATACTTACTATTGTAATTACAGTGACTGATTAAAAATTACTAACCCTTAACTTACACCTAAACCTAAACTTAACCCATATAGATCCATTATCTTACCCAGTACTTTCTTAGGTATGTACACTGAATATGCATATACTGTAAAATAAAGTGCAACAATCTTTTTCATAACTAAAATTGACAAGCAGCTGAAATGTTCCTAACTGAACTGATACTGAATCAAAACTGATATAAGAACGATGCACAATCCTAAAACACACACTCTTACGTGCAGTACTGAAATAAATGCATGCTAAATTAAACACAGGTCGCAAGGACCTTGCACGCAGTCTTTATCTAATATAGTGAGAACATTGTGGTCCTTTAATGATCTCTGAGTAAACAGGTTTGAGATATTGATCTAAATGAGAACTGCTTGCTCTGAAGAACAAACAAACGTTCAGAACCTGACAGATGAGAGGAGTAAATGGAAATGTGTATGTGCTGGCTGAGGGTAACGGTGTGTGATGTGCTCGGTCAAAGTGAAAAAACATCAATTAAGCCTTTTGGAACAATGTCAATGCAGCCTAAAAACAGACTTTTTTTTTACTACATACTGGTGAGTAATCCTGAAGATAATGGCTAAGAGAGCCCAGCAACCAGCAACATTTATTTGATGGTTGTTAAATGTGCTAAAGTGTAAAAGTAAAAGCTGTTTGTTGCCAAAGGGACATAAAAGAGCAATTCAAACACTACATGATAAAATATGCTGAAAAACATCTCGCTATCATATGTAAGGCTATTAACCTTTGTGATATCAGTTAAACTGAACTGCAACCGATTGAAAGAAAACTGATCTGATGTAAACAAACCTCTCCTTTGGGATAGCGATAACGATATTTGTCCTGGTCTCGTAATGCAAACTCGAGTGGATATCTCTGCTGGATCTCCTCATACATGAGCTCCTCACACACGCCCTAAACACACACAGATTGAAGAGTCAATGAATACAATATCCCTAAAATAAAGACAAAGCTTGTTTAACGTTCAGAAATAACAGACTTACGGCATCAATCTCATTGAGAGCTTTCCACTGTTCGTACGGCACACCTAAAGCTTCTGCTGTCTGTATGGTCCTCTTCATCTGACTCGTCCACACCTTCAAATCATGGATATTCTGCGACTGGATAAACTGGCCCAAAGCTTTAGCAAACTGAGTGGAAAAGTGGAAAAAAACAAAACAGAGGTTTAAATGATTAACTAACACAAAAGACACCTATAATACTATTTGAGAAGGTTTAAGACACCTGGTCTAATTAAAAACCAGACAAGCAGGAGTTTTTGCTCACTTGTCCAAAGCTCATTTTCAACTAATACTGATAATAATATAAGCAGATAATTATTTTCATGTTATGGCCAACAACTGGGGAAAATCAAATAAACTAAAATCAAACGTTTAATGTTATTTACACGTGTTTCACTTAGAATGCACTATTCATTTTTGATTAAATTATTATTAACACTTTACAATAAGATTCGTTAGTTAACATTAGTAAATATGAAATAAGAATGAGCATTTATAAATCTTAGTTAATGTTAATTTCAGCATTTACTAATGCATTATTAAAAATCAAGCTTGTTAACATTAATTAATGCACTGTGAACTAACATGAATAAATAATGAACAACCGTATTTTCTTTAACTAATATTAACAAAGATTAATAAATAGTGTAATAAATGCCTAGTTAACACATTAACTAATGTTAACAGATGTCACCTTAGTGTTACCATAACATCTAATGATTATCATTATGTCCATTATTCTACACTACCATTAAGGATTAAGACTAATATGATTTTAATGCTTTTGAAGAAAATATATTTTTCTCTTATGCTCACCTTATATGCTGCATATATTTAATAAAGACAGTAATATTGAGAAATATTATTACATATTTTAATATCAGTTTTCTAATGGAACATAATTTGTTTCCTGTGAAGGCAAAGCTACATTTTCAGCATCATTATTACAGTCTTTAGTGTCACGTGATCCTTCAAAAATCTTTCTAATATACTCAAGAAACTTTATCTCTTTTTTTTATCAATTTTAAAAATATTTTTGTGGAAACCATAATACATTGTTTTTAGAATTATTTTAAGAACATAATATTTAAAAGAACAGCATTTATTTGACAAAAATCTTTTCTAACATTATAAATGTTTTTACTGTCATTTTTGATTTCAATTTTATAATCCCTTGCTAAAAAGTAATAAAAAAATAAAAATCTCACTGACTCCAAACTTTTATACAGTTGTACATATTAATAAACATTAGAATCTTAGTTTTCTGTCCTGATTTCATTACTTTTGCATGATATTTTAAGAACGTAAGCCATATTTGTGCTTGTTAGTTACGCTACAAATGATCAGTCAATGCAAACCGGCCTATACAGCTTACCTCCTTTCCCCGGGCCGAGAGCCCTGAATCTCCACCGATACGACCTTTGATGTTCAGATCACTCTCTCCATGCCGGCACAAGTAGATGGAGCGGGGTGTGATGTGGATATTCATGAGGTAGTAAACTATTCGGCTCTGTATGTGGTCCTGGACCCGGTTTACTAGGTACCGCCGCCCCACATCAATGATCTTAATAAACGAAAGGTCCCTGAACACACAAAAAACAGTGAAAATCATAGATTCATAGTTTGGATTCGGCAGCACCAAAATGGCATTTACCTGTCCAGTTCCTCATCCAGTGGCTGATAAGAGTTCTCATAACATTTTATCCTCTTCATAAAGTCTGCGACAGCCTCTTCTGTGTTACAGTGTGTGTAATCTGGACTGCCCAACTTCACTTGCTGAACACCAAGACCACAAATTTAGACCAAAAACAAAGTGAGATAAAGAAATTGAAGATCTTCTGCAATTCTGTGTCTTACCACAATGTTCTCAGCAATAACATCTGGGTCTTCACACACAGATTCAACAAAGAAAACCTGAGGGGTGTGAAAAGAGCTTTAAAAGACCAAGCACACGAGAAAAAAAACAGCTAATAGATTTAGATGAAAGATCCAGTATCCAGCACCTTGAAACCATTCTTCTCTGCAAATCTGAGGATCGTCTCTCTTCTTTCTCTTGTTGTGTTTGTAGCGTCAAAAACCTAAAGATTGTAAAGCACAATGGGTAAATGCATGCAAAAAACAACTATTACTTTTAAACTTAAAATACTTGGGTGCAGTACCCATAATTCTATTCTATATTCTATACAGTTGTGTTTAAATTATGTTTTTCTTACCGCCACCTGGCCGCCTTCATCTGTGAGAAACTGCCGTACATCATTGAGAGCTGCCAATGCACACTGCCTAGAAGAGACGAGGAATCACATGAGCTTTTTTTTTTTAAACAGCAGTTTTAGTTCACATTTTTAATGGTTGCGCTTCTAAAAATCAATGTCTTACTTCCTGATTTTAAGCCCCTCTTCATTATCTGGCCGAAAGAACTCAAAGGATTTGTAGATCTTCACACATTCCCGTCTGTACTGTCCGACGTTAAACTCTGTGGATGTAAAACACCAAGACAAAACCATTTCTAGATGAGCAAAGCATCTGGAAGAACTAATCCATGGCCAGAATTTCAAGTCACGAATATGCGTTTTACCTTTTGTTGGAACATCAATCCAGTTGAGGTAGCGTGTCAGTTTCTTGGAGATGTAGGTCTTTCCTCTGGCTGGTAGACCAACGGTTACTATAAGTGTGGGGCAGTTGGTCATGCAAACTGAAAGAGAAAGAAAAAAAACAGCAGCTCATAGAAAATGATTAACAATAATATTCTTCCCATATACCGCAGGTGAACTGTCTGTCATCACACCATACGGTGTAAAGAACGGAAACGTTTTAATCTACGTGCAGTTAAGGTTTTTATTGCTTTAATAAAATCTGTGAGTTGTCATTGTAGAGCACAAGTCATTTCGGTATCTCCTTATCAAACTGCATATTATCATATCAATGTCCACATAGTCCTGCAATTTAAAGTGGGTGAAAATTATATGTTGTTCCTCCTCTGTAGACTTTTTGCACAAAAATATACAAGTATTTAAATTAGAATAGCTTTTTAGAGGTTAAACATTTCTTTAACAATTCAAGAACAGAGCAATTTAACAAAAGCAATGTTTAGCTGTTTACATGATATTTTACACGGCAGCATAACTGATCATGTAGAGATGAACCTTATTCATTTCAATCATTTTCACTGGCCTACAAAACACTTATTTTTTTTATTCTTTTACATTTACAGGTTTTTAATAACTGTTTTATGACTAATTTATATGAAATATAAATATTTTATTTTAATGTAAATTTTTTATTAATATTATTATTGATATTATACTACCATAATATATTAAGTATGTATTTACTATTGCACAATTTAAACTTTTATTACTAAACATTATATTATATAAGTGTTTTATATTCTAGAATTGTTTAAGTCCAGCTCAAGCCATTGTTAAACTGCATCACCATATGTTACCCTGGACCACCAAACCAGTCATAGTATGTATTTAATTGATGTTGATAACACAAATAAATAATATTTCCACTGATTTATGGTTTGTTAATATAGGACAATATTTGGCTGAGATACAATTGTTTTAAAATCTGGTATCTGAGGGTGCAAAAAAATAAATAAAATCCAAATACCGAGAAAATCGCCTATAAAGTTGTCCAAATGAATTCCTTAGCAATGCATATTACTAATCAAAAATCAATTTTTATATATTTACGGTAGTAAATTAACAAATTATCTTCATGGAACATGATCTTATCTAATACCCTAAAGAAAAATCGATAATTTTGACCCATAGATTGTATCATGTATTACTGGCTATTGTTACAAATATACCCGTGCTACTTATTATGACTGGTTTTGTGGTCCAGAGTCACAAATAAGTATTGCATCAAAAACCCTCTTTAACCCGCATCTGACTCCAGCATCAGTGTCCGGTCCTCATCCTTTCATCCATACTCACCCTTCCTTTGACTAATGTGTCTGTCTGGAAGGCCGTTTGTGGAGGATGGCACCCATATTTTCTTTAAAGGATTCTGTGTGAGCTCTCGGGTTAGACTGTTACCGCATTGCTCCGTGCTGTCCTCTGTCACATTCATTATATCTGTCGTCTCTACGAACGAGCGTCCATTACCATCAGGGCGCACTAAAGACAGCGCTGAAGAATATCATGAGAACAACACTACCGTAACGGCAGAGAAAAATGCGCAGCTGCTACACTTTACCGTAATGCCTGGTGTATTTTTTCATAGTGATTGGTTGACAGACAAATATAAAGTGATTAGTATAATCCAAAAACAAGTGTTTAAGCGACTTGCTCTATATAATCTATATTATTTTAAGCATAACTGTTGAAGAGTTGTGTGTGAGTTGGTGTCATTGTTTGTCGCGTGGTGTCTGTTACTTTTATCAGCGCTGTCACTGGTTGAACTAATCATAATCGTTTAAGGTTGCTGAATCTTTTTGTTTGTAAGGTTTTTATTTAATTATTATTAGTGTACATATGTCTTCGGAGGTTGTATGAATACGTTTTATACTGGTATTAATACTTAGCTTACAAACGATTAAATATTTTACGTGTACCAAAACCTGAAAGGTGGAGATTTGTTTAATGATCCAGCAGGTTTTGTGGGGTTAAAGTAACGCACTCAAACAGCGCTTGTCCGAGCGCCCCCTTGTGGTGGTGGACATTTATAGTATTATTTTTTACTAGCGTTATAATTTGAACTCTTTGGTTTTCCTTTTGAATCTATTTATTTATTTTAAACAAGTTTAAGACTTGGATTCTGAATTAACTGCACAATTGAAGCGTTCATACAAATCAGTTTACTGATCCTGGACGTTTTCAATGGCATTTGCAGGTTGCTGACAAGTTGTAACTTGGATAGTTAAGATTTTACCCGATGTGAATCACTGCTGTATCTTGTAAAACCAGTTTAAACAATAACATATGGATGTAAAGAGAATGCTTGTCATACAAAAACAGCGCAAAATACAAAAGAATGCAAATTAGGTCAAAGTTCACCTTTAAAATAAACTGTGTAAGAGATTATAGACCCGGCCTAAACTTAAACATTACAGCAGTACACTTGAAGAAAACAATGTTATTGCAGCCAGTTATAATAATACACATTTTAAGGCTTAAAGAAATGCCAGAATCTTCACTTTTTTGCATTTTGGAAGTGAATTAAAGCCACAGACATGATGCACAAATCACCCACCATCCACTAGATGGCAAGAAAGAGGCATTTTCATGGCTACAGACCCTATGGATTGTGGGTAGGGGATTTGACTTGAGCTTTGATAATAACAGTGATTTGTGAGAAACAGCGTATATTTATATCAGTGTGCAGTCTGCACTGATAAAGGGTTATGATCTTATGAGTCTACACAATGTTAGATCGCTTTTTACAGCACACATATCTTAAATTATAAGGGCAATTACACATTTGCAAAATATATTCTCCTTAAAACACATTGATGCAACATTTTTTTTCTCCTGAAATTGCATTTTGCATTAAAATGCAAAAAAAAAACCTAATCTTGCAAATGAGACTGAGCTGTTCTACATGAGGAACTAGTAAACCACAAAACCTCAACCATCATACACTCACGTCCAATTCTAAGATTTGATCAAAATCTACTAATCACAGTTAGTGGTTCAGACTCATTACTCAACATTTATATTTCCTGGGAAAACTAGATCTGATGTGGCCAGAGAAATGTGAGAAAGCGGGTGTGGAATATGCTGATATCATTCTACAAATAACAAATCCTAATCATATCTGCCCAATAATGCTTGTCTTTTCTCATAGTGGTATACAACATTTAATAAACTGTAATGTCTTAAAATCTCTGATATATAATTTTACTGGTTGCAGTTCTAGTGTGTTCTCATCACACAATGGACACTTATGGGGTACAAAACTACAACCATTTAATTACCAGCCCAGATTGTTAGCCATTACTACACCAACCTCCTTATTTTCCAGTCATTTAAACAAATCTGGGAAAAATGCAACAGCAGCTGTGACCATTATAATATATCTAATTTGCTGATAACCTTAATTATAAAAAATAGTCTTCTCTCTAGGTCATAGTAGTCTATTTTTACACCGTGACAAGCTGCAGTTTACCTCCATATCAGTAATCCAACAAACATGGCCATGATTTGACCTCAACTCCACACTCCTGTACAGCATGAATGACATGCAAAACCCCAACACTAATGAGAAACGACACAAAACGCTTCATAACCCAATTAAAATCGACCACATAAAACCCCAAATGCATTTCAGGGCATGCAGTACATCACCCCCAAACACTGTGTGCTTATCTTCATTCATTCAATGCATTACACAGAACTCAGCGCTAGTTTATTTTTAGACCACGCGCATGGTATACAGCGATGTATAAGCATAGGATACGCGAGTATATTCTTAACAGGCCATATATATAATATTACTGCTCAAGTAAAGGGCTCGTAGACTCTTGAGTCCAACGCACACGCGCCTACGTGACAGAGTCTTGTTTACTTCTTCCTCCTCGCGCACACAATACCAGCTGCTTCCGCCAGACAACAGTCATAACCTCATGCTCCTTACCCCTTTTATCCACATTCTGCGTGTTTTTGGACCTGGCGGCGCCCCTCATTGTCCTCGTTTTGTGTGTTAGTGCTTTATTTTGATGCTCGAGCCTTGAGGTATAAAGGAGAAGTATGTGAAAACACGAGCGCACACGCCCACTGATTGACAGCTGGCGCAGCCAATCGCGGCGAGGCAGTGGCGTGGGGACACACCCACTCATCATTAGAAGAAATAAGGGGAAAGTTTGTGTTGATACTGTTGCGCAGTGTTATGCAATGTTTTATGTGTTCCACAGGAATGTGTCACAGTGTAATGCGCTCGAGCCTTTGTTTATAGGTTTAAAGAAAATGCATGGGATTTTTGAACACGCCCAAAAACGATTTAATCTTACCGGACGGTATTTTATTATTATTATTATTATTATTATTATTATTTTTAAAGATGTCTACATTTTTCTAGTATGCATAGTATATACTATGAATGAACTATATATAATAATAATTTACAATATATAAAATAATAATAATTCCCTTTTTTTCATATACAAGGATGTATATCTTAAATATACACCCTAATTCTAGGACGTATAATATGAAAGTACAATCTTAATATTAAATTTTTGCCTTCTTAAAAAAAACGTATGTCCTTGTATTTGAAGACTTCTAAAGAAACTAAAATTCACATGCTTTTAAAAGGAATTTCACCTTTTAAATGTGGAGAATCGTTTAACATCTAATTTAATAAGGCCTACATGGCAGACTAATGCAGGAGAGGTGTTTTAATTACTCACTGTCTCTCAGGACGTCTCGGCTACATTAGGAACATCTTGACCTGCTTGATGCTGCAGTGCTTCCGCATTCAAAAACACATTTAGCCTGTTCAGTGGAACATGTTGCTCACGTAGCCACTTGTACCGTTGTAAAGCATCAGCAAAGACAGACTGAGGCCAAGTCAGGACAAAGGTCATACGGGTCTCATAACTATACGCCAAATGTCAATAAACAAACGAAGCTGATTAGAGCTTGACTCGCTGTCAGTGTTTTTGTTGCTTGTTAAGTCACTAGACCGAAACTTTCTGGTAAGCTGTAAAAAAGGCAAAAGTGTGATGCAAGTCACAGTTACACTCAGACTGGAACAAAGCAGGGCATGAAATTGTGATGAGGGCATGAAATTAAGAAGGGTCTCTAGGAACAGGATGTAAATGTGATCTGGCTCACACGTCAACATAAGCTTGTGATCTCTCCATCAGACACATGTCTGATTAAATATTTACAGTGTCAAAAAAGTTCTAATAGAGGAAAATTAAGAGGTCAGAGGAGGCTGAAAATAAATAGGCCTACAGAGCTTGTGACAACAGACCCTGACCTTTACTTGTCTGTCCGGAACATTCTTCATAAAGGCCATAGTGACCCTGCCTTACAAGTCGTACCCCTATTCCTGGCTCTCACCACATGATGGACGTGCTCGAGCAAACACCCTCACAGATTTGTTGTAAACAAATATTCTTCAGACCGTAAGGCATAAGAAATCAAATACAGTTAAACAACATCTGTCCTATATACTGTATACAGTGGTCAAAATATCACACTGTTAATATGTGTTTTTATGCAGAACAAAGAGATTCAGCAAAAAGATTTCGATTATAGATAAGTTTTACTTGTGGCATTGTAGATTTGTTAAAGTTGGTACAAGTTTTGTGTTGTTAAAAATTTTTAAATATATGTGTGTGTGTATATATATATATATATATTAAGAGTTAAGATGCAAAAACCTCTATTTCTCCTAAAATGCTAATTTGATCAGTCTCCTATGTGTAGGTTCAGTTATTTCCATTGAATGGCAATGAATAAACATAGAAGCCATACATAGAACATAAAAGCATGAGAAAAATATTAATTTTAGAAAAAAATATTTAAATGGCACTTTTGCATCTGAACTCTTATATTTAACTGTATATATGTTTATTTGTTACTGGAAACAATATTTTAGTAGAAAATTAAAACCTATCTATTTTGTCTATGTCTATTGTTTTAGCATTTATCAAATTCTTCTCATTACATGTTGTGCTTTTTTTTTTATATAAATCTAACTTTTTGACATTTTCATTTTACATTTTGAGTTTGGATCTCATTAACAAAAAAAAATCTCTTAATAATTATTTATAATTATTCAATAATTATGCATGTGGTGATTACTCAAAAAACCAAACAATTTCTAAATACCATTTCAAAACTGTTTTGTCTGTAATAGTTTTCAACCACAGGCTTGGCGCTGGCACTTGTTCCTCAAACATCAGGTGGCAGAAACTAGGGGAAAGGTCACTGTTAAGTGGTCATCTAAATATGTTCACTAGAAAGTGACCCACTATCAGCCAGCCTAATACTGGCTTTGCACCAGAACGCTGTATGATAAGCGCTATTTATAAACCGCACGCAGCGCCTGACCACAAAGAAAGCAGAGTATTTAGCACAGGCTGCTTTAAAGCAATGCATTTTCTGTCAAATCCCCGCAATAAAACATTGTTAAAGATATAAAATGGGAAAGAATTCCTTCCCAGAATCTGCTCAGCTTTGTAGTAAGCAAAACACGTAAGTGCCTGTGGGAAATCCTAGTATTTCATCATGATAATGAGCTGAATAGGTAATTATCTCTGGTTAATGCACATTCTGGCAGCTAAAATATTAAACAGTTGAAAGTCTGAGATGGTGGAAGGAGAGATTAAGTATGCAGATGTAAACTTCTCTAGAACTGACTGCTCCACTAAAGAATGAAGTCTAGGAATTGATCTGAGCACATCAGCTTTTTAGTTACTTATGCAGATGCTAATGAGTTCAGGTTCAGGAAATGACTCACAGCACAAAAAAGCACCATATCTTGTAATACAAGGAATATTGTGAAATATTTCCAGTACAGACACACAATTCCTATGAATTCGTATTTGTTTATTAGCAATAAAAAGGGCAGATAACAAAATCCCAAACATCAACAAATTGAAGTACAAGTTTACCAAAAAACAAATCATTTGCTGATAATTTACTCACCTTTAAATCATCCAAGATGTAGATCAGTTTAAAAATGACTTACTGATGGATTTGTTTCTTACAAACCTGCAGCTTTTCGCTTCACAAGACATTAACTGATTGACTGGAGTCATGTGGATTATTTATGGTGTTTTTATCAGCTGTTTGGACTCTCATTCTGATGGCACCCATTCACTTTAGACCCATAGGTGAGCAAGTGAAGCAATGCTATAATTCTTCAAAACTGTCCCGATGAATATACAAACTCATCTACATCATGGATGGCCTGAGGGTGAGTGAATTCTCAGCAAATGATCATTTTTGGGTAAACTTATACTTTAAGTCTCTGGAGTGAACTGCATGATAGGACTAAGACACACAGAAACCCATTGTATACAAATACATAATACATAACACATACATAGTGTGAATAGTGTGTATCAAGTAGTACATCAGTACACAAAAAAGACATTAATGAACACACACATACAGCTGAAGGATTTTAAAGCAGCTTTTTAAAGTCTTCTTCACTGCTGGTGGTAGAAACAAGGACTTCCTCTGTATACATGTGCATTCCGTCCAATCATTCCTCTATTTTTCTTCTGTATCGATAAAACTTTCTCCTGTTCTTGCCTTTTCCCTTGATCCATCCATTATCTGTTCTTCTATGGAGAGCCCATCTATTTCCCTATGCCTCCATTCTTGCTCTTGACTCCTTTTATCTGATCTTGCACTTCCCTTCGTGACATTGATCTGTCTGTTCTTCGTCTCCAGTCCTTCATTGACTACTACATCCGCTTCCTCCACTCTTCTCCCCTGTCGCTGCTTTCTTGCGTCTCTTGTTCAGCAAGGGGTTACTGGAGGCATCCAAGTCCTTAATCTTCACCTGCTCGTAATCTACACGCATGGTGGCCAATGCACTGGTTAACTCTTCCTACAAGCCAAGAGACAAAAATGTACATAGTATAACATATAGTATAAATTACAAATAGTATAAAGTTAAATATATATATATATATATATATATATATATATATATATACTTTATATATTTAACTTTAATTATCATCATCAGTACTATTATTAATAAGAAAAATATTAATATATATTCTATATTCTATGTATTTAAAATAATTTTATTAATATTAATTAAAATAAAATAATTAATGTCTTAAGAATAAGAACAATATTAATCATAACAATTTTCATAATAATAATAATTATTATTATTATTGATGATGATTTATTTAAATAGTTTAGATAGATACTTAGTTAAAATTAACTAAAACCATATAAACATTTTAATTGTTTGAAATTTCTGTTTTGTTTAGTTTGACTTGAACTATAACCGAAACGAAATAAACTGAAACTAATAAATAAAAATTAAAAGATGGTGTCGACATGAAAAAAAGACAAAAAACATAACAAAATTACTGAAACTTTAACTAAAAGCACAAACAGAAAATCTAAATATAATTTTGAATTAAAAATATTAACAAAACCTGCAATATTATATCAATGATACTACTACTAAATAACACTGCTTTATTATTTTATTCATATATATCACATTAGTTTGGATTAATATACTAGTTTACACTAAATACAAACAGAACTCTGTCTCTGTTTAAAGAGAAAATCTTAAAATAAAACGGAATTAAAAAACCTGTAATATTACATGTGATGATACTACTATTAAATAAAACTGCTTAATTTTGAAATTCATATATACTGAATATATGTGTTAAATTACATACACATATGATGATATATACACTGCCACTAAAGATACTTGAAATGAAAATAAACTGATTTGAGTTGTTTTTATTTTGCTGTGTGGCTCCCCCGTGAGGATTCACGTGGTATTACAGAAAATATTGTTACCATTCGTCACAGTCAGATATTCCATAACAAAAAAACCCACAAAACAACGAAAAAGCCACCTAAATGGTATTTATCCTTTATTCTAAACAGGTAGTGTAATTCTCTGATTGGGCAGAGCAGGCTGTGCTCACCTTGACCTCGTCCCACATCTCGCTGTCTTCTGTCAGCACTCGTGTGGTGTGGAGAGGTGTTTGGGGAACCACCATGGATTGCTAAAAAAGACATCTCAGTGTTGGATCCTTGCATATACACAAAACATATATCCAAAGAATCACATTCAATCAGCTGAAATACTCACATTGATCCAGGGGTGGTTCATGAATTGTTCAATGGTCATTCTTTCATTAGGGTCGGTCTTCAGTAACTGGTGAATCAACTGTTTGGCTGGAGGAGAAGAATATTATATATACGTAAAACTGACAGTTTTAGGTCCCTATAATGGAGACCAGTGTTTTGAGCATTACAGACATAGCTGTGGGGTACAAAAAATGTTGAGAAATACTGAGCTAGATAGTGAATTATGACACCAGTGTGAACAGTGTATTTACAAACACAGTCAGAATATCTGAGCCGCAACATGCAAACCAATCTGTATCTTCCATCACAATCCATAAAAGTCAATGTTTCTAAAACATTCTATACAATCCAATTTAGAATTCTTCCCTTTTGCTGTAAGTAAGTAGACATTATATATATATATATGTGTGAAGAGTTTGGTTCCAAAACATGATAAACACCATTTAAAAGAAAAATAAAGAGTTTCTGCCAAAATCTGAATTGTATTTAAAAGAATTTTTCTACATTTGCTCAAAATGCGATATCTGCCATGTCATTCTATCATGTTTTCTCCCTTTTTTTTCCAAACCAGTCTCCTTTCTCTGCAGGACGTGATATATACGCTCAACCAATCACAGAGCACCATTCCACGCACTGTAAACAGTACTGGTAATGGTGGTGCTTTGAATACATCCTAGTTTTCCTCATCTACTTTGTACTTTATGATCAATAAACAAATGAAAAAATTAGGGCTGCACGATTAATCACATGTGACTTTCACGCACATCTCATCAGAAAGCCGGTTCTGTTCTCTTTCACATGTTTTCAGATGGAGCGCAATTAATACACACAGCTGTAGATCACTGACAAGCTATGCAATATCGTGTAGCTTGTCAAAAGAATTGTTTATGTTTTTGTTATATAAAGCATATAGCACTAGTGAACTAAATGAATGTAACATGGCAAAGATGAATGTACTTTTGTAAGAATTTTAGGGAAATGTAATTTTTGGAATTTTTCTGGTCTAAAGTGATGTTGTTCGGTTTTTTTATTTTATTGTTGTAATTCATTTATAGCATTAACAATATGACCTGTTGAATTCATAAAATAAAAAAGGTGTAGGCTAATGGATTTATTGCAAAAAATCACTTTTTTATAATAAATCTTTGAAAATCTAAATCTGGATTTTAATTTTTAATGTTATTGTAACCTAAAGATGCTATGTGTCAGTTTGAAACAGAAAATAGTGGTCTTAATCTTGTCACTTTCTTGGTAAAGAAAATGCATTTTTACTCAAATTAAGCAAAATGGATTTATATATACATATATATTATTATTATATTACTCAATACTCAATATATATTGTTTAATTTGCATGAATATACATTCACACACACATATATATGTATAATATTCATGCAATTAGAAAAATATATATAATATTGATTAATATAACAATAATAATTATTATTATATGCATATGTATAATTATAGATATATGTCATTTTTAATTTAATTTAATTTAATTGTGCATGGTTTAATCTAATCATATATTCTGCTTAATTTTCACATTAATCTTCTAAAACTAAACTGTTGCATTGTACTAGCTATAATAATTATATTACCCAATATTTATTATATTATTATATTATATTATAATATATATTATATATATTATTATGGTTATATTACCCAATGTTTAATATATATTTCTAATTCCTTGGATATATGACGTTTATAATGCTCAATGAATTAAATAAAATCAAATAACTGAAAAATGGGCAATAGAAACACCAAAGAGAGAGAGAAAAAACAAAGGAGAGTATCTGCACATGAAAAATATTTACTTTGCACTAAAAATATTGAAAATAGAATTATATATAACCATGCATAAATAAACAGGTCTAAATGATTACATGTAGTCATGCAGATATAGCGATCAAAACAAAAGCGACACTACCCTCTGGTGGTAACCAGGCAACATGACATCTGACTGGAGGCATAATAGACATAAAATGCATCTCACCCTCCTCCGATACTTCGGCCCACTCAGGGTTGGGAAACTCGTACTGGCCCATGCGAATGCGCCGCTTCATTCCCGGTGAAATGGCCTGTCCTGTGTTGGAGTAGAATGGTGGGAATCCACACAACCTTCATGCAACGTAAAGAGGAAGAAAACAGTTTCAACTTCAGTAGTTTCAAATAATGTACACCACAGCTTTTATTTAGAGTCGTTATACTCACAGGATATACATAATAACACCCAAAGACCACATATCACATGATTTGTCGTATTTCTCTGGGCCTAAAACCTCCGGTGCTGGAGACACATAAAAAAAAAAACACATTAGCTTACATTAGTATACCGAGAGTTCTTCTATTTACACTACATATACAAACAGAACTCAGTCTCTGTCTCTGTATAAAGTTAAAGAATGTTCCTCTCATGATAAGAGTCACGTTCATCTTACTGACCTACATAATACGGCGTGTAGCAGGGCGTCTGTAATGGGTTATGCAGTGAAGTCTCTTTAGCAAAGCCAAAATCTGTTAGTTTGAGAACTCCAATGTCTTCTTTACTATTGTAGAGCAGGTTCTCCGGCTGAAGAAAGCAATGACACATAAAAATGTTCTTTATGCAAAATCCCAATTTCCTGACATGAATATAGTATTACTCTTCTTCTTATTGATGCTAGTACTAGTAACAGTCATCTGTTACCTTGATGTCTCTGTGTGCAATGTTCATGTTGTGCAGATACTGGATTGCCGTGCCGATGTCCCTCATGATCCCAGAGGCCTCTGCAGGAACAGAAAAGAGTCTATGGTGTCATTTCACGATTACTGTATAAATGTCAGACAACAGTGAACGTTTTTTTTTTCTATTCAGTTCCTTCCTCAGAATACAGTATATGCAAGTGACTTCTTCAAAAATGAGTGACAACCTACATAGCTGCAATTTAATAATTAGGGGTGTCATTTATTATCTACCTTTCTTTTTTACCCTGCCCTGTTGCTTGCAACCCGTGTTCATTTTTTATGATATTAAAAATGCAGATTATAACATTGCAACACTTTATTTCAATAGTCCACTTTAGACATTCTACTAACAGTAAGTAACTTTGCAACTACATGTCAACTAGCAGT
>JAUMHE010000060.1:7333474-7356323 GCA_032359235.1 Enteromius mattozi | reverse complement strand
AACTAAAGTTTAAGATCTGGCTAGTGCTTAATTTAAAATGTTGCCCATTTACATTCTAGCAATAACTTGGAAAAATAAAATGTTTTGCTTGTGTGTAAATACTGTCTATTGTCAAATAATGTATTTGTATTATATATGTTACAGTTATATATGTTACATTAGATGTGTTCAAATAGCATGTACTGATGTTGGACATTGTTTGCTTATGTGTTCCAGGCATTACATAATAATCATTTTTAGTTCTACATGGGTGGCATAGCAAAAAGTTTACAGGCAAGGATTGTTTTAACAAATGTATTGATGTCAAAACTGTTAATGTTTAAAGAGTTTAAATTCGATGGGTCATTATAACTTCTGGTTTTGATAAAACAAAGCTTTATTCAATTCTTATTAGTGATGCTAATTATATTTTAAGGGTTAAGCATAACAAATCCTTAGCTCTCACATGTGTGTCGCAAGCCTGGAAAGTGACTGGCGTCCACTGCCACCGACTCCTAACAGCAAAGCGTTCCCCAGGGGCTGGCGCAGGATACGGCTGATTCGACACACATGCTGTATGGCATCCATAAACAGCACTAGTTTCATCTTAGTGGTGCTGGTCTGGTTATAATCATCCATGTACTCCTCCATCACACTGGCTAGCTGTATTAGTGAATACAGAACAACAACAAAAAAACCCTTTTGACTAAAAAAAATACTTGCCAAAGCAAGCAAGACATTGCATTTTAACAACGAGTGGTTGCCAACACAAAAGTCTGATCCAGGGTTAAAAAGATAATTTGAAATAAAACATAAAAAAAAACTAACCTTATTTTATTCCAGTTAGCTGCCAAGGCAACATTTTAGTTTAAAGTAATAAAAAAGTTGCAAAAAATAAATTAAAATTATATGTGACCCTGGACCACAAAACCAGTCAGTTTTTTAAAATTGAGATTTAACAACATCATCATCATCATCTGAAAGCTAAAAAAATAAGCGTTCCATTGATCGCCTTTAAAGTTATCCAAATGAAATTCTTAACAATGCATATTACTAATCAAACATTAAGTTTTGATATATCTACGGTAGGACATTTACAAAATATCTTTATGAAAGGTGATCTTTATTAATATTCTAATGATTTTTGGCATAAAAGTTAAAAAAAAAACTACAAAATTGCTACAAAAATACCCCAGCTACTTATGACTGGTTTTGTGACTCAGGGTCACATATAGTAATAGTCAACATTTGGATTTGAACCTTTCATCAAAGTTGTCCTAAAACAGAAAGAATATCAATTCTTGTCTTTGATTACATTTCTGACTTTGAACTTTGTACATAAACATTATTAAGGCAATACAAGCCTTGTACCTTTTCTCTATCTTCAATCAGCCGGTAGACTTTGACAGCACCGGGGAACATGAAGTCCCCATATAGGACTGGCTGGTACGGGACCACCTCCTCAATCTTGCACCCAAACTCCTGTATGTGGGTGTGGAGGAGTTGGTCAAACCAATTCCTGTCCTCATCGCTGACCAGTCGATCCTGAAACACCCTGCAGCTCTCATGATACCAAAGCTGCAATAGCTGTATTTTGTTCTGAGTAAACAAAGATGATACAAAATATTTTATGAAGATATGAATAGATAACACATGAAATACCTAAAAAACTGAGACTTATTAATGGTGGTACCTCTATTTTCCCAGCCTCTGCCATCAGGATTCCCTGGAAGACTTTTGAGAGGTCCCTCAGGTTGAACGTATAGTGGGATTTAGCAGGTGTGGGTAGTAGAGCAGAGGTAAGAGTAGCGTACACCCTGATAGTGGCGTCTACTAGAGGCTCGTTGAATGGTTTAATTTCTGGAACTTTCTCTAGAAATCATAGATGCACAATGAGTTTGTGTGAGAAAATCCATTTTGCAAGTGAAACATATACAGTATGTCAATATAAGCTCAAAATTTCTAATTTCAGAAATATATTAGTAACTTGTATTTGTAAATATCAATAAAAACATTTGACAATTAGTAGTCTAGTCTTTCCCTTTCGCTCTCTCTGCCTATCTTTCTGTTTCCCTCCCTGTAATCAAGCTTACTGCCTGGGTCCTTTTTACTCATATTTCCATCTGTAAAAAAAACAAAAAACAAGTGAAATAAAAAATAAACAAATCAGAACATCAAAAACATTATTTAAACTGCTACCAAAGCTTATGGCAGGTGTTTCCTGTTGAAAACCCACATTGAAATACATTCAGATCTACATGCCCACATGATGACTGTCACTCACCCATCCAGTTCCCCAGGATGGTGGAAAAGATCTTTTTTTTGCTGGCGTCCTCCATTTCAGTGAAGGAGAGGAAGTTGAAGTGGCGTGTGAAGCGTTGAGTGATGGGGTTCCTGCCACCGCCAGGAGGGCCCATGGCACACGCAAAGTTTATGTCAACAAGGTTTTTAAATGTGCCTGTTAAACACAAAGGATTATTTTTTTGTACACTGTTATTCAGAAATCAAAACAACACAATTTCTGTGAAACAGAAATCACTTTAATGCATCTTTGTTGAATAAAAAAAAACAAAAAACATCCTGACTCAACTTTTTAAATAGTAGTACTTGTACAGTATGAATATGCATACTAGATCTGCAAACACACCTATCTGTTTCCTGTCATACCAGCCTCCGTGATCCATCCACTGGCGCAGCAGTTCAATGGGAGGCTGAGCTCCATATGTTTCCAGCATGGGCATGTTAAGATCATCAATGAAAAAAATAAAATATTTTCCCAAAGGAGGCCCAAACACACCTTTACGTCTGCATGTAAGATATGTGTAAATACAAAAAATTTAGAAATATGTACAGAGAAAAAATGTAGCAGTAACAGACTGGTGAAAAAGAAAGAAACAATGGAAGAACCTTCTGTCAAGTTTGCTGTCGATATAGTCTTGAGTCTGGTTGGCGGAGGTGCGAGCAGAGAACATTAGGAAGTGAGTGATGTAATCAGCAGGCATGTTCTTGAGAAGCTTGTCTGATATGGTCAGGGTCTTTCCTGTGCCAGTTGGCCCAATGCACAAGACCTGACAAATCAAAGTAGGAAACAAGCTTAGCAGCACATACATATGACATTAAGTTGCCTGCATGTAGACTGAGAGGCAAAACTACCCACAGGTTTTTTATTGAAAAGCAGCATGTCTATCAGGAAGGACATGCGAACAGTGTCGACTGTGGGCACAATGATGTCAGAGTAGCTAGTTTCTGGGGTGATGACCACTTCCTGGGCATATTTCATCCAATTGACCCACTGAACCTGAAGCATTTGAATAATTAAATGAATGATTGTTTATTCTACCATTTGAAAATGATTTCATTTCATTTAATCAAAAGTATCTCTCAAAAATGTTTTGTAAATGAATTTCAATATTACCAAAAACATTCTCACCTTCCTCTCTTTTCCATCCTCCTCTTCCTCATCAAAACAACTTATTCTTGCATCATCTAAATGGTAATCATACACTAGTCCCTCCTCAGGGAAACACAGTTGGACCTGAAAAGCAAACAAACAAGGTTTACGAAACCCATCTCTGGATGAATAAACTTACAAAAAAGCAATACAAATTATTTGAATACTCTGTGGCACTTCTGCTTAATTATCTACAGCATGTAAATCATTGCTGATGGCACTGAGCTTCATGATAAATTTATGCTACTATTGACCTTTTCTTCAACCATCTTGCCCCTGAGCCATAAACTGAAACGTTTGCAGCTGGCAGCGTCTCCCGTAGCTCCAACGCTCCATACGAGTGAAAAGATAAACCAGGGCTCAATCAGCTCCTGCAGTCGAGACAATTTCTCCTGGGAAGGGGGCTTCTTACCCTGACCACACACAAAATTCAGTTTAGTCATGAATAAATTAGTTAAACCACTGTAATACTCAAAAGTTCTCTGACCTCTCGTGGGATGAAGGGCTGAAAGAAACAGTCCATTAGTTTGAGCAGAGAGCAGGTAAGATTGCTGTCCATGGAGGTGATCACCTCCTTCACTGTTTTTCTGACAAATTTGATGGAGTCCTGAAGCAGCATATAACAACATCTCATAACCTTGATAGACAATGAACTACATAACTTACAATATGTTCACTTTTATTTGGTCAACAGATTTTCATCAGGTTACAGACCACATAAACTACAGTGCTTTTAATTCAATTTATAGTATTTAATTTAAAAATAAGAAACACTACAGGACCAATTACCTGTAAGAACCTATTGAAGAGAGAGTTGAGTAGATCTGTGTAGGGCTGAAATGTGTCAGGGATCGTGCGAAGCCAACATTCTGTGAATGGAGTCAGACCCAGAATACTGGGCTCAAGATATACCATGCCACAGCGAGAAACAGTGGCAGGAGAAGCCACTGCCAAATCCTGCACCTCAAACATCATAGTCATCACCTGAGGGCCAAAAAATGGTCAGAAAAACTGAAAATTATTATTATAGTTACTCAAAGGAGGTACAACACTGAGAGCTATTAGCAGAAATTCTCATACGTCAGAGAGTTTGATGATCTCTCCAGAGCTTAGACACAGTTTCTTGTTGTCATCCAGAACTGTGTTCATATTCTCGATCCACACAGCATCCACAGGTCCATCAAACATGTACCACTTCTTCTCCTGGTCCATGGAGGCAGCTCCATCCCGAATGAGGCAAGACAGTATACCATCTGTCCTGTAATTTAGCAGTTTGTCATTTGTGTATTTTTAACAACCTGCAAAGTTAACATTTTTATGAATTTATCTTAAAATGTATCTTTTTAAGAACTTCATTTAAGGGGGCAATTTTCCATAAGTTGGTTTGATTTTTTGGGGTCTTCATGAAATGTCTGCAACATACTTTGGTGAAAATTCTTTAATGGTCCTCGAAAACAATACCTTTGTACCTTGTTAAAAACAGCTCTGTTTACAGTAATCCGTTTTGGTGCATGTCTCTTTAAATGATGATGATCTATTGCTCACCCTGCCCCGCTCTTCTGTTTTTTTGTATATTCAAAAACAAAACAAAAATAAAACTAATCCACTCTGTTTTTGAGGGGGATTAAAAAAGGAGAGAATTAATTTTTTGTTGTGCCCACACACTGCTAATATGCAAACACCATGCGAAAGTGAATTTTGCATTCGATTATACTAAGATTGGATAGTAAACTCGGGTCAACAAAGCACATCATCAAAGCTACATCAACCTGCATATCACTGTTATTACAATAAATCCAGAGTGCACTCACCATTCATGAGTAAGCTGGTCAAATTCTCCATAAAGCTGCCCCATAGTGATGGATTTTGGGTTGAGCACGTAGGTCTGTACAGACTCATATAATCCTCCACTAACTGAGGGTTGACCTTTCAGGGCTGTCATTGCTGCTCCCAGCACTTCATAGCACTGTAAGTATGTAAGAGCCCATATAAGCAAATTTAAAATCAGAATTTGCCAAAGTTGCAGTTTGTTCATTTGTATTTGTATTCATTTGTATTAATGAAGCTTACCTTTGTTTTCCCAGAGCCTGAAGGTCCTACCAACATTAGACCGTGTCTGACTACAGTGGTCTCATATAATTGAATACACTTGGTTATAAAGCCTGCAAGACAAGAAAAGCCCAAAAAATTTATTTCCTGAGAAACCAATTTAGGACTTTCCCCCCAAATTATAACATTAGAGCAAACTGACATCCAAAAAATATTTAGAGCTATTGATAATTCCACATAATCATTTTGGTGAGAAATATGATTTGCTATTGTTTTCTTATAAATCACACAATTCTACCGCACACTTACCATCCACATCTTTAAGGCATTTAATTGTACAGACATTCCTGATGGACTCTTCTAGAGTACCATAGTCTATTGGCTCTTCACGGATCTTGGGGAAGAGGTCGGACACAATGCCATTAAAGAGCTTGAGGTCATCCTGAAGGAACTTTGGTACATTGACATCTCTGATGGCACGCAGGCATATCAGCTCCTGCAAACATCATACAATTAGTTCAACAGCAGATGGTTTTAAATCTGTGATGTGGAATAGATTACACTGCAGAACTTTTATAAAACACTGCAGTGCAAACACGCATACAAATATTGTGTATTATCAAACCTCATTCATATTGGGATTTTCCCTCTTTAAGTTTCCAGCAGCAGAGATCACAGTTTTTACAGCTCTCATCCCAAAATCATAGTGGTCCTAATTGACAACATGCAAAAAAGTCAATTTTACACAAATCAAATAGATGAAGTTTGGATGAACCAGCAGAACAAACATAAGAAACAAGCAGACTGTTTCTATGAAATGTCCCCACATCATGGCTGTATTCATGCTATAAAATCAAACCTGTGAGCTGAGCTGTTCTGAGGATAATTTGAAAGTGCTGGTGATTTTTTTGGACAAGACTTTGGCATCACTGAAGCCGAATGAGTAAAGAGAAATCTCTGCTATCATGGCGTAATCAGGGATCATCATAGCCACAGGACGGAAGAGGGCCTAAGGAACACATACAGAACAGTATCAGTCAGTCTTTTTTAATTTTGAGCTTTTACATTGCTGCTGGTGAATTCCATACATTTAAATTACCTTTAAATTATCTGGTAATTCAGTTCGACCAGCATAACCAGGATTCATGGTGATGAAGACTGCACAGGATGGAACAAGATGGATTTCCATGCCTTCAAATACAAATTTCTTTACCTGATCACAACAAACAGGACATCAGGGTTTTCAACACTTTATACTAATGAACTTTCTTGACATTTCTAGCATAAGAATAAAGATTATTTTAAATAATTTACCAAATATGATGATGTATGAAGGTTATGTTCTAACAACTATGTCCTTATCATGCATGTATGATAGTGTTTAGATAGTAGGCCTCAAGTGCGTGATTTTACTCACTCTTTGCTGCTGGGCTTTTTGAATGGTTGTGATCTGTTGAGCCACAACTGATAAAACCTCCACATCAATTCGATTGAATTCATCAAAGCAGGCCCAAGCCCCTGAACTAGCCAAACCTTTGAGGAACTTGCCCATGGCTATAAAGTCCAACTGATCAGAGCAGTTAAAAACTACAGTCTGAATGGCCAGAGCTTTGCCCAGGTCTTTAGTGGTCTCAGTCTTTCCTGTACCTGCAGGGCCTGCCGGGGCACCTCCAAACTTTAAGTGAAGCGCACCAGTCAGGGTGAGATAGCATCTGTATGTAATTTTAATTTAAAAAAAAAAGTATCCAGTAAAAAACTTTAAATTCTTTGAAAAGCATATGTACAGCTACATATAAATGAAGATCAGTTTTCTAAATGTCACCTGTCTGTCAAAGGAGTGATAACAAGTCGTCCTGAGTTACCAAGATACTCGTAACCATACAAGAACTCAGCATTCACTGCTCTGATGTACAGGTCATCATGCCAGTAATATCTATGAAAACACAAACACGTACACTTTACAGTGAACTGCAGTTGGGTTATTTTGACTAGGTTAAAAATAACTTTAAAAAACAGCTAACTAACACAATAAAAACATGATAACATAATAAAATGTTTATAAAAATTGTACACATACAAATTCATAATGTTACAAACAATTTTCATATATTATATATTGTGTAACCTCAGTTGGCTGATCCATTCAAAGTCATTGACACTGGATACTTTCTCCTCAACCAGCTTTGCTGCCACATCTTTAGCATGCACTTCGATCACAATGAGTGCTGAGAGCACCCCTCGCTGCATCTTTGACAGACGACCCCGCACCAGCTGGACCAAATCTCCCAACTGTTTGGGTATATACAAACACATTTTAACTTATATCCTATGTTCCTTATCAGAATATAAATTGTAGTGCACAAAACATCCTCAGGAATGTTGAAAACAGTGCATACCTGTGCCTGTAGCTGTGGATAAAGCCGATCTGCAAGATCTCCCTTATCCAGAGACTCTGACACCTCTTGGGTCCAAAATGTTTGACAGCCAGCGATCACCACTTGCCCAGGCCAGGACAACACCCACTCTGTTCGAGGACGCTGCATGCAGGGTTGAGACTTTATATCAGAACATTTACCGACAACATAAACTACTTGTTATTATAAGACACACCCAACAAAGTCTGTAACAAAAAATCTAGTGCACTTGGGAAATCTATAGTGATTCACAATGATTAAAGGGCCATTTACAGTATATAAAACAAACGAACAAAAATGCCCTTTGTTTAAAATTGATGACTTGTCATCTACAAAATAAGAAACAACACTTACCTCTACATAGGCTCGCAGCGAACGACTAATGTTGTCTTTTACACTGGCCTTCATAGAGTTCTCTACTTCCCGCAACCAATTCTCCACATTTCCAGAAGGAGACACAGGGACAGACAACTGGACTTCCTCTCCCTCAGCAGAGTACATGTGTGTGATCAGCAGATCTGACTGGAACTGGAGCTGCATGTTATATAACAGATTTCAGAATTTCTGACATTAATGAAACACTATATTATTGTATTCAGCAAAAAAATAATATTTTCTTTCATGCTAATAATATAGTAAACATATTACAGCAAATCAGGTCTGTTGTATGCAAAAGAGGACTCACCCGGGCAATGTTCTCAAAGCATTTGCGGAGATGTGGCTGAACTGCTGTTGGATCTTTAGTCTGAGATAAAATCTCCAGCAACTCATCATCTGATAAAAAGTAAAATCTACAACCAGACAACAAGAGAGTTCTTAAATAGCTGCTTCAACAATTATAATGACACTGCAGAGTTGGATTTAACTTAAAAGTGCTAAGAAATTAAATGAAACGTTAAATGGTAAATTATTGTTTAATGAATTGCCCTGAGCCTTCCCTACTGTAAAAAGAAACCATAAAAACTAATCATTTTTACCTTGGGAAGGCGCTTCGTTTGGTCTCGAGGTATTCACTCAGTCCTTTCTGCACAAGCTCCAGTAAATTGTTACAGTCTTTGAGACTGGCCAATAGACGTGGTTCAGGACACACCTCAATCACCTGGACTCATAAAGACAATCACATCTCAATTCTTTGGTGAACCACTGACAAATCAAATATAGTATGATTAAGTAGTCTGACCATGCTCACCTTAGTGTTATCATGGGCAGCCTTCATGATCTTTCTCCACGTGCGCTCCATGGTCAGATACCTCTTCCCTTCCACAGGCAGCTGGCGGTTGATGTCATCAGAGCTGAAAATAGGTTCCATGTACAGCCACGATCGCTGACAGATGAGCCACTCTTCTAATACATCCTACCAGCAGAATGCCGTAGTAACAAAAAAATGTTTAGTTATTATTTTTAGCGAAGACGCCTGCATGCAAACCAAACAAACAATCCAAAAGTACCAAAAGTTGTGGATTTTAGAATCATACCTGAGGGGACGATTGGCTTACCTGTGTCATTTTCAGTTTACTTTCCCATTTGCTGATTCTCTCTTCAAAGTGTTTTTTGTATGGGGAGAAGGCCATGCTCTGAGTCATGACAATGTGGTCATCCAGGAGCTGAGAAGCTTCGTCTGGGCTCTTCAAGATGTAAGTGCCTGTCTCCTTATAAGGCATCACCTCAAACATTACTGTTGACCACTCCTCCTCCATCTTTATCAGAGCCTATATATGAGAGCAAAAATATTGTCATATGACATAATATACTGTATCTGTGAAATTGTTCTGTTATGCAGTTAAAATAAATATCAACAAGCAAAAATGTTTAGTATCTAAAAAAAAGTTTAGTGTCTCGAGAGATAACGTCTTGACCTCAAGCAGCCAGAATTTTGAATTACGATCTGACATCAGCCAAAACTGTACAGATGCCCCTAGCTTTGAAATGCAGTGAGCCCCATGATGCAGCTCCACCACTGGACTTAGTGGGTCATGCAGTGCTGCTTCACTTTTTTTATTCTTGCTGATTAAATTTAAAGCAGTAATTTACCACTGACAAAATAGGCTTGTGATAAAACTTGGTTATCTATGAAGAGGAAACACAATAAATAAATTAAAAATACAAGTACAAGGTGTAGTTCTAACAAAAGCCCTGGAGCTTTCAAAAGTTTGCTACGGTAGGTGATGCTAAGTTTCAGCTTTGAGTCATCTGGCAGACTTTTGCTGATAAATAAAGATATTTTGGTGCAGATAACACAGAGAAAGAGTTGTTCATTTTCATGTACGACCAAACACAAAATGCATCTGAAAAACAATTCCATGGGACAGATATTGCACTCACTTGCTCAATAGCATATTCTTTTCCAGCCTCTTGAGCCACTTGGGTAATTTCCTCTGCATGATTTTGTAGGCCCAGCTCCAGACAATTGGAAAAAGTGAGGTTCGCTGTAGACTTTATATTTATGTTAATACGTTCAGAAAGAAGCTTCCAGTGGCGGTTCTGCATGCCAGGATTCCTCAGGCCCCGGATCAGAGGAATAAATGGACGGAACTCTTCAATCTTAGTCCGGATTTCAGATGCAACTTCTTGACAGGCTAAAAAGAGTCAATTATGATACAAACACATAATACATATGTCTAAACCATAGATTTTCCTTCTCCTTATGAAAGTTTAAACTTGTAAATCAGGAACATGTATCTCATTCTTGATTTTAGGTCTAACATTGTTTCCTACTTACCAGGAATGTCTTTAAACTGTTTGACACACTGGTGCATAGTCTTGTAAGCATCATTGACATTATACTCCAATTGTTCAGGGTTGATGGCTGACAGTGGGTCGTTGAGCCAGCTTTCATGCCACCGCAGCCAATCAGATGTCGTCTTCCACAGGTCATAAAATGGCTGAAATTCTCTGTTCAGCTTCTGCAGTTCAGTGTACTAGACCACAAAAATAAAACAGAGATTTTTCAGTTAAAATGTTATGGTCTCATTGATGTCATAGAAACAAAATAATAAAACACTGAATCACTACACACAAATTTGTGTGTAAAGTTAACCTACATTAGAGACTGGTTTGCCAAAGAGTCGTTCGCGGTTGTTGTAAAGTTGTGCCATTTCCTGGCACTCTTTCAGCTGCTTGCTCACTCTCCGCACCTCATTTGCCACCTCATGTGCTCGCCCAAGGTTTGTGTAACCAGATAATCCAGCCACCGTCATCTGAAAATGACAGCAGTGACTTAATTGCAATAGCTACCCATCTATTCAAGGCAAAACATTGAATTCTTAAGTGTCTGATTCTGACCTGCAGGACATTCAAGAGATCCAGGAAGCTGTTTTGGTCGACAAGCTGCATCTTAAGGAAGCGTTCTTCATCCTCAGCATGTTGGCCTTTTACTCTCTCCATCTGGTTCAGGATCATCCAGGGCCAGGCCATTGCTGTCCACCTGCACAACATTTAGTATTTATGAGCTCAGCTACTGAAGAAATGTGATATAGAATTTAGATTAGTTAAAAGCAACTGTGGATTTAGCTGAGTTTAGATTATTTAAAACACTAGTTAATTTAATGGTGAGGCAATGATGAACTCACTTCTCACGGACATCCTCATCAGAGAGACTGTAGAAGAATTCATCTATTACATCATATTCAGACATAGCTTTGGACAAACACTCCTGCAGGAGGCAATTAGCACAGGAAGACAGAGAAAAAAGTCATTCAGCATTAAATGCAACAATGCAATGAGGATTTTTAAAATACTAAGCAGTATGTATTTGTGTTTGTGCTCAAGTGTTAACTTCCATAGCCAAAGGACACCACAACTAAGCAACAATAAAGAGGATGGCATGACAAAGTACAAAAAAGAAGTACTATGAAAATCAGGAAAATGTGGCCATTGAGTATTGCATGTGTTTTGATATGCCACATGGTGGCACTGTTTTCTGTCACTTCTCCGCTATTCATTCCCGATAAAGGCAAAACATAATAAATAATAAATGATAAAACAATGACTGTACTTCATGTGCTTTGAGTTGCTCAGGAAGTAGTTTCATCCATTCTCTCTGCTCAGTGAGCTCCTCAATGCAGCTGGGTTTCTCAGACAGCTTTCTGCTGATGGCTTTACACTCCGTACTTGCCTGAAACACACACAATATTATGTACCAGTGATACATTCTTAATAAAAATGTTTAATAAACACTAACTCACATCCTGTATCTGTTGACGTAACCTCAGAGCGAGTCGGTCCAGCATTGCAGCAGCGAGGGCTCTGCGTTTCTTCACCAGGCATTGCCGAACGTCCTCCACGCTGACTTCGAAGGGACCGATGATGATGGCTGTTGGGATGGACTGATTTAAAAGTTCCATCTCCCTTAGGTGCTCCAGAACTTCCTGCTTCACTTGCTGAATGGTCTGGTTCTCCTGACTGTGCAACCTTTGAGACACAAAAATATAAGAAGGACAATCCTTGCTCTTTAGCGAATTACAATGCATAGTATACTGGTCTCTCTCAAAAAAACTGCAAACAATATAGGGATTTACTCTAAAAAAGTGTTGATATCTGAATTGTGGAGTTCAAGATGGCATTCATATTCACGAGCGTAGGCTCTGAGAGGTATGATGGCCTGTTTCAAGGCCAAACTGATGCTCTCCCTCAGATTGTTGACATCAGGTTCCCACAAGGCCACTGTATCTAACACATATCCAACGATGAGCAGGTTCTTCATTACAAACTGAGAATAGGAAGGAACGCAAACCATTTTAATTATTTAATAAGCATTTTTATCAAAAAACTGTAAAAATAAAGCAATTTCTTAATAAACATTATTTATGCACAAGAAATAAGATAGGAAACCTTGTCTAGCTGAGGTATGTTGTGTGTGCACTGGATTCCTTTATCAAACAGGTTGATAACTGAGGTCTCAAAGCTCTCTAGAGGAGTGCTGTAACCAACACCAGTCTCATCAAATACCAAATCCAATGAGAAAAGGGGTTTCTTTTTTGGCCTGCATAAAACAAAGTTACATTCCGTATAAAACAATGGCACTCAATTTATCTTATTTATATCTTGCTTCTTTTATATTCAAGGCTACCCTTTATCTACAAATGTGTCTGAAGGCCCTCCTACAATACCTTAGCTGATATGTACCTCTAAATAAAATGTATAAAATAAAACTATTTAATGTTGTACAACAACAGAACCACCGATTTAGATTTTATCATTTAAATGTATTATGGAGCAACATCAAACATAATCCTATGAGCATATTTAAGAAGCAGTAACCAGGATGATGAGAATCCACATACTTGTATGGACTGTTTATGAGATTAGGGCCCCAGGTCAGATCTTTGGGGCATTGTAGGACATTGTGGCAAGCATCGAGCAATAACTCGGCTAAGCTGGCCAGGGAGTCCTGCACCAGAAACCTGAGTGTGTCCTGCTGAATGTTGCGAATCAGTGCCATCAAGCGACTCAGCTTAGACACACGATAAACAAACCAGTTGGACACAGAGAGATTGTACCAGTCACGACTAGATGAAAGATTAGATGAAATTCCAGTACATAAAGTGTCCAGCCATGACTCTCGTAGAAACAATTGGACCTAAAAGAAGACAAAGAGCGTATGATGACAGAGAGGCACAGAGATCTGTATGTGCATGTGTATAGGTTATAGTTTGTATACCTCTTTGTGTTTCTGAGACTGTGCTGACTCAAACTCCTCCAAGCTAAGAGCCTTTGTGAAACTGACATGGAACAGGCTCATTTTTGTCACCCTGTTGCACACTTCTCTCACTGTGGACAGTACAGTGCTCACCTCAGGTGTAGTAAGTAGAGTAATAAAGATAAAAGCTGCACGGTTTTTCTCAAAAGGATAGTCAGGGACTGACACAAGACCTAGGAGGAAAGGAGACAGCACATCGTGGGTGGGCCTATAAAATAAATCAAACACATTAAACCCCAGACTGTCTGAAAGTCTCCTTTCTTTTGATGTTCATCTCTCTACCTTTCTCAGGAACTTTCTCTGGTTCTTTTTGAGGAATTGTGATGTGGGGGAACTCTTCTGGGCTTTGCTGTACCACCTTATCAAAGCACATCCGGTCCATACTGCGAACGTACTCTAAACGAAGCTCATCCTCCAGCAATTGCACACATTCCTGTAGACTGTATAGAGACATGTGTTTATTGAAAAACAAACTAATACTAGCTCTGATAATTCTGTGCAGCAGACACCATTAGTAGTTTACATAATTATATGCTGTGTTTTCTGGAATTGCACATTTGGTGTTGTTGGAAGGTGCAGATGATTTTTATAGGAATTGCTTAATGTTTTATTTAACGTCTTAATGATTATACTTGGGTACAATGGAATTTGTTTCCATTTTTACAGTACTGTACACCAGTGCCTAAAATTCACTTCTTTTTAAGAGGCAATACACTGTCTGCAGATGTACAGAAATCATATTTTATATGAATATTCAGGGGTTTTACATTACTGTTCAGTAGTTTGGGGTCGGTAAGGTTCTGTAATGTTTTAAACACACTTTATGCTCACCAAGGATGCATTTATTTGATCAAAATTACAGTAAAACAGTAATATTCTGAAATGTTTTTACAATTTAAAATATCATTCTTCTGTTTTAAATTATTTTAATATATAATTTATTTCTGTGATGGCAAAGCTGAAATCATAACTTCAGTCTTCAATGTCACTTGATAAATAAAAGGTTCAATTAAACAGCATTTATTTGAAATAGAAATATTTTGTAACATTATAAAAGACCGTCATTGTTAAAAAGAAAATCTTACTGACCCCAATTTTTTAAAACATATAATTTAGTTATTTTTAGCAACTGCACTCAACAAAATATAAAATGATTTGATCCTACTATCACTTTAATTCTTCTCACTGTTTAAAATGGAGCCCTGGTGTGGAGACAGCATAATTTCTGATGTGATCTAAACTGGTGGGGTCAAGGGTGGGGGTGCCACTCCAGTCTGGTATACAGTCAATGGAAAGATGGTACAAGATCATGGCCTCAGTGTACTGTCTTAAGTCCTGGGCAAACTGAACTCTCTGGGCAAAGACATGTGGGTCCTCTGCACAAAACAGCAGCCTGATCCTGGGAACCCAGTATTGTCCTTCTTGCAGTGACAAAGCCGCTTAGGAAAGAAAGGGAACATAATGAAATAAAAACAGAAGTCAGAGATAGTGAATATAGTTCATGGTGAAATAATGTGATGGTTTATAAAAGTTTACCTAAATCACTGAGTTAAACTTATGTTTTGTGGTTTGCAGCTGATGTCTACTAAGTATGATGCTATTTATATGATACAAATGTTTCTGTAGTAGACATCTACACATTTTGTAGTGCACACTGCAAATTTGCCAAATTCTAAAAAGAATTCTATTCAATGTGTTTCATGTAGTGTTTAAAATAACCAAGGTGAAACAATGGCTATTGCACATGCCTTCTCTCTGTCCTCCATTCAAAATAGGTTTTCCATCAGAATCTCGAACCCATCCATTACAGTCTGCTTTATGCACTAAATACTCCTTCTTCTCCTGGCTGTACTGTAGCACCCCAACCAGCTGCCAAGAATACTCCAAAGCTGGGCTTTCTGGATCCACTACATGACAAACACATGAAGAACAGACATTTAAATTTTCCCACATGTGCCCATATGGCTCCCACTGGATGGGCTATAAGATGAATTTATTTTCAGAATGAACTACAAGACAAATGATGGGATCCATTCGACTACAATATGTCAGGTATTTCCAGAGGGTTTCGACAGCACTGTACCAGGTGGGATGCTGTTTTTTGTCGGCAACAGGGCTTTGGCAGGAACAGGTTTGTGATCGACTGAGCCTTTCTCGTAACCTAAAGCCAGCCATTCCTCAGGAGTACGACAGTCAAAGTCCTCATTGTCGAATATCTGGTGTTACATGAAGCACGTTAATAGACACAAAATGAGCCACTTGTACAAAACACACAATTACGCAGCCAATGAAACAGAAAGATTTTAAGGATTTTAAACTGAGGCATCAATGTGGACACCAAAATGAGGGGAAAAGCCACAAGCAAACTAGGACATTAAAATATGAATATTTCATTAAAACAATATACAAGAACATGCATGACCTCCAGAGACAGGTAGTTTGAAACTGGTGGACTCGTCTCGTTTTTGACCATCAGCTGGTTGGAATCAATGCCTCGCTCAGCCAAAAGATTATTTATATCCAACTTCTGATACTCCCTCCTACGTCTGGGAATTAAAACAGACACCAATATCCATGCATTTACAATCACAAAAAAATGCCTTTATGCTTTAAAAATCTTAACCCTAAACTTTAAACACACAAAACATTGGAGGAGCATCTATACAGCATCTAAATGTTTAGTATCAACCGGTGCTAAATAAATAAAATTGTACTGTAGTACAAAATAATACTAAAACTATGCTAACAAAGGTTACATTCATTTGATTAAAATACAGTAAAAGCAGTAATATTTTGAAATACTATTACAGAATAACATCTCCTGTTACATTCGTAACCAGGTTTCAACTCAACACTGCATTATGGCACTGACACTATGGAAACACTTTCGTGTGAAACGTGTCTGAAGCATGTGTGAAAAAAAAAACCCAATTCTATTGGCTTACGTAAGAGTCCGGTTACCCAAAGCATTTCATACACAAGAGCTTACATACTGTATATACCATGACACAACGTTGAGTGTCATTTGAATGAGAACTTTCTATACTTTATATTTATAAAGTAACATGTGATGGCAAAGCAGAATTTTCAGCGTCATTACTCCAGTATTCAGAGTCACATGGTCTTTCGCAAATAGTCTGATTGAAAGGCGATCTGACCAATTTAAAAGAGTCCTGAGACCTTGTTTAATACCAGAAGTAACCTGATCTGTCTTTGCTGTCCTTGTGTTGTCAGTTTTCTCTTTTCTCTGCTTGCTATGTATTTTTCACTGCGTGAGAACATGTGTGTAGTGTGAGAGCTGCATTGTTTGTTGGTCATGGCAACAGTAACCAAGGATGGTGGGTCTTTGCGAACAGTCTTATTTTTGAATATTATCAATGTTAAAAACATTTTCTAACATTCTTTACCTTGAACCATGCCCTTGGATTGCTATTTTTGGCGTCCAAGAGGTTTTGGATGAATTAAAGTATGTTATTGTTCTTGCCTTTTCCCCACTGATAGCTCACAGATTAATTTTAAAGCACTGGAAGTCTTCTTAACTTCCACCCACTTTCACACGATTAGAACATTTAATGTCTTTTCCACAGTATGTATTGAAAATTTTTATGTTTGTATTAAGAGGTTACGCTGACAAATGTTATAAAAACAGGGATTCTATACTTAATTTAGTCAAGAATTCACCATTTATCTTGGCTGATTTATGGCTGTTTCTTGGCTGTTTCTTGGCTGTTTCTTTTTTAAGTAACCTATGGATATATCTCTTCAATATTTTTATAGGGAAATTTATTTAGTTGCTTTTTTATGTACTTGTATTTTATTCTCCTCCTTGGGCGGGTTGGAGTCATGTCCACTGAGGGTTTTGATTGTTCATGTTCATGTCCACCCTCAGCAGCTGGTAAAAAATTTCTAAATGTATTAATATAACAGTGTCCTTTGTATATTCCAAAATAATAATAATAAAAAATAAATGTTAAAACATGCTGCTTAATATTTTAATAGAAACAATCATTTTTACCATGCTTACCCTCTTTTCAAGTGCCTGTTTTCTTTAACTTATGTTTTAGTTTTTTTGATAAAGCATGTCAAGTATCCTGTCATTGGCATCTAATTTGCTTACCAAAACAGACCTGAGGCTCATGTTTGGGTTGTGACCCACCAGTTGAGAAGCATTTGTGTTAGATGTTTATCTGAACCGCTCACCTCTCAATCTCAATCTTACGGGGCACATGTCCTGGAGGGCAAACATAAGGCATCTGAACTTTTGGACAGTAACTTCCAGGGTGGAAGTCTGTCTCACGCTGGAGTTCACGCCATTGCTCCTCCATAGGACTGGGCGGGACAGGAAGCATTCTCAACATAGATTCTGGTTTAAAAAAAAAAAAAACATTTTTTTTTTTTTTATAATTAGTATTGATTTAGTATAATCAGATTGTTGCTTGATTTCTTACTTTTGAATCGAAATCGAGAGATGGTCTCGTTTTCCTCCCGGGACACACTTGTGCTCACTGGGTCTTCTGCATATGACTAAAAACAGTAGAATTAGTTTTGGTGATCATATTTAAGAGAACAAGTTGAATATACAAATATATTTATGTATATATGTATATATATATATATATATATATGCACACACCTAAGAAAACAATATATATATAAAATATATATTTTTTATGTTTTCATTTACATGTACGCATGGGTAAGGCCCTATCTTTCTCACAATGCAGAAAATGCTGAATGAATTGCAGAATTCAAAAATAAAGAGATTGGTTTACCGGCTGCAATCCAGTGCCTGGTTTACTTACAAGATTTGAGAATATGCAGGGTAAACGGGTCAAGTTGTCCCTGTGATGTGCTCTAGGATGAATCATCTTACAATAATGACAATAATAAATAAATCAATTAAATATTTCGTTTTCTAATGTTTTATGAAATTTGTAATGTTTAATGTGCACAGAATACAAAAAAATACAAAACCACAGATTACAAAGAAAGAAGAAAGAAAGACATCAAAGAATAAAAATCCTATAGACTTAAATTAATGGAATGCTCAAATTATAATAGATAGTTTAAGACTATTGAACTATCTATCTATGAGATGCATGACCTTTCACCTTCAAGCTTTAAAAACTACTGTTTACTTAACTTTTGCATGAACACCTTCAAACTACAAGCTTTTAAAACCACTTCAAATATCTCAAACAACCTCAAAGTTTGTTCACAAACTTTACTTTTCTAATAGCTAATAAGCTTAAATAGAATATCTGTAACGTTACCTGCTAGGTTTTCTCAAGCCAGAAGAAGAAATGATTTAGAAGAGGTTTACCTGTTGCCGATTTGTGCCTGGTCTGCTCATGAGAGATGAGGTTGTATTTAACGGGGCAAGTTGGTCTCTGTGACCCTCGCTTGGCATGGCTGGACGGTAGGGACGAAACATCCCGAAATCAGGACGATTTTTTTCTGGCTGTTTTTTTTTCCATAATCGATTATCTAGAAAGCGCCAGAGAAGAAACTAAAGTTACACAAAGTCAAATTTATTTCACAAACACCGTGTTTTAATTAAATAATACAATAGAGAGAAACGTGATACTATGTTAGGCTATATTACGTTCGAGTTAAACACATAATTCAACCAAAAAGCACACTTCAAATCACAGCAGGCTCATAAACAGTTAAACACTTACCTCACTAACAAACACTCATTTTTTCTTTTTTGAAGATATGAAGTCTTTGGTAAAACTACGCGTATCCGTGAGTATTTCGTGTTTAACTAGCTTTGCAGTGTTATCTTAACTGGCATTTAACGACGTTGCCACGGTTGCCAGGCCAACGCAGGCCAACAAAGTAGGCTGTTTTATTTGGTGTCATTCCAACCGTCAGTGTTAAAGAATAATAATAATCAAATAAATAAATAAAAAATACAGATAGAGTGAAAACCGCTTCCAATATCAAATTTAATAAAGTCATTAAAATATGTGGTAAAAATAGTAAAAAAAAAAAAAAATTTAATTTATAAAAATAATATCTTTAAAAAGTATTACTTTCTCTCACTGCTCAACAGTAGACCTCTGTACTTTCTTATACATGACATTATGCACTATGAAAATACGTTTAAGTATAAAAAAGTATGACTGGAATGTTCTTAATGGCAGACTTTTTGTACTCCCATACTTAATGGCGGTAATTATCCCAGAGTGATCCCAGAGTGATCTCAACCCATCCGTTCTCTTTTCATCTCATCCTGTGTAATTGTACTCTTATGGTCCTGAATGACCCACAGGGATCCTCACACTCCTGGGTCAAGAGATCACAGAATCCTGCCCCGTTTCCCAGCGGAGATCATAAGCAACACACACCTTCGCCCCCGCTGGCCCTGCATATCATTCTGAGTGGGTTCACTGTAGCGTGCATGAATTACTTCATGTGCCTGAAATCATGTGTCATTTCCAGAAGGTGTCTTGCAAACCAAAAGACGGGGTTGGCCAAGGTCAGGGGTCAAGTGCATGTGTGAAATTCAAAATGAGGAGCCAAAGATGCCTTCTAACTTTGCATGGGATATAACTGCCATCATTGTAAAAGGACTGAAAAGAACATGACAGACTGACAGATCATTAAGGAGATTCATCAGATCATTAAGTCAACAGGTCAAAAAGTTAATGGCAGCAGAGGAAAGACTTGATACTTTGCCACAAGCTAACAATGTCAACTCAGTTTACTCTCAAACTATGCACTTGATGTGCAGGTTGTTCAGAGGAAAAATAAAGGACACAATCTCTACCTTAACAAATTTAATATATATACAGATATGTATATATGTTATGGTTAATGATTTTTTGTTGTTGTTGTTGATTAAGGCAACATTTTACATAATAAAGACATGTGATTTATTTGCCTACTGTCATGGAAGTTACTATTAATGCAAAGCTATAATGATATAATCACACTACTACACAGAACTTCCCCTCCAGCTTCTTCAACTGTGTAGTTGCGTCATGAGACATTGACCCTCGCTCTATCCCAAAGGCAGATGCAGCAGACACATCTTGTCAATAGATCCAAACACCTGCCAGCAATTAATGACTAATGGCTTTGGCCTACAGCATTACAGGGCTGTTTGAACAAGACAGATGAGATCTCAGATGAGATCTCTAGTGAGCTGGGTCCTCAGAACAGAAACTTTCTCATTTTGTGGTCGGTCCAAAATCAGGGCAGATTAGTCCCTCGAGTGATTGAGGTCATTGTTAAGCTTCAGATGAAAGACATTTTTGATAAAATGATGCACAACTGGGACTTTCAAATGACAGCTATGATAGTATCAAGAAGAGAACTTTTAAAGCAGGTCCAGGAAATAAATCTTCAATAACTCTACAATTCACACCTACTAATATTGTTAGCTATGTTGAATGCCTCAGAACGGTGCTTTATTGAAGGAGGGAAAATGTGTTCATGTATTAAATCCATATGTGACACAGTTTTCAAGTATATTATTGAATGCCAGGGCATGCCATTTATTTTATTTCTATCAGTTTTGTTTAAAAAAATAAATAAATACTAAAATAGAAAAAAATGTTTAATGTCATAATTATGAAACAATTGTAAATTACAATTAGTTATAATAATTATAATTATGTCTTTTTACCTCATAATTTCTACTTTTTGTTACAATTGCATCTTTTAATCTCAGAATTTCTATTTTGGTTAAACATTGTGTCTATTATAGCTTATTAAAATGACTTCTTATCTTACCATTAAATCATTTCAATTTTCAAAAACCTTTGGAAAGTTTCTGGACATTTTCCAGACATTTTCCACCACTTTGCATCTCTATGACTTATCATATCTATTTTATAACAGACACTTTGCATATGTTTTCATTATTATGATTTGCCCCCTTAACGTAGCAGAAATTGTCTTAGTGTTGACTCAAGTGTTAACAACTGTAAAGGAACAACAAATCACAAAACAATATGACAAAAATAGACAGCAGTGTCAAGGTAAAGGGTTTGATTCCTGATTCTTAAATGCAATACTGCGACTTTCTATATGGACAAATGTGTGCATTTGAATGAGGGTCATACTTTTGACATGTAGGAGGTGACCTAACTTTCTTCTGCTGACTTTTTGATCGTAATGTCCATTAAAACCGTTCCACTGAATTGATCTGTGGTTCTTGCACACAAAAAGTCCTCCTCTTCCAGTCATTCTCTCCTTTTACACCCCTCATCTGCCCTTCTTGCCTTTATTCCACAGGCGGTTGTGGGTGTCACGCCTGCTTGAGTGTGACTCCTATTTTGCAGTAATGAAAGCAACATGTGCTTCTAACTTTAGCTGCTCATGATACCCAGATGTTGGTTTTGGACAGCAGAAGAGGTGGGCCCCCAGCTTCCCAGTGTCACATCGCTAAAGAGCCTTGGAAGAATATGAGGCTTCTATAAGTCTACATCTTTGGATATGATCTGTGTTTTTAAACCGCTGGAGTCTGTTTTATCTCAGTTAGCAAACACATCAGAGATTGCAAAAAAGCATTTGAGCTGTATTTGTTCCACAGTAGAATATGTGGAACAGCTTATGTGATGTAAAACACATACATGTTTACCGTAACAGTGCAAAATCTAGCTAATGTTCCATTTTACCATTAGCTAATTGGTTAAACATGGTGTCTAATATGGTTTTAAAAAGTCAGTTCAACAGCCCTGCAGCGGTTATATAGTTAATGGGTGAAATGTATACACCATCAGGTCAGTGAGTGTCACACTGTAGTACTCCAAGCCTGTGTGTTTTATGAGAGAATAAAAAAGAGCTGTGGCCTGAAATGACTATGCTTTTTGCCAGACCAGACAGACTTTGCGGCTTTAATGGTGACCTGCATGACCGTTGAATGGTCATTAGGGGTCAGATGAGACCACGGGTGGATAGATGGCCTGCATGTGGTCATAAAAAAAGAAAGGTTTTAATTGTTGGTGATGAGATTAGGCAGGTTTTTGGTTACTAATATACACCTGGTCACAATTCAGGGATCACAGTTACTATTATAAACCCCTAACCCAAAGTATTGACCTTATATAAAAAAAAAACTAGACTAGAAAAAATTTCTAGACAAGAAAAAAAAATTACAATGAATATTAAAATGAAATATTTGCTAATAGATATAGATAGATATATATAAAAACTTCAAACACAACACTAATAAATTCTAACATAATTTAATAAAATGTATTATTGTAATTTAAATTATATTATTTAAATCACACACATATTTTA
>JAUMHE010000060.1:7315754-7329018 GCA_032359235.1 Enteromius mattozi | reverse complement strand
GCTTCCTAAGTGGGCAGTTTGATTTCACAGAAGTGTGATTGACTTGGAGTTACATTGTGTTGTTTAAGTGTTCCCTTGATTTTTTTGAACAGTGTATATTTTAATAAAATCATTAAATTAAAGTGTACAATGTTACACAATTAACAAGTTAAAATGTAAGAAATCAAATAAAAATATAAAAGGGACTGCACAGGTATGGGTTTACATTATTTATTTACGCCACTCCAATCCACCAAGCCTCCTTTCTTTTTGAAGCACCCCATGGGGTGCTGGGAAATTTATACTCTACTGTCGCACATTTTCGCTATACAGCTCACATTATTTACAATCCCTTTCACAGACATTAATAACTTGCAGAGGCAATTCAGAAGACTAGTAGCTTGCTGTAGTAGTAGCCCTCAACGATGAGACTTGGAAATTGCTAAATCCCTCGGTAAGCACTTGTCTTATTTACTTACCGAACCCCTATGAAGGATGTGGGGTGTGTGCCTGTGCGTGTTTATGCAGACCTCCATATGTGTGGGAAGCTTTACTCCGCTCGAATAGAATGTGGTTTCAGCTGCGTCAGTGCAGCAGGGCACTACCAATCAGGCACAAACCTCTTCAATCAAAACCACCCCTCTTAAAATTCCTCTCATTCCTGCTTCTTAAAACCTAATAATGTTGAAATTAAATGGATTTGGAAAGCTGGCACATGTGCGAGTGTTTATGTGCAACGAATCCCGTCATAGACAAACATAGCGTTGCATGATCGGCCAGGCGCATGTATAAACAGTGACATGAGCTACTGCATGGAATGGTTATCTATACACAAAAGACCCACACAGAAAAACATTTGCGACCCTGGAGACACGCACGCATGCATGTAGTCACACAACTGCTTTGGCAAGCTTCCTCCATGTTCCACAGGGGCTCCGGACTGTCATAGCCGTTCATCTGGCCTCTATCAGCGCCCAGCCTGACAACTTAATCTCACTCATTCATTCTCACAGATCAAAGCAGCACACTGCAATTTAAACCTATTACCCACGTATAAAGACATTCACATGTTGTGACTCTCTCTTTCTCTCTCTCTCTCTCTCTCACACACACACACACAAAGACGCAAATGTTTGCAAACAGACATGCAAGGACCATCACAAGCCCACATTTACAGAAAATGTACCTGTTTATTTGCTGTAAACAGGCTAATTGTTTTATGTGATGATTTTTTATGTCATCATTTCAACTTCATAAATGTCATAATTTCAACTTTTGTCATTATTGTCCTATTTTTTGTTGACGTGTCATAATCATGACTTTTTAAACCCATATTTGTTTTTTGTCTTTGTTTTCATAATGGTCACAATTTAAAATTTTACATTATAAATGATTGTCAGAATTTTTTGACATCATAATTACTTTTTATTTCTCTACTTTAGATTTTTCATTTTCAAAGGAAGTAAAAAACCATAACAGAATGTAAAATAAAAACAGATCTATACAAAAAAACTGGCCTAGCAATGTCAAAGTCATGCATTCAATTAATTGGCACAATTAAATGAGCACTACAAAAGCCAAAAAGACACAAAGCTAATTCTGTCTATTAAAGTTTCCCATTCAACCTCAATGAATACATATGTGAGATACACACAGATGTTCTGATGTGCCTAATTTCCAACATTCCTAATTACCAAATGTGTGTTTTCCATTATACAGTACCAGTGCTGGATAAACAATCATCTAAAGTGCTTGAACCTACTTTGAGGCCAGATCCTCTTAGTAATCTTGAATAGGACGGTCGGATGATTTAAATTGCTACAGTGAATATGGATTGTTTGTTAACATCTGTCATTTATGGCAGGGATAATATGGTTACTTTAACGCTCCCTGGGAAACAGCAATCTACGATTCACCTTTGACCTTTATGCTGATGTTTGCATTCCACACATTAAGCTTAACTTATTCTGTCTTGTATAGGGGATATTTATTGTGGTGGAGATTTTCTACTTAATTTTATTATTTTATTGAATTTTAGGGGTAATACAGAGTGAAACGTTTCAGTTTTAGATTGTAATGGCCAACTGATAGCAACAACAACAACCATAAACTGAGCCATGCTTTCCACATACAGTAACTTCTCAAACAGTGAGTAAAAAAATGCTGTAAATCATAAATAAAGCTGTTACTTAAACATTACATGCTTTTTTCATTTAATCAATGATATTCACACATTTGCAAATAAGACTGATCATCTTGGAATTGAAACACCCAGGAGAAATTCTCAACTCTGTAAAAACTGAATAGTGTGAAACATATAAAAAAATAACGCAAGATTTAGAAAGACACATGGCTGAAAATTTAAAGTGCGAAAAGCCTACAAAGTGTGCCAAATCTGGCCAACATACACAGTCAAGTATAGGCAAGCTGAAATAAATGAATACTGTGCAAAGAGTTGCATGCCGTTCAAATTCCTTTCCTGTTGAGAAAGTCTTGTTCAACAATAAAGCAACACACGGTTTTGTGCAAATATTTTAATGAGCGGCTGAAAAGCTTTATTGAGTGCAGGCTGGTTAAAACCCAATTATTTTCCCAGCATTTTAAATGAACCACAGTTACCATCAGCTCAATTAACTTTTGCATTTTTAGCTGAAACAAGCATTCAAGTATGAAAAATACTTACAACTACAAATCAGACTAAACAGGCATCACTCACAGAAACTGTGGAAGAACTTTTTTTTTTCTTTTAACTTTTTTTAAAAAACAATTCTTTTTCATTTTCTTTTTTATTTATCTACTGTAACAATATATTTTTTAAAAAGACAGTGTTTTTTCCATAACATCTGATCAGGAATGCCAACTATGTGTCATCTGTTTTATTTCTAGGTGGAAATGGCTGTTTCTAATTCCAGGCAAGACCATCTCTTCCTGTTTTTGGCATGCACTCAGTCAGTGGATATAAGGTGTGTTACATTGATAGCCTAAGGCTCATCCAGTAGACCAGACATCCCCGACACGCTCACAAAATGCAACCTAGACACTAAAGTTGCTGTATTATCCCTAATTTGTAATGCCATGAGGAGACCATGGGAACAGCCAGAGGAACCCCACACAGTTAAACTTTTGAATTATGCAATGGAATCTGGTTATATTTGACCGTGAATGAAGTCAGCAACAACAGCAAAAGGATATTAGAATGAGGTTTCTTTGTCAGCTCAATATAAATTACTCATCAATATGCTGCTGACAAACATTAGAGACAAAAATGTAATGGTTGTAATTTTTTTTACCTAGGTTCAACAAAAACACACATATGGCACACACATACAATTTAATGTCAAATCCTGAATTATGTTTTGATTCTGTCAAAAAGGTTGATGCCCTCTAAATCAAGCCTTCTTAAAAAGACAGATTCATCTATTTTCCACATCTGGAAATAATAAATATTAATAGCTCACAGCTAATTCACCATCAATAGGATTAAAGTGATCCCCAATAAAGATGGTTATTGCTCATGCAGTCTGCAGGGCGGCAGAAAGACCCACAGCCTGAATGATGTGAGGTTTGGAGATGAAGGTCTGCTCTCTGAGCCTTTTTATGACCTGGAGGGCAGCCAGCCGCTGTATGAGTGTCAGAGAGGAGAATGAAAGCATGAAGAGACATATGTAGGATATGAGAATGGGGGAGGAAAATTAATAAAGAGCAGATATATATCAAAGACATGAAATTAAAGCTCAAGCGAAAGATAAGAGGAATAATGTCCAGTGAGTGTATAAGCATAGGCTGACACTATGCAACAATCTTAAAAAAGTTAATTAAATGCTAGAATAAATTAAATTGTAAATCCATCTTTGCATCTGTTTTTTAATTTTAGTTTGTACACATGAATACATGTTTAATTAATTAAATGAAATTAAATTAATTTTCATTTCGACAGATATAGTGTTTATGTATGAGTATTAGTTTAGTAAAACAAAAACTAAAAAATTGCAAGAGGGCTTGTTGGAAATTTTCACATATTGTAAACAGCTTTTACGTGACTACAATAAAACTTTGCTTTGTAATGCTCTACCATAAAACCAAGACCTCATTTAAGCTTTTTGTGTAACGCATGTGGCTTTGAAATAAATTTTTTCCCCATCAGCACATAACATTCCCTTTCTGCTGGCATGAATCTTTATTTATACATCTTATGAATACTCTAATTTAGCCTATATGTTGAGGAAACAACAGTTTAATTGATATTACAATAAAGATATGGAAACACACACATTATTTAATTTACTTCATGAGTTTTCATCTTTGTCTTGACAGTGTGGTTAATGTTTTAATGTGAAATGGGCACATACTGTAGCAGACAGGGCAAGTTGCTAAAGACACAAAAAAAAGCATTCGGCCATATGATGAAACAGGATTTTTGTATATATTGTGTATGGTGAAGGTGAAACTCTAAAGCAATAGTTCACCCAAAAATGAACTATTCTTTGGAAAATCTTTGGAAAATGTACTCACCCTCAGATGATCCAACATGTAGTTGAGTTTGTTTCTTCATTGCAACAGATTTGTAGAAATGTATCATTACATTACTTGGGTGATGATGGGTGCCGTTAAAATAGAATCAAGACAGAAATATGTACAGATTAAAAAAAGTTCTAAACACAAGTGGGTGAACATTTTCACCGAGGAAGCGTTATGGACTTGTATATTGGCCAAAAGCAATGTTTTAAAGTAAAAACGTCTTAATGATAGATGTGCTCGTTATAAACACACAGCTTTTCCAACACATTCTCACAACCAGTTCACAAATGTCAATAGATTTATGTACAGAATTTATGATTTCATTAACCACAAGCCAGAAACATTTTTCTAACATGACATAGTGCTGTATTTCCTCATGTCACAATGTACATCTTTAGAAGTCCACATATATATTTTTGTATGTATTTCAATTTCCCTTAAATAAAACATCAAAGGCACCCATAATACAGAACTACTGCTGTTCAAAACCAGGAGGAAAAGGCACATCAAGTAACATCTTTCACCCCATTAAGGAGAGCAGGTTTTGGTGCTGGCATATATGTATAGACAGTTTCTGGAATTCTCCATGTGGCTGGATCACATTAACTTTGTTCTCCAGCCCCAGTGTATCTGATCTAACTCACACATGCACCCACCTGCAAACTCACAGAATATAAGACGTAGAAAAGCATTAGTGCTTTTTTAAAGAAGTATATCGTTCAGTAAATTAATGGAATTTAAAATATATATTTTATTAATTAAATAATTTATTCTTAATATTGATGATGATGATGATAATAATAATACTCTAGTATTATTACACTACCTACTAATGTGGTCAAATACGTTACCATACCATACCATATACCATACGTTTTTAAAATATATTTTATTTCCTGTTTTACTGAATGGAAAAGAGCAGTGTGGACATTCTGATGAATGCGTTCCACGGATGAACGGATAAAGAATGTCTTTGCAATGGCATGAGGGTAAATAAATTTAATCATTTTATTTCTAGTTAAACTATTATCTAAAACTTTTGTTTTAAAAAAAAGACTATTTAAAAAATGATTAAAATGTATTATGTGTCCTTTTTTCTATTATGTTTTGGTTTCACTGGATGCTTTCTTCAGATAAGTTCAGTGGCATGCGTCTTAGCGATGAATAAAATGTAATCAAGGTCACTTGTTTCATGTCTGCAGGGAACTGTACTAATGTATAATTCCACTGTGGGGCAGAAGAGAGCTCTTTATCGTTCCGTTCAATGCTTCAGATTCAGGCCAGTGGATCACAGTCACGCATCTGTTCTCTTGGGAAGCTGGAAGAACGCTGCGCCAGTGCGCCTTACGCGTAGAAGCGACACGCTGTTATTACCAAAGTGCTCTTTAACTCTTTAACCTATAGTTAGAAAGGACTGTCATGTCTTAATACATAAAGGACAATAGTTTCTTCTTCATCTAAGCGAGCAAAACCAAACATGCTTATGGAATGAACCGCGTGCCGTTTGGACAGGTGCATCCCAGATCACCACCATCAGCAGAAAGGTTTTGTCATTGACCCGCTCTGAAAATGGATTACCAGCAGCTGGATTTCATGCAGCTTGATAAGAAAACACTGTTTCCAAACAGACAGTGAAGAAGACCTCTCCAAAATTAACTGAATATGCACTGGGACATGATAGTTTGTCTGTTCTAACTATGGATAACTAACCTTTACATTCAGACTGCTAAACATGAAACCTCAGTTTGTGATGGTGATACTGAAGTGCGCAGTGATCTTATTTCCTGGATTCCTGCAGGACTTCACTGGTAAGTGACAGTAAACTATCTATCTATGTATCTATCTACCTATCTTTAAACTTTCCGTATATATATTCACACATGTATACATAAACCACTTATGTTGTAAGCATTATATAATGATTTTAAACTAATTTTATTTAATTGTTAAGTGATTTTTAACAGATGTCTAAAGGAAATTATATTTAACAGTTACTAAATACTGCTTTTGGCATTATTTGGTTCTGTGAAAGCTCTACTGTGAGGTTCATTAAAGGCTCAGGTTGTCAAACATTGCTCTGTGACATGCCAGAACCTGACTGCAGTGTTTACAGAAGTTCAGTGTTAAAAAATGTTGCATTTGAAATCATCAGCGTAAAAGTTTTCCTGGATTTGTTTGTAAATGCATGTGCATGTTTCCTCTTTTCCACAGAGTCCAGATGTGTTGGCCGTGCTTGCAGCCCTCCTATGGGTAACTTGGCCAGTGGCAGGACCCTTTTCACGCTGACTAGCTGCTGCACTAATAGCTCTTCCTGCCTGCCAACCCAGCCACGCTGTCTAGCAGAGCTCCATCCTCCTGCCCTCATGGCCGATGACCCGTTTATTCATCCAGATACCTGGTGGGGCTCAGCGGCGGCCACTGGAGAACAGGAAGAAATCCGTCTTGACTTGGAGACACGTTTCTGCATGAGTCACGTTGTGATGTTATTCCATTCCCCGCGCCCTGCTGCTATGAGGATGGAGCGCTCGCAGGACTTTGGCCAGACCTGGGAGACACTAAAGCTGTTTTCCAGGAACTGCACTGAGATGTTCGGGCTACCTGATGATGTAAGACAACCAGGATCTCTCTGCACTTCCAGATATTCTAATGCGGTCCCGTGCAGCCGAGGAGAGGTAAGGAAGGAAATAAGTACCACAAAACATCTTTTTGTAAATTACAATTCTGCTACATTACAGTATGTAAATGTGAAGCTTGTAGGGTTGGGCGGTATGACGGTATATAGTTGTACCATGGAATAAAGTGTCTATAGTTAGAGATTGTGCTAGATTGTGTATTCCGTGGTTTGCAAGTATATCTGCACAACATAGTACTAATTAAACATTATATACACCTTTGGGTATCCATGAAAGAGAAAGTAACGAGTGGGACACACTTCATAGAGTCATTAAGTGCTATAAGAACTGAAACAGAACTCAAAGCAGTGCTTAAGCTGACTGACATCATATGCGATCGCAAAAACAGATCTCTTTAGAGTTTTATTGTGCCTAAATGGTTAAACATGCACACAATTATGTCAAAATGCCCATTGTGTGGAGTATTCACATAAGCACATTTGGTTATGCATTAAAAACATAAACAGTTGGGTGAAAACCGCATGTGTATCAATATGTTGGATCTGTGAAGTTGGTCTTAAAGGGACAGCAGTATATTTACCTGCTGCTGTCTGTCATTATTAATATTAATCACTCACTGCACTTGACTGAATCCCTTTTGAATCTTTAATAAGAATAATTTCATGTTTGATTGATGTAGTAAAGACTATGCTGTGTTTTATTTATATACTTTATTTAGTTTCTGTAATATTTCTTACTGCATGTTAAATAAACCTATAGCTTACTGGATCTAAATAACTTAAACGTTTCATTTTTATTAGATCTGTTGTGTTTGCAATATGCTTCTATTTCTTATTTTTAAATATCTATATTGAGATATATATTGTTATCATTAAGATTTCTGATATAAGATTTCTAAAGATAAAATTTTGCATATCGCCCACCCCGAGAAGCATGTAATTTCGGCAGTCATTTTTGTGGTGTTCAACATACAAAATGGCTTAAAATTATCCATTTTAAACAACATTTAAACCAAATATTCCCCCATTTAAGAACAAATATTTTGATCTACATTCTTTATATCTATCTAATGCTTTTAAATGGTATAGTTCACCAAAAGATGAATTTTATGTCATCATTTGCTCCCACACGTCATTCCAAACCTTTATGCATTTCTTTTTTCTTTGTAACATAAAAACATAACAATTCCAACAGTGTCCTATTGATTTCCATTGTGCATTATCCAAACTTTAGAGCTGATGTTATCCATAATTATCCAAACTATAGAGTAGATGGGACTGCAACATTTTTCAAAATATATTCTTTTGTGTTCCATGGAAGAAAGAGAGTCATGATGATGACAGAATTTTAATTTTTGGGTGTATTATCCTTGTGAATATGACCATTTATAATTATTAGTTTCTAATTGTTTTCTAGATCATATTCCGGTCCATAGGATTGGGAAGTGGGATTGTTGATCCCTACAGTCCTGAGGCACTGTCCCGTCTTACAGTGACTAACTTACGAATCCAGCTCTTAAAATCTCAAAAGTGTCCCATCTCAAAGAGCCAGCGAAGTGTCCCAGAACAGTCAAACCCAACCTTTTTACCCACAGTTCACAGCAGTCCACCGACTGCTCCGACACCAAGTTCTGATCCTCTGGATTCAACCCCATTTGCTGTGTACTCTCTTCTGGCTAAAGGGACGTGTTTGTGTCATGGCCATGCTGAACATTGCCTTCCTGAAAATGAAGGACAAGACAGCCTGCAACCTAGTAATGTGGTAAGTGTGTCCATTTACTAAGAAATTTTTGGGGCGAATAGCAGCGCAGCCACCTGTAAATGACAGAGTGATTGTGTGAAGCGACTTGTTTCCTCTTCTACGTACTTGAGGGTGTATGTGAACTCACCCGGTGTTTAGGAGAATAGGAAGTGGGCTGTTATATGTATTTTAATAAGGCTTTGTGAGGCTTGAATGGGCAGCAACTGAAAGTTAATCATTCCTCTGGAGCGCAGGTGTCTGGCAAGTGTGTGTGTACCCACCACACAGCGGGCGAACACTGCGAGAGGTGTGCCCCACTCTACAACGACCAGCCCTGGAGAGCGGCCAACGGAAGCAGCGGGGAGAGCAACTCATGCCAGAGTGAGTGCGTTTACTGTACGGGTTGAATCAGCCTTAAATTCCTTTAATCCTTGAAAATGGAAATTGCGCTATAAGGTCTTTTTATCTTTTTATTAAACCACAAAAACAAACCTTTGTCGTCATTTACTCACACTCATGTTGTTCCAAAACTTTGAGTTTCTTTCTTCTGATGAACAGAACATACTGTAGTATGTAAGTATGTAGCCAGTAGTATGGAAAATATTATGTATATGAATCATGATTCCTAAGTATAAATCTCATCAAGTTAGTAAATCTTATTAATGCTTAGCAATTCTTTCAGTAGTTCGGTATTTTTTGTCTTATCAAAGCTCTTATCATAAAATATTTAAAGCTGTAAATATTTGTCACAGACATGGAGATTACATGTTGTGTTACATTGTTCATTCAGACTAATTTGTGAATCCACAATGTGCACAAACAAAAGAGGTGCCTCCTTTCGTGAGACTTTCCCCCTTTCATTCTCAGCCAGATGAGAGAGATGAGGACCAATGTAGTCACAGTTGGACAATGCTTCCTTAGAAAAACAAGTGATTAATACACTTTTTTAATTAATTTTTTTGGTAATATTGGCATTGATTTATCTTTGTACTACAATTTTTTTTTTCTCATTCAATGGGATACACTGCCTCCTTTGCAGAGAAATGCCCCTTTATATATATATATATATATATAATAAATTACAGTACAAAAAGCTGTTATAAGGACTTTTACAGTATTTGATAATAGAAATCATTGATTTTTTTCAGGTTCTTGAATGTGTCTTTAATCCATAATGTCTCTTTCACACCCTAACTTTCTCTGTGTGTTCTCTCTTTTTTTTTAATGTGGCTGAAGAGTGTGAATGTCACGGCCACGCAGATAGCTGCCACTTCTCTCAGCGAGTGTGGCTCTCCACAGGGTGCAGTAGCGGGGGCATCTGCGACAACTGCCAGCATAACACTGTGGGCCGCCGGTGCCAGCGCTGTCGCCCTGGATACCACCGTCACCCTGCCAGACCCCTCAACTCCCCGCATGCTTGCACACGTAAGACAGTTAGAAAGAAAGAACAGCGAGATCTCAAAGGGTTCTGCCCTCAAATAATTATTCCCAGCTGAACCCAAACTGTACTTATTTTATTAAAGCATATTAATGGGCAGTATGATGCAGTGTGAGAAAAATACCCTTAAAAGTAAAATAAACCACCCATCAATGTCCTAGCAGCCATTCAGAACTTTCACTTTTTTGTAACTAAATGGCTAACCTTGCAATCATTTACAGTCTTTTGTTGCCTCCTACTGGTGGCACTGTGACATGATCCACTAAAGTGACTCGAAAGCAGTGGGAAGAGCAAATGAACCGATGACCAAAGATTTTTTTCCTGGCAGGATGCTGGTGTGACCCAGTTGGGTCGATGCCAGTACATTCCAGCAGCGGCACACCATGGTGCCATCCTAGAAGTGGACAGTGCCACTGTAAACCTGGAGTGGGCGGCACCACCTGTAGCTATTGTCTACCAGGGTACTGGGGCTTTGGAGAGGAAGGCTGCAAATCTTGTATGTGCCCTTTGACCTGTGATCCCGTCACAGGTCATTGCCTAGACAGGTCTGACTAAATTTTCAATTCTTTCTAAATGTACTATTTGTGATTTGAAACTAAAACACTGAGAAATTAAAATGTGAATACTGGTTTTAGTGACTTAATTAGATCGATTGTAATTGCACACCTGTTGGGGGATTTTTAAATAGATTTTTGTTGTTGTATCATTTTCCTTTAACAGCAAAGGTGGTGTCAAGCTTTACAATGTACCAATTGGTGGGAAAATTCCTGAACTGTCCCACTTTAAACCTCAAGAGGATGAGAGGGTGTGGCCTAAAGAACTGGCTGTCTCTGCGCTGTACTATACAGGTGAGCTGACTACAGGAACAAAATGTTCCACACTAACAGTGACTATTGTTAAACGTGGGAAACCATAGCAGGAAATGTGACTTCTGTGGCTTTTTAAAAATGTAGCTTTTTATGGTTCCTATAAAGTAAGGCTAAGTTTATTATGTATTGCAGTGCAAATGGGTGAATTTCACAAACCTACCTAGTAAATAAAATAAAGCCTATTTTAGGACCATTTTGCATTTTAGAATATTCCTTTCTTGACAATATTCTCATTAAAATACTGCAAAAAAAAATTCTGTCATTTTTTTTTCCCTCCTTGCTAAATAAAAGTATTTTTTTGAATGGTTGTGTATATATCTTATTAAAATTATATATTCATTAAAAAAAACAAACATTGTATTGCAGTCATTGTCTTTAGCACAATACAGCTTAACCTAAAAATCAAATATTCATACTGTTATGTATGTTATGTATATATTATTGCAGTAATAATAACTGTAGAAACAAAAAAAAGTGACTGCATTAATGGTCCTAAAATTGGGCTTCCTTTTATTTGTGGAAAGAACTGTGACCAGGATGTGTGTTGTGAGATTAAATATATACATTTGTAAAGAACCTCTGAAATAATTCTTTACAGGAAAGTGCAGTTGTAAGGAAAAGAAACTGAAAAGTGTGTCAGATCTTTGCAAGATGAAACACGCATATGGTGAGGCTTTTTAATGTATCAAATCATTTAGGTTTAGACACTTGCTGTCTAAACGTTTAAATATAATGATAGAATCGACTGTTTGTGGCTATCGCAGTGATCAAAGCCAGCGTGCTGTCAGCTCATGATAAAGGCACTCATGCAGTTGTCCTGGTGAAGGTGAGAAAGGTGTTTCGTTCTGGAAAACTGCCCCTCTCCCAGGGCACACACAGTCTCTACCCACTCTCCTGGACCAGCCGTGGCTGCACCTGTCCCATCCTCAACCCAGGTACAGCACCCAACATCTATTTGAGCAACAGCTTTAATTCAGTCAATTTCACCATTTGAGAAGTGACTTTTTCTGTCTTCATCTTTAGGTGGGAACTATCTACTGGCAGGTCCTGAAGATGTTGATTCCGGGCGGCTACTGGTGACCTTGCAGAGTCTAGTAGTCCCCTGGACCCCCATCTTGGGTTTTCAGGTCACAGAAGCACTGCATCAGGGCTGCTTATGAGCATGACTTCACCCAAATTTACCAAATGCACACTGACCAAACTTGAAACAATGCCATTATACCAAAGCAGCCAGCCTGATCCTAAGCGGACCGTGACTGCCGGATGCAACTGAAATGGAATATGGGTAATAATTAGAAAACACAAGATTCCTGGAAAAGTCACATAGCAAGATGCACTGAATAGCGACTTCTGAATAACTGTATTTGTCATACAGCACAACTTGAGCAAGACTCATATAACTCTTCGTCTTGGTGGCTGCTGCCTTGTGGACATGGAAGAACATGCATATGGCATTCATAAAACTGTTTCTGTACTCATTTCTCTGTAGTTTCTAGATTGTCGTCTTCAAAAATTAGTTTCTTGAAGATGATAAACACAAGCCAGTGAATCCACAGGGCATTTTTGAGATTCGTTCACACTTATTTTATTTGCTTCTCTTACTACATTTCAGTCAAATGTTAAAAATGCATTTGAACATCACACAACTGAACAATGAAAAACGAAATGTACAGTCCGATTCAGATTCTCCTAGTGCTTATGCATGATTTGGACTCAGTATCTTTTATTTTTATTAAAAGGTTTTTCAGAAACAGATATATCACAGATGAAACGATCATTGTTTCTTGTTAAATCAAAGAAAATTCACATTAAGGCTTTGAATGAAACACACGTCATTGATTGAATCAATAAGCCACATAAAAAGGATCTGATATTACAGCAATTTTTAACACAGTTTATTATTAGCACGTGTTGAAAATGGATCTAGAAACAGCCCTCAGTGTTAAGATACTTCAATTGAACAAAACTTACTAGTCTTTGGAACAACAGATCTTCTCTTTTATAATGTGGTGTTTTGCCATTATAATCATTTAACGTCAACAAATTATGTATTTTTATCATCACATGACGGGTAAGGCTATTGGTTT
>JAUMHE010000060.1:7291223-7311313 GCA_032359235.1 Enteromius mattozi | reverse complement strand
GCTTTGTTACAAAAACAAATTCCTCGTATGTGTAAACATACCTGGCAATAAAGCCCATTCTGATTCTGATTCTGATTCTGAAATACGTATACCCTAAACTGATTGAACTGTGTTGTTGACCCCCTAACCAACCTTTAACATACCACCAAACCTGTCTCTAACCTTACTTATATCACACTCCAATAGCAGCAAAAGTGTTGTAGCCTACATTTACAAAAGCATTTAAAAATTTTATAACATCTGTTAAAAATCTGTAGATTTTCAGTATGCAAGTGATCAATTAAACGTTTAATTTTCATGAAATAATTATCTGTTAATCATTATAGCTAATGTTTGATAAGTTTATTAGCAAACATTAAACATAAATATCTCATGTTTTAGCTGTGTGAAAAAAATAATATATATATATATATATATATAAACTGATGATCCATTAAGCATTATTTACAGTTTGCTAATGATTTATTATTAAAAGCTATCAAATGATTCATTGGTGTAGCTTGTCAGTGATCTACAGCTCTGTGTATTAACTGGCGCTCCATTTGAAAACAGCTGATGAAGATTTACCGTTAATCAAAGAACTGTCTTTACTGACAAGATGCACATGAATATATTGAACAATATATATCACCCAGCCCTCTATCTAATTCGTTTGTCAAATAAAGTGCTTCAGTGACAGATCAGTTGTATGAAATTGTAGGCCCCTACAAGTTACACCATAATTAAAATGTGGCAGACTTTAATGGACAGTAGACAAAAACAAAACAACATTGAACTCCAACAGAACTCTGTACAGTGTCTTTTGCCCTGCAGTATATATATATTTATAAATGTATATATATATATATATATATAGCAGTGAATGGGATGGGAACACAAATATATTTTTTGCATTACCATTTGCTCAAATAGCAAAAGAAAAACTCCACGATGGTGTTTTCATGTTTCATGACTCCCAATAAAAATAAAAAAATAGAGAGAGACTGGTAACGGCAGTCAAAAGAGAGAACAATGTCAAATTTACCGTCCCTCTCATAGACGCTGCATTAGAAACACCCTCGCATTAGCGTAAACTATCATATTGTAATTTGATGCAACGGTAATATAAAACAAAGAATGGTGTTATAAATGTGCATACATTTTTTAAAAAATACAAATAAGAAAAACTTTTAAGGATTTATTATGTCGATGACCGTTAAACACGTCATCACAGTCTTGTGAAAAGGGTCCATAATATTCAGAGTTATACGACTTGGCACAAGCTGATTGGTCATTCTGGATATGCAGCCAATGAGCTTACTGCCTTGCATCTATATGGCTGGCTAGCATTCACTTGAGATTCCTGCAGCGCACTTTCTCTGAAACACTCCACCTTCCCCAGCTCCACCTGTATAGATCTGCTACGGGTTATTTTCATGCTATTATATATAATATAATACAGCACCGTATTGCCATATGCAATGCTAGTAGCAAGTTCCTCTACTAGCTTGCAGCAGCAGCAATGATCTACAGCAATAACCAAAAGCAACAGCAATTCAGCAGATCTATTCCGCCAAGACCACATACATTAACATTGTCATATCCATCACCATGATAAAATGTTCAGATATATATATATATATATATATAAATGTGTGTGTTAATGTATATATATATATATATCTTTTTTAACTATATAAAACAATATTTTATGGGTTTAGAACGACATCGGAGCTGTTCCTTTAAAACCTTTTTCTGAGCTTGTGTGGTCGGCTTAGCTGTAATTGGAAAATGTCTGGTTTAAGAAAGGCGCTTTTAGGATATGATGAATATGACAGATAATTATAGCCTTCTAATGCTAGAATTCCCTGCTTTCATTTACAAAACAACTATATTGTGTGTGTAAAATAAATAGGGCATTCTTGAATTTATTGAAGCTGTGTAGGCGGTCTGTTACTTGGAGCGGTCAGATCAGAATGCTTATGTAACTATTTCTGTCTGTGTTGTTTTTACTCGTGTTGAAAGTGCTGGTCAGACTATTTCTTTTTGTTATTTGCTATGTGTAGATGCAGGCTGTATAGCTGTTAAAACCCTTTCAGTTCATCTAATAGGAAGCTCATTCTAATGCAAGCAGTTAAAGGGAAGGCAGATTTTCACAGATTGGTGGGTGGCTGCCTGGCAGTCTCACACTTTGCCTTTCTTCATACAGCTTCAATCCCCAGACATTGCCTCATGCATGCTCTGTTCCATTCTTCATGATCTGTCCACTGTGTTTGTAATCCAACCAGTGTAAACCAGAGTAAACTAGGCCATTGTGCATTGTTTTGACACAAGAGAAAAAATTACACTTAATATCATACGTGTTTTATGAATAAATCCATGTTGTTTGGAGAAATGTATTAAAATTCACTACACTTCTTCTAAAAGAAGGTTTTTCCAGTGATGCCATATAGAACAACATTTTTGGTTCTTCAAAAGATTCTTCTAGTGAACATTTGAAATAAGGGTGGGCGATATGACAAATCTTATATCACAATATGACAAATTTTATGTCACGATAACGATATATCAAGGTATGGTTATTTTTGTAAAGGTTTTTATGATATTAAGAAGTTTGATACTATAGAATTTCAGAATCCTTGTTACTAATGTTAATATCAAACTAATACAAGCCTAGTTAGCCTAGTTAATAGTTAATTATTTGCTGAACTACTCCCCTATATATACATACATACTGTAAATATATTATTTATTTAATTTCTTATTAAAGTTACTAAAGTGATTTAGTCAAGACCAAGAAGTATTACCGTAAACAATGTATTTATAGCATAATATGAAATGAGTTTTTATTTCGTCCATCCGATACTGCTTCAACAACAACATAAACACTCAACATCACTGCGCATGCGTACTTTTGTGGCCCTAACTTAACTTTCGGTAGAGACCCCAATAGAATCAATAACAAAAAGGCCTTCTAGAGTATAGTTTATTTTTTTGATAACAAGCAAAATATGTTTGCTGCGTAAATCAGACAGATTTATTAAAAATGCTCCGAGCTTACAAACGCTGCCTTATATGCAAGATGAAATTAAAATGACATTTTCTAATGACAGTCTTCCTTCAGAAATACAGTGATATAAAAAGCACCCACTCCTCGGTTTGATTTTTAATCGTGCTTTACGTGCTCATGTTTATTCAACGAAGCCTTTTGGAAAATCGGTCAGTTTTGATATCGTGGCAGTTTGCAACAAAAATGTATGGGAAACACATCCCACAGCACAATAACCTGAGACCAACATCATTAATCATCATTAGCTGAGTTTGTAGCCGGCGTCACTTACCAGGGCTGCGTTTCCCAAAAGCATCATAAGCTTAAGTTGATCGTAGCTCTGTTGGTTTCAATGGATGTACGATGTACTTAAGCTTACGATGCTTTTGGGAAACGCAGCCCAGACCGCTAAACAAACACAGACCGGAAGTTGACTTCGGTCCAGGCCCGATGAAACCATTTTGGTAATATTGCACAACCCTAATTTGAAACATTTTAAAGTGTTTCCACCATAAAGAATCTTTTGTCCACTGTAAAGAACCTGTGAATTGAACCATCAATGCCACTAAAAAAATCTTAATTTTTAAGAATGTGCTTAAATATTGCAATACTTAAACATGAAATAACCAACTCACCAAAATGAGTTTGGTGACCTTTATTTTTATTCTCTTGCCCAATGAACTTTTACCACAATTTTAAATATAATTATCATGTCTCCTTTTTCTCAACCTTTACAAGAAAAATGAAATTGCTTAGGTCTTGCCATTAAATTAGTCTGGGGCTCAGAAGCGTTTCAGTTCTCTTCATCTTTAACCCAACCATGCTCTCCATTTGTTCCATTCTCACTATATTTTCAGTAATAGTGTTTTTTTGCTTAGGGCTGTTGAGGAATTTATTAAAAACGAACCTGAAACAAATAACTCAGAGAATCAGTGCTCCCCATGACCTGTATTTAATTCTCCCTCGTCTCGAAGCAGCATGGGGTCAGCTAATATTTTATAGATTAGAGTCGTATAGTGCCTGTGGCGTTCCATGTTCTTTTGCTCAGTCTGCACCAATAGTCTGAAAGTCTGAAAGAGAGAATGTCCTGTATATTCATAAATCCAAAGATATTCAGGTGGCAGACATACAACACTGACAAAGACATCAGGCCATTATCCAGATTGATTGATTGTGGTTTTTGTGGCTTCTTAGTGAATTTATAATGAATGGATAAATCATTTCTGTCTGTATGAGAAAAACATGATAATCGTTGATAAAATGTTTTTAAGCTGTACCTTTGACATGATAAATGGAGAAATATATGATTTTTGTAATAGCGCATCGTTTATTCTGTCGCATACTGTACCTATTATTTAATCTACTGAGGTGTCTTTCTGTGCTGAAGTGCCATCATTTTCTCTGTGCTAGAACTGCATTGGGCAACTGATGACATCTTTGATATAACAGAAAGACATGTCTGTCATAACCCGTTAAATCATTCACATCTTCTTAGGCTTCACAGCTGCATAAGCTTTGATGAAATCAGCATCACAGGGCAAAAGTAGATAACCTCTTTTTGCTTGCTCCTGCTTTCCTCTTATTGGCAACGATTGTGTGTGTTGGTCCTATTTATCCCTGTTTCTTAAATATGCTGTTCCATTTAGGCTAGGCTGGTTCATAATTCATGTTCTGTGTGCTGCCTGAGTTTTCAAAGAGAAGAAAAGAATAACATATACCAGTAGACCAGAAATAAATAAAACAAGTGGCGGAATATGGGTCAAACAAATGTTTTGCCAACTATTATCAAACAATAAATCAGTACTTGATTCAAATATGAAAATATATTAATCAAAATGGTTAAGGCTTTTAAATCATGCTAGATCAAACTCATCTCATGTTAGTTTGTTGCTTTGTAGTTGGTGTTCTGATTGGTTGCTAACTAGTTAGGGTGTTTCTGTGTGGTTGCTTTGGTGTTCTGATTGGTTGCTAACTAGTTAGGGTGTTTCTGTGTGGTTGCTATGGTGTTCTAAATTGGTTGTTATCCCTTGGTAAAGTGTTTCTGTGTGGTTGTTAGGGTCTTTTGATTGGTTGCTAACTAGTTACGTTGTTTCTGTGTGTTTCTGATTGGTTGCTAACTAGTTAGGGTGTTTCTGTGTGGTTGCTATGGTGTTCTGATTGGTTGCTAACTAGTTAGGGTGTTTCTGTTTGGTTGCTATGGTGTTCTGATTGGTTGCTAACTAGTTAGGGTGTTTCTGTGTGGTTGCTATGGTGTTCTTATTGGTTGCTAACTAGTTAGGGTGTTTCTGTGTGGTTGCTATGGTGTTCTGATTGGTTGCTAACTAGTTAGGGTGTTTCTGTGTGGTTGCTATGGTGTTCTAAATTGGTTGTTATCCCTTGGTAAAGTGTTTCTGTGTGGTTGTTAGGGTCTTTTGATTGGTTGCTAACTAGTTACGCTGTTTCTGCGTGTTTCTGATTGGTTGCTAACTAGTTAGGGTGTTTCTGTGCGGTTGCTATGGTGTTCTGATTGATTGTTATCCCTTGGTAAAGTGTTTCTGTGTGGTTTTTACGGTCTTTTGATTGGTTGCTAACTAGTTAGGATGTTTCTGTGTGGTTGCTATGGTGTTCTGATTGGTTGCTAACTAGTTAGGGTGTTTCTGTGTGGTTGCTTTGGTGTTCTGATTGATTGTTATCCCTTGGTAAAGTGTTTCTGTGTGGTTGTTACGGTCTTTTGATTGGTTGCTAACTAGTTAGGTTGTTTCTGTGTGTTTCTGATTGGTTGCTAACTAGTTAGAGTGTTTCTGTGTGGTTGCTTTGGTGTTCTGATTGGTTGCTAACTTAATAGGGTGTTTCTGTGTGGTTGCTATGGTGTTTTGATTGATAAGTAACTTGGTACGGTGTTGCCTTGTGGTTGCTATGGTGTTCTGATTGGTTGCTAACTTGGAGGGGCGTTGCTATGTGGTTGCTATTTTGTTAAGATGGTTTCTAGGGCATTGCAGTGTGGATGCTTGATGCTCTATGTGTTTTGTAAGGAATTGGTATGGTTGCTAAAGTGTTTTGGTGGTTGCTAGGCTGTTGCTATGGTGTTCTGATCTCTCTGAAAACAAATAACATGCCTCTTTTCAGCAAAGCAGTATGTTTATGTTAACATTCATATTTGTCACGCAAATAGCGCAGGATGGATTACTGTGCGTCATTTTGTCAAGTGTGACCCAGACTTGAAAAACGGATACAATAATGTTTGAAGAACACTGTTAACACTGAGTTTCCTTATTAATGACACAGAAGAATGAGCTGAATTCTGAGTTTTATTTTCCACTCCCACTTACAATCCAGACATCCATCTGTCCAAGAAAAAGAGAAACGCTGAGCTCATCAATCTATGTGTTAGTGCTGTTCTCTGCTAATCTGAGACCCATCTGATTTGTTCTCATAGAATGGAAAGGTTAAGGTCTTTTTAAGGAAAACAGCTCTTAGATGAATGTATGCCAGTGTCCCTCAGAGGCCACCGAATCCCTTGAGAAAGTGGGACACTGTTGTGGAACACAGATAGTCACATGAGGGCATTTGATCCTTGCTGCTTCCAAAGAGATTGGTTTACCACAAAGCGATCATTAGTTACAATGGGTTGCAAGCAGAGACTCCGCTACTGGACATGTGTATCTCTTTCAGGATCCCTGAAAAGTGAACAACACATGAAAAGAGCATCACATTAGCTTATAGTCATCATGAAATCAATGTTTGCTAGAGTGTTGCCATGGCATTTCTTTGCAGTTGCTAAGGTATTCTGAGTGGTTATTAGTGTTCTGGATGGTTGCCAGGGTGTTACTATGTGCATTTTTGGATAGATTGCTTACAAAATTGCAGTTTGTTACTGATTCCAATTCACATGACAAAAATTGTAGTAAGTAATGTAATCCGTGTCATTATATATTTTTGGTAACATAATCAGACAACATTTTAATGACGTTTACACTATTTATACACCATTTTACACTTTATACACCATTACTTTTGACCTATTTAGTTAAATAAGATAATCTTGTCATATATCAATATAAAATGCAAACATATATTGTAGTTGTTGTTAGTAACAACATAAAGTACCTTAAACTTAATATATTATGTCAAGGTTTCTAAAACTGAGGTTCATGAAGGAACTGTAGGGTAATTAAAAATGAATATGTTCATATGTTGAGATAAACACTATAAAATTGCAATGATTTTTGTAAATCCAGTGTTTAAATGCAGTGTGCCCTCTCAATTTTCTGTTTAGTTTTAGCCACTTGACTAGTGACTTGTCTTTGTGTGTGAATGTGAACAATTTTTCAATGTGCATCGGAATAAGGAAAAATCTAAAAGTTATTGATGTAGTGTGAGTTAATATGTAATCAATGAAAGTACTACTCTGATTGCATGTATTTTCAAATATAATATAATCCAAATTTGAGCACTGTACTTCATTTTTGGAATCTGATTACATCCAAATTACATGTAATCAGTTACTAATCCACACTGTGATTCTGTATGTTTTGGGTGGTTACTGGAATGGTGCTGTGTAGTTACTATCATAGTTCTAATTAGTAAACCTTACTTAAAAAAGCATGCAAACCTTGAAAAAACCAAGTAAAGTGAAATAAGTTTAGTGTTGTAAATTTACACGCAAGTTTTAGTAACTCAGAATCACTATTTTCAACAACTGGGTGTAGTTTAAACAACTCATTTATTTAAAGTGAGCAAACTTATGTAACATTTCTTGCAACTTGGAATTAGTTAGTTGTATTTACTTAAACAGAAGTCTAATTTGCTTGCTAAAAGCATGCAAACCGATTGCCTTAAAACAACCAAGCAAGTGTTACGCCAGTAAATTAAGTGTTTTTATCATCCATTACGAATTAATGATAACAATGTTTCTCATAACACACATAGAATTTCAAATAAACTTAAGGTAATGACAGTTCAAAGTTAAAGGTAATGTTTTTCAGTGCAGTTTTAATTGTTTTTATTTTACGGTTGAACCACTGATGGCAGATGGACTATTCTGATGATATCTTTCATATCTTTTTAGATCGTGACAGTGCAAATTGTTTGGCAGTCAATGGGACAGTCACAAGCCTCCCAGTTCTCATCCAAAATTTTGTTTTGAAGACAAACAAAGCTTTAAGGGTTTGGAGCGACATAGGCGTAGGTGATTAATAAATAGGGTTTTTTTGGGGGGTGGGGGTGGGGGTGGGGGGGTGAAGTAACCCTTTAAGATGTAATTATGAGAACTTACAAAGTGGGTTAGTAGTAGATGTATCTGAATATCTGAAGTAAAACTGGTAGGCCTCAGATGGGTGTAAAGTTTTGTCAAATCAGGGTTCTAGAAATAAAGAAAAGATACAAGTAAAGTTTAAAACATTAAAAAAAATTAAATATTTGTCAAAGTGCCAATGAGGAAGTCATCCACATTGTTTATTTTAAAATATTGAACACAATTGAGGTAGCAACATACATTTTAGGGGTTGCAGGGTGTGAAATGTCCTCTTAAATCTGAAAGAAGGAAAGAGCATTTCTATACATATCTATTTGAGATCATTTCCTCTGTATCACTGTACAATGTTCCAACACAGCTAATAAATAACAATTACTGCAAGACAAAGAGCTTATTAAGTTTAAACCTTAAAAGGTACAATGATGAAATGTGCATGATTGTGATGTATTAACAATATATTGACAATAAAAAATAACTAACCCAAAAAGAGATCAAAGCACAGTGTTATAAAATTATAGCGGGAACACTGGAAAATATTACAGTAAACAATTAACTCTATCAGTGGCACATATTGACTTTAAAATCTTCTTAAAGCTCATTGTGATTGGCCGAATACCTCACGCATCTGACGTAATTGTCATGCCCCTTACCATAACATCATGCCGTGTCCAGGAACGATGACACAAAAACAATAAAAGCCATTACAAATGAGGCATTTGTTGTATCCAGTGAGGACATAATTACTTATTACCAGAAATTGCTAGAAATGTGGGGGTGTGTTTTTTTTAACCCGGTTTTAGGGTGGTTTGGACAAGTCATACCTTTTATAAAGAATATTTCTTTGGTTTTCAAACTTTAGTCTTTGCAACTTTAGGGATCTTATCTATGCACCGACAGCTTGTAACACTCCAAAGAGTAAAAGGAAAACTTCAAATCGTATTATATGACCCCTTTAAGTAAGGTTTACTCATATGTTCCACCCTAATTTCCCGTTTCAGTAGGAAGTATGTCAGAATAGGAACAGCCAAGTGCCTTTAACACTCTCACTTGTACCTTTGGCTTAATTTAAATCACTTGGACTGGTTTAATTTATTGTGCAAGACAAATCTAGACACATTATACAGGCATAATTCCTCACATCCCCTCCCCTCTGACCCTTTAGAACTGTCTGTCCTCGGGTGGCTCTGTTCTTTAGTTTTAGTGCTCTGGCTTCAGTTCACTGGGAACTTGAAGAGGCTTTGGGTTTCTCAGTGGAGGGTGTTGAGACACCGTTGGTCACTGTAATTTTTCCTTGTCTATGTATCGTGTTATGACCCAGGAAAGAACTGTTTTGTTTGTCAGCATTAAACAATAAAGAGCATACAAGTATACACATAAAAACTATGATTATGGACTGACCTCTTACCACCATTGGTTTGAAATATGGTATTTTGAGTAATAACAGGGTTCATTTCCTGATTTCCACTTATAGTGTTGGTCACAATTTTTAAGCAGAAATAAATACATACGCTGCATTTATTTGCAGTGAAAACAGTAAAATATCCGCTTTCAGTTTGAAAATATTTTTAGCATTATTATTCCAGTCTTCATTGTCACACGATCCTTCAGAAAACATTGTAATATGCTTATTTCTTCTTATTATTCATACTGAAAACAGTTGTGCTGCTTAGTATTTTTGTAGAAACCATGATGCATATTTTTTTCAGGATTCTTTTGTGAATGGAAATCTCAAAGGAACAGCATTTTTTGTGTGTGTGTGTGTGTGTGTGTGTGTGTGTGTGTCGCTCTGACCTAAGCTTAAATAGGCAGTTTGTTTACTTTGCCTTGATGCTTCTATATAAATGCCAAGGAGGTCAATAAAACAATTATCAGTCAGCAATCCCAGTTTTTCTCAATGGCAATTGCTAATTAAAATTAAAAATCTAAATTAAGCCCAGATCTCTTACGGCATTATGGAAACACACGACACGCAGCACCTTTAGCATTTTTAGTTTTTTTAGCTGTTTTTATGTCTTTCCATAAAATAAAGTTTGATATCATTTAGTAAATGTGTATTCATAACGCATTAAGTTCTTTCATTTAAAAGGATAAGTTATTCTACTTCTGTATGTGTTTTATTGGTGTTTGAGGCATTTAAGCTTCTTTTGAATGTCCCCAATAACCCTGAGACAGATGAGACACAAAGAAAAAATGTAATACTGTATATAAAAAGCCATGTAGGAGTGATTCAAGCCGATAGTTCGTCTCATACGGTTCTTGCAGCTGTCTAAATGGACAACATCTGAACCCAATAAACTCTATAAAGCGCAGACACAGACTTCATTTGTGGAGATAACTTTTTTATTATTTTTTTAATCTGGTTTTACCTGTGAGACTACCTGTGTGGGGTTGCATTTTATCCACTCTAGCTAAATAAACCCACTCTGAATTTACTTTTGCTTCAAATCTTGGGTCTCACTAGACAGCTATGTTTTGGAGACTTGAAGCTTTTTGCCCTAAAACTACTTGACCTGATTTTTCTCAGTAACCAAATTCACTGGATAAACTCCAGGTTTTGTATTCATTTTCGGTGTAAATGGAAACTTTTAATTTAAAATGTATCAGATCGCCATAACAGGATGTTTCAATTTGTATACAATTGGAGTATCACAGTTCAGAGACCAATTGTTACCACCTGTATTTGTTGCTACAGTCACAGTGTTTGAAAAAAAAAAAGAGTTTGAATTGAAAGAAAAACAAGTGTTTGTACATGAGCACACAGGGTAATTACAAAGCTTTTATGTAACCTCTCATTTCAGAAATACTATTTTGGGTATAAAAACAAAAAGTGCTTTAAGCTTTGGACAAACTGATGAGACAGGAAATTTGTCATGCCAATACCGGTTTTCGAGACACCAAGGTTATTATTGCTCATGTTTCCCACAGTTTTTACTACTGCAGATTCTTGCTTCTCCCACTTAACGTTCCCCTCATGTGATGCTACAATGGATCTGGTTGGAAAAGACTCTTTTGTAAGGCTTTTTTTCAGTAGGAGTAACTCTGAAAGTTTTGGTTGTCTTAAGTCTTTCTCAGAGGAAGTTTGTGTTTTTTGGCTCTCATATTCTTCTCATGTGTGTGCGTGATGTTTGGCTGAATTAGACAATATACACTGCCTTTGATTATAAAGTATCAAACAAATGATTTTTTACCCAGCACATTAACTATGAACGTGATCCACTAAAGTTTGACAACCAGAAAGCCTCCAAATAATCTATCTATCTATCTATCTATCTACCTGTCTGTCTGTCTGCCTGTCTATCTATCTATCTATCTGTGTGTGGTGTGTGTTAGAAAAATCAATATTCATGCATATTTAAAGGGTTAGTTCACCCAAAAATGAAAATCTTGTTATTAATTACTCACCCTCATATCGTTCCAAACCCATAAGACCTCCGTTCATCTTCTGAACACAAATGAAGATATTTTGATGATATCAGAGAGCCATCTGTCCTTCCATAGACAGCAATACAACTGAAATGATCCCAGATCCAAAAACGTAGTAAAAACACCAGTAAAACAGTCCATGTGACATCGGTGGCTCAACTTTACTTTTGTGATGCTAGGAGAATACTTTTTTATGCAAAGAAAACAAAAATAACGTTTGCTTAGCCATTCTTCTCTCCTGACTTACATCTTCCACCGTTTTAGAGAGTATCACAACACATGTGTACGCTAGGCGTAAACACCCGCAGATTACGCACATGCGCATGCTTTCACCCGGATGTAAACAAGGCTGATTATGTCAAATACGTTAAAGCTTGCGTATACAGTGTATTGTGATACTCTCTAAAACGGCAGAAGATGTAAGTTTTATTTTACAAAAATTGTTATTTTTGTTTTCTTCGCATAAAAAAAGTATTCTCCTAGCATCACAAAAGTGAAGTTGAGCCACTGATGTCACATGGACTGTTTTACTGGTGTTTTTACTATGTTTCTGGATCTTGGATCATTTCGGTTGTATTGCTGTCTATGGAGGGTCACATGGCTCTCTGATTTCATCAAAAATATCTTAATTTGTCTTCTGAAGATGAACAAAGGTTTTACCGGTTTGGAACGACATGAGGGTGAGTAATTAATGGCTGAATTTAGATTTTTGGGAGAACTAACCCTTTTACTGAGCTGATGAATGTCACATTCAACATTTTGTATTTCTCTGTTTGATATTTGGTTAGCATACCCACAATAGATATGATGGATTTGGTTTGTGTGAGTTACACTTTTGTTGATCTGAAGGCTTAAAACAGAATCAGTCACCTGACAGAATCTGACCTTGTATTCTCTGTCATTTCTCTTTCATTATAATGCAGTAAAAACTTTGCACAGTCCGGTTGTTATGCATCATGACTGAGGTCTTGATAATTTATAAATTCATAAATTAAATTAATTTATATAAGTTTTCATAATAAAATCATGTAATATCCTTGAAAGCCCTGTAAATTATTTCTGAATGCTTTTGAACAGTGAGTAGGTGGTGGTGTAGATGAGGTCATATTTACCATTGCATGAACTGCATCACCTCGCTGAACCATACTTCTATTTCCAGCAGTGTCAACATCAGCAGGTTCATCTATAGCTTTCTGTAAGCACCTACACTTTTGTTGTGTTGTACATTTCCCTGTACCGTCCCCGGTTTAAATTTAGTATGTTTTTATGTCTCTGTTTGTGTTTGTAGACTGCCGTAATCTTTCAAATCTGGACTTGTTCTGGTTTTCATTTAAGCTTCACTTTCAATCGAATTCCATCCGCACTCTCGGGGCCCCCCGGGGCCTCCTCATCATGTCTGAGCCCTAATAGAGGTGCACCTGGCCTGCTTGCGGAATTCCGCACACGGGGTGGAACAATGCTCAGCGGTTCTTTGTTCCCAGTGGAGCATCCGAGCACCGTGGCGCGGGCCGTGTGAAGACCTGAGGGGGGAGCGAGGGGGTTTGAGTGGGTGGGTGGGGGGGTCTGCTCTCTGAACTTACTCTGTGAAAGTGATCTCTGACCTTTGATATCCAGAGAAGAACAACAAACATGACGTTTGTGGTATGACAGATGTCTAATGTTGATAAAGCGTTCAAAGACTGATTGTGCTGCTGCTGTACACTGTATTATGCAATGTTTAGAGGTGCTGCACCTTCTTTTGTTCCATTTCTTAGCACTAGATCTGAGAGCTTTTATAGTCTCTCATGTTTCGTGTTATAGTAACCTGAAATAACCTTCAAAGTGTTTGCTGCAATAAATTTGTTTGCTTGAAGATGACTTAATAAAGATATATACAGTATATAATCAATATTATATTTATTTTTTTAGATTCCTTCTGTGAAGCATAAAATACATTTTAAAAATTAAACTTCTTTTATTTTGGGTGAACTATCCTGTTAAGGTAATGATCCGTTCACTAAAGCATTCAGGTAATGATACTAAAAATACAAATATGCTAATATTTTATGTCTTTATGAACACGTAGATAATTTAGCTCTATGTAACATGAGTTCATAAAGTCTTAGTTTTAAGGTATAATGCCAGAGGTTCTGATTAACGTAAGCCCAAAGTTGTCACTGTCAGACATGATTAGTATTTCACTAAAGCCAGCTTCTGTGCAACAAGCCACGTATCAAGTGTATTTCCATGACTACAGTATAAAAGAATGGTCTAGTTGAAAATCTCTATTATAACACAGTATACTGTATGCACCTAACACGGTAACTCGGACGCATAATGCTGATGGTTTCTGGTTAAAATTGCAAAAATTTCTTTTCATTGTTAAAAAATCAGAGCGAGGGATTATGCAATCGTTTTTAACGAGATGAAAATTCTGTATTGTACACTGTAAGGGTTTCCGAGAAATGTTTCTGTCTCCACAACAGTGTAAAAAGTGCCCTCCCCCATCAGAACTTGGGGTGGGCTGTAAAATCTGACCTTGATTGAGTTTGATCGTTAACGTCCAACAACGGGAGTAGCACAACATGTTCAATGGAGCTAATTATCTGTGCTAAATATTTTTTTTCCTCCCCCGTTCTCCTAATTAGGGATGCTGGGTCAAGCTGCACCAATGACGTTACTGTACGTCCACATTTTTACCTCGTCAACAGTTGCATCATACGAAAAGAGTCATGCTGCTGCTGCTTAACGGAAATGTGTAACGGATCTGAATTTACATGAGGAGAGCATGTTGTGGGTGGGATATGCAGCCTACTTGTGTCTAAAGTAATTATCTCACCCTGTCAGTGGCCTGCGCCTGTTGCAAACATGAATCAAAGCAGGAATAGCCTACAGTTAGCAGTAGTGCTGTCGCATTTAAACAACTGAAAAACATAAAAACTTAAGGTCAAGTGCGTTTTATGTTTAAATGGTCTCATTTCCTTTTTTCTCCTTTTGCCAAATAAAAATACAAAAATTTTAATCGAACATTAAAACTAGATAGTCTTTTACAAACAACAGAACTTTGTTAAGAAGCAGGCTTTTATTGCACAAAGCATTTGTATTTAATGGGATACCTTATATGATTAATAAAAAAAACCTACATAAAAAAGTTATAAATAAAACAAAGATTACTGAAGTGAAAATGCATTTTCTTTCTTTCTGCTTTAAAATTTCATGTTTAATTTTTTAATTCAATTTTAATATAATTTTTTTGTCATTTATTATTTTCTGAGCAAAACATTAAAATAAATCCTATACCACTTTTTTCATTGTAGCATGCTACTCTTCCTATTGCCATATCTAAGTCTACAGCATGCTGTATATTGTTTCTCATATTTTTCTCTAAATTCATAAAAAAATTGCTCAGTGTACACCAAACAGGGCACAAAGCAGAGCAAAGCTGAAACGTTTTCTATAATAATCGTCACAGATTATGCGTAAGCCCTCATTTATAGATTCTTTACTGTACTACTTCTAAAATATTTTCACCTTTTCATGTATTTTTAGTGTATACTTCAATCATATAAATATATAAATCATATAAATAATATTATAAAAATAAAAAAACAAGCGCAAAATACATTTAATGTATAAAAGTAATCAAAAATCAACATTCAAAATAGCAAACTAAAAAAATATTAAATGTATACATACAATTTTACTAAAGATTTTTGGAAAGAAAACCATATCCTTTTAAATAAGAAAATGAATTCCCATAATTCCTGGTAGTGAGGTTGTTAAGGATATGAGTATTTCGGTTTCTGGCTGTGCGGAGCTACACAGTGGCCCCTTTAACTTTCCCCCAAAGGCTGTCCGGAGATCCTCACTGCTGTGCTACATGCGTGCTATGGATGCAGCTGTACTGACGCACCTGGAACCAGTACAGCAGGGCACAGTGTTTGGGGATATGCCTCTGCCTTTAAGACCTCGCTCCCCATAGCCACAGCACTGTGTGACATCCATGCGCAATATTAAACCGGTCTTTGAAGTCATTGAATTGTTGGGGATTTGTATATCCTTGCTATGCGGCCACATGCCGGATGCATGACTTGTGTCTATCATGTTCTTAATGTACAGAACCATACGTTGCACACATGCTGTCACCCCTTCTGTAGTCCCTCTAAAACATGCACACACACAGATGCTGCTTACCTCTTCAATAGCCATAATGACCTGTATCTGAATCCAAATTAACCACAAATGTTCCTAATCAACAGAATGCACATGCTGAAGAAAATTCAAGCCAGAGAGGGGAGAAAAGCAATTAGCTGTTGGGCATTGAATCCATATAACTACAGGATTAAATGTGGAGAATGTTGTGGCAGACACATTCACAGAGATTTTGGAACCAGTGACAGGCAGATAGATAGATAGAGAATGTCGTTATAACAGTATTTGATGCACACAGTTAGATGTGATGCATTAACGGCTCGTGCCTCTTTTCTCGCGTCCATCAGCAGCACAGCAAGCGAGAGGTCGCGCGCTGAGTGTGACTGAGTTCTGACGTCACTCCCATATACATCCGCGACCAATAAAATGCTAGCGGCGCGACGCGACGCGCCACAAGCTGAACGCGCCCGTTATCATCAGCGCAAGCCACACGGGAGCGTTGCGTCTAGCGCGTGACGAAGATTCCCCGGAGTGAGTGGATTGGTCGATGGTCGGTCTAGACAATCGGGAGGCGGGGAACTAAAGAGTCAGTTACAGCCCACTTTAAAAACCCGTCAAAACCGACTCACGAGCTCCAAGTCAATGAGAATAACGGCAGTAATTCATAGAGGACGGTCTTCACATCCCCATCCTCAAGTTTTGTGGTGTTACATGTTTTATCTGAAGTAAACCACGGGGAGAGCTTCAGCAGAAGGACGTTTTTCAGAAATTCACCATCAAAGAAAATCCGTCCGGTAAGACTGAACGTTTTTTATTGTGATATTCATATAATTAATTGACTCTGTCATAGATACGGTGTAACCTATGTCCTAGTTTCCCATATTTTTAGACGTGGTCTTAAAACAATGACATTTTATTCCTCAAAGGACATATGCAGAACTACTACCCCTGTGAATAATGATTACGTTAAACGGTTATACGGGCTTTCATTCATTGCGTGGTTGATTTGAATATCAGCGTGTAAATACTTTCTGTCGCTTAGTAACAGCAGAAACTTTACTGCCTGTTAATGTCTCGAATCTTGGTGCTTTGTCTTGCTAGGCAGCGTTTTTGGCATCCTAGGTGCGTGTGCAAATTTGAAAGCTAAATCATAATCAGCTGAACTTAGTGAGTGCGTGAAGAGGAAAGCGTCTGCGATTCCCCAAAAGTCCGAATGCGCCTATGATACCCAAAAACGCTGTCCAAATAGACAGCTCAGTAGGGATTGAGAGACACATGATGAAATGCCGGTGTGGTGTAACTGTTTGCTTGAAAAATAAATGAAATGTGTGTCAAGGTCAGTAAACAGTTAAAAAACAGATATGTGTGTGTGTGTGTATTTTATAAAATAGAAAAAATAGAAAAGAAATAACCTAGAAAACATTGATCCTGGAAAATATATACTATTATATTATTATATTTAATTGTTTAGTATATAAGTATTTTAATAGATCTCTTGATTAAACTTTATTTTAAGGTGTCCTTGTCACAGTTTAATTAAGTTATACATTTAAGTACTCAGATGTACAGTATTAATTAACTACATGCACTTACGATGGTTAGGGTTAGGATTAAGGTTTAGTTTAGGGTGACTTGCATGTAATTATGCAAAATATATTGTTAGTGTAATAGTAAGTGCATGCAATGTGTGTAACAAGGACACCTTATAATAAAGTGTTACTGATCTCTCTTTGACAAGTCAGTGAATCTCAATGTACTTTTTTGTTTTTTTGCCTTTCTAAGATCTAGCTGCTTACTGTATAAGCTTATAACTAGTTTACCTCACTTCTCTCTGGCATCAAATTTTTTTTTTCCTCCTCCAGACTTCATGTTAAGACTCAGTATACACTATAGCTTCTACATTATACAGACTACAGTATAGTTTCATTGTATAAATGGACAAGAGTGTTCCTGAGTGCACCTGTGCCTTTGTGTAGTATCATCCCAGAGCGTCTGGGTGGCAGATGCGACCCAGCAGAAGTGACCTAGGTGAAGCCGAGATATTGAATATGTTGTTTTCTAGAGCACGTCAGGTGGTTGAGGTGGTAGAAGGTGCTGTGCTCTAACCAGTGATTAGCTGAGGAAGAGTGAAAGCACAATTTCCCTGTCTCTCTCTCCTTTTCTTTCTTTCTGTTTAGGTCTATGCAACTACAGGGGGCGTTAGACAGAGCATAATAATCACATCTTGACTTCAAAAGAATAGATTTTTCTCTAATCCTGTCATTTTGAATACACCTCGTCTTAGATGTCTTAGGCCTGCTCTTCCACTGTTTCCAGTTATCTAAAGTGACATTTCAAGATAACAGGTGAATACATGAAATATGATTCTTATGTGCACATTGACCTATACATGGTTACTGTTTTCTTATTGTATGCCCTTTCGAAATATATAGAAATGTATCTGGAACATCTCTTGACAAACGAGTCAATTGCAGAGTTGTTTAAAAGGTGGTTCAATAAGAAATGATTCAACTTTATTTGCATCCTTACGCATTTTAGGATGGCTGTTTTGTACTTTATATAGAATTCAATTTCGGTTTGATGTGAAGTCACACATTAGAGGTCATGCACTGGAACGGGTCAGATCTGAACCATGTTGGCTTTAGTAGAGTAGTCTGATGTTTGATTGTTTGCTCTGGTTTTTAACTAAATGAAAATGAAAAGCAAACATAATTTATTTGCTTAATATGTGTGAAAATTTAATAGTGTGCTGTAATATAGGAATCCGAAGCATGGTTAGGTTAGGCTGCACGACTCAAGGTGACTTTGTTATTTTTAAAGGAAAAATTCAACCATAAATGAAAATTTGCTAAATAACTCACCGTAAAGCCTGTTCGTTTCTTCATCTCAACAGATTTGGAGAAATTTAGTAACATCACTTGCTCACCAATCAATCAATTAACAGCTTGTGAAATGAAAAGCTGTGTGCCATTAAGACGTTTTAAACTTTAAACTGTTGCTTGCTGAAAACCATAATCCATAATGACACTTCCTCCAGTGAAAAAGTCATCTTATGCACAGATCAAGCATAATTACAAGAACAAATAAACAAATATATCAGTTGACTTAAATGTGAAAGGACAGCACCCATCCTTTAAAGTATTTTAATTTATTTTATTTTATTATTATTCAAAAGTTGCATAACCACATTAATTAGCGGTCTTCATGCATGTCGAAATGAATGCATGTGTGCTGCTCAGATAATTGCTGAATAGAGTAACACAATAGAGCTAAAAAAGAAAGAGAGAATGTTATTAAACACAGATACAGGGCAGCTGGTCTGTTATCACTGGTTCTGTTGAAAGCACTTCACATCCCAAGCAGATTGTGAGTGTTGATGTGACAGCTCTCAGTAGGGTCAATTGTGTGCTTGGAGTGGGCTGAAAACACAGGCAGGACCTCCATTACTACGCAATGTAAGACGTCTATTGTATGAATGCCCACTTGCTGATACTTATGTTTTGTTTTGCAATTTAAACATTCATAATAAGCAATTCACAACTGTGCGTCACTGAGGTTTTAAATTGGTTCTTGTGAATTATTAAGTAGGGACGACATCTGATTAACCAATCAAAAGTGTGCTACATGTTGCCTTCACTATGATATTAGTATTAGGATACTAGTATCCTCCTAAAGTAACAGTAGAAGTTGTAAAATTCTAGCTGTGTCCAAAATCGTAGATATTCACATACTACATTTGGTACAGTATGTCATGCGACCTACCATTGTCACCATGCGAACTACCTCTGCGGTGGCTTCATGGGATAGTAATGTGTCCACAAATGTGCACTTCATAATCTCAGCGTTAGTAGTCATTCTTTGGAGTACTTTTTACCTACTATTTTTTTGAATGCTATAAATTTGGAATTTTTTTACCTGCTGTTTTCACCTATTGTATGGTGTGGATGTAGGCATATTCTAATGCAGCATCTGTGTCCTGTCACTATAATGACAGGAAAACCCCCTCGCCCCAAAAAACTTTTTCCCTTATTTTATTGTCTGTGCTGAATTACATTTTTTTTCTAACATTTTGAATTAAAATGCTTGGTGGGTGGCATAATTATTTTAAGCAAGTCAGTTCTTGATTACCACACTGTAAAAAATGGCTTTGAATTTAACGGTAAAAAACAGTGAAAATGCTACGGTAAAAACCCGTTAAAAATGGTTAATGCTAAATTCCTGTTAAATTTACAGGGAAACACCGTAAACTGACATTCCCAGAATTCCCTGCATTGC
>JAUMHE010000060.1:7275393-7290118 GCA_032359235.1 Enteromius mattozi | reverse complement strand
ATCAGTGTATTTCAAAGGTACAAAATAGATTTCACTACTTTAATAGGTTGGTATATTAACATTATATCACTTATTACTGTTTCTTATTAGAAATTACGGTATTTAACTGTAAATTTAAAATAAAACCGTAAAACTATTGACAAAACAAAAATTTTGATACCGTGTTTTTCACGGTTTTATACTGGCAACCACAGCTGCCGGTTTTTTACTGTAAATTTTACGGATTTCTTTTTACAGTGCACAATAAATTCATGCACAAAATTAAAAAAAAATTGAGTTTGTTAGGTTTGTAACAATATAATTTAACACTAATTTAAATTTTTTTTGAATACGTACTAGATATTAGACGAGAACAGACAAGCATAGCAAAATTGTATTAATTTTAGATACATATCAGCACACTAGGGCTGCCCTCGACTAAAGATTTTTCTGGTCGCCTAATAGTCGTTCATTTTAAGCATTAGTTGACTATTCACACATTTATTAATAAATCATGTAAATCATGTAATGATTATGAATGTGTCAGGGAAAAACTGTAAGGATGCTGCGTTAACATTTTAACAATCTATTGATAAACTAATGCTTTTTGTTTTTGACTTAAGAGATGAAGTTGGCGACATTGACTCAACATATGCGCAGTGATGTGCCTGTATGTATGTTTCATATGGTTTACATAATCTGAGAATATTTGTTTTCCATTTCAATTGGTTCATATAAAAGTAGAGTTTTGTTTCTCAAGTTCACAGAGAGCGCAGAAAGCACATTCTTTTTGCCTTCATTATTTTACAAAAGCACAACGTTTTGTTGTTATTGTAAGTGCACACTAAGTGCGAATAAGCAATTAAAAAAAATTCTAGGCAAAATGTTAAAAAATAATGAAACAAAATGGACTTCCTGGTCTCTGTACTTCCAAGGGTTAGTTTTCCCAAAAATGAAAATTCTGTCATAAATTACTGACCTTTGATCATCTACGGAAAACACATATGAAGATATTTTTGATGAAATCTGACAGCTTTCTGACCCTCCATAGACAGTAACACAACTACCACGTTCAAGGCCCAGAAAGACAGGACATTGTGACATCAGTGGTTAAACCGTAATTTTATGAAGCTTTGACAATACTTTTTTTGCACACACACACACACACACAAAAAAGTTAAACTTTATTTAACAGTTTCTTCTCTTCCCTGTCAGTCTTCAATGCATATTCACAAGAGTATCATGACTCATGGATGTAGACCTGTTGAAGCAGGAGACGCCGTTTTGATGTAGAAACCGGATACGCTGTGCCTTGTTTACAAGCAGAGAAAGACAAGGATGATTTGCAATTTTTTGACTTATTATTCAAACCATACAGACAATAAACTAAGAGAGATGGATGTTCTACATCAGAATGCCGGTTCCTGCTTAAGGGGAAACACATACATTTGTCGTGATACGCATGTGACTTCACCTCAAAGACTGACAGGAAATAGAAGAAATTGTTGAATGAAATTGTTATTTTTGCTTTCTTTGTGTGCAGAAAGTTTTCTTTTAGCTTCATAAAATTATGATTGAACTTCTGATGTCACATTGACTGTTTTAATGATGGCCATTTCTTGAATGTGAAAGTTGCATTGCTGTCTACACTGGGTCAGAGTGCTCTCAGATTTAATCAAAAATATCTTTGGGTTCTGAAGATGAACAAAAGAAATTACAGATTTGTAACGACATAAGAGTGAGCAATTAGAGCCCGATCGCCATAGGTGCATATTTTCATTTTTGGGTGAACTAACCATTTTAGATGTCTCAATGGTGTATTTCATGTAATGTTTCAGTTTGTATGAATGTGGTTAATTTCAGCAGGGCTGCAATATTGTTTTATACTGTATCATGATTGAGGTGTTTGTGTTGGCAAAGCTCATGGGCCCAATTTCCATCATTGGCATTTATGTTTCAGCATTTTTTGCATTTATGTCTTCGATAAAGGGGTTGCTTACTCAATAATGAAATTTCTGTCATTATTTACTCACCCCCGTTAAAAAAAAATAATTGTATATGTCAGGCTTTACAGGGTTAGCATGTCATTATTTCTCACAATTAAAATGCTTTAAATTACTTTAAATGATTGGATAAAGGATTTGATGGAATGCGACTCCAATTACAACACCGTTAATTCTCGCCAAGTATGCTGCAAGTCAATGAAACATTGTCTCTCTCTACTCAACCAATAGTGTTATTGTTAAAGAGGAAATGAATGCCTAGTATCCTTTGTCCTGAGACCTTGAATGTGATTGGGGGTCTCTTGATGTCGTCAGCTGAGATTTGGCATCCGATTGGTCGCTCGGGTTCATCAGAGGTATCAACAGTATATAGATTTGCCATCTGGTCACGGTGACATCCCCTCACGATATTCTGCTCTCATCATGTGACTCAAGAGAAGAACATCAGGGAAGACAGGAGAGGTTGTCCCTTTGTTTGGGGCCGATGTGTGGACACTGGCACAGAATGGCGTTTGATGGGCCGACCTGAAACGATACGCCCTGTTTGGACCACTGTTACTCTCTTCCATTGTTGCAGACATGCCAACATGTGGAGGCTTCCCTCATCTGCAGAGCGCCTGACTGACCCAACACTGTCTCAGTGTTCTCCTCGATGCTCAGAGTCACACAATAACTTCCTAACAGCGAAATATGCCCCTACTCACCGGAAATGGCAGTTGTGTGAAGAAAGTGAAAACAAATACGGTCAGAGCCTTTGAACCTTGTGAACTCAAGTAAAATAAGATTCTTAATTGAAGATGGAGCCCTTTTTCAGTAAGCAGGATATAGTTACCCTAACTTTATTGTTTTAGATATTAATTATGGGACTTACAGATTATTTGCTATCACTCTCTCAATGCTTCTAGAATTTTTTTTTATCTTGTGACACAAAAGTGAGTGTCATAGCATTATATAATAAACTATCAACTAAGGAAAATAAATAGCATTTATTTCAAGCTTTTGAAACAAAACATTTTAATATAAAAATGTAAAATAAAAAAAATAGATGCAATGATGACAAAAAAAGCATTCTACACATTTTCTGATTGTAAAATGTTAGTTTTTTTTAATCAATTTAAAAAAAATAAATAATTAATTTTAATAACATTTAGATTGGCTGTACTGCTCAGTTAAGCAACATGAAAAATAATCACGACAAGAATATGGAGTGTAGATCATATCATATTAGTGTCAGCTACCCATAATGCAATGAGGATCTTATCATGTTAGGATCATCTACCCAAAATGCAATTATTGAATGATTTTCTTTCTTTTCTTTTTTTTTTTTTGACTGTGGTTTTTCAACTTCTGTGCAGTCGCTCAGCAGCATCTGCTCTCTGCGTTTCTTATGGCCTCACATGCTCTCGTTCTTCATGCCATCAAACAATCTGGATTAATGTGACAGCTTGCCAGCACATCACTTCTTTCTAACATTTATTTATTTATTTACAGCTTAGTAAAGTAATGAGATCCCTCATGTTAGTCACACTTTTTAATCTGTCCCTTCTCACTGGATAAGGCTTTATTCTTCACACAAGGCTTTCATCCAAAACCTTGTAAATTTAAAAAGCCCTATAGTATCTCACCATTTACAGCATTTACACCTGCAGTAACTGTTAATGGATAAGAAGAGTGTGAAATAAGATGTGATTGGCTGCTGAAGACAAAGAGCTAAATTTCACAGTATTTCACTTAATTTTATTTTAGAATATAATTTGTTGTTATCGGCTCCGTACCAACACCTAGTGAGCTGCTTTGCTGTGTACTATGTACAAAGACAGTTACCTTCAAAGGCAGCATTCTAAATTAAATGGAACATCAGTAACTGATTTGAAACTTTGCTCCAACCTGTCCTCCAACCAATACGCCTGTATAGGTCGTTTGTCCAGATCCCCTTAAATATGACCCATCAGAGCGTATGCTACAGTTTCGCCCCTATCGGCAATGGGACATTTTCATATTTATGTTTTGTACTCTTTTATCTGCTTTGCAATTCGGGTTTAGTGTAGCTCAGTTGGTATGTAATCGTGGTCATGCGATCATAGGTTCGATTCCAGAAAATGCATGTTTTACATAAAATGTATATGCACTATAAATCACTTTTCTGTAAGGGTTAGGTTTAGGAGTGGGTTAGGTGTGAACATTCATATGAATAAATATGTACAAATTACCGTGAGATCAGTGTAAAAAGTCCACACATTGCATTTAAATAGACATGCATTTTGATTGGTAATGACAGTTATATGTAATTGAATGACAACAGACGCAACATGACGCTGTCGTTATTTGTACGCCCGCTAGATAGCGCATAAATTGTAAACTGTAAAATGTAAAAACAGGGTCGTAATAAGGTGCTTGCACAACCTATAGAGGTGTTTTGTTGGGGGAGAGGCTCCTTTATTAAAAAGCAGCTAATATATAAAAATAAAAGTAAAGTATCCACCTTTTTTCTGACATAAAAATTCTATGGGTATAGCTTCCAGTCTCATCTGTGGCCAACCATTTTTTAGCTGTACAAAACATTTCGTTTTGCTCCTTAATATTGAAAATTGGCGTGTGCTATCATGTTATTTTAATGTATTATCTTAAGTATGTACACAATGGTTTGTAGTGCAAACAGTTTTACCATTTAAAGCACGTTGCTAACAAACCGGAAGCCTCATCCATGGGCTTACTTCCGCATTCAGGAAAAAGGTGGATAGAAATATACACAAACAAAATTTAAATTAGCTAAGAGCACTGTTTAATTCTAATATTAACATGATCTGATATACACACTCTTTTAGTCTTGAATGAAATGATAATCATTCAGCATCAAAGTCGATTTAAACAGATGACTAGGTCTACTACATCTTGTTTTCTTGTCACTTGTGTGATTAGATCCATTTTAGACCTACTATTTGTAAGTGGTGTGGTTTTTATCCTGTGCTTGGTTTGTGCATGTGTGATGTTAACTCTACTACCTGTGGCGATCTCAGTGTGGGAACCTGAGCAGTCCCGACAGGATGTGGAGCACAGGCCTATAAATAAATCACATTTGCAATGAGTCACTCTCCACGCTGCCTCCAGGGAAAGAGACACGGAAAGCGTTGGGGGTGGAAAGAGGCAGTGAAGGAGAGTTGGGGAAAAAAAAGAGGCCAGGCGAAGCTCTTTATATATGATAGCCAATGCCTGTGACATCACCAACTACTCCACTGTGGCAGCCCACATGAAAAATCTCTTCACCGGGATCTGACAGATTCATTCTGAGCCTGAAGCTTCTTTTCGAGATGAGAGCGAGAGAGTTTGCTTGGGATGAATGGGATCTGCTAAATCTCCCTGCTGCACTGGAAGCATGTACTTTCATGTGACAGTCGTTCCCTTCTTGAGATTCACCTGCATAATTCGTGGAACTTTTTGACATACATAAGAAGAAGTTTCTTGGGCAGCAATTTAGCATATTAGAGTGATTTCTGAAAGATGATGTGACACTGAAGATTGGAGTAACAATGCTAAAAAATTTTGTTTTGGAAATTACATTTTTAAATTTATTCAAATTGTTTTAAATAGTTTTCATCAAATAAATGCAATCTTGATGAGCATTAGACTTATTTTGTTAAAAAAAAAGTCCAGTTTTTTGAACGGCAGTGAACCTTTTCATGTAATTTGTCAGATTAGGAGAGGGACGAAGGGTTGACAGTTGATGTCTAAATTGGTGATTGGAATTAATCTCTGTCAGACAGATCTCATTAATCACAGAGTCCTCAAATCCTCTCCGGATGAAGGGAAAAAGAGGAGTGAGGTGCAGAACATATGAAGACAAGCACTGATAATGCATGATGGAGTTTTACACAATATCTTCCATTTGACATCCAGCATCATCTCGTGTAGATCGGCGTAGAATTATTAAGGGCAGCCCAGAGTATAGGTAGAAGCCGTTAAGAACTAGAGCTGCTCGATGTTTGAAAGAATGGACATTGCTGTATTTTGTTTCTACTCAAAGAATGATAATTCACATCCAAATGTATGACAATGTGCTGTTTATTATAATTGCGTGCTGCAGTTTTTATGCCTCTTTAAATTCTCCACCTCTTTAAAGCTGGATGGATTCTGGGGGACTGTCAGTGTTTGTATTGTTCATTAGATAAAAATAATTGTTCTGAAAGTGAACCCAATATTGTTCTTTTGTATTAGTTGTTGTTTCAGTGTGAACTATTATTCTCATTGAATGTGAGTGATCATTACAACTTAATGTTATCATTATCGTTATAGGTATTGTGAACAGGTCATTTTTTACCTATTCAATATGGCTGTAAAATAATACAATTATTTTCTTTAGTGTGACTATGAAATTAAACTGATTGCAGTAAATGTGTTATTACTGCTATACTGTGAATTATATAGTGTACTGCTATACAGTGTTATTTTATAATACACTGTAAAAATTCTGTCAATTTCATTTTTCATTTTCAGGTTTTAAAATGCCAAGCTTTTAATTTTGTCTGTCTTCCAGCACCTCAAGATTCCCTATAAAACTATCGCATTAAGCGATAGTGTTGAATTTATTTCAATATATCGTACAGCTCTGTTATGAACTAATTTGGTTAAAATTAAGCAGAGTTTGAACACCTTGACACTTAAACTGTCCACTGAATTTTGCATGGGAATACAAGGTTTTTATTATGGCTGAAAATATATTTTCATCCTTGACACGTTTCTTTATGTGTTGTTATATGCATCCCCTGCACAGATAACTGTTATCCACACACTTCAGCATTAACCATCTGCTCTTCACATCACAGGATGAACTGTGTGATGCTAGCGCTATACGTCTCTGCTTGTCACATGACTGAGTGTGAATGTTCTATGCTATTTTTGACAGCAAATGAAGACTCTGGATGTTTACCCTGCAGTCAGGCGGGCATGTGATCCAGTTTTAATCCAGTTTAGCCACTGTGTGACGGCTTTGAAAAATCCAACAGATTCTGCACTTGTGTGAATGTGTGTGTTGGATTGTGTTTTTGGAGTATGACTCATTAAAACATTGCTGTATTAGCTGCTCTTCTAAAATAGGAGAGAAATGTCATTGTCAATGTCTTAGTCTGTTTAATCTCCTCCATTTCTCCTATGGAAGGAAGTTGCATATGATTATACCAACCTACAGATACTAAAGGAATAATTCTCTCTGAATTTAAATTCTGTCATCGTTTATACATTCTATGGGTTTATTTTTTCTGTACAGAATGTTTGCTGCTCTTTTCCACAGAACTGAGGCCATCAAGCTCCAAATATCCTAAAAGTTATGCTTTATATTTACCTTTATTGCACCTTTCATTAACTCTTTCGTATATGGATGTCCCTGTTGAAACAAAAAAAAAACAGCAAATGCCTGTTAGGTATGTTTTGAAACACGGCAGCTGATTTGATCTGGTTTAAGCTGGTACTTAGTTGGTTTAAGATGGTCCTGAGCTGGTCCTGAGAAGGAGCTGGTTGCTTAGGACAAGCTTAGGAACAGCTCATACCATACCTTACATATCTAAGCATATGCTGTTTTTATTTCAAGAGGGGTATTACTTTTTATTATGGTGTTTTTTGGGCCTCGACAATATTAGTTTCCATCCCATTTCCATTGTATAGAAAACTTCAACTCAGACATTCTTTAAAATCACTACGTTATGTTTTTCTGTTGAAGAAAGTCATTCAGGTTTAAAATGAGATTGAGTAAATGATGACAGAATTTTCATTTTTAGGTCGAATCCTAGGCTAGGCTCATATTTTATGTTTATTTTTTTAAATAATTATTTTTATGATTATATTTAGTTTTTTATTTCTTATTTGTTTTATGTAATATTTCTTATTCTAAAATAATATACAATATAGGCCTACACTACCAGTCAAACATTTTTAAACAGTAAGAATTTTTATGTTTCTTTAAAAAAGTCACTTCTGTTTACCACGTATGTATTTATTTGATCCAAAGAACAGCAAAAACAGTAACATTTAGAATTAGTTTTTAGTATTTAAAATAAATGTTTTCTATTATATTTCAAATATCATTCTAATATTCTGATTTGCTGCTCAATAAACGTTTTATTATTTATTATATTTTTTGGTGTGCTTTTTGTTTTGTTTATAGACAATCTTACTGGCTTTCTGCAAGGGAAGAGCCCATTCAATTTCCCCCAGTACATTAAACTTAAACAAGTCTCCAATCATTTTTTTAGTAATAAACTGATTCATTTTTCTTGGAATAGGGTGAATATGTTAGAATACAGTTAATCTGAGATTATAATCCAGATGGTAGGGTGGACGGAGGGCTGTTCGCAGCAGCTCCAAATCCTTCATCAGTTAATTAAAGACCTGGGGCTTTTGACTGAGCAATTAGCCTGGATATTACAGTGCAGGTTTAACGAAGTGAATAGCAGAGGTGTGTGAGTATATGCCAGATACACGCAGCCAGTATGTCTGTAAGTAATCACACAGCAGGGATCATTTAAAAGAGCGGGACACCAAACCACGTACACAGCTCATGCACATCTGAAAGCTGAGGGCAAACATTCCAGAGCTGTGTAAACCTCTGGGCCGAGTGACGTCCTAATGCAGCTCTGCCCACGTCACCGATGCCGTGGAGTTGCATCAGCTGTCTTACTGGTCCTGCTGTGTTAAGGGGGTGCCAGATTTTTCCGTCTACGTCTCTTTTTTCTCATCTTTCTTTCAGTGTCATTTCATCTCATTTTGTCTTTCAGTTCACTTTTGTAAATATGATTCTGTGGTTTTTGGAGACAAAGAGATGATTACTCTCATGATGTTTGGGTTATCTTAAGACTGTTTCACCTTAGAAAATCATGCTGTGCCCCCATTAAACAGTAGAGGAGGAGAGATTTACTGCCTGTGTTATTGGTATTATACTTACAGTAAGTGCAAAACTTACTTTTCCAATTAAAAAATGTGATCAATAATGATTAATGATTTTATTCATCAGGGAATCTGATTAAACAACACAACAGTTTTTAACATGGATACTAACAACAAATGTTTTTTGAGCAACAAATCAACATATTAAAATGACTATATAATAACATATTAAAATATGTTAAAATAGGAAACAGTTATTTTAAACTGAAATATTTATTTCACTGTTTTACTGTATTTTTAAAGAACTGGCAACCCACATAATCGTACATTTCTTCTGATAATATACAATTTTAATCCCTCTTAATCTCTTTCTTTCCACCTCTCGCTTTAATCCATTCCCAGTCAATTTCTTCATCTTTCGCACTCAGATTTTCCCGTCACGGAGAGGGATGAACCAGTGTTAATAACAGTAATTTATGGACACTTAGGCTGTTTTTAATGAACATCGATGTGTCACTGCAGCACTTCTAATAAATGCTTTTCACAGACACAGCTAAATCAGCTCCTGACAACATCACATCACGACTGGAGCGCTCATGCTTTTTTGCATGTGACCGTTCGAAGTCACGCAGACATAATGAGTACAGATGAGCCATGTCCCAGCCTCTTTTTGAGAACGTGGGACATTGTTACGTCAGCAGGGAGGCGATGTTATTACTCTTTGGAAGTGTGCGTCTGTACTAGCGAATTTAGTCTCAATGCGCAATTGAAAGCAGGCTGCGTGGAGTATTTAATCCGTGAATAAACTTCTCATTATTCAAGAAACTTAAGCTATGACCCAGTTGGCAAAGCTGTTTCTTCCCCAGTGTGTTTAGGAGCTGCCAGACATCGGAGAAAACAAATTCTGTTTGTGTTTTTCAGACCCGGTTGAAAGTCGTCATGTGTTCCGGCACAGAGCAAACACAGCTGCTATAATGCATTTGAATATGCAACAATAGGACCTGTTGCGGTTAACTCAATTGACTCCGCCCAAAGTCTTGAACTCTTCCGGGCAATCACGTATAGCCATCTATTTGGTATGGTCAGACCAGTGTCTGTCTGATTAGCGCAGTGCATGAAGGACAGGCTGGTTCTCCATTCAGCATCTTGGCACAGACCTCTGCCCCCATCATAGGTCCGCTTCTCATTTCATGAGACATTCCCAAATTTAAGGTCCACCGTTTTTTGGAATTAGGGAGCCCGATGAATTACCTTTTCAGCCCTTCGAGTGCCCTGGCGAGTTTGAGCCGAGGAGGCCCCACTGGTATAATGATGCTTGGCACAATCACCCTTCTGTTCCTCCAACCCTGTTCCCAGGAAACCACACAGCATGCACAATTGCGTACCGCGCTTTGCTGGCCAACCACATTGCTCTCGGCGTGGCTGCGCAGCAAGCCGAGTAACGTGGCATCTCGCTGGATGAACCAGAGTTTATCTTCCCAGAGTTCACACCGATTCGTTTTCTGCTCGATTATTAATTTGCGTTTGCGGGGCATAGCGAGGGAGCAAGAGGGAAAAAAAAGGGGGAACTTGAGGTTATGCCAGCCCAGAGTTTCAAGCATGAAGAGAGCATGACTGTTATGTTAAGCTTCTCCTAATTAAAAGCAAAGGAATGGAAAGAAAGCTGTAAAAAAAGCTAGATGAATGGACAAAGAGGGCCAGAACTGGTTCTGAGCTGGTCATAGCTGGTTTTGCTGGCTTTCATGGCCTTCCTCAATGGGCCCGCTGGTTTGGAGTGTAGGTTCCCTCCCCTCCTCTTCCCCCCTACTTCTGTTTATGCTTTGTAGTTAATGTGATACCAGGGCTCTGTCCTTTCAGACCAGGATTGGGAATACCAGGGGGCCAAGTGGGAGCCTGGAGACACATGTCAGCTTGCGCTTTCAGGACTCAGCGCTCCAACAGGTCCATCATAAGCAGCCACAGGGAGTCAGGCACCAATGAAGGCAGGAAGAGACCACAAAAACAGCTATAGAGACATCAGGAGCCATATAGTGAAAAGAAGGAAAGCGAGAACAACGCCTCTCAGTAGAGTCAGGAAAGTGATGGCTTATTCAGTATGGTTTCAGTGCAAAAGGTTACTGGTTGTTTTGCAAAGTTCATTTGGCAGTGGCAGAGGTTTGATGGAGCTATTTTGTCATGCAAGAAGTAAAAAACACATGAGAGAAATACAGAGAAACCTGGGTGTCTCTCTGTCTGTCTGTAAGGCATATAAAGGCCTATATAAGCCTTAATTTTAGTAAAAAAACACTTATTATAGCTATATAAATGTAGTATTTTTTAAAAATGTATTATTCATTTATCTATTTTAACACAGTGTCACATCAGATGCCAGGTGTCAAAAAGTGTTTGTTGCACATCCATTTGTTCTTTGTGCCTAAGTGTTTGGTGCATGTCATTCATCTATAATTTCCTTGATTTTAGGGATTTCTTATGCTTAAGGTTAAGTTTAGGTGTAGGGATATGGTCAAGACAAAATTTTTGGATTAAAATGTTGGGTCAACAAAATATGTAGCAAAAATCAGGATGTACCTTTAAATATGGCAGAAATAGACCAGGGAATCAGTTTACTGTTGGTAATTTGTCTTTATAATCAGTTGTGTTGTATTTAGTTGTGTCGCACTGCTAGAAATAAGTCTGCTTCTTTTTTTATTCAAATCTGAGTTGCAGTTCTGCTTTAAGTTCATTTCAGATTCTGAAATTAAATTGGATTGATAAAGTTACCTTTAAATGCCTGTGACTTTAAACCAAATGGGGGATTGTTGATGTAGAATTTCACAAATATATCAGCAGTTTAACTAACTTTTACTAACTAGAAAAATTGTCTTCAAACTCTTCAGAAAACAACAACCTGAAATTGCACTCGTGTAAATGTTCATGTACCTACGTAGAATGTGTTTCAGGCATTGAGGTTCACATCATATCCTATTTCAAGGTCTTACATAATACTTCACTGCTCCATTTTACACAGATGAACATATCATGTGTCCGTTAAACAAGCTGGGATAATTATGCACTGTTTTTGCGTCTTTTTCTTATAGATAAACAAGGGACCGACACAAAGTTTCTCTATAGATCTTCCTCTCTCACACACGCACACTTGAAGACCGAGAATAATTGTTCTGAAAGCATGGAGCCCGCTGAGATGAACACTATCCCCAATGGGAAGGGGCACGAAGCTGGCGAGGACACTACTGTGACTGCAATAAAAAGCCAATCAGAAGATGCAGCTCAGTAAGTATTCGCTCAAGGGTGCAATATAATGTCTGTCTGTTTAAGGATGGTTTATTGTCAGTCATCCAATGTCTATAGATTTAGTAATACAGTTTCAGTTGGTATAAGCTTTATCTTTCAATCTATCATTCGGTCTATCTTAGGGGTGCCTTAAGTTTTATACACATTTAGTACAGATACAGTGTGTGAACATTAGTGTGTGTTTTTGCAGTATCTTCCAGCTAGCATTAAAGCATCCAGTCATGTCATCTTAATAAGGTGAAGCCTGTCTCTCATCACAGTCTTAAATGTCACTGAACAGCACAGTTCAGACATCACTAAGCACATTCAGTAGCACTGATGTTATGCTCTCGTGTTCAAAACTCCAACGTGCCTGTGATTGTGTAGATGTGCAAATTAATGTGTACGGGTGTTTCTTTAACTACAGGATTTTTTTATGTGACAACAATAGATTTTTCCGATTGCAACTAAATTTATTCTTTCGGTAATATTAAAGGGTTAGTTCATCCAAAAAATGAAAATTCTGTCATTAATGCCCCTCATGTCATTCCAAACCTGTAAACCTTATTAATCTTCGTAACACAAATGAATATATTTTTGATGTAATCCGAGAGCTTTCCAACCCTTCATAGACAGCAACGTGAACTTTGTCAGTTGCATTGCTGTCTATGCACAGCCAGAAAGCACTTAGATTTCATCGAGAATATCTTAATTTGTGTTCTGAAGGTTTGGAATAACATGAGGGTGAGTAATTAATGACAGAATTTCCATTTTATCCCTTTAAGGTCACATTAAAATACTAATGCTTTAATTTATAGATTTAAATGTTTTACCCTTTTCTCAGACCCAGATAATAATTTTAAAATGAAAATCATTATAAAAACATTATCTGTTGTTAACTGTTAAAACTTTGAGATACACAATAAATTATTTCAACATTGTTAAAATGATATTTTTAATTAAAATAAATATATCTTTAAATTTAATTACATTTAAATTATATTTTTACACAAATTAGTTAAGTCCCACAATTATGCCATAATCTTATCATATTGTGCAAAATATTACAGTAACATTGAGTTGTATTTAAAATAATTCTGGCTGAGTAATTTAAATGCTATTGATTTAGCAAAAAGTATATTTTAAGGTAGTTATATTTTTCTTTCCAAGACTTAAAAGTGCCCATAGTTGAAGAAACACCTTTGTGTTCTTTTATATGCAAAACAAAATCACCCTGCATGTAGACAAACTGCTCGCCTTCACAAAAGCAAGTGAAATATTTCTCAACTAGACATCACTTTCTCCTGATTGTGGCCACGTGTCTTCAGTGGTGTGTTTATGTACGAGTGTGTTCATCACGATTTCCTTGTCTCTTGTGCTTTCGTGGACGCGGCTCCAACACTGCTCTGTAGGGAACTTGTACCAAATAGCACTGAAAATGCCAGGTATGTCATGCAGAGAGAAGTATCATTAGCAAACAAAACAGTGCTTCTCTGCAGCTGCACATCATGCACCTGTAAATAAAGCAAAGGACCCTCTGTATATAAGTAATCTGTGATGCACTGCCAATCCCTCATAGGTGTTATGTGTGTCTTTAGTACTGACAGAACTCCAGGTAATGCAGAGGCAAACCTGGCAGAAAGCTCAGAGTTCCTGTCCAACGCAGATGACAAGAAAACCCCTCGCTTCACGGATGTAAGTTGAGCTTTTGGTAAGATTTCATGTATGTCCATTTGTCAGTGTGTCAGGACCATAATATTTTTCAAATGTGAATGTTTGGACTCTGTTTTTCTTTTTAGTTTGAGGGAAAGACTTCATTTGGAATGTCTGTCTTCAACTTGGGAAACGCCATCATGGGAAGTGGAATTCTGGGATTAGCGTATGCAATGGCTAACACGGGCATTGTCCTCTTTGTGTAAGTTACACACGCTATGCATTCAGATTGTAGAAAATGGCTTAATGGAGAATAGTTAATCCACTTTGAGCTAGAATTAATAAAATCATTATACATTTGATAGCATCATAAACCTTAGAGCCAGAATTGATAATGTCTTTTACTGCTGATCAAACATATTTTATTGAGGATGACAGTCATTGTCATTCTTGCTTAATATGTATCCTAATGAGTTTATTGTGGTGTTTATTAATATGCAGTTGAACTGTCATCATGCTGTTAAACTAGTATAAGTGATGATAATAATGAGTGCCTGTGAAGTATTTGCTTTAACTTACACAACCTTTAAAGTATTAGTTCACTTCCAAAAATAAAAATGTACTTTACTCAGCCCCATGTCATCCAAGATGTTCACGTCTTTCTTTCTTCACTCAAAAATAAACATATATTTTTGAGGAAAACGTTCCAGGATTTTTTTCCCATATAATAGACTTCAATTGGAGTTTTAATTCAGTTTCAAAGAACTCTACATAAGGGTCTTTGCTAGTGAAACAATCGGTCATTTCCTAAAACAAAAAAATTATATATACACTACCGTTCAAAAATTTGGGGTCAGTAAGATATTTAACGGTTTTTAAAGATGTTTCTTCTGCTCGTCAAGGCTGCATTTATTAGATTAAAAATCCAGAAAAAACTGTAATATTGT
>JAUMHE010000060.1:7243330-7275293 GCA_032359235.1 Enteromius mattozi | reverse complement strand
AAGAAACATCTTTAAAAACCATTAAATATCTTACTGACCCCAAATTTTTGAACGGTAGTGTATATATATATATATATATATATATATATATATATAGGCAAGATGAGGAATTACACAACCAGGGAAGTGGTGAAAAACCCCTGGAGGGTGGACTTTATTAAATGAAAAATTCAGGTGACCAGGTGAAACAGTGGAGAACTGCTCGATCTTTGGTGCTCGGTGCGCTGTGCTCAAACTTCCTCGTGCTCGCAGTGCTTCCTATGGTGTCATCTCAGTGGAGAGGTCGGACGGTCAGTCATGGCTGCTGTCTGGAGGAAAAGAGATATATATATATATATATATATATATATATATACTTTTTAACTACAAATGCTCATCTTGCACTAGCTCTGTGATGTGCTTCCACGCATTGTATGATCATGTTGGAAAGGTTACAACTGGTTAGTTTTTCACCTGGTTCAGAAACATAGAGTAGGGTGAAAAATTTCAGAACTTCAAAATTGTCTGATGTAGTTGTTTTACCTTTTTTTGTAAAGGGTGTTTAGTGTTTTTGCCTTCGTCTCACATGATCCTTCTGACATGACAACATAATGCATGAGGTTGAGCTAGTGCAAGATGAGCATTTGTGGTGTTAAAAAGTATATAAATTTGATATATTATTTTGATAGATAAGACCCTTATACCTCTGCTGGGATATTGTAGAGTCCATTGAAACCGCAAATTGGACCTTCAACCAATTGGCCACCATTGAAGTTTTCCTCAAAAACCTAAAAGACATTAACAGCTTGGATGACATGGGGGTGAGTAGATAATCAGGAAATTTGTATTCTGGAAGTCAATTAATTCTTTAATAAGGAGATTCTGGACCCCTACTTTTTGACTACTGTTCAAAAGTTTGAGGTCAGTAAGAATTTTATTTTTTCTTGAAAAAGAAATGTCACAGCTTCCCTCCAGTTTGTTATGATCTGTGTTAATTCTGCTCTGTGAACGGGTCCTCCCGCTGTATTAATCCTCTTGTAAAGCAGCCTTTATTAGAAAAGTCAGATTGCTGGGGAGATGTGTTTCCTGACTGACCTTCAGTAGAGCTGAGCGGGCTGTACCAGGACTCTCACTTTCCACGGGAGCTCCATGTTCATGCCAGGCACGCTGTATTACTTTTGTTAACAAAGGGTCTGTCGTCTACGGTAGTTATGATCTAATGGTCTGTGCTACTTAATGTGGGCTCTCTGCTGTGTTTGTGAAGATTAGGTCGTACACACTTTATGAAAACCAGTCAGGCCTTTTAATCTGGGTTGAGCAATGTACAGAGGATTTTTTATTTTCCTTTCTGAGAGGGCTTTGGGTTTGAGCTGTTTGGCGTGACTGGGGTTCTGCGATATCTGGCAACACTTGAACTTTCCGTACTCCCGATTCTCTACGTGTAGTACTTGTCTGATCTGAGAGCAGTGTTTCTCCAGTGCTGGCTGTGGCTTCGGGCTACTCATAAATCAATCCCAGACACAATTTAATAACACAGCTAATATTCCTTTCAGTAATGGTGCAGCTCTTGGGAATGAATTCATAGAGTTTATGGGAGTTTCTTAGACCTTGCTATGAAGACATCATTGTGGAGTCTGTATGCTAGTATAAAAACTTTTTTTGTGCTTCATGGCTTATATGATGTGCATTTTGTACTGTATACTATCATAAATTTTACATAGCAACGTCTCTGCTGATTATTATATATATCTAGGGACTCTGATTGGTTTTATAAGAGCAGCTCTTTGTACATGACAATGACAAAAAAACAAAACAATTTTTGCTTTGAAATTCAGCTTCCTGTGACTTTCTGGGAAATGTTATTGCTCAAGGATATGCATTTATTTTTTGTTCCTGGAATTAAAAAGACATGTTTATAAATCAAGCTTCAAAACAGTGGGAGCAAGAATTGTGTCATACAAAGTAAATATGCCAAAAAATGAACTACATATCTGATTTGCTGTAACACCATGCTCAATTAAATAAAAATAATCTTATAGCTTCAGTGACAGAAGTGCTGCTGGAGTCTGATTTAACAGCGTGCTTCGAGTCATCTACTCCTTCCTCCATTTGCTGAAGATGTGTTTTTCCATTAATTTAAGAACTGATGAAGCCACTTGGATAAACGGCCTTCAATAATAGAGAAGCACGTCCAGACACTTCAGAACAAATTGTGTGAGATACTAAATTAACAGTAATTTGTCTTCAGGTTCTAACAAGGCGTTCTAGCACCGTAGCATTCAAGATGGGTCTTGATCTCAGATTTAACACTCATGAAAAAAAAAAGTTGATTATTAATTTAATTCTGTGCTGAAATTAATCAACAGAAAAAGATTATATTAATTATATTAATATCGTTTTTGTATATTATCATATATATCACTACATTTTAAAAGTATGGAGTCAGTAATATTATTTTTCTTTTCTTATGATTTATTTGTTGTCGTTTTTGCCTTTATTAGATAGGATAGATCACAACTGACAGGAAATGAAGCAGTAGAGAGATAGAGGGATGGGATCGGGAAAGGTCTGTGAGCCGGGACTCGAACTCACGACGGCCGAAACGCAATGGCGCTGAATGTCGGCACATTGCCCACAAGGTTATCGGCGCCAACAGTAAAAAAAATTTTAAAATAATTTTAATCAAGTAGTTGATCAAAAGTGACACTAAAGACTTTTCTAAGATTTTATTAGGGGCTCAAACATGTAGCGCTGAAACCATATTGTAATTGAATGACCAAAGGTCAGCAATATCTATGTAAAACTGATCGAGCAGGCTAAACTGTAAGTTGTAGAGACTTGAAACTTAGAGGGATGGAAGTACTCACACCTTCTACACCAAGGCTCACCCTAATTAGCCTGATGGTGGCGCTACAGCAATCAAAAGTATGAAATGGTTCATAAATCGGATTCAATTTTCACCCTTCAAATTTTTGGGTTATTTTGGATTTTTTGAAGAACTAATTTTTTGTGAACTAGTTCTAGGTTTTTCATCTGATGGGAACCAATCCAGTGCATAAAGATTCTCTGGACAGTGAATATCAATAATTATATGTATAAAAAAAGTTGAACTTTTGACTCATCGTTGCAAAGGGATGCCAAAACATTTGAAAGGAGCAGGGCCACTTTTACCAAAATAGCTATAACTTTTGAACAGAGTGATATATTGTCACCCAACTCAGAACACTTATGTAAGAGCTCAGGATTAGGGTTAAGGTTAGGTTATTTTAGGTCACGTTAACAATTTGTGAAGTTTGGCCACTTGGTGGTGCTATAAGAAGAAAAAAAAAAGACTATAACTATTTGCAAAATATAAATTACCTGGATTTGCGGGGAAAAAAAAGAAGCTTTTTTTTAAAATAATTGATTTAGGTAGATGCAGGCTTGCTAATACATTTTAAAATGCTTGAACCCCGACAATCCCTGCTTCCAGCTGTATTTTTAAATAAATGATGCTATGCATCCAAGTCATTTAAGACTTAAGTAAGTTCCATATCTTCCATATGTTCCATATCAGTGCCTGGTGAGGTTTTATTTCAGTTAAGAAGCTTTTAAAGGCAGCAACTAGCTTTTGGAGCAACTATAAATGCTACAAAAAAATTTGGAGTTTAGATGAAATGAAATATCTCATCACAATCAGCTACTAAAGAAGAGGATTAGATGCTGAACTGATCACATAGTGCCTTCATTCAAGCCAGCTGCCTCCATTAACACAGCTGGTGAAAAAATCACATGTTCTGTGTCCAATTTTTCAAAGCTTTTTAACCTCACAATGTTGCCTCCTCCAGCGTAATTTGTTATTAAACGTAAGCGATTAGCTGTACTAGTTGTGCCCAACTTATTTAAATATGAGTGGAATGTTAGTCAAGGCTGGGAGGGTTGTCTTTTTGATGCTGAATATCCGTTTCAGATCTCATGTGAGTCAGGGCACTGCTGTTTCCAGCAGCACTGCACTCGTTGACTTCTCCTCCTGCAGTTCGGCCACGTCATTTGGAAAAAAGAAGGAAAACGGAAGACGTGAGAAAGTGAGGAGTTGAAACTGAGTGCTTGGCAGAGGGTGGTTAGGCCTGGTCAGTATAGATGCCAAGACATTCTGGAACTAGGAAAAGGGACTAAACAGGACATTTGGATGGAGGAAAAAGAGTCAGTAGAGCATATTTTGGGTTCCCAGCTTGAGATGTTTGTCCAGATGTTGGCAGCTGGAGGGTGCCGTTGCATTTATGTGCTATTTGTGATTTGCCTGTGATTACGATGTCTAGTATTTTTCCACCTTACTGAGACTGTAGCCTCTTTTCAACAAGAATTAGGCCTGTTATATTTTTTTGTTTGATATTTTATGTATTAATTAATATAACCATCGCATGTTTGGGATTATGTAGATATACAGTTAAATAGTAAAATTCTTTATATGTTCATGTAATTTACATATTATGTAAATAATTGATAAAATAATTATTTTAAAATAATTTGTTACATTATAAACGCAGTAAATTGTAAACTACAGTCCTACATGCTGCATAAAAATATATTGTGCTGATTTGCAAAAAATGGCCTAAAATTATCCATTTATTAATTTATATACAATTACGCAGCATATAACATAGTTTTTTCCTCGTAAAAGTAGTAATGAAGCTTTTACATATATATATTTTTTTAACCATAAAAATGGTTTTCAAAAGCAAAAAAGTTACAAAATGCCCATCATATTTTTTTAAAAGTGTTCGATTTCATCCAGCAAGTATGATATATACAGCAGTGTAATTATATTGTATGGCTGATAGAAATTCCTTTTTTCATGATCTCTTTTTCTGTAATTGCCATAGATTTAATTTCTTGTTTTTAACCTAGAACATTACTTTGTGTCTTGAGTGGGATTATCCCATGTGTGTTTGATCCTACAAAAGCACAGTGTAGAAAGCTTGAACCAAAGGCTGTTTTAAAGTACTCTATAAATATAACACATAGCCATTCCCAGACCTGACAGTGACATTTGGTTCCAGTTGCAGTTAATGTGTCTTCTCTTTCTTCCAGAATTCTCCTCACTGTTATCGCTGGTCTATCTGCGTACTCCATTCACCTGCTGCTAAAATCTTCAGGCGTTGTGGGTGGGTATTTCATTACACTGACCCGGTACAAGCTCTGCCTCTGTTTGCTTAATAATATAATTTGGATATGAAAACTGTTCCTGAACCATTGCCTTGAGCTAAATTGAAGAGCTGGTTTAGATGGAGGTGCTAACTGATGTGACATCGCTCTCTCTGTTGGCTCAGTGACCATCTGCCTCACTCCTCTGTGAGAGATTTTAATTGGTCAGAATATTTCTGGTGTGCATTAGGCTAAAAATAGCCAAGCGTCTGCTGTGCTTGATCAATTGTGGCTGTCATTGTCAGTGCTATATAAACTATAAGCCCATGGTTACACTGTTTCTCCAAACCCATGTTTACCACATGCTAACCTTGAAAAAGGAACAAACCATACATACCATATTAATTCAATAAATTTGAATGACTGTCAACTAAATGTTATAATACAGATCCCAGAATTTATTTATTATTATTCACATTTGTTTTTTCATTGTTGTCAGGCATTAGAGCTTATGAACAACTGGGCTTCCGAGCTTTTGGCACACCAGGCAAGATGGCTGCCGGCATTGCGATAACCCTGCAGAACATTGGAGGTGAGACGTTATGTCTCGGGAGATGCAATGTATTGCTTTGTGACCTGACAAGGGCACAGCACACGTATACACCTCTGCAGAGAGGGTGACTGGACTTGGATGGATAGCAATGTCATTTGTTTCACATTTACACTCACAGTTACTTTTTTATTTCTTCATTATCATGGTAACCTGTCCTCCCTGTTTCCTTGATGTTGTCAACAAGCTGTGTTCTAATTCACTACAAATCTGCTGTAAATATAAATGATTTAATTTAAATTATTAAAAAAGCTCTAATTAAGCTCTTATTAAAAAAAATTGCAGGTAATATATATTACATAATATATGTGTTCGCACTGTGTTTATTTATTATGTATATATTTAAACACACACACATACTGTACAGTATATATTTTGAAAGTATTTACATGTAAGTGCATTTAGATATTTATTTTATTTTATATTAATATGTATAAATATATTTAATATATATACATAACATATGTTTCTTAAACATGTACATGCATGTGTATGTAGAACATATATATATATATATATATATATATATATATGTATATATATATTTATTTATCACGAATAATCTTTTGACAGCACTACTATTAATAAATATAAAGTAATTAAATGACCTCAGTCTCAGACCTGTTGAACTGTGATTTAATCTGCAGTGATGGTAAAAGACCCTGAGCTGGTTGGCGTTTGGTGCATGTTTATAAAAACTAAAAATAGAACTGATTCTCTTCTTTACTGTGACATTTGCTTCCAGGATAATAACCACAATCCCCTGGAGTAGTCGAACGCTTCCTGGATTAGGTTGTTTACTGTATATGCTAGTGCGTGTGTTTGAATCTCACAGCCATCTTCTGTCTCTTTCTCTTCTCATAGCCATGTCCAGCTACTTGTACATAGTAAAGTATGAGTTTCCGCTGGTTATCCAGGCTTTTCTGAAGGTGGACAATCCATCAGGGTGAGTACACATGTCTGTGTGGGTTTCAAGTTGTTTTTTAGTTTTCAGAAAGCAGCACAAATACGTCATCTTGTTTTTTTCCCCCACTGTTTATTGGCCACATCAAGACTCTTTATTACCATGTAAACCGTTTCAAGCATGTCAGGGTATCAGCATACACAAGAAAGACAAATAAAATATGGGGTCTGTGTAATTTCTTTAATTGTTTGTGCTAGATAACAGTGGCGTTAAATGAAAAACAGATGAAGTCTCCTGCTTTAAATGTTTCTCTTGAGAAAAAGATCCAGTAAAGTCTCATCTAAAGTATCAGACTGTATTTATGTGATTAAACATCTTCAGTGTTAGAATTTTATGAACTATTATTTAAATGAAACACAATGTAGGGCAATAAAAAATTTCCTTTGGAGAGAAATAAGAGACCGAGAGAATCAGAAAGCAGTGTTTGGGCATGTCTACAAAAAAAAGGCCAAAGTGGAAACAGGTGGTTTGATTAGTCGAGTCTGTAAAAGCATCTCTTTCAGTGGTATTTATTTGTCTTTTTGTCAAATGCCAGCTTTTCATTGTGGGCATCACGGGGTTAATGCTTGCCATCACATCAGTTTGGCCCCTGGTGAAGATTACTGCCAATTTGTGTGTGTGTGTGAGCGGTGCAGTTTCTCTTAGATCAATAGGTCCCTGAGGATTCACACAGTAAAATCCTCTGGTACCACTGTGCGAAAGTGTTTGTGTGTGTGTTAGAGAAGAACTATGATAGATGGACTAGATTTGATGAGAACAGGTTCGTATGCACGTGAAGGTCAGATCTTCCCTGACTATAACACTCGGTTGCCCAGTCAAGGATATGTGTGTGTGACGGTCCGTGACGCAAGCCGACTGCAGCCTGACAGAAGGCCTGTGCACACACACTGGAGGACACCTCAAAAACTCCACGGAAACGACCTTTGGCTGCCTCATTTGAATTCCTCACCTCTCCAGGCGAGCGAGGAGGATCACGAAGCAGTAAACAGTGACTATTCATTTCAGTTTTAGCAAGCAGTGCCCATGAATCTACATGTGTGTGTGACAGTCGGGGGAAATTAACACCAGTAGGAAAGTTTTATATAAAAAAAGACCTTCGTCATTGTAGACCGTGACACAAATAAAAACAAGGAAGGAGGATAAACAGTCCGTTCGGTAAATTTTCCCAGCAAGACAAAATGTCAAAAAATGTGATTATGTGCACAACTATTCAAAAGGTTGAAGTAGGTAAGATTTTAACCAAGTCTCTTATGCTCATTGAGGCTTTATTTTATTTAGTTAGTTTGTTTTTTACTGCTAGATATTTTTGTTAGCAATTTTTAACAGCAATTTGGTACTGATATGCGAATGATGGCAATGCAGATAGAAGATAGAAAGCTATTCCATGTGTGAAAGTGGCTACTTCCTCCTTTCCCAAGTTGCTATTTGGCTGTTTGTGCACTGTATTTTAAGACACTTTGGTAAGAAAGTTGTTTAAGAGCGTGTAAATGTGCCCATTCATTCTGCACCCAGACATGTCCTCATCCAGACTAGACATGGAGGGGTGGTTTGGGTGCAGAGCTGCTGAGAGGAAGTAACTCAGGCAAGTTTTGGCATGCCTTTGAATGTCTGACTCACACTCCTGCCCATGTGAAACTCCTGTGGCAGATAATGAACATCGCACACATACGGATCCTGAGCAAACTAGTGCCAGAGTCAAGCACCAGTGCTGCTGATCTTGTACCTGGTACTGTTCACCTCACAGAGATCACAGCATGTCCACTTCATAAAATCCATACTCCACTAAACATCTTTGGCTTGATGGAGTCGCTCCATTGTCTCATATCAAGCTGAATTTCCGGGCAGGGTACAGGCCGTGCCTAGTAAGTCTCTCTCTCTCCGTCTTTGTCGTTCAGAGCTTCTTTGAGAGATGCCATGTTTCTGCTCTTAATGGGGGGCAGAATAACAAGATTAGCAGCTTTAGGACGAGTTAGAGAGGGAGAGGATTTCCTCTAAATTGGCCTGTGATTGAACACAAGGGTTTGGGTCTAAATAGCTGCTCAGTCACGCATCACGAAACATTTAAAGAGCACTGATCACTCCCCGTCCTGGTGTTGTCCAGTAATCGTAAACCATTTAAACAACATACCACTAGCCCTTTTAATATTCTGAAAATGTAATGCATTCATAATAATTAATAAGAGAACTGCTGCTCCATATGTAAATGCTCAAGGGAAATGCTAAATGGGTCAATATTTGTTAAAGCAGTAACCTACTCGAAGACACACAATGGTTTTATTACAGTTAATACGTGTTGTTTGGCCTAAAACACCACGGTAAAATCACTGTGACACAGCATTGATTGAATCTTTGAAACCGCAGCAACAGCGATGTTATAAAAAACACACAAAGTTCAGCGAATAAACACATCAGTATTATCACAATAAACAAATCTTCCATAAAATAAGATCATAAAACAATGCATAGTTTGAATTTAAATATATATTTTTTGTATCGTACCTATTAATAATTTTATTATTATTTTTTTTTTTGTCATAATCATGTTTTTGTCATTTTCTTTGGTTTTAACTTTTTTCTATTAATTTTTCTACCTCTATTTTAGTTTTAGGTATAGTAATTTTACTTCTTGAGCTTATTTTAGTTTGTTGCAAAGGAAACATTTCTCATTTAAATGTTTAGGTTTAATTTTTAATCTAATATTTATTTTGAATTTTAAAGGAAAGGAAAGGCTTTATGACTGACATAAAAGTAAACAAAAATAAAAATAAATAAACAAATTTATTGTTGTAACATATCATTATCCTAGAATCAAAACTTTCAATCCTCATCATCTTCCTTATTATTTTAGGACATTTTTCATTTACCCAAAGATATCAGTTGTGGATAAGAGGATTGTGGAAGAAGTGTGGATTGGACCATTTGTAATTTTGTTTTTGTGTTTGTCTGTCTCCTGTGATTTTTTTATTTTATTGATTTATTTTTTTTTTTAAATTTTTTGGCAGGGAGTGGTATTTAAATGGCAATTACCTGGTCGTCATTGTATCGTGTAGTGTCATCTTGCCACTGGCTTTAATGAAGCAGCTCGGTAAGCCGTCTCAAAATTATTTTTATATCAAACTGCACCCCTTGTTCTGCTTGCAACTTCCTGTCTGCACATCCGTGTAAAGTAAAATACTTCTCACAAAGGTGTTGTTGGTTATTGTCACTTATTCATCTCACTGTGTTTTTCAGGGTACCTGGGCTACACCAGCGGTTTTTCTCTCAGCTGTATGGTCTTCTTCCTTATTGCGGTACGTTTGTTGCTCTCGTTATAGGAATAGTTCACCCTAAAAATTAAAATTGTTATAATTTGTGTACCATCACATCATCCCTCTATGACATTCATGCCTATATATATATATATACATATTATTATTATTATTATTTTATTTTTTTTCACATTTATTTAATTTTGTAATATGTGCTTTTGTGATTTTTGTGAATTTTTACAAATATTTCTATTTATCTTTATTTTTAAGTGTTTTTAATTTACAATTTAACAATTTAATCTACAAATTAACATTTCTAGTTGGTTACATTTTCATCTAATAATCATATTTTATTGAAACTTTTTTTTAATTATCAATAACAATTTTAATAGTTTTATCAGCAATGCCTTGCCTAGTTTCATTGCCTTGCCTAGTTCCATGTGTGCGAAACAATCCATTCAATAAACTGATTTGTGGCATTGTTTGGAAATATTGTCATATTGACCAAAAATTGGCATAACTTTTAACATCTCGTCTAAAATGTGAGTTAACTTAATATTAACTTATTGTTTATTTAACCGTTGTATTCTAATCTGAACAAAATCACTCATAATTGTGCAATGTTGATGAAGTACATATTGTTTTGTGTTCTGCCAAAGACATCATACTGATTTAAAACAAAATAAGCAAGTAAATGATAACAGAATTGTATTTTTTTTGGGTGAACTATCCCTTCAAATATGTTTCATTCAGTTGCCATGTGCTGTTTAGTATTCTAATCACGAAACAGTCCTCTGCTATTTTGAAACTTCTCTCAGAATAATATGCTGAGAGCGTGAAAATTTAATATTTAATCTTGATATAGTTCCAATTAGTAGTTTATAAATCTTATAGTAAGCTGGGGGGTTTTAGGATGTGCTAATGTTTTCCACCAGCAGGATCAGTGTGTGATGTTGTGTGAGTGTGTCTTGTATTTTTAGAGTGGGGTTGTGTTTGGTGCACCTCACTGACCTAGTTTGGAAGGGGAGCTTTAATCTTTGCACACGGCTCTCGCTCTCTCTGTCCTCATGCTGGTGTGTGAGTGTGGCGTTGGCTGTGCCACATCTTTGCGCTGGATTTATGAAACCGTCTAGTATTTACACCGTAGTGTAGTCTGAATACGATAACATTGGCTCTCTCTTCTTCTCTTGATTCATCATCCCTGCTGTGACTGGAACGAGCACAATGGCGGCAAAGCCACCTCAGCTCACTCTCTCATCCCACTGGCGATGTGACATTGATGAATGACATTATAAAGCAGTGATGTGTAGCTTTCAGGATTAAAGGGGTCATTTCATGAGAAATCATGCTAATTCATCTGAAAAAAAGACCATCTTTTGAAACTAAGCAATAAACATGACTCATCCTTGGAGATCAAAAGACTAAAATCATCAAATCACTACCTACATTAATAGCAATGCATATTTTAAGTCTTAAACCTGTAGAGTATAAAATAATAGTCAGAAAAATCTGCTTTTTTAAAAAATGGAACTGTTTATTAAACTTATTATAGTCAAAATATTTTTGTAAAAAAAAGTTTTAACCTGAAAATTTTTTACATCAAGCTTTTATGGCTTATGAAGTATGATATTTGAGAATACGGAGCTCAAACCCGAGGAGAAAAAATCAAACTACTAACATAAAATGTATATGGATATCAATTGTCACTCTATGTTTTAGTAAGATGATATTTAAATGCTTAGTTTTATGATCAAAGCACTAAATATATATATATATATATATTTTGTGGTGCACAACATATTATGCAATGTAATATCATATTTATTAGGAAATGAACAGATAAATGTTCCTCAAAAGCCTGATATATAATATTTGATATTGTCATTTTAACATGATTTTTTTTTTTTAAATGTATGGATAATCAAATAAACCTAAGTTGCTTCAAGCAAGTAAGTGTTTATCTTGAAATGTTACTAACAATATAAAAGACATAAAAGTTTACTTAAAAAAATGTTTTTACAGAAAAAGACACATGTACCACGACTGAAATAGGATGTTTTTAGAATTATAGCCTACTACAAGGTCTTTAAGTTGCTAAAAAAAAAGTGAAAAGTATCAGTTGCACATCAGTACATTATGCACAATAAGTTTTAGTGTTGATAGTTTAAATTTCTTACAAATCAAAATATGGCATGTCCTGTTTGATTATAATGGGGGACAGAAATCAGGCTTGAAGTTGTGAAAAAAAAAAAAAAAAAAAACTAATTATAAGTGAAACCTGAAGGGAAAATTTATTAAATGATGACCTGAACCCATAAAAATACATCAGCACACCCTATCTACGCGGGACTTGTTAATTATTCAATCTCTTGTCTCCCTCCAGGTGATCTATAAGAAGTTCCAGGTGAAATGTCCTTTTGAGGACTTTGCCCATAACAGGACAGTGTTGGGCTTTAACACAAGTGTGGCAGCTGATCCCGGAGGAGTGGAGATGACCCCTGAGGGTGACCCTGCCTGCACCCCCCGCCTCTTTAACCTCAACTCACAGGTATATCACTGTGTAACTGAAATCATGCTGAGACATTCACATGAGGCATGTGATATAAGACTTTAAGCCAAATCAAATGACAAACACTATAAGCCTGTGCATGACTCGCATATATTTGGGCTTAATCCAAGGCCTTTAGATATCAGTTCTCAAACTGTATGAAAATTAGGTTACAGCTTTCTTTTGTGTTTGTAATATCTAGTTTTAAACTTTTGTCTCATAAGAATTTTAAGAGAAACGTCTGAGACAGTTAAAAAAATTGGGGCCAGTAAGATTTTTTTAAAAATGAATTATTACTTTTATTCAGCAAAGATGCATTTAATAGATTAAAATGTATACTAAAGACATTGATAATGTTACAGAGATTTCTTTTGAACATTTTAATCAACAAAAAGAATCACAGTTTCCACAAAAATATTAAGCAGTGCGACTGTTTTTAACATTTATTGCAATAAGAGATGATCTTGAGCAACAAATCAGCATATTAGAATGATTTCTGTAGGATAATGTGAGACTGAAGACTAGACTAATGATGCTGAAATTCAGTTTTGCATCACAATTACATTTTAAAATATGGTAAAGCCAAACACTCTTATTTTAAATTATAACATTTCACATTATTATTGTTTCTGCTGTATTTTAATCAAATAAATGCAGCCTTGGTGAGCATACTGATCCCAAACTTGAACGGTGTTGTAATTGAGAATTTCATTAAGTCTCTTGAGTTATTAAAAATAGCCATAAAATATATCCATTCATCTATCTATATAAAACAATGAATCTTTTGTTTGAGCAGCTTAAGTCAGTACAAGCTTTTTAAGATGGGTTTCCCAAATACATTCATATTTATTGCAGCCTATAGCCTTTATTCCATTATTATTCATGTCTTTAGCATAATCACATCTTCTGCACATACATAAATGTCAACTCACACATCGCCATGTGCATTTTTCTCCACATATGTCCTTTACTGTCAGAGAGATAAGTGTGAAAGTCTGTAGTCAGCTCGGTCTGTCTCTGGGTGCACAGGACTGGCATTTTAAATGAGCCCAGGCCTGAGTTTCGTCCAAGTCTGACTTAATCACAGCTACAATTAGCTCTCTGTAATGTGCTACAGTGTTTAATGGGCTTTAAAGTGTGGGGTTTGGGGTTTTTGATTGCCGCTGTTGTATCCATGGTGATGTGACGGGGTCTGGTCTGTGTGTTTTTAGACAGCCTACACGGTTCCCATCCTGGCGTTCGCATTCGTGTGCCACCCCGAGGTGCTGCCAATTTACACCGAGCTGCGCAAGTAGGTGGCAAGTTCTTTCACAGGTCTAGAATCACACATGAGTCACGTTGTGCATATGGATGCTATAACACTGGCTACCCATCTACCCATCTGTGGTTTAACCATTCTGGAAGTAGCATATTTACTCACAGGCTTTCAAGGAATATTACAGCTAATATTAAGTGAAGCCCAACCAACCTGTGGCATGCATTTCTAATAATTGTCTTTTAAAATAGCAAATCTGGATTACAGTTAGGCGCTTAGAATGAAAGTAGTAGTAATATAGCCACAGAACATACACAGAAAGCACATGTTAGCTTGGTTTTAGCGTAGTTTAAAAATTTGTTTAAATAAATATTTTCCGCAAGGATGAATTAAACTGATAAAATCTTTAAGGATTTGTATCATTCTTTTCACAAAAATATTGAGCAGCACAACTGTTTTCAGCATTAATCATAATAAAAAAAATGTTTCTTGTGCAGCAAATCAGCATAATAGAATGATTTATGAAGGATCATGTGACACTCAGTATTGGAGTGATGATGCTGAAATTTCATAAATTAAGTTTAAAAATATATTAAAACCATAAACTGTTATTTTAAAGTGTAATATTTTGGAACATATATATATATATATATATATATTTATTATTATTTGTTTTTTTTTTACTGTATTTTACTGTAGACTCCAAACTTTTGAACAGTAGTATATTTCCTATTTTGCACACCCTAAAACGTCTCTACAACGCAACCTTAATTTTTACTTTTATACAAGATGAAACAAGCAACAAGTTTAAACATCTTTTTGTGGCAGTCAGTATTACACCACAAAACATGGAATATTCCTTGTTCTGCATTTTATTATAAACAGACTTTAAAATGCCAATAATGGAAATTAATGTAAATATTTCTGCTTTATGATTATATCAGAGATTATTAGAAGAAACTGAAGTGTGATTTGATTGTAAAAACTTTATTAACAGCCTATTTTGATTTGAGTATGCACTTTTCTATCACTATTCTTAGTCACATTGTTATATTCTCTGATTTCAGCCCTACAAAGACAAAGATGCAACACGTCTCCAACATCTCTATTGTAGTCATGTACGTCATGTACCTCTTGGCTGCTCTCTTCGGGTATCTGACCTTCATTGGTAAGGTCCATTACCATCACTCACTTTAATATATTTGCATTCTTTCTTCACACATACAGTGACAATTTTCTCAACAAAAAAAAAACACGAGCAGAACATGACCATGAGACATGAGAACAATAGTCAAATTGTAGTGGCATTTGTAATATTGACAATTTGATACATTAAGGTGTTATGGCGAAATTTAACAGACAAAACTGAAATGACTGTGCTTACAGTAAATGTGCATGGGAAGTGTCATTATATGTCTCTGTTTAGCTTGCTAAGGCTTAAACTACTGTACAGAATCAGTAAAAAAAAAGTTTGTAAAGGGTGAGTAATTGTGTTGAAAGATACAAAAAAAACATAAAGATAGGAAGGAAACCAGATAGAGCATCTTAAAATGCATACTGTTTACAAAATCTTCGTTTTGGTCAGGCTCTTGACTACATATTCTAGTTTGATTTTGGACAAGCTTGGATGGCTAATGCAGAATGGACCAAAATCTAGGGCAAGACAGAAATGCTGTATGTTACAGAGCAAGAAGCAGCAGGGAATGGTAGTTGCCACAATTGCTGAAGGTCATTTGGTCGTCCAGGACAACTCCCTGCCTTTTTACACATCAGGAGGAAAAGCAGTGTGAGTCAGCTGAGATGGAGAGAGGAGGTTTTGTTGAGGAGAAAGAGGAGGTGAGACCTGTCAGGATGAATGTGCTGAGTGGTCACTCAAGTTGAGATGTCAGAGGCCGGCTGAGATCAGTGTGACTGCAGCGTTAAAGAGGCAGAAAAGAGTGTGTTTTTCTCATTTTAGATACAAGATTTTAATATTCACCCTCATGTTTCAGAGCTTTTGAAGCATAGGAGCAGATTGAGACCAGCTCAGCTGTCAGCATGTGTTTGCTGATGTCACAGATCTAATCATTTGTTTCAACAAATCAGTGTTGTATTCAAGGTCACACTGAAGTAGTACTAGCACTCCATCTAGTGGCCTTTGTACATGAATAAAAAAACATCACTGTGTGTGGAATAAGAGCAATCTAATGCAGTGGTTCTCAAACTGCTCAATAAAAAACTAGTTGCTCAGTTTATTGATTTACATACACTAAAGTTAAAATATTTAGGGTCTTTAAGTTTTTTTTTTTCTCTTATGCTCACCAAGGCTATATATTTGATAAAATTAATTAAAACAATAATATTGTGAAATATTATTACAGTTTACAATAATCATTTTCTATTTAAATATATTTTAAAATATATTTTTTGTCCTGTGATAGCAAATTTGAGTTTTCATTACTTTATTACTTCAGTCTTCAGTGTCACATGATCCTTGGAACATGATTTGGAACATTTCTTATTATCAATGTTAAAAACTGTTTTTCATTTATTTAATGTATTTAATATTTGATAAAATCTTTGACAAATTATACTGAATTAACTTTGTGTTATCGTTTATTTGCGATCAAATCTATCTTTTGTGTCAGTTTAGAAATGGATTCATAGCGTCATAGCTTGTCTACTTAAACCAGAAAATAAATCTTTTAATTTATTGAAATTATTTCAGATTTGGGTTGTTACGTGCTCCACAAGTTTCATTTTTTATTTATTTGTTTTTCATAATCTATCCACTTTAAAAAAAGTGGATCGATTTTTTTATTGTTTTTATTATTATTAAATAAACCTTTTTAATTGTACTTTTAAAATGAAATTGAAATTAATGTTACATTCAAAATTTGTGTATAGATAAGGTGGAAGCTGAGCTGCTGCATACCTACAGTCGAATCGACCCGTATGACACACTCATCCTGTGTGTTCGTCTGGCTGTGCTGACTGCCGTCACACTCACTGTACCCATCGTGCTGTTTCCTGTGAGTTTTGCACACTCACACACACATTTCAAACCTTTACAGTTGTAAATAAACTACATCTTACCAGGTTACAGCTTGGTTTAGAGGAGTCAGGATCAGATGACTGGCAGTATTTCAGTATCTGATTTCAAAGCTTTGCCTTTTGATGTCTTTTCTCAGGTAAGGAGAGCGATTCAGCAGCTGTTCTTCCCAAATAAAACCTTCTGGTGGCCACGTCACATTGCTATAGCTGTCACCCTCCTCACCCTCATCAACTTGCTGGTCATCTTCGCCCCGAACATCCTGGGCATCTTCGGGATCATCGGTGGGTTTGGTGCTCTTGGCTCTTTAAATGATAGCACTCATTCTCTTCTTCTTTCGTTTGACTGGTGTGAAAAGAGTGTGAGAGAAGTGTACTGTGTTCTTAGGTTTCACCATGACAACCTCAAGGACCTCACAGTCGCTTTTATCTCCACATGCATTAAGGTCTCAGACTATAATACTTATGAACAATTCCAGCTGAGCATAAATCTATTACCAACAACATTATTAATCGCCTTAGGAATGGGTATATAATTATCAGCAAAGTCCTTTTATTACATTATGGTTTCTCCTGGTCTCACACTTTACTCCACAACACTAATTGTGAGTTTTACCTACCTCAGAGAAGAATGAACACTATTGTTCTGCAAGTGCCTGACCACCATGAGAAATCTCTCAATGGCTTATGTAACTTAAATAGCTTTAGCTCAAGATTTTATGACACAGTTAAGATGTAGGCCTGAGGCATGATGTTGGTAAAGTATGAAGGTTTAGGTTTACAGTACATGTGTTTATTGTACCGTAGGTGCCACGTCTGCGCCGTGCCTCATCTTTATATTTCCAGCTGTGTTTTACATCCGCATTGTTCCCAAGGAAGAGGAGCCCTTGCGCTCAGCGCCGAAAATCCTCGTAAGTACCTAGACAAGCTGTATTCGATTCCTTCTCATTCATCCACAGGGGGATCTAGTTTCTTACCTCTTGTAGGAATGCAGATGCTTTGAAAACTTTCACACTGTTAGATTGAGATCCTCTGAAAACTAATCATGCCAAGAGCTTTGGAAATCCCTTGGGTAAATCTTTGGTGTGACCCAAAACTATTGTAAACTAGTAAACTAATTCCCCTTAAGTTATAGCAAACTGCAGGAATCTTGGGCGAAACCTGAACGTATAATTGTAGTGAATGCGAATCTCATGAAACTTTCAAAACATGTCCAGGATGTAATTAACCCTTAAATAAATAATACAAAAAAAATAAAAATAGCATGCAAACATAAAATATTTAATTTTAAAATATATTGTGTTGTTCATATGAAAGTGCCACAATGCAATAAATAAATAAATACAGTACATCTTAATGTTCTGAAAAGTGGCTTCGTTTTGTTTGCACATTTTATTTAATTTTTACCCAGGCATTTCTTAATAATATGCACATAATCATATTTTTAGGATGCATATTTCATTATATATTTTATATTTCATGTTCTCAAATATGCTTAATTTTAATACAAAATATGTTGAAATGTGCTTAGTTTTAAAGTCATGGACATGAAAATGGCACAATGCGAGAAAAAAAAAAAACACATGAACAAAAACTGTAATGGGCTGATTTTGCTAATTTGATTTTATTTCATTTTTTGACCCAGACATTTCTTAACAATATGCACCCAATCATATCTTTTAGATTACACATTTCATTAATCGCTTTGGCAACGTTATTAGTAATTTTATCTCTTTCTACCTTCTTTTACAGGCTGCTTGCTTCGCCTTATTAGGAGTCCTCTTTATGATAATGAGCTTGAGCTTCATCATCATTGATTGGACATCAGGGACCAGCAAAGGAAGCAGTGGTCATTAGGCCTCACCCTCTAATGGTTTATGCTTTTTAATATTACTTTCGGGTCAGTAGTTGGGGAGGATGCATAATCTCTCAGTGATCGGTGACAAGAGTAGTACAAGATTCCTAGCTTTAGTTGCATTCAATGCGTGATTTAGCCATGTGACCTGCATATGCTGTAAATGGGGTCTTGCCCCATCTCAGGCCGGCATTAAATCAATTTAAAGGCCACCCGCTCCCAAAAAGGAGTGGTTGGTACATGGAAGTAGGGAGAAGATAAGTAGAACAAGAAAATAAATCAAAGCCCATGATAGTTAGATTGTGCCATAGTACCAGCACACATGCAGTACGCAGGGTTTACAAACAAAAGGGATTTTGCATTCTAACCAAACAGACTCATCCGCTGGCCCAACCTCTCATCTATCCCTTCATATTATGACCTTTGACCTCTGCCCTTCGGCCACATTCGCAAGAGATTAGAATCACAGTAAGTGCTTAGTTATTATAGGAAGATTGGTGGTTATTAAAGCATTTATTTCATCATATCTCATATTAGATATAGCAATACTCTGTGCAATAGCTGTGAGATATCTGACACTGAAGGCTGTTGAGAGGCGACACACGACCTCGTCCAGAATCCAGGTTTGATTTGGCTGCGGTTTATTACACAATTTCAAATTTATGCAAACTGTACGTATAGATGTACCTGTCACATTTTTATATGGATTTATAATGTTTATCCTTTCTACAGTATTTAGAGATAAATATATTAGTAGATATATGAGCATAAATATATATGATATATATAAGAGTATTACGATTCATCCGGTGTTCTCAAGGTATCTATCACATCCCTTTACAGTATTTTGACTATTCAGCTAAAATGTCATCTTTAGAAGATTAAAAGACTGAATTATCCAAGATAAAAGGCACATTCTTCTTATTTTAGGAACACTACTGGTTGCAATGGGAAAGCACAGATTGGAAAGCACAGTTAATCATAGGGTCAGTTTGTAATGATCCCATGAGACTGATTTTTAAACACGCTCTGGATTTATATGCAGAGAAAACCAAAAACACCGATTCACAGGGTCTTCTCCTTAACTGGAGAAACAAATGTGGTGCATTGATGCACATAAATGTTTTTAGCTACGGGGCAAAATGGCATACATGTGGTAACACTGCCTGGTGGAAGCTGATCAGTTTTGCTTCTAGGTAGGTCTCTAAAAAAGAGGCTATTAACCCAAGTAGATGGATGATTTTGGTCATTCGGCGAATATCGAAACTGTAGCACTTTCAGTTAAAGCACAACTTTCGCTCAATCTCTTGACCCAGTTACGACTTACGACATAATCATAGATTAATATATTTTGTAGACAGATATATCAATAAAAGCCTATGTACTACTAACTGTAAATTGTTTGAGGAAAAAAGTAATGTGTGGATGTCTAACATGGTACATGAATATTTTAAACTTTGTAATTAAAAATTGTCATCTTAAAAAACTATAAATCAAGCACTTACTGGCCCATAATGATCTTAGTGGTAACACTGTGGTGTTTTTAGTGTGTGTGAATGTGTGTGTTCTCTCCTCTTCTCGCTTATGGAGAAAGAATACTTCAGTCAGTGAATGTACTGTAATGGACTATAAGATGTCTAAATGAGATGTGCATTTAAATTGTGGTACTTTTTTATTCTTTTTGTCTGTTTAATTAATGTGTATTGGATAGACAAGCCACACATATAACTAAATCATCATATCTGTGAACCAGTATTAGCATAATTACATATCTCGGTATCTTTTTTCAGTGTTTTACATGTCCCTGGTGCTGCATCAGACAGTAAAAACTGTAATATATTCCAAATTACAATCTTTTTTTAATGCCTTGTTTATCATGGCTTCGTTTTCCCTCTTTGTGGATATATATATACTTAGAGAATTGAGAAATGAATGATTAAATATGTCTGTATGATTGCTGAAGTGTATCATTGAAATAACCCATTGTTAATTTTTTTGTTAAAGAAGCATTTAGTTGTGTGTTCTGGTGATGGTGAGATGTCATTTGTAGTGGTGTAATGCCTCACACACCAATGTGGTTTCTCAAGCACAAAAGTGTCCCATGGTTTTAGCAGTGCGTGTTAATGTCTGTTCACATGCCTGAGAACTAAATGTGCCAGTTGTGAAAGAATTGCCAGTATCTGTCCTTTAAATATACCAGTGGATCTAAATGATTCTTGATTGCTCAGTGTTTGAACGTGACTTTGAAAGTAGAAGCGTTATTCTCATGCAAATATGCCCAAGATGCATTTCACCCCAAAATCAGATTTTACATATTATATATATATATATATATATATATAAATTATTTATATACTTGTATTCAGCTAGGATACATTAAATGTGACAATAAAGATGTTTTATAATTTCTATTTCAAATAAATGCTGTTCTTTTGCATTTAGCTTTGCATTAAAATTGCATTTTAAAATAGAAAGCAGTTTTTAAACACTTTACTGTATTTGTTATCAAAGAAAAGATTTCTTTGGAAATTTTTTTTTTTTTTTTTTTTACAAATCTTATCTGCCCCAGATCTACACACACACATATATATATTCAATTATATGACATATATATATATATATATATATATATATATATATATATAACAGGCTAAAAATTTAATTTCTTTCAGTTGATTTTGGGGTGACATTTTGTGAGATTCACTGAGATTTTTTAATTTTGATTTGAAAGTGTTTGTGATTATTTTTAAGCAGAACATAACATTTCCGAGTATTTTTAAGGAGAAATGACTCCTGTCTGATGTATCCACTGCATAAAAATAACAAATTATGATGACGGTAGTTCATATTAACCAGTAATATCTTACTAACTTCCTATCGGCAGGAATCTTTAGTATCAATGATGAGTAATGGATAAATATTGTTCCCTTTATAAAAGCACAGTCTGATTGCTGCAACTAGAGCATTAGCAGTGGTGCACCAGAAACTGCCCTAACGACAAGATCCCCCATGATGCAGTGCTTCCATCCCCAGGCTTTCACACGCACAGCTTTGTAGTTTTTGAGCTGATGTCTGGGCTGACAGCAGCACTTTTCAAGCACCTGCAGATCACGCCGTTACATGATCTCCAGTCTGCAAGGTATCACAAAGTAGCAGAAAGGGGAAGAATTGAATTGTCTTTTTAGCAGCGGTGTACTTGTGTCCAGTGAGCGTGATGTTTCCCTTGTGATGTAATGAAAATGTCATCTGTTCGTATTCGTTTATATGAGTTCATTACTTACATGGCAGCATTTATAAATAATGTACATAAATGTAAACCCTTTATATTATAAGCACATCTATAGTTTGTATATTGTAAATAGATGATGTTTAGTCCGATGATTAAAACTTAATAATTTTTAAAAATGCTTTTTAAAAAGCCAGTTTATGTCTTTATTTTCTTTATTCTCAGTATTGAGTACATTGCTGGCAGTTAATGTACTGTAAACAATGTTCAAATAAAAAAAGAATAAATAATATTCATTCATTCTTGATTCAGTCGACAGCTGTATGTCTCATATTCATGTGTTTATTTGATGTCTCTGGCCCAGTGCAAAGGGGAGTTAAATGCTCTGTTTACATGCCATTTAGAGCTATCTAAAGCAACCTTGCAGGTTGAGATGAAGTGGGTCTTTTTCAAGGGCGCAGTGGTCTGAAAGCAGTTCCTGGGAGCAAACTCTGCAGACTCTAGATCTTCTCTTCCACCATCAGCAATCGTCTCTTTCCTTTCCTGCTGATTGTCCAGTGTAAAGCATGTCACAACAGATGAAGCAGCAGTTTGCTAAAAAAAAGAAGAAAGCTATGAACTATGAATATGAAAGGATTTGATCTGAGTCATGTCTTTCTGTCTCAGTTTAAAAATAAAGAATTATTAAACAATATCGGGGGAGAAAATAACAGTTTCAGCTATTAAACTGTTAACTGAGTAACTGTTAAACAAGCTATATGGAATTTAACCTGGTGTCTAAAGTAAAGAATAACTGAATATAATTTCAGACACACGGGGGCGGTATGAAACACGGACAGGTCTCTCTGTCGTAATGCTGTTTGCTCTTTTCTAGCCAAACGATGGAAATGCACTCCATATGGAAAAATCATTGCAGCAAGCATTTACTTTCTGCCTAAGCGCAAATCATACAGAACACACGCGTCAATATTGACACAAGTCTCAACTAATGACATTTCTAAAAGAGGCCCTAAAGAACGTAATTTGTCGTCACTGAAAACAAACAAGAGAAAGTCAACCTACATCACACACACAGGCCAATTTGTGTAAAGAAACCTCCAAAAAATACTTATTCTTATAATACATGAATACAAATGAATAAATAGCCTGCCAATTTTAAAAAAAGAAAGTTTAAATCAATACAATTTTTACAATTAAATTATAAAAAATCTTTAATTAATTAGCTATTATTTTGCCATTCGTGGGAATTCGGGTGTAAACATGCTTTATATTTACTGAAACTGGAATCCTGCGGGGAAACTACATTTCCCATGAGGCCCCGCGGTGGGCGTATCAGAGAGGGGCTGGCTGGCAAAGCGTGAGAGGAGCCCAACAGTTCTGAACTGTCTTCTGCTGTGTGTGTGGCAGAGAGCAACTTCTCAGCAGACTGGGGTGTGGCGGCTTTGAAAACACTGAAGGAAATCAGAGACTAACGGTGCATATTATTCAAAAGCCTCGGCGACCAGTGAACGGACTTAACCGAGGAAGAAAACAACGGGGATTTGTGCATTTCCCGATTCATTCAGTTTCTCGACGCCGATTATCTCATCGTTCGGTTAGCTTTCTAAATAACGTAACCTGAACGCAAGGGGTTTGATCTCAACTTTTTTTTTTGAACAAACTTTTTGGATTTGTGGATATGAGTTTTTCCTCCCTCCCTGTCCGCGTGATGTAAAACTCCAGCGTCTGGCTTACTTGGGTTTCTCTTGGGAGCCTTAAACGTCAAAAGAGTCCAGGTGTTGCTCTAATCAGACTATCTTAAATATATAACGTTATATTACTTTTTTCAAATCCCAAAACGTCTTTTGAAAGATTTTTCTCGGACGTATAAAACGTCAGTTTTGGATCTACTAGTCTTTTAAAGACATTTCCCCCTCCTTGGACTCGCGACAGGCATTTTTTTCAAAGCCAAAAGAGGAAGTTGGTCACGGAAGACTTATTTAAAAAGTCGCTTTAAAGGGTAACACCTTTTGTTTTTTTCTCATTAATCTACACTCATAAATCCGTCGCCCTGAAGCGCGCATTCGGAACCATGGGCTGTACCGTGAGCCAGGAAGATAAAGCCGCGGCGGAGCGGTCCAAAATGATTGACAGGAATCTGCGCGAGGACGGCGAGAAAGCCGCCAAAGAAGTGAAACTGCTGCTGCTCGGTGAGTGACGAATCTCGGATAACGGTCATGCTGCCGTAAAATATAACGTTTATAAGCAAGTCTCTGTTTGAATGAAGAGCTCGCTTTAAACGAGTTTGAGGCAGAAAGGGAGACGTTCTCGCGAAGTTTGAGGGCAAAGTGTGCATGTGTGTCAGGTTTCCTCCTCAGGTGTGGCCTGCGAGAAACTGTCAACAGATTGGAAGAAGAAAAACGTCAACTACGGTAAAGCAGGCGTTTACTTGTTTAGCGGTTTAAGTGGCTCATACTTTAGTTTCTTTACTCGAATTGTGATCTGAGACACGTGCAACAATTTGTAGAGATAAACTTGTCAATTGAGAAGCTTAGTTACCCAGAAAGCTGTGTGTGTGTGTGTGTTAGATATGATGACACTCACTTTGGGAACTCAATAGGTTAGTATTATTGCTTAAGAAGGTTATTCTACCAGTTAAAATCTGTACACACTTTCTGTAATTATGACTATTGACAACCTCAAAGGGAAGAATAGGATTTATGTAGCAAGCCAAAAATGTTACAAATAATAATAAAATGGTAATCTTCAATGCAGCCACCCTTATTTACATTACATTTACATTTATACTTTTCACAAACCCTTTCATTCAAATTGACTTGCATTGTATTCAAGGTACATATTTACATTTTTATCAGTTCTTCCTCTTCCTGGGAATCAAGCTTATGACCTTGATGTTGCTTGATGGCCACAGTTCCTTCATGTGGTGCATCCAGGGTTGCTTTATCAAACTGAACAATGTATGCTGGGCACATATAGTTTTTTTGGTCCAAACATCCATTTTAAGGATTTGGCCTAATCCTGAGAAACAAATTTGACTGTGCCCAAACTGTTGCCGGGTATTGCATGCGCAAAACTTTCCCAATCGCAGAGAAACAGAAGTATGTAGATGTGGAAACCGGTTGTTTTAGTGTGACTTTAAGGGGAGAGGTTGAGGGAATGTTTTGACAGTGCCTGTGATCACTCTCAACATCTCTTGTGGTGCAGCATGGCCACACACACACACACACACACACTTATGCTCAGCGTGCACTTTGGCCTGGTCTGAACTGTGTTGTAACAGAAATGCAGGAATTCTTTGGGGGAATGTTTTCGGAAGGCTTAGAGCCCAAACAGAAGCCTGGAACATCCACCCTGAGCCAAAGAAAGTGTTGGAAGTAGATTCTTGGCAGGCGTTGTCATGTATTGTACCTCTTTGCATGCTTGTAAAGGACTCTTGCTGAGAAATGCAATACTTGATGTGGAGCTTTTTATGAGGAGTTCTAGAGCTTTTTGAATTTTACTTTATGAAGTCAGAAAATTGCTTTGGCGTACCACTGAGTTGACTTTTAAATACATATGTGAGGGAGACGATGTCGTGCCTAGCAGTTTTTGGATGTGCACAGTCATTTTGTTTGCTTTCTCCTCTTTCACATTTAATCTGTCAAGCACAATCTGTTAGCGATCTTTCATAATGTTGTTTGTGACAGGTGAATTTGAGGATGGATGTTTTGCCATTTGTATAAATAATGTATTTGTGCCCCTCTGACAATGCGATTACTTTGTTTTTCCTTCCATATGCATGATAAACACCTGCAGCATCATATAGCTAGAAGATGATCCATTTTCCATGCTGGTCACATAAACCTAAGACTCATCATGATTTTGTTCCTGGTATTTTTGCTTTGATATCTTTAAGTGAGGAATATTCCATATAGCTTTAGGCATCGTAGATAAGCTTATGATGGTAACATTCCCACTCTGACTGTTTTTACAAATTTGAGTATTGAACTTACACCATTGTTTCAAGCAGGACACCTACTCAAATAAGTAACAGTGAACTATCCTAATGATGTCTCTCTTGTCAGTAACTACATTTAATTGTAGGTCTCAGTGGGCTGTGCTCTAATAGCAGATGTGGAGAGTAAACACTAGGTTAGGGATTTGAGTCACTGTCTGAGGAGGTATAAATGACGCACATCTAGACAAGTAACCGATTGCTTTTAAATGGGAAGTGACAACAGAATGTTACATGAATGCAGTCTAATTCCCCCAAATCGGCAACAGTTTCTCAAAAATGATTGATCTTTAACCACAAAACTTTTTCTAATGCCAGGAAAAGACTTCTGTTTTGAAAAAGTTTGGATAAGGCATGGTGTGTCTCACACAGGCTGGTGTCTCAAACTCTTTTCCACCCCTCTGGTCTTTCCAAACTCAAACTTTTGGTTCAGTGTGGAGTGTTGCATAGATGGATGATGGATCATTTTTTAGCTTGAGGCAGATGTAGGGATAAGTTGTTTTTCCAGGCTCCCAGAACTCTTGAGTTAAGGTCTTAAAGGAAGTTTTTTTACTTTACCTCCTCTAAACGTCTTTCTGAAACTATTAACTGGTGCAGACGTTTTCTGTGTTTTTCTTCCTCTTATTTCAGGAATGAATCCTTAGCTGTGCTTAACCTTTTAGGTTTTCTGAACTTTGTTCAAATTTAATATCCCACAGTGAATTCCAGCTCATTGCTGTTTGTTTATTCTAGTACTAAATTGTTCTAACTGCCTTTGTTTTTTTACATCTTTGCTGGAGGAGGGAAATATTCATTTGTGTCTTCACTCTTGATGCATGTACAAGTCTGAACATCTCCAGACCTCTGCTTTCAGCATGAATGTACTTGAAATCCTTTCATTCTTACTTGGTTAAATTTATGAAACATCATGTTAAAACAATAATATTTCATGTTTTAATTGATTTGCTAAATTGTTTTCAGAGTTTCTGCACTGTAGCCAATACTTTAGCTCTTATTAAATGGAAAAAGATCCAAGCAGAATATTGTCGAACGTGTGTATGCATCTGTGATGCCTCCCTGAACCCATTTAACAGGTTTGACCGAACCTGTTGAACTGAATCGTGCTTTCGCCTCTTTGCTTTAGCCATTGGGCTTAATAGCGTTGATGGTGATAAATAGAGCAAGAATAACTCCCAGAACACAATCGCTCATCCTGTGTGGGTTTTTTTTTTTTTTCACACTCTTACTGTACTGACAGATAAATGCCGACAGGCATTTGGCAAAAGGCCTCTAGAACAAACAAACCGACACAAAAACCCATTAAGGCCTTTTGTACTGGAGAGATGACTGAAACTGGCGCTGTTACACTCTCCTGTCAGCGTGGCTGTAATGGTCCTTCACCACATGGAAATCACGCTTTGCATTTACACACCTTATTTGCTTACTCTGTTAATCGCCTATCTGTCTGTCTGTCTGCTGATTCATTGTGTTAGGTGGTTCACAGTTATAATGTTGGTTAGGTTTGAAGGGCTTCACTGTATGATTATAGTCTGAGGTAATTGTTATTTGTGGATATGGGTGTGTGTGTATGTGATCTCTTACTACTACTGACAAGACTGCGTATGCTTTATCTTTAGTAATGGTGAAAGGAATGCACTGTCCCTGCTTTTCTACTCTGAAAGTCTGCATAAGGCATTGTAAGTGGTGTGGGTTTTATTTTCTTATATTTACTTAGGAGTTTTCAGGCTTTTTGGCAGATCTCTTCCGTGGTCCGATGAAACAGTTACCAGATGATCATGACAATAATAATCATGACACATAGTGGGGCATTTGCACTAATTGTTAGTGCAAACTCTGCATGCGGTAGACCTGCCTAGTGTGACTAAAGTTGAAAAATAGAAAGTAAATTTAAAGAAGCGTTTATTGAAAATGGCATGAGTGATCTGATCTTTGGACTCTGAGTTGATATGCTTGGCAGAGTTAAAGGTTTGCTTATAAGAATTTATTTCAAGATGAGTTTTTTAGCTAATATGGAGTAGTTTTATTTGAGTAAGCTTTATATTTTTATATAACTTGTGTGTAAAATATCTATCACTTTGTCAGATGGCAGGTGATAAAATAACATTTTGCATAAAAAACCTATTTGTGCAAGTATGCACATGCATGCCAAGCAATGTAGTTTTCTGTTATTTAATCCTGATCCTTGGTTACCCTATCTGCCAAAGGCTTGATAGGAACACAGCTGGATCAAATCACTAGATTAAAATGAGATGCAAGACAAATAGTTTACAGATTTTGGCAAACTTTTCCTAACTGCTCTTGTTAATTTTGTGTTTGGAGGTTGATCATTAAGCTAATGTGAAAAATGGCCTTACAATGCCCTTCTTGCCAGTTTGCATGCTCTGATGAGCTGTGCATTTCAGATTGATGAAATCAAACCGCATCTGTCCTCAAAGGTTTTTTTCATGTCAGTCGAGCTCAATGATCCATCGCGTTGTTCTCAACTATTTCCTTAATTCAAGGTCAGAACACTCAATGAGTCCCTGTTGCTCCAGAAGAGTTTTGTTCTCACACATACATCTGGTATTGCAGTATTTTTGCTTTCAAAATAAACCTTTTTGTAACTTGTCAAGAGGTCAAAAGCATCCATTGTGGTCAAAGAGGACTAGCGCATTGCTGAACTTATTCAACATTAACGTGGGGCAGTGAAGTGTGAGACTTACTTAGAAAGTCTTCTGGATTCCTAAAAGCTGCTCACTGGAGGTCACGGGTTTTGTTTAATGTATTCTATATACAGTGACTTCATACATGGCTAAACTTTTTAAGTGATTCGTTTGGTACCTAAATATATTTTGACAACTTGTGAAAAACCTTGACTGGTTTTGGGTGTCAATAAGATGCAATATTATGTTAATTTAAGGGGCTTTCCTCTGTGCTTTTACTTGGCAACTGTGCATGAATGAATTAATCAGTCAGCCAAATTGCCTCAGTCTGCTTTAAACAGTTTTACTTTCTTTAAATTTGATTAATCTCAGCCACAAAATTACTGAAACATATAGCTAGTGGTTAGTAAAAATTGCAAGTGCAAAATGAATAACCACTATTTTCTCTGTAGGCAAATCTCCTGAGTGCTTCATGGGATTTTATCAAGCATTAACTTATTTTTTAAAAAAGCCAGATGTTTGAAATGAATAGGTCTTCTAAAAGCAAAATTATAAACCGTTATGACTTGCTTTTTTTCTTGAAAGATGTTTAGCACTAAGCAGTTTATGTACCTTATATGTGCACTATATTACAAAACCTTTGAAGTCATAATATTGTTGAATGAATATCAGGCTGAAATGAAATTTATTCACTGTAAGTCTTTTTTTCCCCCACTGCTCTCAAATCTCACTTGCATTGATTACATTAATATTGAGGCAGCTTGACATCAGTGACTTTAAAATAGTTTTTACTTGTAAATTTATATTTACTTATTTCGTACGCTTTAATATAATGATATAATGGCGTATGACGTTAATGTCAAACTTGATGTTAAATCGGAATGGACTCAAATAAGTTTGCAGAATCAATGCAGAAACCTGATGTTTGGATCTTGACCTGGTTTATTTGAATGGATGTGAATACAAGTGACATGAGTGTGTGTGAACAATAACAGAATTTCCATTTCCAGCATTTATGGGGTTATGTAGCAACACACTAAGAAATCGATGTTGATCAAACCCATTGTGTGCATGTACCATATATGTCTTCAGATTTTATTCCCTCACGCCCTTAAAACCAAACACATTCTTTCCACATCCATGATTGAAAACAATAGTGTTGATGATAATGATGAGTTCTACAGACAAGCAGACTCTTGAAAAGCCTACTGGGATTTCCTTTCTGACCTTCTCTGCTCTCCTCAGAACTGATTTGATAAAGCCTTTGTATTTGCTCCAGTGTGCATATACTTGCGTTGGTAGCTGGGTGGTAGCCTTCTATAACCCCGGCACAAAAATGGTCTAATATATGTAACAAACATCAAACAAGCATTATATATGCATTGATATTACAGCATTTAAATGGTCCTCTCTCTGTCATATATTATCTTTCTCTGTCATTGGGACACTTGCAACTATGCTGCTTGATCTTCTACACCTTCCTGTGCCACTGCTGCGTCTTCTCTCTCACTCTCACTACTTACTTTATGCCCAAGCAGGGTTTCCGCGGGGTCTTAAAAAGTCTTAAAGTCTTAAATTTAGTTTGTCAAATTTAAGGCCTTAAAAAGTCTTAAATTGTACAAGAAAGTCTTAATTATGAGTTCAAGAGGTCTTAAATCTGGAGACCGAAAGAATTGCGATATGGCTGAATGCGATTAAAAGATAATTAAATTTCAAACGACTGATTTCATTAAATAAACATGAGCACTGCAAGTCCAGAGTCCGGTGAGTCCGAATGAATCTGTTAACAAGTTAAACTAGTGCGCGTTCGAGTTCACGTTGTTTAAGATATGGGGGCAGAAAATGTATAGCCTATATTTATAACATTTCATATAGTTAGTTAATATAACACGAGGAGTGCCGTTTTTCTTCTAAAAATCAGCATGATTACAAATGATTTTAGGCAACAGTTCAATAAACAAGAAGTTATTATTAAGAGACTTACGTTTAAGACACCACATTTCCTGCTTTTGCTCCATTTCGCCAACAAAAATCACCCAAAACAGCCACAGCACTGTTTTGCTTCTCTGACGGTGTTTCGTTTTTGAATGAATTTACGTTTAAATGATACAGTTCAATTGCAATGACTCACTTATTAACAGTGACATGCTGCCTCCTACCCTTAATTTTACAAATTTGCATTTAACTGCAGGTTAGCATTCTGTGTCCCTCTAAGTTGCATTAAATTGTAAATACATCTACATGCCAATTGAGATTCATTGCAGAGATTAGTTTTGATACTGATTTTATTTGCTTGGTAATAGCAAAAATGCAAAAATTTGATTCAAAAGATGATGCACACTTTCAAAAGATACATTTCTATCACTATCACTGTGAACTGACCACACAGAATATAAAGCATATCAAAAAAAATCAGGAGTCAGCTGTCTATGGTAATCTCTTAAAGATATCAGCACAATAAAACACTCAACATTTTAATTTATTTTCTTTGTCAATATTGCACACTTTAGTGAAAACCTGCATCTGAATTGTAAATTATGCGTTTTACAGTAATTTTACAGTTTAATATGGTACTATAGACATTACCCTCCCCCGCTCATATGGTATTAATTTGATTTTTGCAGGTCTTAAATTTGAGCCTTAAAATCCTGCAGATGCCTTTGATGCCTTAACATGAATCAAATTCACCTGTTCTGACTCTGTAGCATCTGTCACGCTGGCCAAAAGGCTTTTGTAAAGCCGAGCTGCTGTTGTGATTTTGCATCAAGTGCAAAAAAAAAAGTTTTCAATTTTTTTAAGTTGCCATTTTTATGCCAAGTGACCTGTGGTGGTGTTCTCTCTTCTTTATTCTCACACCGTATTTAAAAAAAATATCTTTGAATACTCATCTGCTGAGTAAATGCACAAAAAATGAGTATGCTAACCTTAGCTAAGGTTAGTAGTCTGTGTCTTTCTGACTGCCATAGACCCAAAATAGTGCCATTGCTGCTGTCATTTAATTTCAAACCTACAAGTCCCAGACATGACTGGTGGAAAAATATACATTTTGTGCCAATTAATAAATCAGCTGCTTGTTTTATTAATGCATTCCCTTGTTTTAATAATTGGTCCCCTCATTTTGAGTTTACTGAAACGAGGGACCGAATTAGTAAAAACAAAGCTGCTGGCAACAAAAGCACCCAAAGACATTTTTTATATAAAATGTCTTTGGGCGCTTTTTAAAAGCTGCTTCCAAAGTCAGAAAACTTACATGACTTTACCTAGTCATGCATAGCCAGACCTTCAGACTGATGGTAGAAGGTCTGGGAACAATGACCTGCCTAGGTAAAGTCTATGCTTGGAAAGCACTGTTGCTCTTTAGCAGCTTGCCTTATAGGGTTTGAGAAGTGGAAACTGCCCCTTGCTGTATAGCAGTGTTTCTTAAACTTTTTTTGCCATTCCCCACTTTGGAGGTATTGAAGGGTTCTAAGCCCCACCTGTTCCAAATT
>JAUMHE010000060.1:7223150-7240583 GCA_032359235.1 Enteromius mattozi | reverse complement strand
ATTACATTATGTAAAATCACAAGACTGATTGACGTCCACATATTTCAATTTATTGAAGGAACAAATTTTAATTCAATTCAACTCCAAAGGAGTTAATCTAATACCAGAGATTTTATCAAATAGTCTGAGATCTCTCATCACTAATACTGGATTAGTATGGCAAAGTACGAGATCATTTGATGTTTGCCTTTGTGCCAGTTTTCATGATGTGCTGCCATCAGCATTGCCTCAGTCGCTTGTTAGCAACTGCTTTGTTTATTACAGTTTGTAATTAGCCACAGATTTCTCCCTTTTCTGTAAGTGAAAAGTTCGTTAAACTAGGCTCTCTCCCTGACAGTTAACAAGAGAGTGAGACAGAGAAGTGGTGCCGCACTGGCAGGTCTTTGTTCTCAGGACTGCGGGGCATGAAGAGATGGTGCCAGTCGCTTGGGAGAAGAAAGATCAGCCAGCTCGGTCTCAGAGGTGCTGGGTGGAGGGAGTGTAAATGAAAAACACAGAACCTCCCTTTTCCTTTTCAGCCTATTGCTCGCCTGCACTGGCCCGCTAATCTTTGCGTCTGTGCTTGCAGAGTAATGCACAAAAGCAAGATGTTCATTAGGGAAAACACTTAAATGAAAGTTCTCGCTCATTTCCGCATTAGCATACTCTCTAGATTTAAAGGTCGACTGGTTGGGATTAGTGAGTTAGTGACTATAGTTTATCAGCCTTTTTTGTCCTTTTCTGTTGATCTCAATGAATCTGTGTTTACAAATATGACCAGCATAATAACACTGGGCTTCTTCTGACTGACAGCAACCCAACAGCTACTTGATGGTGAATACGTGTAGTTCTGCACATGCCTGCTTTTGGATTAGCATTGTAGCGAGATCCAATTTCCAGGTCCAAGTGGCCATGCTGTGCCTGATTTCTTTTACACATTCAGTCCTGTCCCCATAGCTGATGTTCAGCCCTAATTGGTATAATGTCTTCCTTTCACTTTTGATTTAATGGCTTCTCAACAGGCGCAACTTGTGCTTGTGCCTCTCACTTGGCCCTTTTCCCCTCATTTAGTCAATTCAGCTGTTCAAGTCACATTGATTTTAATTATCACAGAGAGTCTGGAGCTTGTAGTGGCCACATAATGGCCACTAACAGTAGCCCTGAGTTCTTAATTATTTTATTTTTGGTGACATGGCTTACATTTGTTATATTTATCCAGATCCCTGGAGGTGGAACCAAACCAGCAGCTGTATATAGAATCTTTATAGCATTCTCAACCACAAAGCCATTTGCTGTCTCTCAGCCCCTGTTTTATTATTATTATTTTATTTGGTGCTAGAAGAATGATGTCATTTCCTGTTTCCCTCAAACCACTTCCTCTTTTGGCTCATCTCGGCTAGTGCTAGAGACTGAGGTTGGTGCTATCCCCTTTGTTCATTCGGTACAGGAAGCTAACACACCCATCCTGTTGAACGTTTCGCAGTCATTCAGGGGCAAATTGTCAAACGTTTCCTTTTAAGTGGCCTTTTTTCCTTTTCAAAAAGACATTATGGAAAATCCACATCAAAAAGTATCACTACAGACCATAGCTTTGTACCTTGCCATTGTCAGTTGAAGAGTGCACTCTGCTGTATACGATTAATCATTTTGTTTCTGAGTGCATTGTTGGTTGTATTTCTTCTTTTGATCTGGACCAAAAAAGTAAATTATATATTTAGTCCTGGTTCGTTTAGTACCATTTTTAAAACGGAATCTAAAGATACTAAACTAAAGTCATAAGGATACAGTCACAACCTGATTTCGGGGTTTTGATGTGGTTCTGACACCTGCATCAAATGTAATAGCTCGTATGACAAAAAGAAATGGTAGGCATGAGCATTTTGTCGTTTTAGGGTCTCATCTTGTGACATCACATCCTGTTCATTTGAAAGTAGGTCGAGATCCACTTTTTTACTTGTTTAGTGAACACCAAAGTTTGGATGGTGCTGAAATGATTCCTTGTGTTTGTTTTTAATTTATCCAAACCTGTGTAAACACATCCAAAGCATTGGTTTATTAGCATATCAGTCCATATGTGTATTTCTCAGATTTAAATGAAAGCATAAATGTTATCAGGAAGTTGGTTTTCTTGTTGATGTTCTGAACAGCTCAAAGTTAAGATCACTTCTCCCTTCTGTCCGTTTTCAAGCGCATCACATGTCCATTAGTGCAGGGAGCACATCCGCTCTGAAGTCACGACAAAAGGCTCATTCTCCATCTTAAAATCAGCCTTTACCCAATTTCATTTCAGCATTGCACAGAAAGTGGTAAGCGGTGCAACAGACCGGAAGTCCAAAGCATATTTAGACTGTGTCATATTGTTCAGATCATCCTGTCTGTGTTTTACAGGGAAGTAATATTTATGTAAGAGAGCTAGACATTGGCAGCTACTTGAAAATTTTATAAATCTTTTAATGTAAATGTTATGGTTTAACATGCAGTTGTGCTTGAAAGTCGGCTAAATGCTGGAGAGAAACTAAGTGCGTCCACAAATGAGATTGAAAATATCAGTTTCTATCTCTCTTGCGTGGCTTGCTTCACTTTTGGTTCATTTTAAAGATTGAGTTTGAGCTTATTTAGATGACATGCTATTGTTACATTGGAGGCAGTGTTGCTCAGTCAAATATGATTGACCTGTATGCTGTGATATAGTTTTGCAAACAGACGAGAAGAGGAAGTGCTTGTACGTTTTTTGCTGTCATGTGCAGTCTTTTTTGCATGTGCAACTTTTCACTTCCATCATGCTTTTCGTATCTCAGTGCGCACACGCTAAATCAAAGCGTGTGAGCGTGTTAATGACAGTATGCCAAGATCAGGGTCGTTTCTGACACGTCTGTAATTATAACTTTGATTATCACCCTTGGCTTTGTGACAGAGCTCTGCTGACACAGGCTCGCGTAGATCCGTTCTGCAGGATTAGATGAGCTTCAGGAAACTGTTCATAAAAGCTTGCAGTCATATGTCTCTGATAAGGTAGAGCGGGCAGTGCACGGAGCCCGGAAATGTCCTGTAGAGCTGTTACACACCATTCACAGGTGCCGCGGTGTATTCGCTGTCTTTGTGATGTGCTACAAATGTAGAATCCCTCCGTTCGTTATCCTGTGACTGTCTCAACAGAAGCTGTAGGATGTTTTGTGTGTGTTTGTGTGTCTGTACAAGCTTTTTTGGACTTTCCCAATCACTTGTGATTATCAGATACTGATCTGAGCTGCTCGTTGGCAGATAACATTGGCTGTAAACAGTCTGACCCTTATGGTCATTAATTAGTGGTGTTTGCTAACTGTGGCTGTTATTATACATACTTGGGGTTGTAATTTTTAATTTGTAAGTATTGCGTAATTCAAACTTATTGTGCTGCAAACTTGAATCATACCTCAATTTATATGGCTTGCAGTTTCTTTTCTAAAAAGTTATAAAAGCAATGAAAGCATCGCGTAGCTATACATTGGAGGAGCGACCTGAGTCATATCTAGGGAATAAAATGTCATAGAAACCTGGGTGTGTTTTTTTTTTTGACACGGACCAGTAAGCAACCACCCTAGCACTGTAACGGTTTCATTGTGGTAACATAGATTCTATTGCAGTCTTGCAATTAAGTAATGTTACAAATGGTTCGAATTGGATTTTATTACTTTAATTGACATTTTAAATTACGATTAACACAATTTACATACACAAAAATAATGTCAATATGACTTCATGTAATATGAAAACAAGCAATGAAAACATTTAAACTGGAAAAACCTTTATTGCTTTACTATAGTACCAAGTCTCATTGGATTGGTTTCTTCTTTTAAAAAAAAAAGTAAAAATATAATATTATAATGTTAAACTAAAGCTATAGGCTAATTAAAACGATGGAAAAAACACATCTTAAGCACTCATAAATGGACTTTTATTGCCTTTTTGAATGATTACATTACTGTGGCATCCGTAATTGTAACTGCGATTAGAAATTAGATTCTTTGTGCAGCCCTACATTTTAGTACATCAAATTTTAATTTCAATAAAGTTTTATATAAGAAGTTTTGTCAAGGCGTGCATTACTAAGAAAAATATGAGTAAATGTATTAATCTAGTTGCTGTTGTAGTTGCTTGCGTAATTCACTTTAATTATATGTTAGAATTTAAAATTCATGCTTGATACTGATAATACAGCTGTCATGATTCAGATCTGTGAGTGTGGAGATCTCGCTCTTTCACAAGGATGATTGAAAGGCTTGTTGAATCATTTAAAAGAGCTTTCAAATGAGTTTGAATGCTGCTGTAACAAACACTGTTGTGCCCAAACAGGTTTAATTAAGCATTCAGTGTGTAATGAAGTGTACACGACTGATCCGCTGTGTTCGGGTACAAGAGCTTGTGTGTCTGTATTTCAGAATGCTGGAATACAGTTAGCTTTCTTCACAATTAATCATTCCTGTTCTTACCTCACATTACATACTCTTTTAACCCAGGGCAGGAGGAAACTGGCAATCATTTTACTAGGGGAAGCACCGGTTAAAGTGCTGACTTGCAGTCGCACCTCAGGCCTCTTCACCAGCTCTAAGACTGTTGAGAGCCACTTCATCAACGTTTTTTCCAATATGGGCAATCCAAAACGTTTAAGACAGAAGTTGCAGCAGAGACCTTATTTGTTTAGGAGTTACACCACTTCCTGCTTTCAACTTCCTGCTTTAATCCAAGACGTACGGCAGGAGAAATAGCAGTCTGACTCACACTGTGAACAGCTCTGACAGTTCATTCTCAAGATAACTCATTGGTTTGATTGTTTTTTCAGTATGTGTGTAGGTGGCGGATGATGTGCGTATAACGGTGCCACAGCTGCCTGAATCTGTGCCCTCTTATCTCGGACAACTGCGGCTGTCATCAGCCTGCCGCTGAGAGGACGATTAGAAGATGGATTAAGTAAGACCTTCATCTCAATGAAGAGAAAATCCCTCCATGTTTGATTAGACAGGAACGTATGAGGAAGGATGATAAAGATTGCACTTCCTAAGTACTTAGTGACAGGCAGTGGAATGAATTGCACAAATGAGAACGTTTGAGATGGCATGACGGAGGGATTTCAGTTGGGTTTTTTTTACGTTTATTCAAATTGGAGCATTTTGTTCGGTCACTGTATGTCACATTCAATACTGGATGTCAGAGGATCAAGACAATTGCTTTTATTTGTGTCAGTATATCAGTTGATTTTTAGTTGTGCATGCTCATTTCCAGTTTTTGCCATAGATTAGCTTTGCTGTCAACATTCGTTTAATCTTTAAAAACAAATGTAATTTAAAAGTTATTGGTTAATTCTATTGTATGTTTTTAGATGTTATCATTCAGTAGCACTATTGGTAACACTTTAGTATAGAGAGCAATTTTCACTATTAACTAGTTTATTGGCATACCTGTTATTAACATATTGGCTGTTTATTAGTGCTTATAAAGCACATAATTATTGACTATCTTTATACTATTAATAAGCAGCAATTTAGGAGTTTGAGGCAAAAGTTGTGGCTAATGGTTTGTTAATATGGGGAAATTGGACCCTAAAATAATTTAAAATATATAATTAACTTTTTATAATTTAATAATATCATATAATACATCTATAATTATAATAAGTAAAATTAAACATTTATAATAAATATATTTAATTTAACTTTAACAAATCTCAAAATTGCCATAAAATTTTCATTCAATATTTTATTTATTTATTTATTTTTTAACAAAATAATATGGAATTTTATATCAGCGCATTTCAAGTGCATTAGCTTTGAGGCAAATAATATAATTTTAAAAAGAGACCTATAGGGGGCTCTGGTCTGGTTTACGCAGAACAAACCAAGTGTTAAAACGTGTGGTGTGCATTTGACCTAACTGAGCCTTGAAGTCTTTTATGCATGATTTAAAAAGATAGGGAGACCTGTTTTTTACTGGGAGGAGAAAGTGTGTCATAAAAGAGAAAATAGGAGGGATTTCAGCCATTCGGGAGAGTATGTTTGGGGTTGGAAAGGGTGCAGAATGCAGCTGGGGCTGGCCCGCAGTACTGAGGGCTTTGTGATTTGTAATTATGTCGTGCTCTGCAGGCCTGTAGTTTTGTGCCTTGCCACAGAAAGACTCTTTGTGGGGCAGCATAACGTGAGCAGACTGTGAAAACCCTGAGAGAGAGGGAAGTATGGCTGCAGCCCTCAAAGATCCACCCACATAATGAGAGAGAAAGTGAGTGAAAGGTAATTCAGCAGAGAGCTTTCCCCTCAAGACTCTTTACAATCATCTCAACTCCACTGTCACTCCTCAACCTTAACATTTTAATGTTTGTGCTCTTCAGTTCTAGTGAATTTGATCTGATGGTCTTCCACATATGACAGTATTATTACTATTATGTCATTGTTCGTAAAAATTTTCTTAAGAATAGTACGGCACAGTTCTGCTGTACCTTTGAACAGTCTGTGTCAGAGCTGTTCCTCTACTGCTGGGCTAATCATTAGCTTGGGGCAGCTGTGTTTCACACCACTCCAGAAGCAGGAGATGGGACACGGAGATCAATAATGGCAGGATACACAGCTACCTGATTGTGAGAGCTCTAGGGCAGTGAGAAGTGCATGAGAAAAAGAAGAAAGTGGTGAGAAAAAGATAGGATATAAAACCATATACTTATGTGGGTTTTCTAAATGCTGTGATTCAGTGTTTTGCAACAGGTGGCAAATAACGTGTCAAGTTCTCTGATGCCACAATTATACAGTTGCGTGCTTTACAGTAAGTGAAACCCATCATGGAAAATAACAGTTCTGTTGTGTTCTGCTTCAGCAATAAAGAATTGACATGAGGGTGAATAATTAAGGAGAGCTGTCCATTTTTGGGTGAACTGTCCCTTTAATGAAATCCCCCATAAAAAAAAACAAAAAAAAAACAGTGCTTATTTCTTCACAATCTTGCATCCAATGAATCCCTAGCCTCAAGTGCAAAGGTTCTTTAAACAAGAAAGAAATGCAGGAAACCGGGAGCAAGGGCAAGAAACCATGTGCATTACACAAAGCACGTAAGAGTTGAGCTGTGTAAGTTCCAGAGGGAAAGCTTGTTGAGGCTTTCTAGAATAAAAGACCTATTTTATAGGCACGAGCGCTGGAAACCTGAGCTATTCGAGGTTAAAGTGTTGTGATTCTAACTGCATGCACATGAGACATTGTGTGTGCCGTTAATGTGACCCAGTGCCCCATTCGTTTTCTCACACATACTCGTGCATGCAAGTTGCAAATATTTCTTAAACAACAATCAACTGCTCAGATTAAAGCTCACTGCCACTGTAATAGATTGCAGGAGTTGGCTTCTGGAAGTAAACATCCCATTGGTTTTCTCCAAAGAGTAATTGATTTTAAATGATAACTTTGTTTTTGTTACTCAATAGTACATCGCTTTTTTTAAGCCATTCTTTTGCATTATTTCAGTTTGTTTCAACGTTTAATAGCAAACTTCTTGGCAGAAAAAACGGCATTACCCGTGATTCTGCAGAGAAATATGTCCTAATTACAGAGTTGTGACAAGCAAATCCCACTAAATATCTCCAGTGCTCTTAAATTATTATTATCACTTATTTTAGCAAAACATTTAAATTATATTCGGTTTCTGTGTAAATGTAATTAACTTAAAATCTTTAAATCAGTAGTTTTATATTTATGTCATTCCTAATTAATTTATTTGCAATGCTTCATGGACGTTTAATATTCTTGTTCACTTCATAGCTGAAGGTTTGTCTTTAAAATCCCAATGGGAAAACCCATCCAAGGTTGCTGAAAATGAACAGGCAGTGTTGCAATAGGGAGTTTTAATTGGTTCTTACTACTTTTTTCCCTTGTAAACATATTTATCACTGTTGTTCCTGTATTCAGTTGATACCCTTGTACAACTTGAATGACTCTGAGGTTAGTGATGTTCTTTTTCCCTTTAAGCTCCTTTTAGTCTTTCCCTTTGAAGCCTGGAATTCCAGTCTGCCACACACACACACAGACTCGCACCTCAACCAACTCCCTCCTAAAATGAGTTTTCCTTGCTCTAGCTTTTGTAACCATGGATACGGCTACAGGAAAGCTGCCTTGAAGGGCCTGTCGGTGCAGAACTTCCATTAAATGAAATTAATTAGCAGCTGAAAACTTAAACAAGATTGCTTATGCTAATAAAACGTGCCTCTGATTCAGAAAGCAAGGCTTAGGTTTTTTTTTTTAAACATCAGCCGGCAAAGTCATTATCTTCTTTAATTTCTACTGCGAATTGTTCAGGATGGTAATGGGAAGCTGCGTAGCAGTTGAATTCTGCTTTAGTCGTTTTCTCTGTCCCCTGGGTCACAGAGATAGTGGAACAACAACATTTCCTGCCACTTTTGATGTAGTTTTTGTGATGTTACACGCATACATCCTCAGCATCGAAGTGAAGGAATTAATTATCAGTTGATTAATTTTTGAAGTGCCAAACAATTGTTAAACTTGTTTAAATGCAACATATTCACTTTCTTAAAAGTCCTGTTGCAAGAAAGTCTAAATGTGTCTTGGAGCGAAGAGCTGAGGAGAATGTTTAATTTTCAGCATTGGCTTGTTTATACGAGTTACAGAAAACCGGGCGCCTTCCTTTAAACTCCTTGAAACAATGGAAAGTCGAATGTCTGTCCTTCAGTCAGGCGTTCTCAGGTTGCTTGATTTTTTTTTTTTTTTTTTTTTTTTTTTTTTTGGTGGCTGCCTGCGCCTGAGGCAGTTGCTTCTCTGAAGGGAGTTTGCCAAAACCGACTGACTTGTGCATAAGAGAAATCAGCCATGATGACCCATGCTCAAATAAACTATTGAGTCAGGGGTGCTTAAAACTTGTGTTGCAATGAGGTACAATACAGTGCAGAGGTGACCGTCTTTATCTGTGTTATAGTGCTGTTGAGAAACTAATGTGCTACGCTAGCTGGCATCCAGAACAGGAAGGGTTGGGGCGGAACCCTCACGCAAGCTTCCTGTTAGGCAGGAAGTATGTTTGGATAGTGACACGGTTTCACCCTAGCAGTGATCCAAAGCAAATAGCTCTCCGCAAGCATCAGCTATGATGAATGAATAACAGACACCAAACCACATGCGCAGTATTTTCCCCTTTCTGTTGGGAAGACAGTTCTTTCTTTTAGTTTATAAACCAAGGAGATTTGTCTTCTACCTTTCAAACATATTGTAACTTATTATGTAATTAGACTCTACAGCAAACTTTTAACACCGAACCGACACTGTGCCTGATGGGAAAACTATCAGAATCTACCAGGAACTATTGCAAAATCTTGACACTATTCTTCATCCTGAAAAGCAGTAATAAAAATATGTAAGACTGGAGTTTTGGCTCTGAAAATCAGTGTTGCACTTGTTGACAGGAAGTGCTTCAGTTTGGCAATGTTTCAGGATATCATATTTGGACAGATGGAGAAGGATGATCAGCAAAAGAGCATGGGATTGAACTAGTAGCTTAATTAAAAAGTCGGTTAAAAATGAACCATCAAGGCACATTTATATTTGTTTTTGTTTAGCTTGTTTTTAAGTCCCTATGCTCATCTAAGCAGTTCTGTGGCTGACGTGCTGTGACACGTTTTTACACTTCATTAGGCTCGGTCCAAAGTGACGTCTCACAGATGTAATTAAAGATGTTAAAGGCGTTGTTGTTTTTGTGTTGCGCATCTTCTCTTGCGCTCCACGTGATTTATTTACTACAGGGAATTCTGGAAATTGCCTACCCTTCATTGAGTTTGTTAGCTTGTTTCGTCCAAATGAATGAATAAATGTGTTGAAGGGCTGTGTGGAGACGGAGTGGGTGGCATTTAAAAGCGCTTTGCTGGTCACAGTGTGTGACTCTCTAAAGGTTATCGGTGTCTGTAGCTGACCCTCATGAGGAGAGAAGACAATGCAAAGGAGTCTTTTGTCATTGATGCCAATTTTCTGACTCCGTCAGAGAGGCTTTTGAAGCAAGTATGAGAATTTGCATGTTCCACCCTTCCCTCTCTTTTCTTCCTTAAATTTGAAATACTACTTCCTCTTTAAATATTTTACAATTGCAGCAGCACAAGATTTGTCGTCTTGTCTCTTGAAAGAGACAATTCACAGAAAGAAATTCTGTCATTTACATTTCACTCTTGTTCGAAAAAGATTAGATATGTAATATATATTTTTTTGTCCATGCAATGAAAGTCAGTGCAGTATTGTTTTAGTTTTATGTATACACTACTATTGTATTTATCATGTTTTGAACTAGATTATTTGTTTTATTGTATTATTTATATGCCTTTTTATTTTCAGTTTTCGTTTTAATTTTAAGGTTTAGTAATTTAGTGGTGCTTTTTTTACTTGGATTTTTCCATTAAAAAAGAAAAGCAATAAATATTCAGTTGCAATAAAGTTGTAAAAGAGACAGAATTTTAATTTAAGGGTGAAGTAACCCTCAAGATAACCTTACAAAACTCTAAACAAGACTCTTCCTTGCAAGTCACAATCATTTTAAGCGTTTTGACACCTTGTCTGTCCTTTGACTTAAAACTTCAACTTCCCTTCTGCTCCTTTTAGCAGGGTGGCAGGTTGAATCTCACGGATGGGCACGTTGAAACACACCCCATCCTCTTCCTATGTGAACAGTCTCCAACCCATGTCTTTAATGCAAAGTCACTCAAGTTTGTTTGTTGCCCAACAAGTTCTGTGTCCTTCTTCACACTTCTATCATGTCAGAGATTTACCTTACTAGTGGTAAATGACCGTATCCATCCCTCTGTTTGTTGTGCCCTCAGACTAAAACACGTAGTTGTGTTTTCACAACTAAAGAGGAGGGCGATAGCAATCTTTCGCTGCAGTAACCGCCAAAGACTGTGAGACCCTGAGAACTTATCTGTAATCTTGACTCATGCTGCATACTTCAACTTTCACACGCAGGGCACCTTTCTCAAGAAAATGGGAAGTCACAACTAGGACTTCATAATCATAATCACAAATATTTTGGTCAATTTTGTGTGTGTGTGTATACAGTATATACATAAGGTTGCTGTGACACCTACTAGATCACTGACAAGCTACGCAATATTGCAAATGAATCACCCTCAAAACGGAACGAGATATTATGTAACTTGTCAGTGATCTACTGCTCTGTGTATTAACTGCCGCTCCATTTTAAAAACGGGTGATGGAGATTTTGACACAGTTGTGCATGTATTTGACCGTTTAGGCATGCACCCTGACCTAAAGATGAATTTACATGTTCTGCTCCATCTCTGAGCACATCACAGGTTACATGTTTTTGGTATGGTGGAGTGAAAGCACACCACTAGAAAGGGGGTGGAATGGGGAGTGCTATAATTTTTTTTATCTTTGATTAGTGTCGTTTCTTTCTCAAAATTAAATTAGAAACTGTTTTTTGATTAATTGCACAGCCCTACTCCATTGTTTACCGTGTTTTAAACACCGTCTATGCTACATCAAGTTTTACGCCACTTTTATCATGCCACTTGGCCACAGTCAGACAAGAGTTTCACTTGCTTAGGTAAAATTGCATCTCATTTAATTTTGACTGTTAATGTAGATATTAAAACGCTCCATAATTGTTTTTGTACACACATGAACTGCCCAGCTGCAGTGTTTGTTTCCATGAGACTGCTGTGACGTTTGTTTTTAAAGCAAACAGGCCTGTTTAGGCGGGTGAAAGAGAGTGGGAGAAAGGCAGAAAATTGAAGTGCGAAGCATGGACTGCTGGGAATAAGGGAGTTCACGATAATACAGCCATTCATGAAAGTGTTGACTGCGGCCAGCTGTTTGCACATTCAGCGAGGTGAAACTCTTTCAGACTTCAAGCAGTGTTGTGTTTGGAGTTTCTGAACATATGTGAGCTTTTTCTTGCAAGCTGTTATTTAACTGCGCAAGAAACAAGACAAAACAATCCTTCCCAGACACATTCTTTGCATTATTAATAGCCCATTTGTGACGTAATGTACAGCTGTGCTTCTTTTTATAAGAATTTGCTCGCAAGCAAAGGCCGTTTTACGCTTTGAAACATGACAGAACTTGTGAAGGATAATACATAGATGATATGAGAGATTGGTTGAAATATAACATTACATTTCCACAAACCAATGTACAGCCATCATACTTATTTCTCGATGGTCCAAACTGTGGCAGTTGTAGGCTGCTTTTGTGAGAGAGGGAGAATCTTCTAAAGGAAATGGAATAAACAAGAGTGAAGAAAAGAGAGCGGTAGCGGGGTTGAGGGTCTGTGTGAGGTTCAGGGGAAGATTGTCTCAAACAGTGCCATCTCTGTTAGCTTAGTGGGGAGCTATCGCTCCGTATTCCTAGTTCGTACTGTCAGGGCTCTCCACTAAACCATTCAGCAGGTGCTGCTACACACTCCCCTTGCTGATCTGAGGTCAGTTATGCTGTTTTGTTTCAAAGCAGTAAGAAGCAGTGTTTTGTTGAGTGAAGCATTTCCTTGATCAGGGTGCATGTGCTGCCAAATATATATTTTATAGTTTTTATATATATATATATATATATATATATTTTGGGAGCTATGCAGTGTTTATGGATGTCCTTGTCTTTATTGTTAGAGGTGTCAACAATCACAAAGAGCAAAATGCATCTCGCTTCTCTGGGGGCATTTTTTATAAATTACATCAAAACAAAACCTAGGCTTTTTAAGTAATCAGCTGAGGCCCTCATGGAGGGAAGAGAGCAACGTAACTCTTGGATAACTGGATAATTAAATGTATAAATGCAGTACTAAATGCACGACATGCTCAGGCACAGATGGGAGTTAATTTGGATGGGTAAAACTATCAGTTTTGAAATAACTTTGGGCCTATATGTAGGGTTATATAAGGGCTTGTTTTTACAAGAATTGTAAAAGAGTTGATTTATTGAGCCTGTTTTCAGATAATGAATGGGACATTATTGCCATCAAATCCGCAATAAGCTTTGTGCTTCATTAGTTTTTGATATGAAAAAGTTCTCATTTCAGTGGAATGATTCACCTGCGGAAAGATGTCAGTGTGTAAACACAACATTTACCTCTAAAAAAATAAATAATGCAGTGACCATAAATTTGTTAGTCAGCTAGAAGAATGAACTCTAGAAAGGAGCATTTTGTAAAATATATTATGCACCATAAAACACATTCATTATCAATTTATGTTTAAATCCTTCAAGTTTTTATGACAGCCACCATAAATGCTTATGTTTTTTTAAAAATGAACTGGAGTAGGAATATGACTATACATTTTTTTTAAATACAGAGTAATAAAACCAGTTAATTGTAACCCTCAGTATTATAGTAATGTTGTACCAACTGACTTGTGTATGCGTATGTATATTTTACAGTTTTAGTAGATTTTTATCCTTGAAAAAATTTACCCTGTACTTTACCTTGTATCGAATCGAATGGGAGTCCTCTTCAAATATCAGTCGTATAGTGCCTCCTTCAGCATTAGTGGGGCTGCCTTTTGAAAAAGCAAAAATAAATAAATAAATCCTCTGCTTCCACCCCACAGTGACTACATGATGGTGCAGCCCAGATTTGGCTCTCAGGACAACTAAGAAAATTTTGTTCCTATTTGTAGCTTTTCAAATACCCAACCCCCCATCTCTCACTCTGGTCTACATCAGGTTTCTCAAGAGCAGCTCTAATTTGAGATGGATCTAATATACCTGCTCTTCAGGGGCATCTTATCTCTCTCCCTTGATGACCTGAGGGGTCCACTGATGGATAATGATCCTGATCTGTCAGTGCTCTTGGCTTCTGAATGGGCCTGGCAGGAGATTAGGTCTTTCTGTTGGCTTGTCACTGCAGGGTTGCCCACAGGTTATTCTTGGTCATAACTTACAAGCCAGATGAAATATCATGGCCCTTTTAGCTATCCTTGTAATGTTTTAGAACGGGAGGTGGTGTATTAGACAACATGTGATATGGCATCTGAGCCAAAGCTAAGTCTGTATTTCAAAGTTAATAAATGAAATGATGCTTTAACAGTACCGCAAGTAATAAATGAAGACTGTCGGTCTGGCACAAGACCTTTAGCCCTTGTATAAATATTTTTACTCTGACCACACCTCTTTCCCACTCTTCTCTTCATATTTCCTGTATGGCGTTTTTTTTCTTTTCTTCTGAATTTGGCTGGGTGAGGTTACTATGGCAATGCAAACGGGACTGAACTTCCTGTGACATGTTTTCTTTCTGAGAATTCACTCTGATCTTAAACTGTAAGCATCAATACCTATTTACAAATCTCACCAAGAAAATTAAAACTTGAATCACAGGAACAATCAAGGAATATTGACTGATTGGGCATTGTTTGTTTGTCACAATATATTGTCCCTATAGGCCAAAGACTTGCGTGTGCTTCAAGGGACATGGCAACTTAGGCTGTTTTGAGAAGTTTGCTTCATGCTATTTGAGATACCCGCTTTTCTTCTTAAAGCTCCCAGTTCTCTGTACCCATCAAGTATAGACCCCTGAGAGAGGGCTGGCCTGTTCCCAAATCATTGCTTTTCAATCTGCAGTGTGACGCAGGAGCCATTAACATGACTTGCCAGGCAGAATGCTTTCAAAAGCATCACTGAAATGAGAACTGGACGTAATGTGTAGCTCGAGCTGGCTGTATAAACCTAAGGCAGATAACAGGTGCTGGAGTTTTTAAATTGCTTATAGTTGCATTGCAAAGAGGGATGTCTCATATTGTAGCGAATGGCTTGTGGTGGACTGATATGGATGTTTCAGTGGCTGACGCTGATAATTAGTGGGTGATGGTCTACGTAAGCAGTGACTGATTTGGAACATCAGTAGCATACAAATTAAGCTCCACACTTGACACTATGAACAGTAATTTATATGTTTGTAATAAACTGTCATTGTGTGGCACTAGAGGAGTAGTGTGGGAGAAGTGTAACCCTACTAATATAAGTACAAAAGCCTCTGAAGGAATGAATAAATTATTGACCTTGGATACTGGATAAATTGCGTTAGTTAATGAGTTTTAGGTCGATTTACAGTCCTAACTTAGGCTATATATATATAATAGTAGATGTAAGAGGATGAAATTGATGCGGTTGTGTTGTGATATTTCACTAAGTATCATATTTAAATTTAGTTATTTTACGTTTAAAGATTTCTGTATTCTTTTACTTTTGGCAATTCATTCATTCATATGTACTTTGACTGTGGCTCAGTGTTGGACTTCACAGCATTGCATAGGAAAAAGTTGATATAATTCATGTTACTTCAAAGTGATTTCATAAAGTCAGTCCTTTCATTGATGAAATAAAATGCAGTGTGCTGCAATATTTTGGCTGATTTCAGTAAAATCAGTCACAAGATCTTCTGATCTGCTGATATTAATCACTTTACATTTGACCTGCACTTGTAAAAACGAAACATTAATCTTATTTTTTGTTGCAGAATGACAGCCTTAACTGCTTTATTTTTATATTAATACAACACGTTAGCATTTTCTGCCCAGCAGTGTAAATTTTAGGCTTGTATAATTGCTTGGTGTCGCTCATTGCTCCTGATAAAGGTAGACCAGACAAGACTTTAGAGCTAATCTCACCTTTAAATGAAAAAAATATCTGTTTCCTCAGAAACATGCCTTAACCTTGCTCTCATTATCTTTTATTAGGCTTTAATCCATCTGCTTCCACACATCAGTGTCATGTTTCCACCAATGCTGCCCGGTTTAAAATACCACCTGTTTCTAAAGCTGCTAACCTGAATGGAAGAATGGAAAGGGTGTTAATAATCACAGGTGACCATGGATAAAGGTGTTATTTGCACCCCTTTTAATTGACGTCAAATTTGCATGTTTAGACAAAATGTTACTGCTGTGTCACAGAAACAGTATTAACTTTTTATCTGAATATTCAGAAGCTGAAATGAAATCATAAAAACATTTGCCAGGATTTGGCCTTCGGGTTGTTATGATTGCATGACGGTTTGTCTTCAGGGAATTTAATGCGTTTCCCTACAGTGCCCAGGCCTTGTAAAGGACTGGCCACCATCCATCTGTATCTAACCCCTGACAAGTCTCAGCCTGAGCTCAGGGTCTGGAGATTGTCAGCCCTGAGCAACAGATTTCTTTTGAACTCCGATTTCATTTGAAGAGATGAAAAGCAGATATTTTCACCTCTGCTTGCACTCTGTTTCAGATGTAAAAGAGCAGCGTTAGTGCTTTTCTACAAATTTTGTGCATATTTGTATCCATTTGGATTCAGTTTTTTTATAGGGAGTTTTAAGTGAAGGTAAAGTCAATAAATATATACATATATATATATAAATATATATATAAACATGATCAGTTATTGATCATAACATAAAAGTATTATTTGCTTATCAGTATTGGATAGAATTGGTGTATTACTGCATCTGAAATTGAATAGAATGGACTTTTTGCATCCTGCTGATTTCTAGAGGTAAGTAGGAAATATAGGTTACTATATTATCAACCATCTACCTTATATTCACTCCATGCAAAAAAGTAGCATGTTGAGTTGGTGTTTGTTAATAGATATTAAAGCAGGCCAGAGGTAAGAGGCTACAGTGACTAATTTCTCCTCCACCGCGGATAGAAGATGATCAGGGGGGTCATTTGTCGGGTGTAGTTTGATATGATGAAAGCTCCCAGGTTAGCTTTGGGACAGGTTCAGTTGAATGTCACTTTAGAATGAAATTGGCTCTGATCCGGATCATTAAGGGCAGTTTGGTTTGTGTGTGGCTGTCTGGAGTCTTTCTTTTCTTTCTTCTCTTTTGGCTTCAAGGCAACCTGGAGCGCCAGACAGACTTCTTCCTTTGATAGAAGCCCTTTCAGCCAAAATTAATTATCAAGCACAACGCTTGTGTGTGCCATCCGTTGCGTTAGTGTGTGTATGAACAGGCATCTGTCAACACGCTGCCTCCTCGGTTGCTTTCTTTTGCGCCTCTGCCAGAAACGGCACAATAGCAGAGTCTGGCGTGCTACGCTTTTAGTGTAGAATTGTCCTTGTATCTCTTGTTGGCTTAAGTGTCTTCGTCTGTGGTGTCTTTATTTAAAAATCCAGCACTTTTGCCTATATTTGAGCTGAACCACTTTTAGGGAATATAATGATTGAACTGTCTGCTGTTCATTGTTGAAGGGCATATCTGTGACACCCCCCTACCCTGCGAAGCCATAATGATATTTTAGTAATGCATTGCCTGGCATGGGGTAGTGGCGTGGGTTTATTAAGTTCTTCTCTGTGCCTAGAGCAGGAATCAAACACAGGGCTGTCAGAGAGTTCAAAGTGCTGGATACTTCACAAATGTGACAAATTCTAATACAAGCTGGAATTAATACAAGTATTATTCTTTTATAATAAAAAAACAAAACCAAACAAAAAAACAAGTAGATAATAATAATAATAATAATAATAATAATAA
>JAUMHE010000060.1:7207378-7218121 GCA_032359235.1 Enteromius mattozi | reverse complement strand
TATATATATGAATATGTGTGTGCTATTTTATTCTTTTCATTGTTTTGACCTCCTGCATCCTGGGTCTGTTTGAGGCTGCAGGAACTCTTGGCAATATCTCTCTCACTCTCTGTTCTTATGGGATTTGAAGGAAATGCTTTCTGCTCAGACCTTTTGTTCTCTTATTCCCTGATCTCGGACCCGCTTCCTCCCCACCCACATCTAACCTTAACTGTTACAGTATAAAACACCAAAGTTATATCACCGCAAAAAAAAGTTAATGTCTGTCATCTTTTGGTCTTAATCCAGTGTGTTGCCTTTTTTCTTGTAATTATTTGTGAAATTTACTAGCTGTTTTTTGTTTGTTTTTTTCTCCAGTGCATATCTGGGTCACCAAAAAAGTGGTATTAAAAAATAAATACATTTTGTAAAAAGAAAATATATGTATTTACTACTATTTATTTTCTACTTTGAGTTAATAGATTTAATATAATTTACTAATTTTGTTAATGAAATTAAATGCTTTGGAGTTGATTGTGACCTGCTTCGTGATTCTCACCCACTAATCAGTGTCGTTGGTCATGGCATTATATTCCTGTAGTTTTGACATCACTTCCTCCTGAGTGGTCATGTAAGGAAATACTGACAAACAAAACTGGAGAAAGCCAGCCATCATAAAAGCCTGTAGGAAAATCAGTTAGAATATTTAAACATAACACCATCTGAACAGCCTGTCATACCAGGCCAGACCAGACTGGCGGGTGCAGCCCAAGCTAGCCAAGACAGACCGCAGGCTAAGAACAAAGAACGAACCACCCTAAATTATAGATGGACTCAACAGCCTGATTAGGAGTTCATTACTGCTGCTTCTGCTGAGCTTCTAAAATCTGACACTGCTCTTTGTCCAACTTTTTGAGCTGTAATTTTAAGAGCCAAAATGATTGAAGCTGGAAGTGGACTAGGCTGTTAACGCCTCTGTTTGATGCCAATCATATTCAGCCTAACAGTGCAGTGGGCTCATGCGAGCGCTACTGTATTCTGTCTGTGTTTGCTGCCTCCCTTCTATTTGAATGAAGAGTTTTGCGGTTCTGATGGAGGCCCGGGGCGTTAGGGGCTCTAACTCTGTGTGTGTGTGTGTGTGTGTGGCTGGTTTAGCTGTAATTGTTGTGACCTAAATGATGGTAAACAGTGGCATTGCTGTCCACACAACCAGAGCCACACTCACACTGGCCTCTTTGTCCTTCTCTTCCCACCCCCTCTGACACACACACACACATACGGACCATTTGTAGCCCCATAAGGGCCTATAGAGAGCAGGATGGCCCCAGGCGGATGGGACTGGCATGGATTTCCCTCCTTCGGTGGAAACTGGGGGGCTCTGGGACAATGGCCACGTGACGCTCTTTGGCATCTTAGGAGCCGGATGAGGAAAGGGTCTTTTGTTTCTATTCTGCGTTTCCCAGTGTATTACATCACACATAAACTAATACACACGTGTGAGATGTTGTGGAAGCTGTGATTTAGATGCATGCTAATGTGCTTTCCAGAAAGCCTTTACTTATTCTTTCTGGATCGACTACTTCTCAAGATTTTCAACATATTTCTTCTTTTCTTTTTGACATTCATGTATTTATCTATCATGTATTTAGCTAGACATGGTTGACTAGTTGTTAGCGTTTTGTTGTATTTAATTTCAAATTAATTTTCTAAAACCCTCTTGGATGCATACTGATGTCTTGGCATGTTACTTTGCAATTCTTGCTGTTTTTTGAGTTGTTGTTGTTTTAAAGTTAAGTTGAGTTAAAAGCAGTTTAAACTTTTCTGGATGTATCTAGATGCATCCGTCTGTCCTCTTTTTTTTGTTTTGCTCACCTTGTGTTGTCCTGAATAGTCTGCACTGCACAAGCTGTTCCAAAACCTACCTAGACAGCATTTTAAGGCATCATAGTTACTCCCTCAAAGTGGTGGCTGTTCAACAAGTTCCACAAGTAATAATACAAAGATACATACTAATAATTTTACCCAATATTTGGGTGCTATACATTTTTATCCTTAGTATATCTTTAGACTATTATAGGGCCCTGATTCTGCGATTTCCATCTACATTTTCCACATCATGAAATCCAGTCATAAAAATTTACTGTATAATGAATTTACTGTATAACGCAGAGTGTTAGTTAAACTTTGGATTCATTAATGCAATGATTAATTTTCTAACTAAATTCTTTTTATTTAACTTACAATACATTTTTGGCAAATTGTATATATTGGTTTTAATTCATTTCAAGGAGTATACAAAAAAAATTTAATCCAGAAAATCAAAAAAACAACAACAAAAATTTGGAAAAAAATAAAACTGATTTCATATGGCCCTGCATTTAGCTTAGCGTCATTGTCTGTTGAAATCATTTGTTCTGTTTTTTCAAGATGCTGCCTGTTTAGTGCTAAATTATTTTAAAGTTTAGCCTTTGCTGTCTTCCAAGCAATTCTTTAGGATTTTAAACAGAGCCCGTGTGTGTTACAGTTGACCAGCAGGTGCAACCAAGCTGTAAATGTGCACAGTTTCTGTTTATCGTCAAGATTTTGAAGGTGTCTCACCCACAGACCAATAAAAGTTTATTTACTGAACACACAAACTTCTCACTACGTCACAGTGTGTGTTGGAGTTTCAGGTATTACCAGTGTGTGCAATACCTTGTGAAACCACCAAACAAATGTGCAAGACATTTGGTTTTTCGTGTCACTCGTGTTCAGAACAACATTTCTAGACTCTATTGATCTGACTGGAGGGCGATGATCCAACCAAAAATTAAAGTCATAAATAAGCAGACAAATAAATTTTTCAGACAGCCCAATAAAAGGCTGACAGTTTTATCCATTTACTGAATATAAACAGGGGCATAAAAACAATTGCAGTCACCCATCTGCGGGGCATCATCAGTCTGCGGTCTCCGCCGGTGCATTGATCAGGGTGAGCCGCATCAAAAGTGTTTGTTTTCACAACATCTCTCATTGCTGATTCATTATCAAGCGGTGGTTTGAGCAGGCAAATAACATTATAAATGACCCTAGGGGCATTGCAAGGATGTTTCGTGCTTATTAAACCACCACTTCATTAATCCAAAGTATTCAGTTTGTAAGTGTGTGGTTGTATGTATTATGTCAAAAAATGCAACATTTAGAATTTTTTTTTTATTATTAGTTTTATTTAACATTTTTCAGCTCTTACACAGCTCATATTATTATTAACCCTATAACCATATTTGAAACCTCTAAAATTATTTATTTGACTCCCCCCTGAATTTAATTTAGGTTAGGTCATTTTTAATGAATATTTTTAATGGATAATTTTTTATCATGTAAAAAAATCCATGTTTTTGTTAACTGTCCATGTTTTATTTTTTAATTATATTATAATTCAATCATCATTATTAGATTTTAATTAATTTATTTATTTTAAAGGCTCTTTTCAGATCATATTATTCATCCAGCATTGTTATTAGAGTAGCCTGCGAACACTAGAGCAGAAGATAAAGAAGCGGGAGATGCATTTATTAAGTGAACAGTCAGAGAGATCACGCTCTGCTTGTGAAGGCCTGGAGATTCCTAGAATTTGAGTAGAAAGGAGCTAATGCCTAGCAACCGCACCACAAAGGGTGGAGAGCTGTGGTCAAGTCTGTCTGCTGGAGCAATGAATACAAAAACCCAGAGGACGAGTAAAGTGAGAAAGCGAGAGCAAGAACTTGAGTCTGTTTAAATGTGATTTAGATGGATCACATGCATGATCTCAGCCTTTTAAATAGGTAAGTTACTTGCTTTTGATTTCATAATGCAGTTCAGAGACCATAAAACTGATTAAATGATGGCTGAGTTAGAAAATAAGACAGGCAGGGTTGACAGAGACAGATGTGTACTGTGGTAACCTGGGTCACAGCTGCAGCAACAAAACCGAATTATTCTCGTCTTCACTTTAAACCTTTGTGCCTTAGACCATGACGACCACAAAAACTCAGTCAACCTCAGCCAGACAACCTGGCCCCGGATCAGGAGTGCACACCTGAGCTCACTGGCACGTCGCTGTACTGTATCGGTGAGCTCTCATTAGCGTAGCCCATGTTGTCATTTACACACCCACGCCTGCCCTCAGATCTGAGGCATCGCAACCGTGTAATGAGACCAATGCAATGCAAAAACAACACCTGATACCAGGCCTTTTGCACACATGTGAAGGTCTTGAGTCTATCTGGGTTTAACGTTTAGATTAATTGTGTATATATGGGTAGTTGATGTATCAATGTGTCCTATGATGCGACAGAAAAAAATTAAAAATAAATAAAACCTCAAACATTGAAGATAAACCTCTCTCTTCATTTTTTTTTATTATTTGTTTTTTGTCAGCTACCTGCATATATAATTTGACATTTTTTAAAAAAAATTCTTCCACTATCCTAGGTTTTGCCCATTTGTCAGTAAGATTTTTACTCATTTAAAACACAATAAAATGTAATATTCTTCATTTTTCTTTAAATCAGAATAAGCATGTGGTATATACATATGCACACACACACACACTAGTTGTCCTAAAACCAAAATGCATTCTTGTCTAAGGAAAACAAGATGAACTTTTTTGATCCACTTCAAATGTTGACTAGTGTATATACTGAAAAAACTGCAAGTGAATATTCGTGTGCATATTGCTTTGGAATTGAGCTCATAAAATGAAAACAGGTCAGGTTTAATTGGTAGTGCACGGAAAATACAGGCCATTGTGTAATAAATGTTCTTGGATACAGGAAGAAGAACCCAGCTCCCATCTCAGTGGAATCTCTCGTAATGTTTAAAATTAGTTTCGTAGGAGATAGCACACATATTTCAGTTCAGGAAACCTGCGAAGAATTTATATTATTTAATTGGATAAATTGAAAAGATTTGGCATGCTTTTATGTGTAGCTCATTTCTGGTTGTTTAAAAGAGTTTTTCTGGTAATCCATGACTACTGTTTGGTTGAGTGTTGTTCGTGTGATTACCTTTTGTCTTTTGTTATGGTTTAAAATGTATTCCGTGGAAGTGCTGCCAGTTTTATTCATAGACAATAACAAAAATGGTCACATCCTGCAGGTGCACATCACTAGATGTATTAACGCTAATACACAATAGACATGTTGAGTCATTGAGGCTTTAAATTTTCCCATGAGGGCTATCCCGTCTCCTGTCTGTCCTCTAAGGGATTGAGCACAATGCAAGTTCATGAAGTATAACAACAATTATATTAATGTCCATACCAAGGGATAAAATTTTAGTTGTTTTATTTTTTTTATAAGCGTACATTACAATTTTGTCTTGTGCCACTTTTTAAATGTTCAAGCTTCATAAAATAACAGTTGAACCACTGATGTCACATGAACTATTTTACCTATGCCCCTACTACCTTTCTGGGCCTTGAAAGTGTCGGTTGCATTGTTGATCGAAAGCTCTGAGTTTTTGTTTTTGGGTGAACTATTATTTTAATAAAATAATACAATTGTTACAGCACTAATGATATATATATATATATATAAGGAATATCAACAATTTTTCTTCCAAGTTTTAATTGGAACAGAAAACCTTTGTTGTGCAGCAATTTTATTTTTTACCAAACAATAAAAAGAAATTTGAAAGTTTTCATTTGATCTGAATTTGAAGGTTAAAATTAAAAAATGAAATGCTGTATTACATTTGATAACTATTTTTTAATAATAAAGAAGTATTCAATCATTACATTTACAATAATCATTAACATAAGTCATCACATTGTTAAAGTTTTATGAGTTCAATTGTTTAGACATTGTTTTTGATTATTGAAAAAAATAATTAAACTCTTTAATCTGAGTCCAAAAAAAATACAACAGAAATTTTATAGGGCACTATTATAGTTTCAATCCTTTGTGTGAAAAGCTCTTTACACTAACTTTCCGAACATGCAGTAGCAGCAAAAATCTCAAATGAAAGCCGCTGATGAAACTGATGCGTGACTGAAGTCTGAACGGCTGCCGTCTGTGTAAGATGTGGGAGATTTGATTTTTCATGTTTGAGGTGTTGACAGCAGCTGCTCAAGTGTGAAGTCGTCTCTTCACGTAGAGTAAGTGGGTGTGAGAGTGTAGCACATTGACAGGTGTGCTAAAACTCTGATTTTAAAATCAGTAGGCCATCATTTGACACACACACATATAGGCTTTCTTTACTTTCTTTTGCTTTTTTAGGCTACGGATGCCATTTCATTGGAGTTTGAGGGCAGTTTTCCGCTAAGTTTGCAGTGTAATCCGTGTGTGTTTAGAGTTGTGTAAGAGGGCCACAGACTGATGGCCGGGGGGCAGTGCTACATCTCAGAGCTGCACGTCATGTGACATGAACACGCTCCCTAGAGAACAAACATGTGCCAGTCCGTATCAGATACGCCGTTGTGACGCGTAGATGTTTGTTTTTGAGATGTTAGAAGGTGCTTGTGGGAGCGTACTGATTCTAGCGTATGGCCGTTATGTTTTGTGTGTTTATATAATGTTCAAATAAGGGAGTTGGATGTCAAATGAGCAGCGTGCCCTCGCAGGCCTGTGGAAATTACCCTGATAAGGCCCTGTTTCCTGTTTCTGAAGCACTCAGACATCTCCATTAAAGGCCAAACTTGATAAACACCAGGTCTGGGAGAGAATGGAACTCTGAAGATCGGCAGCTAAGTCAGCAAGATTTGAGTTACTGGAAGTATAGGCTACACTCACACACATGCAATACAGGGTGGGCATTAACGCTAATACTCTGACTAGACAGAGGAAACAACAGTGACTTGCATTCCAGTTTGAAGATGAAGTGTGCACGAGTGTTGTTTTTATAACCTTGTTTTTCCTTTGTGTTTTGGTCACAGGTGCTGGAGAATCGGGGAAGAGCACCATCGTAAAACAGATGAAGTGAGTGAATGATGTTTTCTCGACTCAAAATCTCTTACTCTCTTTCAGACACATCTCTTAATGCCAGCTGTTGACGCTGGTGTGAATGATATGAGAGGGAACAGCTTCAACTCTAAAGTGAAAAAATGTCAAGAAAGAAATTTTCTTTCTCACAAACATATGCATATTCATTCTTATGAAACATTTGAAGGTTTTTCGCACTGTACTACTTCATAAAATTACACATACTCATACACAAACCACAGAGTACCAAGTCTAAATGTTTAGAATAATTAATTTCAGTGAGTCAGATTTAGTGAGTCATTTCAAAGGCTAGATTTTCAACTTGAACAGTTATTCAGGCAGCTAGACTGTTTAGTTTAAAGTGGCAGTATAACAGAAGTAGATTCAAATATTTGCTTTCACATTGTGATGTATATCCAAATGAAATGGGTTATTGGAGAAAAAAAAAAGGTAACACAGGGTCATAGTTCAATCTTTCATTCATTGATTGAATGGAAGCAGATCTGAATTCAAGCTTGAGATCAATTTGTAAGAAAGGGACTAGGTTTATGCAGCCAAAACGATTGAATAAGACGTGAAATATTTACCATTAAGTACATATTATTGCAGTTTCCAACAGAAATGAACTAGAGGCACTAAACGAGCACTTGTAATCATTTTCCTGCACAGTTATGATTTCAGCTCAATAAGTTTCACTTTCCGGAAGTAATAAACTTTCTCTGTAGCTCAGCTGACACAGACTTAAGATGCTGAACCCTTGGGTACAAATCCTGACTCGTGATGAAAGAGCTTGCTTGCGATTGCGTTTTTACATCCCATTTGCTTTTGTTCAAACTATAGGGTAGGTTTTAGGTGTAATGCACACACAATGTCAACAAACATTTCAAATCAGCATCACATAAAGGCTGTAATACACTACACAACTTTGAAAATCTAAACCCATTTTAAAAACACTAGGCATCATATACTTACCGACCAAAAATCATACACTACCAGACTTTTAAGCTGTTCTGATCACAACAAACTCATGCAGGAACGTGCACCTTGTTGCTTGGAGATGCATGAAAAATGAAAACAAATGTGTTTTAAGGCTGCGTTTATACTTGGCATTAACATGTGTCCTGTATCCAGATGTTGTTGACATACACATTGAAAAGACAAGTGTAAATGCGCTTGTGATCTGAATGTTATCCGATCTGTGTCCTGATGCACCAACCCACTATCATATCTCCCTCCTCTCTCTCTGAAGGCTGCCATTAGTCTGTAATATTTTTTTATGCCTAAAAACCATTTTCAAAAGAAAAAAACAATACTTTAGTTTGACTTTGCACCAGGGCCATTTTTAACCACAGCTTTTATTTTAGCATTATGTTTTCATGGCAACACATCAAAATTTGTAACATGCAAACATCACCTACCGCACATTGGAAGCTTGTGCTAACATGTTGTTGACATTTACTCTGAGTTTATAAGTGTGTTAGTGACATAAAAACATCATGTGGCTAAAACAAAATGTGCTAAAAACACTGTAGCCAGAATGATTGACAGCAGCTCATCCAGCGTGTCTCCATGTGGCGCGGAATCTGATCACATATCAGATACAGAAGCCACTGAATGTTGACAAGTGTAAACGCACCGTGTCCTGATATGCTAATGATCAGATCTGTGTGATCGGATCACGAAGATCGCATGTAATGCCAAGTGTACAGTACGGAGAGTATTCAGACCACCTTAAATTTTTCACTCTTTGTTATATTGCAGCCATTTGCTAAAATCAATTTCATTTTTTTCCTCATTAATGTACACACAGCACCCCATATTGACGGAAAAACACAGAATTGTTGACATTTTTGCAGATTTTAAAAAAAGAAAAACACATGGTCCTAAGTATTCAGACCCTTTGCTGTGACACTCATATATTTAACTCAGGTGCTGTCTATTTCTTCTGATCATCCTTGAGATGGTTCTACACCTTCATTTGAGTCCAGCTGTGTTGGATTATACTGATTGGACTTGATTAGGAAAGCCACACACCTGAATAAAAATTTAAGGGGGTCTAAATACTTTTCGTACCCACTGTAAACACAGCCTAAAATCTGAAAATATCAAATGTTTGATAACCTCCGACTGTATGGAATCAAAAAAGAATCCGGTTCTGTGACCATAATACATTTACCCAGTTTTCTGGGGAATATGCAGACTGGCTCTGACTGGCTTCTTCAACTAGCATCAACTTGTTCTGAGAATGCAAAATATATTTACATTGCATTATCAGTTGTATTCTAACATGTTTCAGAACTTAATGAAATGAGAAATTGTGCATGCGTTGTAAGCATATTTGAGTAGAGTATTTTTTGGGGGCCAGAAGTCGTCTCTAGACAGAGAGGGTTGCTTACCTAGACAGCATTTTTTAGCACAAATGTTACAAACATAACGCTGATGGCTAAAAGTTCTGTCTAGGTATGTGCCTGTGTGTCTCCCTCGTTCACATAAACAGCTGTTGATGTGCGTGTGTATGTAGTTGGGCCTCTGGCAGCAGTTAATACTGTTTATCTGACCTTGACCTCTGCTGCTCTTTTTACGCCTCCATTTCCCAAAGCAGTTTTACAATCTAATCACTCTGATGGAAAATGTTTTATACTCCATCTCATCACTAAATGCATCCTGACACACACACATTGACCTGGGCTGTAATCTCAGCATATATTGTGAAATAATTGAATTACATTATTATAAATTGACTCTAGCTGTTAGCTGTATCAGACAAGTTTACTTTTATTTTCATTTTAAAGGTGTTTTAAATGCCATCTTGGTGTCATATGAGTAATCCACAGTGAACTGGCTTTCTGGTTCTATCCTCAGAGATTTCTCTCTTAAAATCAATTCAATGGCTAAGTTCCATCCACTGCAAAAGCCTGTTTATATTAATACATTTTATATTACATCTGGACACTAAAGCCAGGCTTCGGGTTAAAACCTAATGTTCTTAGCTTTGCCTTTCGTGCAATCCTGAATTTATTCTGTTTTATTTATTTATTTATTTATTTATGCAATGTAATGTTTTACAATTTGTTTAATAAATAGAAAGTTTAAAAATTTCATTTATTTGAAAGAATTTAACAATGTAAAGGTTTTTACTGACACTCTTTAAAAAAACAATTAGTATAATACTGCTTTAAATTGGTGGTGTTTCCTCCAAAAAAACTTTTCGTTTAAATTGACTGCAATTTTGCTTTGGTTTTTCTCAGCAAAAAATAAATATCACACATTTTCACATGATTTACTAAATTTACCCACTAAAATGTCATTCAATGTAACAATCCTGTGACATATTTACAACAAAAATCAATTTGATACATTAAAAGATGAATACTTTCACCCCAAATACTAATTAGTTTTAATTATATATTTTTTCAATTTGCCACAATCCTAGTTTTTGCCCTAATTTAAAACACAATTAGATTTAATATGCTTCCTTATTTTATATATTTTAATATGTACAAGTCAGAATAAGCATGTTATTCTTTTTTTTTTTTTTATATATATATATATATATATATAAATCTTGTTAATCTGAATGACAGTGTAACATTATTTCAGCCAAATTTTGATATATTATTCTTTAAACCCTCATTTGAAACCTTGAAAATAGACACTTTATTTACATTTAATGTGCTTTCTATGGACTTAAAATCACTTTTGTGAATTTCTTTTAATGCGTCTTTGTTGTCTTTGACCCTTATACACATATACAGTGCCCTCCACTAATATTGGCACCCTTGGTAAATCTGAGCAAAAGTGGCTGTGAAAATAAATCTGCATT
>JAUMHE010000060.1:7171017-7195935 GCA_032359235.1 Enteromius mattozi | reverse complement strand
TCAAATCCAGATCTACCAACATATTTGTTTAGAACTGTTAGGTTTGCATCAAGCAAAAAGCAAACCTAACAGTTCTAAACAAATATGTTGGTAGATCTGGATTTGAGAGGACAACAGGGGCTGGACATTTTCACTAGACAAAGCCTTATGGATTATGGACTGTGTTGGCCAGAAGTAACAATTTAAAGTTATGTCCCATCATGCAGGGTTGTGCATTAGACATCAATCTAACACAGGTGGCTTTACTGATATCAATCAACTGGAAGAGGTCATTTTGATGATCATTATAAATGTACTGTTCTCGCTTTTTCTCAGATATTGTGTGCCTCTCCTGCTGTTTTCTCATTGTGCTTTGTATATCCCCTCTCAACAAGGTGCCAACAACTACGACGAGGCGGCCGAGTACATTCGCACCAAGTTTGAAGACCTGAACAAGAAGAAAGAAACGAAGGAAATTTATCCTCACTTCACCTGTGCCACAGACACGAAGAACGTGCAGTTCGTTTTCGACGCTGTCACCGACGTCATCATCAAAAACAACCTGAAGGACTGTGGGCTCTTCTAGAGCACAAAAACAGGAAGATGAGTCGAGGTACGAGCAAACTGATTACTGAAACTAACTGGACTCGTTTGGTTTCCACACTGCATGCAACTGATTTCTCTTCCTCTTTCAGATTACTTGAACTGTTTTGATGACCAGAGGAAGTAGGGGTGGAATATGTACTGGCCAACCACAACTCCTGCTTCCACATGATGGGGCCCGACACAATTTCAATGATTGCCAACGACCTTATCCTCTGTTCTGCCTCCCGTCCCTGTCCAAGTGTTGTGTTTGCCATTTAATACCTGTATTAACTCCTTGGGCTATGACCACAAATCACCAATTGTCCATTTTTGTTGTCTCTCTTCTTTTCTTTTCTTTTCTTCTTTTTTTTTTTTTTTTTGGAGAAAAAGCAGAGGCAATTTTTTTACATGATGCTTTTATTTTAATGTAGGCAATCTGATGTGCAGATTTTATTAAACTTGCGTAATGCTTATTTTTTAAACAACCAGCAGGCATTGAAAATAGAGAATGATTGAAAAAGGAAAGCGTTTTTTTTTGTTTGTTTTTTTACGATGTTTACATGATGTCCTTGTTGATAGCAAATTCGAAAGTTGTCCTGCATGATAGAACATAGCAAATATATCAATATAAGTAATCAGTTCACATCAGCGTAACATTCCTTTTTAAGATTAAATTTTAAAAGAACAAAAAAAAACAACAAAAAGCACAAAAAAAGCTTCACAAATGGGGAAACGAACTGCTAAAATGTAACTGATATTTAAGTATGTACGTAACAGTATCTAACGATCTTTTTTCTTCTCTTCTATCTTCCTGTTGCTCTTTCTAGCATTCTGTTTGTGCCTTGACTTCCGTTTACAATGGACTTTATTTTCCCCCAAGTTGTCCTACTGTACGTAAACATTTCTTTGCCAGAATTTTCACATGTAAGAATAAATAGTAATTAATAATGGAAATCTAATTGATAAAAAGGGTAGTGTTTTTTTTTTCTTTCTCTTTCTTTTTTTGGTAAAGATTAAATTCTTTTGAAAGTCCTATATAATGATTTAATTTAAATAAAAGTTCATTCACTAGATAAAGCTCTGCCAGCTGTTTTTTTTATTTCAAGTGTACTTTTTTGGAGGTTAATAAGTTCACATCAGTGGCTGAATAATGAATTTAATATCCAATTGCAGTAATTAAATACACATTTAAGGCCTTGCTGTAGGGCATCAACTGGAACATTTTCTAATTTTAGCGTATTGTACTTGGCTGATTTCGGCTATCCATTACCTGGAGAGGTCTGTAAGAACATTAACTAACTCAATTATTTAAGAACATCACTATTAATTTCTTTTCTGAGATCAAATCGGAGGAAGACTAACCAACGGTGTTTCCCTGTTGCTGGATTAAACAATTCCAGCTAAAAGACATCAGAAAATCATCTCTGGTCAATTAATCATCACGCTCAGAACAAATGCTTCTCAAAATTATAATTACATTCATTTGGAAACATCTCACGCACACCGTAATCTAACCTAGGTCTTGAGCTTTTCCATTAAACCCCTAGAATGAAAAGAACTAAAAGTATCTTTTTTTGTTTTAGTTCTGAAGTAATTTAGGTTTTGGAGAGTCAAAGATATGTTCTTTAGTATGCTATCTTTCGAAAGACTGACACCGCCATCTAGTGACTGCTTCGTGAAAGGATACATTACACTTCAGTGAGCTTAGAAATTTACAGTTTTAAACTAAATCTAGGCTACATAAACTTACATCTTATAAACTAACCTATGTCGCACTTTGCCATTCTCACCTAATACTGATGGACCTTCACCATAAGCATATGTGCTGAAAAGATATAAATAAATAAAAAGTGAGAGAAAATGTTTGCATTCCACTGTGCTGCTTTCCATTGTTTTTCTATGCAAAAGTGCACTAGATGATTTAGTGTCTTGTTTAAACTCTAAAACACATTCTGTGTATATGGCTGCTAAAGCAATATTGAAAACACGCATAAGGATTTTGTATGGCAACACAGATGTGTCATACTCCGAATACAGCCCAAATGAGCAGCGGAAGAGCTGAACTGAACCAAACCAGGGCTTTGGATCCCAGAACTCGCTCAATACCATTACACCTGTCTGGAGAGAACAGACACATCAACTCAGGTACATGCATCTGTACTATAAGAGATGGTGAGTGCCAGTTATTGCTAAACAATATATATTGATTAGACTGGAGTGATAGGAGATGGTCACTATGGAGGTTTTAGATGTCAGAGCGTTCATTTGGAAATGGTCCACAACAGCACTTTTGAGAACATAATGGTGAATAGTTGATGTTTAGCTGTTGGAGTTATAATAGAGATCATGATGTTACCGTTGGTGATGGTGGCAGGAGGTGGTCTCTGTCAGGGTCTGTGCAGTTGAGGGTGATCATGAGAACTCCAGACACAAGGGTGGAGAAAAAGGATGGATGTATTTAAGAGTGGGTCACACACTGGAGATTTACCATTTATATTCTACAGCAAAAGATAAAGAGTTTGTTTTAATGTTTGACATTTGACTTTTTAATAAATGCAAAAATACTGTGAAAATGTTTTGAGGATGTTTTTGTTTACAATATAATATTTTAATAAATTGATACTTTGTTTGTTTACTTCAGTACCATAGCAATTTGTAATACATGTGTGATACATTTAAAAAAATGTTTTATTAACTTTTTTATTATATTAACTTTGTATCAGCAGTAAAATCTGGACTCGAGTTGTTAAACAGTGGTTTACACTTTAAAGCTTCAAGCATTATAATAAGTTAGTTTTATCTAAATGCTTATCTTAATTTAGCAGCATAACGTTGCCTGACCTCAACTCGTACGGTGATGTCATTAGCTCCAGTCTGTTGGTTAGTGCTGTCCACATCCTGGTCAAAATACTGCTTTTTTCTCCAAATCTAGTTCTGGGTTCTGACAAAACAGGAATGATGCAACTGGAAAATGTAATTATTGCGGTGGGCAATTGAAATAATCGTTTAAAATGATGTTTTAAGTATAATGGACCATTTATGAGCGTTTAAGTTGGAATGATCCACATGATCTCACCTCGGACTGGATCAATGGTGAAACCTGAGTCTCCTCAGGAGATGCCTGAGATAGGCAGCTGGGATTTAAAGGGCCAGTCTCAATCCACTGCTTTCACCACACCTATGATGTTTCACGATGGGCATCTCAAGTTAAGTCAAATCAAGCTTTACTGTCATTCTGCTGCATATGTGGACATATAGTGGAGCGAAATGTTGTGTCTCGCAGGACCACTGTGCTACATACCAGCTAAACATAAATTTAAACATACAACAATACAAGTATAAGAAAAACAATAGAGCTACACAACAGTTAACCATCTGACTATACATATACTATAACTACTATACATAGTTGACTAAACATACCCAAACTAAGACAGTACAAACACTTACAAGCAAGTGAGGTATTTGTACATGAAATCTGAGGGGGAGCTAACAATATGAATGATTTTTACATTTTACAATATATAAGTAATCTCCTGCAGATCTGGAGCAGGTTAAATAAATGAAAACACAAGTGTAATTTTTGGATGAACTACTAAATTGAGGCAGAAAATATGATGTTGAGGTTCCACTCGGCCCTCAGACACACTAAAGGCTCAGATCAACTCAAGAGTCTGGGCTAATGATCTGTCTGTTTCCAAATCCAGATTATATGCTGTCATGGTGACGCCATCTAAACATTAAATCAAAAAGAATGAAAAAATGTGTTGTTCTCAGCACGTCACAAGAGGGAGACAGATCTTCTCCTTACCTTGTCCTGTTGTGTAAGGGATGTGATAGACATGTAGAAGGCAGAGGAAATGTTTGGATTGGCTTGAACAGGTGCCATAAAAACAAAACATTGTATTCTCAAAGATAGACACATTCTGGATGGAAAAAGTATGATAGGCTACTGTTATCTAAATCCAATCCAAGTAGTCCAATAGAAATGTCTTATTAAATTAGATATTGCAATTAATATACTTGTTATGCATTAAAAAGAAAGTCAAAGGAATACCCTCACAACCTTCATAGCCTACTATTTACCTTTACTACCACAGATATGGAAACCTTTAAAAAAAATGTTTAGACCTATATAAGAAATAACACTTTTTTTTATATTGGACTATACATCCATATTAAATACAAATACTACCAAATATAATATTCATTGGTTGATATACTGATAAAACCTATTGCTGGATAAAGAGTATATAAAGGGATAAGAGGAAGACGTAACAAACATTGTTATCCCATATATTTCTGTTTAGAAAGTGCAGGTAAAGTGGAAATGAATTTCTTTCTTGGTGAACTTGGAGATTGACAAATATATTTGTTTTATGCTGCTTTGATTGCTTGAAAGTGTGAATTACTAGCACTACAAACGTGTCGACATGAAGCAGTTTAAAAGCCAATCTGGTCCAGCCAAACTTTGGAAACTGATTGTAGACTTGCAGGTTACTGTTATCATAAACACTATAAATTTAAGCAGTGTTTGTTGGTTCTGTTTGGTGAAGGCAAATAAAGTAATGAATCTTGAAAACATGCCCAGGTTACTGACAGAACATGTGCTTAGCACAGTAACCTCGTACATTAAAGTTGAACACTTCAGGAAGATCACCCAAACAGCCTGGGTGAAGTGGCCGTCGTTAATCACAATGGGTGGGATTGCACGTTTAGTTAACAGCTCACACTTTTTCCTATATGTAAATTGGATTGCCACATTTCAGCTTTGTATTACAAAAGGATCAGCGTTATTGTTCAGTCATGTTTTTGTGTGAGCCTCAGTCCACACACCTCTAATATAATGTGATGTGTCACAGATTAGGATGAAAGAAAAGTAAAGAATGGAGACGTGAATGGAGATGGGAAGGTTTTACTCTAATTACAATAAACACCTGGACAGTGCCATCAAACCTCATGTGAATTTCAATTGTTAGGAAAATAGTGTTTTTTGAGTTCAGTTAATTTCTGAAACAACTGTGCTATGTTCAATGGCTCTTGAATTTTTTCTTTTTTTGTATAATTTTTTTTTGTTTGTTTTTCAGACAAAGTTGCAGCGTTTTCTCCGACCGCCAGAGAGCGCTGCTCAACGCTTCGTCTCATTATTAGTCACACGTTGAACTTTATCAGGTAACATTTTATGTTGATAACAGGTAAATGAATGTAATTTTCGAACAGCGGTGTATCTTTACTGTATTAAAATTTAAAATAAAGATGGTAAAATGTATAAATTCAGTTTTAAGCATACATAACTATTATTGACAAATGAACATCAATGAACAATTACTTGTGACTGTTGTATTGTTCGCCCTTTAACATTTTACACATTTTACAGACACTTCGACGTCTCTCCACCTTTATCACGAATATCACAAAGAACAGTAATTAATTATTATTTACAATTTCTGTTTTTTACAATTTTTCTGTGAAGCTCATTGTATAAAGCACTAGAGATACAAGTGACTTGATAGATAGATAGATAGATAGATAGGTTGCAGACAGTTATTGAACTGGATATTGCCTGTGATAGTTTTGAATAATACTCATAATTTGAGAGACAGTGGAAACGAGCGCTCAGATTTCATTCAAGCTGTGATTGGCTCCTGCTGAGATGATTTGATTGGATGGCGCCGCGATGCTGCGCTGTGATTGGTTGAGACGCGCATGCTGGAATGACACAGACGCACATATGCGCTTGTCTGCAGTGAGGGGCTCATGATCTGGAGTTTGAGTCACTAGAGCCACATCTGCACAGCCTGGATTGTACTGAAGACTTTTTCCACCCCAAAACAAATGTAAGTGCAGGTCCTGATTCTACATTTCACCATGCTTGATTTTTATCTGGTAAAAGTTACTCATGTCTTATTCAAATGCAAAAAAGCTACTCATTTATATTGTTTTATTGTACTTTTGCAAAATGTTTCATAAAGCGTTTATTTCTATTTCAGGAGTATCTAAATTACTGGAATTGACTGTCATCGTTCCAAAATCATGGTAAGCGTCCTTCCAAATCATCATCTGGCCACACTCATTAGGGCTTTTAATTACCATAGATTGTTTACTCAGTAAAACCACACTGATTGGACATCACTATACAGTGTGTGCTGCAAAGGATTAGTTCCTGTGAAGAAATGTCCGTTGCTGAAATTTCAGCATATGGGATGGCATCTGTAGCCCATGCCAATCTGTGCATAGAAATAATAGCAGTCACTCAACTCTGTGTGTATGCTACTATTGCTGCAAGCATGTGATTATTATGCTTATTTTTTTTAAATAACTCATGCCAGTTCTTTATCAGTTAAAATGGCAGGAATTTTTACCAAAAGGGGAAGATTTTTGTGTTCAAACAATCATGCATTATACTTTTCATTAAGATATCCAGACAAATAAAACTGGATTAGGCTCTTTTTATTATTGTACTGTCTTTATTTGTGATGAGTTATTAGAAATGAAAATGCATTTGGGTTTTGGGTTTATTTCTCAGTTGCATAGATAATGAATAGTGAACACTAAGACTCATGCAATCTGATTTTCTTTAATGGAACCAAGTATTTGATTTTTCTAGCTTTTAATGCCTATGAACCAGAGCTTCACTCTTAAATGCAAAAAATAGTTTGTATCAAAATTGCTATTGACTTACTTTGCCTCTTTCAAACGAGTAAGCTATTGGTCTTCCGGTTTTTTGATTATGATTTGTGTGTATGTTTGTGTACATGCATTAGGACAGCATGGATAATAGGTGTGGTAATTACTCTATTGAAAAGAAGTGTTCCAGGTGTGGCTAGTAGCAGGTTTATTCTAACTGATTTTGATGTGAAGGTAGTAGTCATCCATCCTTTTGATAGCAGGGCGTGAGTGTGTCCACATGATGTGCATTCATCGGTTGTTCAGTTGCCCTCTACCTAGAATAGAGTGGTTTTTCAGCTCCTCCAGACAAATAGAGCCATGCCCTCTCTAACAGAGCTCATGCAGGTCCAAGCCTGTCTAAGGAGCACGATTAGTCAATCTAAGGAAAACAAAATCAAAGGGAGGGTGTCCCAAATTTTATATACTGTAAATGTTTTTTTGTATTTGGTAATTATTGTTTAATCTCAATTAATATTTATATGTATAACAAGAAGAATATCTTTTTTTATGTATTAAGCTTATATTCATATATTATATTCTCCAAAACATATACATATATATATATATATATATATATTTGAATTTGTTATATGCATATATATTCTAAAAGTAAATGCAGATATGTATTTTTTTCCAAAATAATTTGATATTTATTAAGATATTTTTATAATAATTATATTTAATAGTTTTATGAAATTTGTAACAATTATTTTTAATTTATAAAATAATACATTTTTAAAATGTAGTACAATTTTAAATTGTATTATGTATTACAAATTTTATTTACTGTAGATGGTTTTTGTATTTTGTAATTATTGCTTAATCGTAATTAATATTATTATGAATAACAAGAAAAATATTTTTTTGAATGTATTAACGTTATATCGATGTACATATGTATATTAAAATTAAATGCAGATAATGTATTCTTTCAAATGTAGTGCAAATTAATTCGTTTTTATTATGAAATTTTATGAAGTAACTATATATATATAGTAGTTTTATTAAAATGTGTAATAATATATTTTTAATTTATAAAACAATTTTTCAAATCTAGTAAAAAATAATTTAATGCTATTTTATTTCAAGTGTAGTACCAATGTGTGTTTTAGCTGATATTTTGCACCCAGTCTTACCTGTCTTTCTGTCCTTTTGCAGTTGTGTCTGCAGGAATCAGGTGACTGTCTGGGGGAACAGATGCGTTATATGATGCGATCCCTGCAGGATCTCAAGCATTTGCGGCGGAGCTGCGCAGCGCCCCCTATCGGTCCTCCAGTGAGGTTGCGTGCTTGTAAGCAGCTGATAGCCCAACGGGAACGGCGAGCACGGTTGAGGATCAGCGACGCCAGTGAAGCAAGCAGCTACGACTCTGCCTGTTGTCTGTCCAGCTCTTTGGAAGAAGAGGACTCTGCGAGCAGCCCGTCTGCTGTCAGCTCACAGAGCAGCGAGCGGAGTCTGGAGTTTGATTCGGGATACTCTGAGGCCTCCTGGCAGGATGAAGGTGTGGTGTTACGGCGCACCAAAAACATCCGAGTATCTTCGTCCGCGTGTCTTCGCACCAACCAGCCTCCTAACAACAAAGTGCGTCCCAAGTCCACCTCTGATGCTTGCCTAGAAAGCTGGACATCGTTTGAGACCACAAGTGACCCTGACGACTGGACTAATTCACTTCTGACACGAGGACGTAACCGGCAGCCGCTGGTGCTGGGAGACAACAGTTTTGCTGATCTCATTCAGAACTGGATGGACTTACCGGAATGCCCGGAACAGATGGAACAAAAGCACAGTTCTGGACGCAGTTTCGCCAAAGACTTCTTGGTAAACGTCAAACGGAGGATAGCTGGGATTTCACGGAGCACTGATGGGAGAAGAAAGTCATCAGATGTTACAAAACTCTGCAAATCAATTGTTGCTCCCAAACGATTTTCTTGCCAAGTTGACGTACAGCACAAAACGCCGTTCTTCTATAAATCCCACACGGGTCTGAACGAACTGGACACAGATTTCTACCAGTTTACGGCATTAATGAAATCTGGAAGCAGAATGCCTATTGTCTGCAATGACATTATTGGGTACATTTGATTATGTTTGTGACAATATTAACTCTGACTGAGTGGACAACATCTCCGGGAGAGACTAATTATTTTTTTAAGAAAACTCTGTTTATAATCCTGTGTAAAATGCAAATAAAAACATAAAAAAATCATATTGGTCATTGAATTGCTTTTGGTGGGAGCCTAACTGAAACTCTCGAAATGAAATTCATGCAACTAAAAAAATTAAGAGATTATGTTTGCTCAGGCTGTCATTATCACAAAATAAACCCAGCCAGGGTGAACAGGGCCCAGACATGAGGAGAAAGGGTCCTTAATCACCATTAAAGGGTTTATTTTGTGATAATGACAGGTTAATGTAATGCGTCAAGCTGTTTTAACACAAACACACTACTGGTGTGATAATAAAGACATTTCTAAAGTTACGAATGATTTCTATTTTAAATAATTTATGTTCTTTTGAACACTTGCAAGCATTAAAAATATATATTATAAGCATGTTTTTGAATGTGCTGTGTCTGTACTTGAACAGTTCATGTTATTATAAACAGCTGAAATTATTTTTAGAAGCTTACAGCTCTGGACAGGAACGCGGTGTTCCTTGGAATACGAGTTCTTGCTTTTTGGTGTCTCTGGAGGGGAAAATGAAGTTGTGCAGAAAGCTTTTTAGTGATGGCAAAGAGGCTGTATATTTTAGATGGCCCTGGCAGTGTGTGTTAAATGAGGTAACCCTGCTTGCGTCCCTTTACGACCGCATGGGGAAATATTTGCAGCAGCTGGATAGAGGGTGAGGACGTTGACTTTAGCTTCATTAGAGTGCCTCAGTTATCATCCTGCAACACCGCAACTTGTGTAAACTCATATGATTAGGACTTATTAATCATTTTCGGATTGTCTTGCAGTCACAGATTGTGACCACAGAGTCATAAAAGATAATAAAACACTACACACAGTGAAAGCTGTTCTTAGTTAATGAACCGAGATAATAACAGGAATTAATGACAAATGCATAACGGCCTGCTGTACTGACCTCAGACCAGCCAAACAGACATACTGTAAGAGGAAAGAGAAATACAAAGTATGTTGTTTATCTTGGCCTTCGTGTGGAGAAAAGTGAATTATTGCGCCAGTAAAAACAGGTCTTATCCCTAAACAGTCTTAAGTTACTGTGCTTATAAAAAACACTTTATATTTAAGGCTTTTTCTTTTTCCATTTAAGTTACATGGAACAGATGGACTGAGTTGTTGGTGTACAAGTGGAAACAGGGGATTGCACTTAGTGCTTAGAGAGGAATAGAGAGGAACGTGTGCCTTGTCAGATGTTTTAAAAATATCCAGGAGCCTCGTGTCTCACTCCTTTGGGAGAATTTTGGCAGCGTGGCTTCAAAATATGCCTGAAATGATTCAAATTACTTAAAGAGAAAAACAAAAAACTCATAATAGAGCCAGGACAATTTGAGTTTTTCATGTTTATGCATGGAAAAATCAGCAGTGTTTGCATAATGTTAGTAGAACATTTCCTTAATGTTATCTGCAATTGATAAACGTTTTAAAAACGTTAGGATAAAAACGTTATCATTGTGTTGTTGGTGGAACATTTTAAAAATGTTAGCATTAGAAACGTTATCATTTCATTGTTGGTGAAACGTTCTAAAAACATTAGTATTAGAAACATTATCATTGAGTTGTTAATGGAACATTCTAAAAATGTTAGGATAAAAACATTATCATTGCGTTGTTAGTGGAATGTTCTAAAAAACTTTTTATTAATGTTCTTATAACCAAACAATAACGTTAAAACAACGTCTAAAAAAACTGGACGTTTTGAATGTTCTAAGAATGTTCTATAACTTAATGGGAATGTTAGAAAAACATTCTCAGAACATTAATATAATGAGGAATGAAACGTTTTAATAACACTTTAAATAACGTTCTTAGAACATTAATATAACAAGAGACTAAAATGTTCTAAAACGTTTTGAATAACTTTCTTATAATCAAACAAGAACGTTAACACGTCTAAAAAACTGGATGTTTTGAATGTTCTAAGAACGTTTAAACAGTAACGTTTTTATAACTTAATGGGAACATTTTTAAAAGGTAAAATTGTTAGCTGGGACAATCATATAGTTCTATTGCAAAAGGGACAAATAAGCCCTAATATCTCTATTTAACTACGTTAAACTATGCGTGTCCTTTATATACAGCTGTATTCACCGGCATTTGCACACTTGTCTACTGCTTGTTTCTACCAGAGTCTTAAGATGTCACCACATTTATTTAGTTGTAAAGACTGAAATGTGAAACGTTGGTATTGTAAGATTCCTCACATGCATGAAAGCTCTATCCACTGGTGCTGGTGTTTGTATTTGAAACCTGTAGTACAAAAGCAAGCGTTGAATGTGTGCCAGCCTTTACAACATGTAAGTGTGTGTGTAATTGAAGTAAACGTGTAAGTGTGTGAGGATGCCAGATGTCAGTGCTTTCAGACTGTGTGCTGCGGGTCAGCCATTCTACAAGTCATCCCAGACCAGATGCACAGAAACACAATCATCACCTCTGTCTGCGTTTGCAAACACCGTTGAGAAGCTCCCAGTGCCTTCTCAAATACGTCTTAAATAAACAACAGCACATGACTGCCACTATCACTGTGTGTTAACCACAATATGACTTTATAATAAAACATTTGGGGGGCAACATCTGCCCTTTCCATTTTGTAAACATGCTTTGAATTCTTAGTGCAGGTTGAGAGACGTTGTCCTAATTGGACACACTGTAAGCATCTACAATAGAAACGTAGGCTCTGGTGGTCATATACATTTACAATAGAGTCTGAAGTGGAATGGAGAAATGGACAAGTGATGTGCCACATGCCAGCAGCCCCCAATCAGCATCTTTACAACCTCCAATGATGCACTGATGTCACTTTAGACTGACGTCCAAGTGTCAACGCCTCTGTCAAGGGGGCAGTTAACCTTAAATAGCAAATCCCTGCATAAGAGTCTGCTTGTCTATTTAGTACAACTCCGTTTAGTAAATTAATTGGTTTATGAAACATTTAATAGATGAACAGAATCAAGGAAGCTTAAACATAAAAGGGAAGTGTGGCTTAAAAAGTGAGGGAAAATCCCTGTTCTAGTCTAACGGGTATTGATTTTGTTACCCATTTCAGTACACAAAGGAATTTGTGGGCGTTTTTCCACAATTCCCTTGAAACTGGAAAAGTAAGCCTGAAGACTGTAGCGATGCGCCCAGGAAATGTCATCAAACTCCTTTTTGGAAGGCTGAGACATTTCCAAAGAACGTGACTGGTGAAATAGGGTGAATTAAAAGCAAGGAAGAAAACGTGTTCAGACTCATCAGCTAATGCTTGTTGTCTGTGTATACGCCGGCTGCTGTTCTTCAAAAGAAAACTCCTATTTTTTGTGTGTGCCTTTTCTGCGCATACACCTCCAGTCATCCCCCTCATCAGAAGCGGAGTTCACCTCTTGAATTAGTACCCTGCTCTATTATACTAGCCAGTCATCCAGTCGCTAATGGCCTGGCATGTCAGGAAAATGTTAATGCACACATTAGCACTTTGTGTGTTTGTGTGTGTGTGTGTGAACGTGCAGATGTGTACGATAGTGCTTTTACATGTTCTTCAGTGCCTAATTGGACATCAGTGCTTTTTGGGCTCACTCAAATTGTATTCGCTATATAAAAGCCTAAAAACACACACACGCACATCTGTATGTTCATATTAGCAAGATGTGGGCTACATTTTGAAAGGAGAAAGCACTATACTAATACACTGCAATTATGTCATTATATTGAGAGCAGTAATGCATCTCGGAGGTGAACTGAAATGTGCACAGGCAGGCTGTCATAGACATGCACATTTATACATTTTATTTTATGAAATGTAATAAAATGGAGAAAATACAGTTTACTTGTTGAGTGCTAAATTGTTACATTTCATTGTACTGTGGAAAATAAATGAGCAGGAATGTGACGGGATAGATAATGTGAAGATACTGAACAGGATCTGTTGGCAAGGCGTTCTAAGTGAGTTTGATTTGTTTATTGTTAATTGTCCATTTTGTTTGCAATATGATGTATGATGCACTGTTGCTATTTATTATACTGATTTTTTAAATAAATAACAAGAACAAGAAAGTGATGGCTTTTATTGGTAAAAAATAAAATAGCTTAAAATTATTAATTTAGCAAATGCTGCAATTATGAATGTCTTCAAAGTAAAAGACATTATTTTTACTACCAGTGCATAGCAATATATAAATATTAGCTACAATCGTCCATTTCTAATTATTACACAAGTAGTCACTTTTTTAAAATAAAGGTGCTAGGTATTTATGGTATTTCTTGAAATGTTCTTTCTGTCTCTCTCTTGCACACACACGTCAAATCATCTGCCGGTTTTCGAACCCAGGTGAATGTGATGAATGCCCATCTCTCTGCAGGACCTCTGGGTAAACAGAGTGGATTCTGGGTAAACAAGAATCATTCAGGATGAAGACCACAGCTGTCACTCTGAGGTCAATCCCTCCCCTTAATAGAGATCTACCTTCTGCTGAGAAAAGAACATTTATTTGCTCGTGACATGATTTGAACATATTTGAACTACACTGCTTAAATATACTGTGAGCAAAACTGTGTTTTCTTAGACATTCTAATTAAGTATGACTCTCATTGATCACATTTAACCACAATAACAGTCATCATAATAATATGTCCTGTTTGATGTCAAAGCAACGCTTCTGATTTTCCATATCCATTGTAGGTGTATTCGAAGCCTCATCTGGAACCCAATGCTGATGTTCATTAGAAAGAAACAGGCCTAAAGGCAGATCTGGCAGCATATCCCACGAGGCTTTGCAGCGCTGCTCATGAGTTCTCATGGTCATGAGGAAGGCCAAACATGGCCTTCAGGGTCACAGGCCATTTCCCTTTGCTGGCCAAACATGATCTTTCACAGGCCAATAATAAATTGTTAAACACAATGACAGACTCTGCTATGAAGTTGTAATACTCACAAACCGTGGTTTATTTTTCTTACCTTTGAGAATGTAAATCTGGGTTAGGGTTGATCTGCAGGGTTAACTGTGTGAATGTTGCATTGTTTTAATTCACATTCAGAGAGGAGTTTGGTGTGCTGTTTTAGATCAGTCTCACCATGCTGCTGGAGTATACAAATATCATATATTTGTGAATGTATCACATTATATGAATGTTAAAAACTGCTTAAAAAACCCCCCAAAAAACAATAAAACCCCAATAGAAATCATCACAGAAATTCAAATAGTTTACATTAAAATACCATAACGAACCATTAACTTTTGCCAGTAAAACCATAACTAAATTCCTTTTAGTAGTATGTTTTGGGCGTTTTATGTCATAACATCATATAACGTCCCACCAATAGATTCCATTATACTTTCTATTAAAGTCAATACAATTCCAATTATAAGCATAAAATCCATTACATTTTCTGTTGTGTTCTGGATAGGGTTCTATTGTAATTTTCAGCAGGGTTAATATGCAAATCTTTAACAGTCTGAAAAATAGTTTATTTATTTAAATAAACTATTTATTAAAATAACAGTTTATTTATTTAAATTTATTATTGTGTTTTTGATTTTTATTTTATTCTTCTTGTGTTGTTGTTGTCTCTGTGTACTGGTAGCTGTGACACCAAAACAAATTCCTTGTATGTGCAAACATACTTGGCAATCAAGCTCTTTCTGATTCTGATAAAGCTCTTTCTGATAACGGGAAAAAATTGTTCTATTTATATCCACTATTTATTTATTTATTTATTTTTTTTTTTTTAATTGTAACCAATCACATTGATCGCATGAATGGATAGTAAGATGTTCTGTAAAAAGCCACTGTTTTTATTTTATTTTATTGAAAAGCCACAACGATTAAATTATTGCTTAATTAAAATACATAAACTAGAACTTCAATGATAAACTAGGGCCATCACTGATAAAGGTTAAAGGGTTAGTTCACCCAAAAACGGAAATTTTGTCATTAATTACTCACCCTGGTGTCGTTCCAAACCCATAAGACCTTCGTTCATCTTTGGAACACAAATTAAGATTTTTTTTTGATGATTTCAGAGAGCTATTTGACCCTCCATATACAGCAATACAACTGAAACGATCCCAGATTCAGAAACGTGGTAAAAACACTGGTAACAGTCCATGTAACATCAGTGGAACTTTAGTTTTACGACGATAGGAGAATACTTTTTATGTGCAAAGAAAACAAAAAAAAACCCATCATATACGTAACCGTTCTTCTCCTATGGCTTACGCCATTTTAGAGAACATTTACACTTTCCTCTTGGCGCAAACAGCCACACAGTATGCACATGCGCGTGCTTTTACACAGGTGTAAACAAGGCTGATTACGTCAAATACGTTAAAGCTTGCGTTAACGGTGCGTAAAATGGCAGAAGACGTAAGTCACGGGAAAAGAGTAAATTATGTTATTTTTGTTTTGAATGCACAATTAATTAAATTACACCTTTCAGAGGACGTCACAATTTCGCATGCTCCAAATGCAATAAGGCAGGATATATGATTTATTTACACTGCGTAGGGTACGTCTAAATGACAGCAGTGTTGCTAACTGTTAGTGGGATATTGAATTACTGTGTGGTTGGTCTTTTAAACGTTTGGCAAGCTTTTACTGCTGTGACTGCGGTAATAGTTCCGGAGATTGTCGTGGTCGTCAAACTTGACTAACCAAGATGACGGGGGTCACCCACGCTTTCCAACTGCTCCAGCACTCATGCGTACATCACGCAGGTCTCTGTCAAACCAACAATACATTAATCTTAGTACAGAGAGCAGTTGCGGGACAATCGTGTGATTGCTAACAGTATGACTCTGCTATATTAACCATTGTGCAAGAGAGCGGATACTCAGTGGAAATGTAGCTTATGCGTGTATGTGAGTAGCAGAAGCCTTCAGGCTGTTCTCCATTACAAATCCAGATTCTGTGGAGTCACGTTCACTGCATCAGAATCAGACGTGATCTGAATTTGCTGTGGTTTAAAGGACTTGTGGAAAAAGGGGGAGAAAAGAGACAACTTTGGCCTACAGATGCACAGAGAGACCTAATTTACAAAGAATAGAAAAACACATGTTCACCTCTGGACACAGTTCCAGTACAGCTAAAGTACTTCTTTCACTGGGTTTCGTTGTTGTTTACAAGTTCTTCTGGCTTTGCTACAGTTGGAATGGGACTCATAGTGATAAGGACACACATACACACAGTCTTTATTTCTGTTTCTCACACACACACACACACACAAAGCCGGTTCTGTTGAGTGCTGTGGCTGACTGCAGGGGTGTAAAGTGCAGATGAACAGTGAGCGACCGCCGGTGGCGACCATGATGTCACCCTGTGTGGTCACATAAAGACTGGCTTTGGGAGACAGGAAGCTGAGGTCAGAGCCCCGACCCTGATGCGGATCGACGCTGCGTCAGACAGTAGAATAGACATGTCAAGTGGTGTCCCACTGCAGAAGAGACTGACTCAGTAGGTTACAGCACAAATCAGAGAGAGGAAGAGTTTGTGGGAGTGTTAGTGTCTTCTTGGACTTCCTGTATGTGTGTCTTTAAATATTCCATTCAAATTTTAACAATTTTATAAGGCTGTTGCTCTTTTTTTTTTATTTTTTAAAGCTATAAGAAGCAATTATCATAAATGGTGGACAAAGCAATGGACTGCAATTAATGTAAAACTGTATGTTTTAACAAAAAGTTTTGAAACTATTTTATATAATCAGTATAACTGAATGTATAGTCACAACACTTATGCTAGCATTGTCAGTGCAAATGTTTATACAATATTTCCAACTCTTGATATTTCATTAATATCAACATATTACTATTTACAGAATAGTTCTAAAGCATTTATTAATCTTAGTTAATGTTAATTTTAACATTACCTAATTCATTATTAGTTGTATTTATTAATTTAGGATGTATCTAATTTTGGATGTACCTGTTAATGTCTGGAGTATATAGGAATCTGTTTATTGCATCTGCATTTTCCCTTTATTATATGCTTTTTCTTAGCCTGCCGCCACCTTAGCGGCACAAATGCTTAGAGTGTTACACTGTACGACCAAACCAGACATGAAGGTTTGAATTTTGCCCTCAGACAACATTGTTGCGGCAATAGCATTCTCATTAAGCTGAACGCATGGAGATCATTGCTAAGCCTGAGTGATGATGTAATACTGTATTGATGCTCTCTTTGGGTTAAGCTCAATAGCTCTTGTATAAGAGCTGTCTGGATGGGCGGCAGTGGCTGAAGAGGAAGTCAGCGGGCAGTCTTGTGCCCAAGAGAGAGAAGGAATAGAGAGAGATGGAGAAAAGGGGAAAAGAGAGGGAGAAACAGGTCTTGTGAAGGGTCACATGGCACCCACGCTAACTGTATGACCTCGGTGTGGATAATGCTCTTTTTCACAACCAAAGCATTCACATTCTTGCCCTCATGCACCCTTACATTTTTAAATAATGCATTATATATTAAAAACATTATTTTAATGTTATACATTTTTTTTTTTTGGAAGAGTAAATGGCTTTTAAATTCAAGACATAAGAACACTTTATTAGACAATGTTAAAGTGTTAGTTCATCTAAAATTTTTAAATTAGCCCATGTTTTACTAACCCTCAAAGCATCCTAGGTGTATATGACCCTGTTTTTATCTAGTTATGTTAAAAATGATCCTTGCTCTTCAAGCTTTAGAGTGGCTAATAAATGAGTGTTTTTTAACAGGTGAAAAGTCCATCCATAATAAAACGTGCTTCACACGGCACCAGTGGGTGAATAAAGGCCTCCTGTAGTGAATCCATGCATTTTTCTAAGAAAAATATTAATATTTAAAACATTATAAACACTTTTCTCTCAATTCTGCTGACTGTGAGAAAAAAATGTTTAGAACATTCTAAATATGGATATTTTTCTTACTAAAATGAATCAATTCGCATTATGGATGGATGCACTTTATTTGACTACTTTTGGACTGTTGAAAAAACACCCACCTACTGCCATTCTAATGCTTGAAAGAGAAATTATATTATAACTCTGAATGGATTTGGCTGCAAGAAGAAAGTCATATACACATAGAATGCTTTGAGAGTGAGTAAAACATGGGCTCATTTTCATTATTGGGTGAACTAAGCCTTTGATGCTGTTATCAACACATACTTTTTATTATAAAAGTTTGAAAACCTCGTTGAGTAATAACTTGCTCTGTGGTGTTTATTCTTGCTGAGTTGAGAGGTGAGAGGGATAGATGGTGAGTGTGAGCGGCCGTTTTCCTACACCTGGACATCTACAACCTCAAACTCGCCTGTCAAACCAAAATACACACACATGAAAAACTGACCTGCCAGTTGAGTTAAACATTAAACTGTGCACTCAAGCCCCACTGCCAAACACATATACACAAACACAGTCATGTGTATGCGTGCTTATAGCTGAAGCTGAAGCTCTCTTGGGTGAATTGGTTTCACAGAGCTGGTTGCAATGCATTCTGGGATTGCATCAATTGATTTTAGTGTTTAGCCAAAACAAGGTATTTTAGGAGGAACAGCCCCATTAGATTTTGGAGTCTGTAAAAGATTATGGACTGTTTTGATTTAAAGTTACTAATAAGTTTCACTATCTTTTTACTATAATTTCAGTCTAATTGCACAATGTGTCTTCTTTGAAAATTCTGTCAGTTTTGGCCAGTATTTCAAGTACTGCCAGAACAAACGGATAATCAAACAGTAAACACAACAGGTTTGGTAGGAGTAAATTACTGATGAATGTAAATCCTTTGAAATCATTTTCACTTTCCTGCTACCACATAGGTTGTCTTTTTTATAATGTTGTACATTAAACATTGCACAAATCAGTAGAAGACTATAAACTTGCTTGATCGAAAATGTAAGCCATAATGAACCCTTTCTGGAAAAAATGAAAAAATCCCTTGTGATTCAGCTCCCTCTCTTCGTTTCTCTTGCATAGTCTCTTAATGCAATAAGGCATTTAAAACTGATTTGAAAAAAAAAATTTGAATCACACATTTACAATCTAAGCAGTCATGTGGGGGAATGTCCTGTGTCCCTGAATTACTTTTAACAGAGCATCATTTGATTACATTACATAAAAAAGAGATTTTAGATAATCTAGTCTGTGTTAGAATAAATTTGTCCTATATATACCACACAGTGTCCTCTGTTTTACCCGCATTTATCATTCTCATGGCTCGACCCTATTCGGGTATATTCCTGACAGGTAGGCCTTGGGTAGGTGACATTTTAGACTTAATATTAGCATGTAAACCCAATAATTGCAAACCAGTCTACAAGGACAATGTCACACCTGAGGAAGTACATTTATGACATTTGTGCTTTTTAACGGTATAACGGACTTTGTGTGTGAAATGAGATGAGTCAGCAAGTCAGTGACAGTGGCAGTGCCGCTACAGGGCACAATGGATCGTGGGAAACGTATGTTGTGGATATACCTGCAAAACCAGCTACTCATGCAAAGGAGGAGGAAAACATATCCAAAATTAGCACACAGAAATTCCCACTAATAACTATATAGGTGTGATAAGAATTACATTTTTATATTTTCTGAAGAAAATGTGAATGGTGCCTGTCGTGTTAGCTTGACTTTCTTAGTATTGTCCATGCAGTTGCTAATGGTTTCTTGGCTATTTTTTAGGGGTTTTTCCGAGTAGTGGCTTAGTTGTTGTTAGCAGATTGCTTGGCTTAAATTAAAAGAGCTGAAATGACCATTTTTTCCCTATAGTGTGTTTTTTTTAAAATTATTTTTAATGTTTAATTGGAAAATGTAAATGTAAATATACATAAAAAATTATATTTTAATGTTTTAATGCTGAAAAAAACTTATATATATATATATATATATATATATATATATATTTGCTGTATATGCTATAAAGTAATATGAAGGTTTTTTTTCATGTGTGCTAGCAGCATGTGAGATGGGGTCATGTCAGTGATGACCATGCTGGCCTTCTCTTCTTTTCATTGGGCTCGTGGGCAGACGACATCAATAGCTCCAAACATCTGACAGCACAGCCTGACCACTGTCTGCCTAATTAGCTTGACCAGTGATTTGACCCTGCACTGCCTCTGCTGAGGGCCCATCAGCCATTACTGCATGACAACAACCACACACACACACATGCATAAGGTGATATTTTGAATGTTTAGTGTGTTTTCATAAATCTGACTTGTTTTACTAAATTCCGTTTATTTTGCAACATACTATATCCTCAAATATACAAACAGGCAAATTAACACAATCAACAAAAGGTTGTTTTGTGGCTGGTACAAAAGTTAATCGCAGTTAGCTGACCTCTGACATGTTTTCATGTGGACTTGTGTTTGTGGATGTTATTTTTTTACCTTATGCATGCCAAGAACTCTTTCCACAACTTAACAATCATACATGTAATATAATAATTATCTTCAGCTCCTATTATGCATTTTTGAAAACGACCTTTCATGCAGTGTGTAACACAGTTCTAAGTGAATGAAAACATCCTGCAAAGTTTTAAATCTGTATAAACTTATACTGTATAAAGTTATTGTCTCTCAAAAGAAAGAATTGACTCTGAATCATAGAAACTTTTTTAAAGGAATCCCAAGCCGTTTCATGTTGACGTCGATATGAAATATTAGCATATTGGCCGCCCACTTGTTGGTCTTTTATACTCCAGACATTAACAGGTACATCCAAAATTACATACATCCTAAATTAATAAATGCATATTATAAGACAATGAAAGTGTATTTTGACCTTACATGCATGTTAACCTGCTGTTGGGGACTCCCAAAACCAAAATATAAACCTTTAATTACCCATAAAAGGGGCACTTTAACAGCAATACAAACATGACATTTTGTTTAGTTACTCTTAAATAACTTTATCAAGCTCAGTCATTAAATAGTATGTTTTATGCTGTATGGAAACTTTCTCTTTCCTGGGAATTCATATTCAGGTCAACCACTGCATGACTTGAGATACACATCTCAGCCAGACACCTGTGGTGAGTAAACACTGATTGAGAGTTTCTTGTATTTCTGGAAATATGTCGCTCTGCCCTGTTGATTAATGTGTTACTCACTCACATAGGCTAAGAAAGTGATACACAATAATTATTTCCAAAACCTTTAACTTAATTATTAAACGTTGATGTCTAACTCCTTCTGCACTGTTTGTGCAACAGAAATTTGGAGAAAGTACTGTTCATTCTCAAAGCGATCAGGCTAACAGTCTTACCTAGCAGTTAATAAATAAAGTGCAGAAAGGACCTGAGCCATTTCTACAGACTAGATTGTCTGAAATTAGTAGTTTGATAAATTGTCAAACAGGGACTGGCAGGTCTCACGTGATTTATTATCAGCCTGAATTTATTTGCTGACACCTGTAGGCTGTTCAGTGCCACGGACAATTACAGGTGTTGATTGGATTTGGCCATACCAGTTTATGCTTGTTCCTCAGGGTCTTAAACAAGATGGGACAAGTGTTATTTCATGATGTAGCTGTTAAATAAAAAGCTTTTATTATCAGATATGCTTTCTTAAAACATGCACTTTGTTTTTTTTATTATTATTATTAATTTATTTGTTTTTAATTTTTTGATTTTAATAATCATTGTCAGTCCAGCACATCTCATTGTAGCTTATGTTGGAGCAATTTATATTTGAATATATTAATAAAGTCACATTAGTGCATAAATTAAGGTTGCATGAATTAATTTTTGCAGATTGTTTTATACAAAACAACACAACAGCATAATTCATTTCAATATAAACACTCTGACTTTAATTACTCATCAAAGTAGATCTGAATAATGTCAGAATGAGTCTCTTTTTTTCTTTTTAAACAAAAAGCTTACTGTGTGCTTTTGGTATATGGAAGAGCTGTGTCAACATTTTTGCTAAACCTCTTCTTGTGTGTTTGAAGCAACATTTTGATGCATAAATACTGGCTCGTTTTACAGTTTTACTTGATCTAACTCTTCAAAAGGATTATTTCAACACAGTTTATTTTTAGGAAACTATAAATTGAGGTTTTCTAGAGAATCAGACTTCAGACTATTTGTTTTTATGTTGATATGCAACCCTTTTAAAGCAAGTGAGACAGAGAGCTATCTAGACATGAGTTCAGAGCGAAACGGTTGTGAGAGTAACTTATCAGTGTGATCATATAAGTGCCAGATCGTTTGTGTTGTAATCCACTTCCTAACATTTTATTAAGCATCTGGGCAGCCAGTGGCCCTGATTAAAGAGTCTGTTTAAAAGAAAAGGAATGACTCTTTAATGTGGCATGCTGAGAAGTCACACAAAGTCCTTTTACACAGACCAGGCCCTGGAGGCATCCGTCCACGTTACCACTCTTTAAAAGTGCTGGATGAAGGATGTTGTACACAAATAGCCACTCTCTTCTCCTACTAAACACATTAGCATTTAAACAGCGGTCATGCGGATAGCATTTTCCATTCTTTTCATGTACCCTTGCAAACAGAAGGGCTTTGATGAGCAAAAAAACATTCTTTGTCAAATTCGACTTTAATGTATGTCACATTGTGCTTTATTTATTCCAGCATTAGGCCAAAACAATCAGCCCTGTCTGCTTTGAGTTTCCTTGATGAATTCACTTTTGAGTGTTTTTTTTTTCTGTTTATTTCTGTTTTTATGAACATCTGGTAGACGGTGGTCTGTAACGGTCTCTGGATTGGAACCGTTTTTAGGAGCTTTGATGACAGATCCTGAATAATAAAGACATTTTGATGTTACAGGCCACAGGAAATGGAGCTCACTTTTGACCTTTGCCCCTGTGTGTAGCACATGGTCTGGTTTTGGCATGTGTAAATGTGTGATTGTGTCTGGGACTGGGTGAAAATAGTGTAGCAGGATGGTATGTGTATAGTTAAGTGAACCACCAAAATATTTGAGCAATTGTGGTGGTTATGCTTTCTTCAAAGATGTATTGTTTTGACTATGTTTCTTAATATTGCACAAATCTTTCATGACAATAATCCCGAAATTATGAGAGAGAATTAGAAGAGATGGAAATGGAAATTGATCAAAACAATAAAAAATTGACAAAAACTAACAATTTTATTTGACTATGGTTTTTTTTTTTTTTTTTGCTTGCTAGTGACTATTGTGTGAATCATGTTAACGTCAAACTCTACTGGATTCAGCTGTGACCCAATGACAGACAGGGAAACTGACTTTGAATAATGATGCTCTCCTTTGGGACGCAGCAGATGCCAACTTTATTTTTTGCATTTACCTTTGTCTGCTGGGTCAGGCTGAACTGAAAGGGACCAGCTGTTTTGAATCTTGGCTCTGTCTGATGGTCAGTGTAGGCTGTGCTGAAAGGATCGTAATTACAGGGTATATGTATTTCAATAAGCAAGTTGAGTGGGAGTTGGTTTTACAGCCTTGTGTTGCTTTTTGGATCTGGAATAAGAGAGTTATAATAGATTAGAAACGGACAACCATAATATCTATCACAGACTTTTATGGGTTGTGTTATTCACCATGTTACTGTTTGTTTATTACTATTCTGTCTCAAAAGTTTAAGTTTTCTAATAGTTTAATAGTCATGATTAAAAATAAATTTAACATGAAAATAAAAAACGGCTGAATGAGTGTCAGGTTTTCTCAAAACCCCAAATGCTTTTGAAAATGTGCAGAATATGTATGCACAATAAATAAGCATATACATAATCTGGAAGTGCATTTTGGACAGTCATGCAAATAAATACAATATTTTTTATATAGTCATTAGGTGATTAATGGTTCTGTGTTTCTCTACAATATTGTTTCTAGTCCTTATGTGTGGTTCACCTTGATTAAGAGAAGGGCTGTAAATCTGAGCTGGCCAGCTAACCTCGGCCGTTCCCTGCTGGGTTAAGTGCAATCACCGCACCAATTTACCCCAAATCCCTTGTGTGTTCTGCCTCCACTGCTGTCCTCATATCCAGTTACATCTAAGCTGTGCAGTTCTCACACCTGACCACACACCGCCCAATCTACATGCTGAGATAGTGTGTGGGGGGATGTTTACATAAGCATATTTACAAAAGTGAATTTTGTTTGAAAGACGTCTCCTATGGTTACCAAAGCTGCATTTATTTGATCAAATATTTAGTAAGATATTCAGTAATATTGTGAAAATTAACTATTTGAATAAATTATAAAATGCAATTTACTCATGTGATGGCACAGCAGCATTACTGAATTTTATCTGTTTTATTATGTACCCAAATTTTTGAACAGTAGTGTGTATACACAGGTTATATTTTCAATATAATAATGAATAGAAATGTGTTTATGTGTTTTGCTCTAAGAAGAGTGTCAGGAATTCAAGTGTGTGTGTGTGGATGCACATGTCTTTATTAGAGCCGTAGATCAGACAGTGTACTGTGAAAATAAGAAGAGTACAAGTTTTAATTAACACTCTCTCAGGGCTTCAGGCCACTAGCGTACAGCAACACACACACACACACACACACATACACACACACATTTAGATCTATCTATCTATCTATCTATCTATCT
>JAUMHE010000060.1:7143008-7170917 GCA_032359235.1 Enteromius mattozi | reverse complement strand
ATCTATCTATCTATCTATCTATCTATCTCTTGTTCTATCTGTGCTTCCGTCCATCCATCCATCAATCCATCCATCTATCATTCAGTCGTTCTATAGCTCTATCTTTCTATCTCTTGTTCTATCTATCTTTTCATTCTATCCATCTTTCTAGCTATCTACAATGCTTATAAACAACCACTGTTTCTAGTGACAAAAACTGTGGATTGGATGGAAACTATTACTGCCATAGTCAGTTTTCCTAATAGAAAGTTTCCCAGTGTGTATCAGTTAATAAGGTCAGATAGTCAACTGTGCAGCTCCAATGACTGTTACACATCCTCCTTTTCAACTAATTGAGAGCAGCTAGGTTTTGCCGTGGTGGTTTGTTTGAGGATACACTGTGAGCCGTTCGCCCTCCCGTTTTAACACTTTGTCACAAGCCATTCCAAGAGAAACTGCATCTTTGAACTCTGTCAAAGCGCCTGTTTATTCTCTGGATCACTTGGTGTACAAATATAGGCAAAATCTGAGGAGCAGAATGATATACTACCGTCTGTGCTTCCAGCAGCCTGTTACAGAAACATCCCTGCTGCTGCTGCCAAAACTTCAGTACATCCCGGCGCTGTGCGGCTCTGCTGAGGAGATCCAGATTGAATGCAAGAGGACTCACCCCGTAATTTCAACCCTGGATCTGCTGTGCGTGCGTGACACTCAAATAGATATTTCTTTTCTTGTTTTTATGGGCGTTTCCAGTGACACAACCACACACATTTTCAGTGTGGAACCAAGATAGGTGCGGTCCTTGATTGACTGCAAAACAGACCACAGTGGGTTTCAGTCTTAGTCATACTGCATCTTTTGCCACACCGTAAACTCATTCAGTGTTTTGGTAATAAATCATTACCAGTCAGATTGCAACAGACATTTAGAATCTGTTTTAGAGTGTTAAAATGTAAAAATGTAACATCCAGTAATATACGTATATTACATAAAATGTAATATACATACAGAAAAAATATATTTACTATATACACACACACACAACCAAAAATAGCTGTATCTGTGTGTTTGTCTATCTGTCTATCTTCTTATATATTCAATCTATTGATTGTCGTCGGTTTGAAATGATATGGTGAGCACGGTCAATCACAGGCCGTGTGTTTCTATGTGAGACATGTTGGCGGCAATGTCAGTCTCTCTTATTAGTGTGGAACCTGCTAATTTAAGATGCAGCTCCCCATAGATTCACATCTGCCCGGCTCTGCTAACCTCAGCCCACCTGCTGGGTTGCTATGAAACAGCCTGGCTGCCAGCACCTGCCCAGGTAGAGTTAAGAGCTTACCTCACCGTCCAAGAAAACAAAAAGCTTTGAAGACGGCCGGCTGTGACATGCACTGGCGCAGAAGAATCTACTCAAAGAAAATAAAAGACTCTGAGTAAGATGAAAATTCGAGGAAGTGAAACAAAATACGGCAAGAAAGGCAAAATAGGCTGGAGTTAACTTGCTTAGATAAACAAAGAAATGAAGATTAGTATTGAACGCCAAAATGTACTGGCCGAGGGGACCAATAGTCCAAAGACAGTTCAATTGCTTTAATGATTGGGTGTGATGTGTCTAGATGTTTTCAGACTTACAGTCATGTAGGTTGTGTCAGAATGATTCGGAAAGGAAACTTTAATCTTGTGTCATTTTGGCTCCTTTGTCCATTTTAAACTAATTGCACCTTCACAAGTTACTACAGGGAGCTTTTTTCAAGCAGAGCCCACAGTTAACAGCATTGTTCTGGAATGATAAATCTTTCCATGGGCTTTTTCCAGATGTCTTAAAACTCTTCAACATTTGTTCAATAAAAGCCAAGAATTACACAAATAAGTGTACGGAATAGCTGAAAGTAAAAACAAGGGCTGCTGTGGATCATTTGTTAAAGTTTCTAAATTCTAAAATTGTTACTTTGTGCCTTGTTTTACAAAGAACATCATCTGTAAAATCATTTTGTAGATTCATAGTGACCTCCAAACAGTTATGGACAGAGGCTGTGTTTAAAATGTAAAATTCCTTTGCATTAAATAAAAAATCCAAATCTCACGACCAATTGGTATGTATTTTAATCTGCAAGTTTTCACCCACAGCCATTGTGTTTCCCCAAATGATGTACCAGTTCTAACGCCAATAGCAAAACTCAGAGCAAAGCATGCTAACTGTTCTGTCTTTGGCTGCACTAATGAGCACAGAACTCTGTTTAAAGTCCCATCCTCAGAGAAGATAAGACAGCAATGATTTATTGATTTATTTACTGTATATTACACTGCTGCTACACAGATCTTATATAAACATGATTTCTTTCCCAACTGTTTACCATCACAGACATAACTTTTTGTGATGTGTTTTAAAAATAAACCTATGACATAAACCTGACAATTTAAGCGCAATAAGACATAAAAGAGGAGCCTCGTGTCATGTGACAGCCACTTTAGATGTGAGAGCTCAGAAAACATATAAAGTTTAATATAGTTTAAAATACACTATTTCAGCATAATATATGATAATCATCTAAAAAGATGTTTTTTTGGCAGAGTATCTGAGGTACGAGATGTAAAGGCACAGCCCTATTCTGGAAAATAGACGAGTAACACCAGCTCATTGGATGTCTCTTCCACTCAAAATAGGCTTTTTCAAAAATTCTATGTTAAATGATCTGTGGGATATTTTGAGCTAAAATGTCACAGACACATTTTAGGGACACCTGAGACTTGTATTAAATCTTGTGAAAAGTGGCAAGATAGGTCGCCTTTAAGACTGATATTTTGTTATCTAATACAGTGGCAGTGGCATTCTTGTCCTTTTTTATACAAAGAAAGACAGTGATTTTCGTCTATGCTTGCATTAAACTTAAGAATTTCAGAAATAACTGTAATGTTCTCTAGCCAGTTCATGCATGACACCGTCTGCCTTTTAACATGCATTATTTATGTCACACAATCAAAGAACAATGGTGTTGATTTAAATCCAGAACATTTTTAAATTTAATGCTCTCATGCTCATGATGTTATAAATACCCACAAGGCTCCATGCAGGAATGACCTTATATCTTCCCCACTGACTTCTCTTTTGGGAGTGAAATTCATTTTGAAATATCTATTAGCCTCCCATGTAGACTCGCCACATTCTTACAAAAGAGAAAAGATCAACAAGGCATCGTTAGCGCTACAGTAATGTACACAGGACAGTCTAGGGCTCCTGCCTCAATGTGGGGGGTCTTTACACTGGCACACTTCCTCTGACCCTCAGGGTCATCTCCATGGCAATCCACGTCTACAGCTCCCTTAGGGAACGCTACTGGATTGCATTCAGATGCATAGGTAGAATGTGGCACTGTGTGGTGGTTTTAGTGTAATCATTTTAATGTTATTAATTAAAGCAAATTTTACTTTCAGTTTTTACAGATTTTATTCATTTTTAGTAGCACATTGTTTTTTTCTGTCTTATTTTATTAGGGTTAGGGTTAGGTTAGACCTAAACTTAAAGCTTAATTAATCTAGCATTAATTTAGTTTGTAGCATCCTGGTTTTCTGTCACAGTTTTATTTTTTTAATAAGTATTTTTTTTTATGAAATGCTTAAATAAACAACAACAACTGTGGTGCTGACTGGTGGAAATGATTTATTGATTTTATAGTTTTATTGTTATTCACTAACGCAAAGCTTTCTTCCTGCATATTAGTTTAGCAGCTCCATGGTTTTTTTGTCAATATATTATTATAATTATTTATAAATTTTTCATTAGTATTATTTTTACATTTTTATTGATGCTTTGATAGTAAAACAGTCATCACACTGTCACACTTTGGTGATATTGTGCATTATTTTATTTTAATATTTTATTTTATAATTTGTTTATTTCACTTCATTTATTTGTTTTTATTTAATGCTGCATGTAAAAATCATCCCGATGACATACTACGAAACTGATAGACCAGATGCGCTTCTAACAAAATAAATATCAAAATAATCTACTCTGAATCGGATAGAAATTATGTATGTCAGCGTTCGTAAATCCAATTGAATATCATGCTCCACAAGCAAATGACAAACATGGGACGACGGAACCAGAGTCATCCTCTCAGCGCTGGATTCATGAGGTACGGAACTGTTATACAATGCAGCGATAGATCCTGCTGATCTGCAGGTTATATAACTATAACAATCCTCGGCTAATATAACCACTCTGACAAACACACATACACACACTTCATTTGAACATAATCAGCTGTATTTTTATGGCATGTGTGTGTGCTTGAAGTTTCAGTTGTTCTCCAGCGCAGCAGGACGGAGATGTTTGGGTTGACGCCAGGGTCAGTTGGCTCTGCTTTGACAGTTTTATATATACCCAATAGATGGCTGGCTGCACTCACTGGAAGGTTTCATATCTTCACTCCCACCGGTATGGCTTTCTCTGAATCTTAACTGGCTGTATTATTTACATTCGCCGAGCTGATGAGACTCAGCCTGTGTGGGCGGCCCGTGGCTCCTCTTGTTGGGTGTTTCCCATATTTGGCTCTCCTTTGTGTTTATATTTGAAAATCTTGCACTGAAACAGGAGCCGGCGGAAGTAGAGAGATACAGAGTTGATCTTTCTAACAGATAAAAAGTGAAAGGAGAAGGAAATGGAAAGACAAAGTGGATGAGTTTCAAAACTTCCTTTCCTCCCCATTATATTCTCTCTCTCTCTCTTTAGCGATTAGGTCCAGGCACTGACGGGAGAGCAAATCTGTTTCCAATATGACTTCTTCCTGTGAAGGCAGGAAATGGCCCTTCACTCTCAAAAGCCCCAACAAAGCCTCCCTGTCTGCAGCACGAGCTCTGAAAACTGCTTCTCCTGCGTTCCTAAGGTCAGTTTCCCTACAGGAAGCCACATTAGAGCTGCTGAGGCCTGGGGTGAAGCCGTACCCGCCTGACTTTAAAGGTCACCAGAGTCACCTGAAAAAATCTGACGCCCGTCAGCAACATGTGGAGCTGACCTGACACCAAACTCAATGTGATAATGATATTTTCTCCGGCTTAAATATGTGGCGTTTTAGGCCTCGGCTGCACACCTTTCTGCGAAGGAGGTTTCAGAAATTAACAGCCAAATATTTGCGCATGAGTTTTGGGTTTCCACATTCTCTCCAGATCCACATTTAATAAATATGCAGGGAGGATTGTGATTGGAAAAGCAGATGTGTTTGATGGCACTGACTATTCCTTAAGGAGCCATGAGATAAGAGGTTGACAAAGTTGAATGAATTCTTTGTTCCGGCTTAGGCAAACAGATCTCAACAATCTTAGGTTATTTCCAAAAGTTATTGCCTCTTTGCCAACAGTTTTGAGATTTGTAGTTTTGATTATTTGTCATTTTGTTTATTTTTTTCTGTCAGCCTTTTCAGTTTTTATTATACTCCTCCCTAACAAAATGTAGACTGCAGTTTGATGTTATTATTTAAAAATATATATTTATTAACTGGTACAAAACTTTCTGACTGTGTTTTTGCTCTTTAGTTGTGTGTTCTAAGGTTCTCTGAGCACTATTAGAATGACAGATAATCTGATGTTATCTAAGCATTATGGCCAATAACTGATAAATATCAAATATTTAATGTCTATGATAAATTGTAGTGTATAAAATGAACACTAAAAACCAAAACTAAACGTTTTGACTGATAAAGGTAATTTTATTTATTTATGGGTTTTTTTAGATTTACTGCAGTTGTAACATGTTCATAAAATGTAATTGTTTTCAAAGCTTTTTGACTTGAGACAGAAAGTAACCGTCAACCATCAACATGCAAGTATTTATTTAATTTACACAATGTCTCTCAATATTCTTTGCATATTGTGCCATGTGTTGTATTATATCCAGTAATGTCTTGTGTATGTAATGCTGTTATATGTCACAGTGGTTTTCTTTTCTTATAACTTTAGTTAATTGTCTATAAAAAATATGTAATCAGGGCTTGTTACAGGAACACCATGTACTCATGTTCAAATGACAAAATTTGCCTTAACTTGTTTCTGTCTCTAAGCAATGAGCATCACACGATCACGACTGCATCATTGCAGTAATGGATTGTTCTGTTCTTCTAAGCAAACCCTTTTTTTGTCATTGCTCAGCATTTCCTTTGTTACACTGCTTGTGATATTAATGAACACTCTCTCTCTCTCTTTCTCTCCAGATAATTAACCTGTGGTCAAAGCATCTAATGACTGACCTATTGAACAGTAAGATGCCACATCTCTTTGTATGTTTGACACTGTTAAAATGCCTGTAAACATTCTGACAACGTGTTTTCTCCTAGCATGGTGCCCATTAGTGTCTTAATAGAAACTGTCCATGGTAAAAACACAAAAGGATTTTTCAAGGTCTGTAGAAAAAAAATGAACAGCGTATTTTTGAAGTGTAGGGTCAGGGACAAATAAAAATGTTTGATTATATATGCACACATCTATATGTGTGTGTTGTCTTTTAGACGCTTAAAATAAATATGTGCATATAATACATGTGTAAGCATGTGTATATTGTTTTTATTAAGCATCTTTAAAACTAATTTAACTACTTTTATTAAACTGAAATATTTTTAATTTTACATTTAACAATTAAGTAAAATTTCAACCTTGCAATGAGATTTATTTACTTAAAAAAAATTTAGCTGAATTTTAATTTAGAAACTTTAGAAATTTGTGAGATCTTTATGCGATGTATATTTTTTAATAACTTTACATGTCTGGCCAAAATTATGCATCACGTCACTGATTTTTCTGCATGTGTATATGAGGCGTGAAGCAACCCATTCACTCTGGGCAGAACAAAGTGGACATCACGCCAAGGTCTGTGTAATCTCAGCAAAACACTCACTCACACACCCTGTGCTTGAAGGGTTTGGTGATTTGAAATAGTAGCTGCAGTGTTTTAATACAATTAAATATGCATGTACATGATGCTACTTGTGTGTAATTGTACTAGTGTGTGTGTAAATGTGTATTGAAAAACCCTTTTTTGAAGATCTTTTAGGGTAGATCTGAAAAGCTTTTAGGGTAGGTGATCTGAATGAGTGTGTGTTTGCCTGTTACTGAAGGTCACTGGTGCAGATCAGGTAGAACTTCACTTGAAATCTGAGAAGCCAATTAGTGTGCTTCAGTACTATGCCAAATGCCCTGTTTCTCTCTGCCTCATTAGGCTAACACACACCACTATGACCATTTACAAGTTGCCAAAAACATCTGAAGACTCTTTTTAAGGCCAGTAAACATTTTGTGAACTCTGGATGGAAAAAGCAGTGTCGTCTTGCAATGTCAGCATTCAGGATTATCAGACTTCACTCGTAACGCAAAAGCACAAACATCCACTCTCAGAGAACGATCCAGTTTGGTTTGGGGTTATGTAGCTTTAAATTAAATGTATGTTCACTTCCTGTCCCCCCATTCTGCCATCTGCGTAGTAGCTCAGGTACACCAGACTCGCACAAAGGAAGGACCGTGAATTAGCGCTATAGGGTAACTAAATACAGGGGCAGACCAAACCCCATCTGGCCCTTAAATCTACCTGAGACCTTTCGCCACGGTGTTTTCCTTTTCTTATCCTTTCATTAGAATATTATTTATGATTGTGTTATATTTAAGATGTGGTTTAAAATGTAGCACAAGCAAGGAAGCATGGTTTATGTACAAAGTAAAAAATGACTTTTTTTACTTTGTACATGATTTTAACGGTAAAAAACTGTGAAAATGCTACTGTAAAAACGTTAAATGGTAATGGTAAATTCCTGTAAAATTTACAGGTAAAACTGTAAACTGACATTCCCAGAATTCCCTGCATTGCATTTCAAATTTAGTTTGAACTTGATGTTTTTTCTATGTTTTTCTATCTTTCTTCTTAGTTTTTTCTTATTGGTTATGTTTATTAGGGTTGTATGTTACATGTAATGTTGTTAAATTAATGTTTATTGCATATTTCAGTTTAATGAGTCTCATCATGATGGTGTTTAGTGTTTGTGTGAATGACAGTCAGCACCTTCTATATATGTTACTATTTAAAAGCTGCTTCTGATGGGCTTTGGTTCATCGTGTGACTTTCTCATCACCACCTGCATTTGGTGCTTATCAGTATATTTCAAAGGTAAAAAACAGATTTCAGCACTTTAATAGGTATTTTAACATTTTATCAGTTAATGAAATTACGGAATTTAACTGTAAATGTAACTTAAAACTGTAAAACCTAAAATGTTGCTACCATATTGTTTATGGTTGAATTTTACCGTAAAATTTACAGATTTTTTTTTTTACAGTGTAAACTACTATTAAAATTCAATTTGGGTTTGGTAAGTATTATTATTCTTTTTTTTTTCTGAAAGGACACATTATGCTGAAAGAATGCAAGTAACAGTATATACATTATTAAAATCTATTTGCACTTTCTATTCATTAATGAATCCTGGTTATTCATTATATTCATTAATGAATACCTTAGATTACAGCAATAAATTCGATTTTAAAATAGAAAACAATTCTAAAAGTAAAATCGATCATTTTCACCTATACAATGTATTGTTGGCTATTTCTACAAATATATACCCATGCTACTTATAATTGCTTTTGTAGTCCAGGGTCACATATTTCACAGTATTGATGTTTTTACTGTGTTTAAATCAAATAAATGCAGCCTTGGTGAGCATTTAAAAAATAAAAATAAAAATCTTACCAACCCTAAATGTTAGACAAGACATAATATCAGCCTTGTTGAGAAGACATAGACCAGCTTAGATCATCATAAAACATACTGGTCCTTTCAACAGGTGAAGTTAAAATTCATATACAAGAGTTATTCCTGGTCATATAATTTAAGTTGACCAGAATGTTGGCGTGCTGATATTCTATGTAACATTCAAATATTTTATAAACCTAAAACTGATTTTCAGAACATCCCTTACTCCATGTCCTTTTGCTTAAAATCTTTGTATAGAAGCAGGTTTTCAATGAAGCTGGACTGCTTTATGAGAGCACAATAGAGAGGAGAATGCTATCAGCACGACCTTCACATGAAAGCTAATATAATCTCTCTCTCTCCTCCCTATCAAGAACACTCGTGCACCCCCATAAGAGCCGTATTAATAATTCTCACTTCAACTGAAGCGCTAGTTCAAGTACTAACTCACTGTATCCTACACATAAATCTGTTATGTACTGTAAATCTATCTTAGATATAAGACTCAGCTTGCCTTCTCTCATTATCACAGGCCCAGAGTGTCGCTTGAAGATGCTGTAATTCATCCCAGATGAGTGTCGGTCGAAGCGACTGCTGCTGGTTCAGGGGTCACCAGGGGTCACAGAGAGGGGTTACAATTGCCTGAAGGGGCCAGAGGTGACGGCAGCCCTAAGACAAAGCCACTTGGGTTACTCCCTGTGCAATGATCATTTCGACAAGGAGTTTTTGACAAGTTTAGCCGATAACCGCCTGTGTCTGATTCTAGATCTGAACCTCATCAAAGCATTTTTGTCAGACGTACAATCACACTTTTACTTTTAACCGTTTGTCATTCATTGTCCCTGAAAGAGAACTGTATTTAATTAGAGTGATAGTTCAGTCAAAAATGAATACTCAATTGTCATCATTCCTTAAGTTGCTCCAAACCTCTATGAGTTTCTTTCTTTAGCTGAACAACATAAATACAGGTTTGGAACAACGTAAGTGGGAGTTAAGTCTCATAAAAGTAGCATAAAAATGCCATGTATTCCAAGTCTCCCAAAGCCATACAATAGCTTTGTGTGAGACTGAAATTAACTTACACTCAATAATAAATGATGACAGTATTAAAATTTTTTGGGTGAACTATTCCTTTAGCCCTGTCAAATCCATCTACATATATTAGCCTGATATTTATAATAACAAACACTCTTGCTTGAGATAGACCGTGAACCATGATTTTTGATCTTTAGCTTACAAAACAGTTCTGGAATTTAAGAAAAATTTTGTTTTTTTGTGAGAGGCCCTGGAGGAACTCTTTGCCCCTCAAGTGTGGCTCTGAGCCCAGACTCGCTCCCCTGACAAAATCTATTATGTCAGCGTGTGGTTACAGTCAGTGTGTGTAGGGTGAACAGAGGATGTGTGTAGTAGTGTTAAAGTCAGGTTGGTGCATATGTGTGTGCTCTTGGTGTGGAGAAAGTAAAACATGTAAGTTTTCTTTTAAGAAAGAAATGCATACTTTTATTCAGCAAGGATGAAATAAACTGATGAAAAGTGACAGCAGGGGCATTGACACGTTACTAAGGATTTCCAGTTTTAAAAAAACATGTTTTCAAGGATTACGTGACACTGAAGACTAGAATTAATATATATGTAATTGTAATATTTTTTCACAACATTATTGTTTTTACTGTATGTTTGACAAAAAAATGTAACCTTGATGAGCAGAGGACACGTCTTTCAAAAAACATTTTGTCAAACATATAGTAACCTCATAAATATATATAAAAATAGCATGCATAAATATGGTATGAAATTAAGAAAAATAAAACTGACAGAATAAGAGTAAATACACAAGTGCATATGAATAAACATAATAAAATAAAATAAAAATGCTAATAAATAAACATAAAAACAATAAAATGCAAAACTAAGGAGAGAAGTGAATTAAATTGCATGAAAGGCCCTAGTAAACAAATGCAAATTGAATAAGTTCCTTGTGGACCTTTTTGGAGAGAGTTCCTCTGCTTGGAAGTGTGTGTGAAGTTAAAGTTAGTGTGTATGATGAATGTAAAGTGTGTTTGGCTGGTATGAAGATGTGAGACTGGGGACATTCTGATGAATGAGCTTTGGAGCAGAATGACATGTGGAAACCAGATGGTGGAGAGAGAGAGAATGAGGGAGAGAAACTAGTGATGAGGAGTGAGGGACAAATAGAAGAATGAAATAGAAAATCATTTATGACAGTAATGATGGCAGCAGCGCCGTCATAATAAAACCCTGTCCTGTCAGAAAAAAACAACAAACTAGATTTTTACATTTCCTTTCATTTTTGCCTGTGCAGAATGCTGGAAAACAATCTGGGTTATTAGGGTATGGATGGTTGCTATCGTGTTCATTGCTGGTTTGTTAAAGTGTTCTGTTCATTAGCAACAAAAGGAGCCTTTGTAGAACCAACAGTTTAACCTTCGTTCTATAGTGGATACTTCTCATAAGGGGTATTTAACTATTAATAGAAAACATATAAAACAGTTCAGCTCTAAAATCATAGAAACTGTAGAAATGAGCAACATGCTTTGTTCAAGTGATGCATGTGTGTGTCTTGCCTTGAATCTGTTTATGCACGCTCTTACTGGAGGACTGCCCGGCCTTCAAATGTCTGCCAGAGGAGTGTTTGAGAGAGTTAGGTCAAGCGTGCACACACACACAGTCACACACACATAGATTATGACTTCCCTCCACCTGGCTTGGCTGTTTGTGAAAAGATCAGTAAACGATTGGGTTTGGTCTTTGGATGAATGTTAGGTTAGGACTATATAGTAAATTCTGGGTTTTCTCCAGAACTGGGCTGCCTGTCTGACCTTGAGGTCTGGTACCCATCACACACCGGAAGCATGCAGGAAACAAGGTCTGGACCTCATACACTCTCTCTCTCACACACACACACTCTATCCCCGTAAGGACCACAAGCCAAAACCCCAGCCGACAGAGCTGACAGACTGTCTGACATCTCTGTAAGGCTACGCACACACTCTTCACCATACATTTGCTTGGCTTGTTCTCCTCACTATAATCTCTTTCCAACTAAAATCACTCTTGATCTAGGGTTTGAAGATTTATCTGAGCAAAGCACAATCCGTCTGTAACCCAAGGACTGAAGTCTACTCAAGATCCTCCGTCTTTCTTTGCTTTCTCTCGTTTGGACATGCAGATAATGACCAAATACAAATGGACATCCATTCATCTCTGCACGGCCGAAGAAGGCGCTTTATTCATTACCCCTCCAGCTGAGTCCCGCATAACAGAGCGCGGCTGTTGTCACAATCCCTCTCTGAGAGAGATAATGAGCCGCCTGCGTGTGTTTACTCTTTGATTAATCACAGTAATTATTTTAACTGGGCTTTTTTCAGTGTGCCAGAATATCTGTTGATACCTCACACTCGTTTTTCACTTCTGCGTGGAAGAGAAAACAGCGAGTGTTTAGTGTGGTTGCAGCAGGGAGTTGAACTTGTGTTTTTAAGGTGCTTGCTGAACTGAAAAGAAGTGTAGAGGGAAAAAGTGTAGCTCTGGACATTTCATCTAAATAGGAACTTTGTAAATGTAAGTTTATAGATTTAGTGTGCAATATAGCTCAGATTATTTGAGATTATTTGGCAGAATGTGATGGTCATATTGAAATCTCTGACTTTTGATTGCAGACTCTGAGAGATCTTCGAAATCTTGAGGTCTTCTGAGATTACTAAGTGTAGTCTGATTCCCAAAGGGTGACTCTTATCAACAAGTTATTTTAAGTTAAAAGGATAGTTCACCCAAAAATGAAAACTGTGTCATTAATTACTCACCCTTATGTCGTTCCAAACCTGTAAGATTTTCGTTAATCTTCAAAACACAAATCAATAGACAGCAATGCAGCTGATTTGTTTTAAGGCACAGAAAAGTAATAAGGACATCATCAAAATAGTCACATCAGCGGTTCAACCGTAATTGTAGGAAGTTATGATAATACTTTTTGTGCCCCCCCCCCCAAAAAAAGAATACTTTTCTGGGCCTTGAGCCTGTCTATGCAGGTTTAGAAAGCTCTTGTATTTAATCAAAAAATATCTGAAGATGAATGAAGGTCTTATGAGTTTGGAATGATATGAGGGTAATTTACATTTTTGCTTGAACTCCAAAGCCTTTACTTTTTCCATAATTAATGATTTTTATGGTTTGTTTTAGTGATTTAGATTCATACACTGCACTGTTGTCTGAATCCTAAACAAATTAAAAATAACAACAACAAAAACATACATTTCATCCAGTGTTATTCTTATTTCTGAACTAATGACACATGTGAACCGCTTCTTTTTAGTGAATCAATAGCTTGAAGCACAACCAGTGTATTGTGATTCCTTTATGATTGACTCTTAATCAGACATAGCACCTCAGGTAGTCCACTTTCTGAACAAATCAATTATATGAACAAGTTAATTTAAATGAATAAACAACATGTATTACACCCAGTGTAATTATTTTCCAGAATAAATAAGTCTTATAAACAAGTTCGCTTCAGTGAATCAGAATCATATATTGCACCTAGAGTAGTCTGATTCATAGATGAATGACTCTTATCAAACGGTTCTTTTAGGTGAATCACAATCTTACAATGCAACCAGTGCTGTCTGATGTCTAATACATTACTTTAATGAGCTGGTTCATTATTTCACCCAGTGTATGTCTTATTCCTGAATTAATCATTCTTATGAGACATATTTTTGTGAATGAAACAAATAGTTTGTGACTTTTATACTTAAATTAGTGTAGTTACTGTAGTTAACAATACACACCATGCATTCTGTCAGTAGTGTTTTTAATAAATACATTTTAATGAAATGTGTTATCACTTTGTTGTTTGTTTAGTATGGTTGTTTATTTTATGGTTGATGCCAGTTGTTATGCTGCCTCTAAAAATACTGGGTAAATCATTAAGTAAACACATCTTGCACATCTTTTTCCACAAATATTATGTATAAGTATATATATATAGTATATATAAGTATATATATATATGTATGAGTGTCACCAAGGCCATTAATGTTATTTGGAAAATGCAAAAATATAGATGTAATGATTTATGAATATCATCGAAATTATTAATTTAAACTACAAAACATTGAATAATTACTTGGACAATATGGGTCAATTTGGGGTTAAAAGCCCTGTTAACGGCAAAGTGGTGATAGGGTTCTTTCAATAACCCTCAAGTTCACAGGTCGCCTCCACTTACGATGCAACCTGTGGAAGAATAAAAGCATATGGCTCGTATGCTGCACACAGAAAGGAGGAAGATATGGGTGGGTGGTTTCTCTTCAGCATGTTCAGACAGCTCCACTGAAACTGACGCACCGCAGCACTTCTGCTCCTTGTGACACGCGAACCTGCGTGAACACACACATTCTGATCACGCTGCATGAAAATCTGAGGGGCCCAGTGCCAAACCTCATTCAAGATAATTCATAGCTGCAGGGCAGGTGCGTGCACACACACACACACACACACACACTCACACACTCATATTAATGTGTAATTAGTGTGGGGGGCAGGGAGTTTTCTTTTCTCACCTGTCTTTTGTACCCTAAGTGGGTAGAAGGTGTTTATTTGTGTGTGTGGATGCTGTTCATGCATGTTTTTGCCTTCATTAGCTGAATTGCCTTTGGCTACAAATTTTGCTATTATGGGTGCACACGCAGACATAAAACTTGCAACACAACAAATTTCAGTAAATTCAAGGAATAGCGCATTAAATAATTTAGATTAGCTAGCAGAATTTTCTTTTATCCATCTTACACAAAGGAAGAAATTTCAAATAAAGTTCACACTACATTTTTTGATAAAACAGTTATTAAATTAGAATGAAGATAAGCTGTAAACCACAAAAAGGTAGCATAAAAGTAGCCCATGACTATATTAAGTGCTGTATTTAAGTATTTTGAAGCCATTAAGTACACACTAAAATTCAACACTCTTTCATTCATAGTCTGTTCTTTTGAAATAGATTGTTTATGTACAAACGCCATTGATTCAGAAGCTTCTGTGGATGAGAGGATTTTGTTTGTTTCTCACATATTTTATGACTTCAGAAGACTTTGAATATAGTGCTTGAGCCATGTGGAGTAATTTTATGGTGCCTTTGTATTCATTTTTGGATAGTTGTTGTTATTGCTAAAACTATTACTATTAAAGTGCCCCTGTGATGGGTAATGAAAGGTTCATATTTTAGTTTTGGGAGTCCCCAACAACAGCATTACATGCATGCAAGGCCGAAACACACTTTCAGTCTTGTAATATGCATTTATTATTACCTTACTTGCTCAAGGACTCCCAAACGATTCGCTCAACGATTCCAAACCCCTCCTTTGCATGAAGCTAATCTGCGGTGATTGGTCCGATCGGTCTCATTTTAAATTTTTATATTTAAATGTATATTTATTAAATGTATATATAATGTATATTTAAAAAAAGACAACAGCACATAACAGAATTAAAACATAAAATTTTAATGCTAAAAATACAACCATAAAGTCATTCCGTTATTAAATGCTACAGTATTATAGAAATACCTACCTACCTACTACTTTTGGACTTTAAACTTTAACTTGCATTAAAAAATAGCTAAAAGTAATAAAGTCGTACTAGTTTGACATGGACATGAGTAAATCATTTTAATTTTTGTGAGAACTTAACCCTCTGATTCATTCAGGTGACTAAAAACCCAAATCTGTTTTTTTCCATAGAACTTTTTTTCTGCAATGCAGGCCTGTGACTAGATCTGTATGATGTTGTCGGAAATGGCTTCGAGAACTTGCTCAAAGCAACATGTAAGCAAGCAAGAGCAGTATCATTTTCATACAGACTGATTTAATGGTGACTGGAATATTGTCGACATGAGGTCACTTCTTGCGTGGGCGTTTGAGTGTGTATAAAGGATTTGGCGAAGTTACTGCTAGAGCCAGAGGGATATTTGTGGGCTTTCGTCGTTTGTTTTGGGAAATCCAACACCTCTGGAATCCCAAAGCGACCGTTCTGTTCATTGGTTGGCTACCTGCACAGGTACTGAGGTCAGTGATGCATGCTTCAAGCCAGCTCCACTCTGAAGTCATGCGTCCATTATACACTGCGTCATCTCCCGCTCCGTCTGTTCATCCCAGATCCGCATCTCAGCTTCAATACGGGGAAAAACACTGGAACAATAGGAACGCCACTCAAACCAAACTCCTGCTGGAGGGAGTGTGTGTGTGTGTGTGTGTGTGTAATGCTTTAAAGAATGGAAAGACTGTTGTGTCATCTAACCGTAAGGCCAAGACTGTTTTCAAGAGGTTTTTTACAAATGTGTGCATTATATTTTACTGGACGCCTGCTCCTCTTGTCTCATATGCTTCATTCTGTTATTCAATTCACTTACATACTTACATAATGAGAAAAAAACCTTCAATCTTCAAGAGCTTTTACAGGAGGGCACCGTAAAGGACTGGAATAGAGGGAATAAAAGAAAGAAACCTTGCCAAAAAAAAGAAACCTTGCCTTTTAGTTTTTTAAAGATAAGATAAAATATGTCAGTGATTGACAAATACAGAGGTCAGGAAATGGTCAGAAACCTTGTCCTGCTCATAATATATTAATATTAATATATATTATTTATATATATTTTTTAACCTATACAACATATTTCAATTCATATTAGTTTATATTTCAATAGTTTTGGTTCATTCAGATAAGTATTGTATTTTTGAGTTAATGACTCAAATGATTGAAGATTTATAATGATTGAACATTAGTATTAGAATGATTTTTGAAGGATGATGTGATACTAAGGCCTGGAGTCAAAATAGTAATAAACTAAAACATTTATAAAAAAAAATAATTATACAAACTTTTGAATGGTATGCTATAATAAATACTACACTGCATACAGCAGAAAAATGAGTAACATATAGTGTGCAATTCTGGACATACTATGTCGAGCTCTGAGGATCTAGAGGAGCATCCTTACTCAGCTCTTACCTCATTTCCTCTCTAACACTTTCAAACTAGCCACAGTCAGAAGAATCTCTACATAATGACAAAAACGTGAGTATCCAGACTGGGTTTGATCCTATTTTGTATGCGTGTAGGTATGAGTCACATGATTTCCTGCAAAAGTGTTTTACTTAATTGCAAAACAGGCTGTTATGTCACCAAACGGACAGGCTCAGGCATGGATCTGGTCAGGTGAGAGGTTGGGTGGCACAACAGCCCAAAAGGCCATTATGATCAGCTGCAGACTGGAGTAACCGCCGTGATGTTGGTTTCTTTCTTTTTTTGATTCATTTTCCTTCAGTTAGTTTATGACTAGCAATTTCATGAAAGAAATTTGATGGCTTCTAATGCAAGATTAATTTTTAAATAAATCAATACAATTAAAAAATTGTAACAATTACATCAGATCACGTTATTATACTTTATAAAATATAATAAAATAGGCTATAAAGTTAGTCTTTAGGATGGAATATACACATTATCTGTGGTCTTTTTTGGACTCTGTTAGTTTGGTCTCAACTCTTATGGTCTTTTTATTGTTTTTTTTGTTGTGACCTTTTTAGAAAGTCTGAGATTAGTTAAAATAAACATCAGCAGTGTTTTAGGAAAAGGTCAAAGAATTAAAGAAACTGTCACCAGGTCTGCAGACAAAACCATGTTATGAGCAGCGGATGAGTCATGGCCAGCCCAGCTAACACATGAACTCTGACATTTAATAGTCAATACACTGATCTGAGAGCAGCTGTAATCACACAGGAGAGGCTGTTCCTGGATCAGGGAGTAAGACACCTTCCTGACTGTGACATTTACAGTAAACTCATCCTGACTTCAGGAGAAAACGAAGCAACACAATAAAGATGCCATTTAATGTGATTAAAAAAAATTAATAAAAAATAATAAAAAAAGAAAGAAAGATATGACCATCTACTTAGAAAGCTCTCTAATCTCTGTTCTGTATTTTTATTATGCCATGACTGCAATATGTCTCATTCAACTTGTTTATTCATTTATTTTGTTTATTAATAGTTTGTATATTATATGAATATGAATTAATATTAAGATATTAATATATTTAATTGACAACAAACAGTAGGCTATTTCAAAGCATAGTTTATTCCGTTTGTGGTTGGTGTTTAATTGTGGTTGGTATTGTCATGCAATAAACATTAATTTTAATTTAATTTTAAATTAATTTATTTATTTATTGGTTCTTATGTTCTTTTCCTCCATATTTTAGTGACTTTATGATTTATTCTGTGCCCTCAAACTAAATGTTCCTTCTGGGACTGATAAAGTTGCATTATTTTATATCCCTCCTATTTTTCAGTAATTAAAAGACAATATAAATACAGAGTAAAGAGACACACCAATCCCGACGCATTAATGCAATAATAAAAGACAGCCCTGTGCACATGCACCATGTGATGTTAATGTCAGAGCAGGTCACTTCATCTCAGAAAACACAGTGGCTCAGTGGCAGTCTTTCCTGTTTATGGATCGTCATTCTTAATAGATTTTATTCTCTCTTCCCATGACAAAAATAAACTCTGACACAGGATGTGAGCTTCTGACTGATGTGTTGACCATCCATGAAAAGCAGCAGTCAGATTTTCATACTGTCCTTTTCTTTCTGTCTTTTTTTTTCTTCATGGCTCTTTTCTTCTAGTCCCCCCATACAGAGGTTTTATCTCATGAGAAAGTCCAGTTTATTTTTAATACAGACACTCTGGAATATTGATGGAGATGGTTTCTTGTAAGACTTTCTGAACAAAGAAAAACACTTTAATATTATTTTAGAATTTTATATGTATAATGCATCCCAGTGATAGTTTAAGTGTTTCAGATATGACTGCTATCTGCTATCACTTTTTACTATTGTGAAACTATTATATTTATATATAAATATAAATATAAAAAGTTGTTTGTTTTATGATGCCATCAATCTCATACTGCCCCCTATAAAGACCATAGAGTTTGTTTAACAGTAGACGAATGTCTCAGTTTGAATAATTTGCAAAAGTGTGATGAGGCTGTAGAAGCGTATACTAGTGAAAAAATGCTCACTGTAATGATGTTTAATGTCCCCAACAACTTCTGTAGTCTCATTTCTTATGTAGCTACGTTTTAGCTCGTTCAAAACGAATGAAAATTTAAAAAAATCATGAATATAATATGATGCTAATGTATTTTATGGTGTAGAATAAAATGTCAGACATTATATGAGCCATTTGAACAAAAACAGATGCAAAAAACCCAATGAGTTCTGGAAAATTGAACCATAAACGCAAAAATTTCCAAGTTTTAGGAGGGTTAAGAGTAGTATGCTATTCTTAAGCCAGTCTTTTCCTCTGTAATTCCATAATCATTCACTCCAGAGGCTGATTTCACAAAACGTTAATAATAAAATATATTTAAGTATATTTAAGTTTTAATAAAGTATATTTTGTATTTCAAGAAAAATTTAAGAATGTTTTTTATCTTTGTTCTTAAAATTGTTTTAAAGGCTAAATTTAAGAAGAATTTGGATTCCTTTCAAATATTAAGCATGCCATAATGCATACTACTATTACAAGTGATGCGGGTGAGTATGTAACACCAATTGACCAGTTAGATTATACACAAAGTGACTTTTTAATCATTAATTTAACTCTGTTTTTATCATTACAAGTGCACTTAATTCAGCACAAAATAAATATTTTAGATGTAATAATTAAGGTTTAATAAATAATTAATTTAAATTACATTTAATTAGTTTAATTATTAATTTTATAATTTAATAATTTAATTTAATTAAGGTTTTGACCTTAATTTGACTTGATCAGCAAAAATCACTATATAATCAGATAACTTCAAAGTATTTTAAATATTCTTCAGAAAGTTCTCAAATTTTTTCTTGAGAAGATTTTTCATACATCCAGGATAGAGGAATGTAAATGTGCACATGACTACCCAGACATATTTTTGGTGTTGCATACTTGAAAATGATGCAATTTTAGCTAGGGGCAGGAAACCCTGTTATTTAAGATGGGAAACTGTGCATGAGCACTTCTCACTTGCTTATACCACTTGTCAAGTGTCCCCGCTGGAGTTTAGGAGTGATAAAGCATTGCACGAAGATCTCGACACAAACGTGATCTACGATTCGTTTCCAAATCTGTATAGACATAAAATAAAGGAAATGGAGACCCAGCAGAGACCCTCTCCTGCTTTAGCTCTGCCCACTCGCTTTGGTTCACATGCTTGTCTGGCTGCCCGTTCCCCCACAGGCTCTATGTAAACACTCCAGGATCTGCTTTAAAACAGCCCAGAGGAGCAGAACGACCAAATCAGCCACAGATGTTTATACTGCCGCCCCAGCTGCTGCCCTGAACAGGAAGTTGCCGTGGCCAGAGCAACTTAACTCATTGCTAAATGTGGCAGTAAATATTTTCTGTTTGGGGAACATGAGAAAAGCCACACTAATTTCTTCTGAAACCTTGTTCCAAGTCTTGAAGGAAGTTCAAGGCACTGGGAGGAGAGTGAGAGGTCAGTTGGACTGTGTTGCGTGCACAGCTTCCTGTCAGTTCTGCTTTCCCATGAGCCTCATGGTCCATAAAAGACCTTATATCTTATCTTCCGCAGCTTCATTAACTTAATGAAAACAATTACGGATCACGAGTCGGCCCAGATGGTTCTTATAAAGCCAGTGTACTGATCTGACAAGAACACGCTCTAAGAAACATTCAGAGAAATCCGAGAAGGGAATTTTTTTAGGGATACATGGAGACAAAGACATTTACATCTACACATATATGAGTTCATCATGTGCTTCAGACGAGGAAAATCCAAAACCGTGTCATTCCAGAAGTATAGTAGTAGAGCGTATGCCTTTTTAAGCACAATATGTCACTCAAAAATAGAGGGTTTTCACAGCAATACCTTTAAAGGACCATTCAATCAAGTTTAAAAGGAAAATTTCACCCAAAAATGAAAATGTGCTAAAAATGTACTCAACCTCAGGCCATTGAGTTAATTTCTTCATCAGAACAGATTTGGAGAAATGTATCATTATGTTTCTTGCTCACCAATGAATCATCTGCAGTGAATGGGTGCCGTCAGAATAAAAAGCCAGGAGAAAAGTCATCTCATCTGAATCAGGAGAGAAACATACACAGATCGAGAACTGTTTCCAGAACAGTCACAAACAGTTCTAACCATATATTTTGGTGGATTTTGATGTCAGACAAGACAACCTATTTTTAGGTAGTGTTATTATGAATTATAAATTTTCAGCTCATTTTCATTTTTGGATGAAGTATTCCTTCAAAAGAGTCAGTGTGGAGAACATTTTAATAATAATAATAAAAAAGAACCATTTGTATCTACATCACTCGGTGCACCTCAAAGAGAAATATGAAAACTCTGGGAGCAACAGGAGACATAACCATAAATAATAACCTCTACGACACAGTTACCTGCTCCATGAGAGGCTTTCTAGATCAGTAATCATCACATCAAAAACAGATTGCCTTTGTGCTTGCTGAATAAATCCCAGGCTCCTCAGCCTGATGGAAGCCTTCCTGAGTATGAACAGAGTTCAGCAGGTAGTCCGCACACCTCATAAAGGAAAAATATGGGACCTATGAGGGAATATAAGAGGCCTGATGCACAAGAGGCTTACAGGCTTATAATGAAGCTGAAGTGCCAGAGCTGGTGATAAGATCAGAATTATGCACCACAGGACATCACGAGACCTTTACTCTGATCTGTAGCTCTGGCTTTAGCTGTCTGAGATTAAAAAATTGATGGGTTTTGTGGTTGTCTGCACTCAGGATTCAAATAACTCACTGAATTCTTGCATTTTAAAGATGTGCCAACTGAAAATGGTTGTTCATGTTTTGAATTGACAGCAGTTTGGATGGCTTAGAAAGAAAAATTCTAAAAAACTATTGCAAAAATGCGTAATGCTGTTGCCAGTTGCATGAGAATAATACAATTCTTTCCTCAATCGCTGAAAAAAAAGTCTCTTATGCTTCCCAAGGGTGCATTTATTTGATCAAAATTACAGTAAAACTGTTAAATGTCAATACAACATAGAATAAGTGCTTTCCATTTTTAATATATATGATGCAAAGCTGAATTTACAGCATCCTTACTCCAGTCTTCAGTGTCATTGGATCATTCAGAAATCATTATATGCTGATTTACTGCTCATGAAACATTTCATATTGCTGTGCTGCTCAATCCTTTTGTGCAAATCATGATGTTTATTTTCAAGATTATTGAATGTCCTGAAATACGCAAACCTTTAGCACCCCCTGCTGCCTGTACATACTAACAACATTACATTTTGTGCAAGATTCACAAAAATGTATCATCAGTCCAAGCATTTCTAATTCTGCTTGTTGCTACATTCCATTCTACAAATGTTATCAGAAGCTTGAAGATCAAATGAAGTTTTGTCTGGCTTATACAATATTTTGGAGTTTGATATATTACAAGGCACCTTTTGTGAATTCCAAGAATCTTGATAGAGATTACAAATGGAGATGTATACATTAAAAAAAAGCTATAGTTTATTGTTTCAAATTATATTCATCTGTACAGAGACAAGAAAAAAAAGGGGATTAAAAACTATTTCTATCAAAAGTAATATAGAAAGGAAAAGACAAATCAGACAAATATACATATATAAACTGGACATCAGTTTTGACCTAAACATGCTTCAAATGCAAGAAATCCAGCCCTTCAGAAATATGTTGGTGAGCAAAGTCACATAAATAAAACTATTTTCTATCTCAAGAGACACAAATTCATTTTAGTGTAATATGGACCCACTACCCAGTGGCACGATTCAGTCCGTACAAGAAAGAGCCTAAAAACACAAACAGATAAACATACAGATCAGCTCAGAGTGGCTACTGAGATTTCCACAAACACATCTAGCACTAAATTTCATTTTCAGTCTCTACTGAAAATTTACAAAAGCAAGTGATATGATGTGTTCTCCGTTTATCACCAGCTCGTGGTGGAAGCAGATGGCCTTGAAACTGGTCAGTCTAGCGCAAGAAAACGTTCTTAGCAACAGACCAGTAGGACCACTTCCCCTATTGCTGTAAATAGTTGCTTCTCTTATTGTTTTTTTTTGTCTGCCATTGTGGGAAAAATGTCTCCTGCAGGCCTCTAAAAGGGAGATGTTTCATTCTAAGAAACCATCCAGGGTGGTCAGACTGGAGGTGGGCTTGCTTGTAACAGGCCTGGAGACCTTCTTCCTCTTGGATTTCATGGCGAGGGGTCGAATCTCAGATAAAGGAGACTGTGGACATACTAGAGTTAAGGAAACATTACGGGAAAAAAGCTACTTTATATAATTATATATATGCATAATGGTAGCAAAATAAGTATTTCCATTGGATAAGGATACAGGTTGAATAAATTTTGCTCTTCCTCCAAGTCCATCATAGCCAGATCTTACCTGGAATAAAAAAAGGATGCATTAAGGCAAACTGCACAAAATATTCAAAAATGTGGGGTCTAGATTTTTTGTTGTTCTTGAAAGAAATGAATACAACAAGAATGCATTCAACGAATCAAAAGTTACAGTGAAAATGTTACAGTGCAGTGTTTGTGAGTGTATTCAGAAACATTTAAGAAAATCTTATCAGTCCTAAACTTTTGAATAATAGTAAATGTGTGCACGAAAACCAAAAAGAGTTGACAATAAGTTGCAAAAAACATTGAAATCTCTCACCGTGCCAAATTTGCATGGGTCCAACATGCTCCCAAACGCGTTCTTTCTGAATAGCAGTGAGTTCCTTAACATGGGCCCCATCATGACATCATCTTCTTTAACACGAGCATTCTGAGAGCAAAAAAAAAAAACAACACACACATGCAAACATTACACCCTCCATCTAACCTCATGTCAGATTCTTAAAAACCAAGACACATACACTATGTCCGAGCGCATTTTCCGTGTTTTTGAATGAGGACCTGTGGAAAAATAAAAACAAATGGACATCAGCAGAAATCATATGAGCAGTCTGTGTGACTAAACTGTTTGTATGAAAAACTCACGCTGAAGAGTCCAGACGCATCTTCTTAGATGGAACCTGAACGGGTTTCTTCTCCACCTGTTCAGGTGTGTTAATGTCAAAGGTCAGGTTGAGGTCAATTTCCTGAGAGTCTGTCATCGGACCATTACCAGGAGGCTTCAGCTCCAGTGGAGCAGGGCTGGAGATGCAAAAACCAACGTCTCTTTTAGCAGATCTATCGAATAGCCAAAAGTACTGCTCAAAATACAAACTGATTTCCGACCTTTCAAAGACCAGTCTGCTGATGGCTTCATTAGTGCGAGTTGGAGTACTCAACGTCCGCTGAAGAATTTCCACCTTCTTCTTCAAGCTCTTTGGAGCACGAGACATCAGATCAAGAGTTCAGCAGAAAATCAGACTCAGTTTGTAAAAATTGCACCCCCTTGTGGCTGATTTGAATGGTTTCCTCTAAATGTATTTTGATGCATTTTTACAGAATTGTAGGATTTTTAATGGAAGTCCTCACTTGACCTTTCCTATCAATTTCATGTTTACATATATCATTTTTAACCTTAAGGCAAATACACTACAGGTGAACTGTGTAAAACTGATATCACCACACAGCCCAGTTAATCACTCAAAATACATTAAAATATTACATTTGTATGTTTAAATATTCAAATTAGGCTTTAACTAATTAAAACAGTATGAACACTGAAAATTTTATTTCATTTAGTTAACATACTAAAGATCCGCAAAAACCTTTTCAGCCGCTCCATAATTGAGAAAATACTGTCAACTGTCAGAAAAAATAGGTATAAAATATTTTATAATCTAGATGAATGCTATACTCTGTAAAAGCCTTCAGAATATAGAGAAGATTAAGGGCTTTTAAAGATATGTATTGTAACTGAAAGCAACAAAGCAAACAGATAAAGTGTAGAACGAAGATAATATAGAATTTCTAACAGTTATCTCTTTGTCTGCATTGGACAGGTCGTTTTGAAGTGCCTTCATGTCCTCCTTTGTCCTGCTTGTCTCTGTAGTAGCCTTTTGCAACTGCAGTAATAATAAATAAGAAATAAGAAAACTATATAAAAAAAGAACAATAAGCTAATATAAATTTCAAAAAATTATATTTTTGACAAAGACAAGAGAAAAGAAATGAACCTTGCTGTTAGAAGAGATCAGTTCCCTTTTTAGCTTCTCACACATCTCATTTGAGGACTTGAGGCTTCCTTTCAGATTGTCGTATTCCCTGAGAATAAATGGATATAACACTCAAATATAGCATATGAGGAAGCACAACTGGTGTACTGACACTGTAAAAGGTTTAAAGGAAGCGAAAGTACTGAGATTTTAAGTTTTAAACTATATGGCGGCACTAGGTATCCAGCAGTGAGAGTGTGTATATTTGCAGGAAAGTAAAACTTACTTTTTAAGTGAGATGCAGTATATGGACAGCTGTTCAACGGCAGACTGACCAACACCCATATCAGTGATCATGGCCTCCACCTCTGACCTTTGACCCTGTAGGACCACGTCTAAACTAAAGGACAGAAACATACACAAAAAAGCACATGAACAAACAACAAAAAATATTTTTTAACCTTATAACTAATCAGAAAGTGAATTTCTTAATTTTACGGCACACATTTTTCAGCTCTCTGGTCTTCTTCAGTGTGTTTATGTCATGTCTCCTGATGTCATCCATAAAAATAATAAATTCACTTCTTGAGTGAGTCACTATTGAGTTTTGAACACTCAATTACTGACACTGGAAGATGACAAATTCCATCAAACACTATCATTTATTCCCAGTCTATCTTACTCACATACACTTAAGCACAAAATCCTTGGTGAAATGAAATACTACCTCTCATAGGTTTTCATTTTGACTCGGAGTCGCTTGGCTTCCTCTTTAGCTGCCTGCCCTTCATTTTTCTGACTCTCCAAGAAATTCATCTGTTTCTGAGAAATTCATGCACAATAAAATTAATACCAGCATTAAAATACAATGCAGAAAGCAAGCCGTACTAAGAAACACAACCGTTTTTTACTAAAAGAAAGGTACCCGGAGGACAGAACACAACATCTCTTTGTCTCCGACTTCCTTGCGGACTCTATCCAGGTCCTTCTTCTGCCTCTCAACTGTGTCTTTTAGAGTGTCCACTGACTTCTGCTTCTCCCTCCATTCTTTCTCTGGAATGCACCACACATGTAAATACATAATATGAATGGATGGATGGATGTTTTAAGTATTAAGTAACTTGATTTCAGTCTTACCTTTTTCAGACAACACTGCTTTCATGCGATCAAGCTCATTCTGAAATTGGAACAATAAAGCCAAGCAATATTGTCAGTTTACTGTGTTTACAAACTGGGCACTGAATAAATTCAACAGCACGCTTTATTACCTGTAAACTTTCAGCATCCACTGGCGTCCCATCATCCTCTGGTGCTATGTCGAAGAACAGTTTGTTGATAATGTGCCGCGTACTAACCTAAAACAGAATGAGTTCGTTTTCATTTCAGTCCAAACCTTCAATTAATTTTATTAATCAGAAGAATAAGTCAGTTTACAGGTTAAGCCCACGGTTTACCTGTTTCCTGCATTGCGGACAGGTTTTGCTCGGGGCTGACTGAAACCACTGTAGAAGACTTTGTTGAAAGGAAAAGAAACATAGAAAGTTATCGAGAAAACCCTATTTATTATTTGACATCTCTACATATTTATACGTACATATATTAATAATTGGTCAGGTTTCCACACATCCCGACCAATGAATTTTCATAACATTATCAGGCCTTTTTTAACCAAAATAAAATAATTGCATAGACATTGCACAAAATTGCAAAGACGACCCTGTCTCATATAACATGCAATGGTGTAATGATTGTTTATTATTATAATAATGCATATAAAGTAAAAACAAACGTGCCATAGGGTAAAAGGACACTTACCAGGCATAATGAAAAGTGTGACCACAGTGAATTGCAGCCACATCTCTGGAATTATCAAAGAAATCTGAGCAGATGGTGCAGTATGCTCGAATGGGCATTTTGACCTACAATATTAGACACAATAAGGCCAAAATCTCTATGTCAATAACACGTTTCCTGTGTGTTTTCTTCATTACTGATGTGTTGTAGAACTCTGCCCTGCCGGTTTATTACTTCATTGCTATATTTACTCACCCAGATAACGCTGAGACGATCGAGATGTCTTATTTACACGGACTTGTTCAATTAAACTCCATAATTATGTTTATATAGTTTGTTTTCGGTTTAGTTTTGAGCTCGTGAAAACAGTGAAGCGGCGCGCTTAGTTCAAACGTAATGACTCCTCCTTTATGTTCGCGTCATCAACATACGACTCCCTGCTGCCTGAGAAATGTACGGAAAACGTATCGGTATAAATGTTAAGCGCGATTTATAAACTTTAAGTGTTCAGTTTAATTTGACATAAAAGCACTGTTGCAATACTGTATGCTCTAATACTGTAAAAAAAACGATATGTTCTTGAATTAACAACTACATTTCCCATAGTTCAACTCCTCCGGGATGACGTCAGTGACACTCCGAGTTGATTTTTGACCCAAGACAAGTCAACATACACTGATTTGGATAAAACCGTGTAAGGTACAGTAACGATAAATTGTGTTATTAGGAGTGTAAATTACGTGAACAGCATATGTTAGACTTGATGCAGCTCAAGCTGGGACAGAGTAAGATGTCTTTTAGTGGCATTCAACAGTTTTTAAAGGTTTAGCTCGGTGGCTAGCTTCGTTAGCCGGTCACTGGATCTATATGAGAAAAATCAACAAATCTTCCATATGCGTTCAGTTCCAAGAATGTCTCAACTTAATTAATTAATATACACTGTATTTGATAGTTTTCAACAGAGAAAAGTTTTCGATGCAATTTGCATTGAATTTTGAATTTAATTGTGCTTGCATTATCATCATTATAAGTTATATAGCATTTAATCTAAATAGTGTGTGTGTGCGCGCACGTGTTTTTGAAAGTTTGTAAATAACTGCTAATAAATCATTGTTAATATTGAAGGGAAATATATATATATATATATATATATATTCTAACAGCATTTTAATAGCATAAATTGCATAAATATTATATGTAAATCCA
>JAUMHE010000060.1:7101214-7141359 GCA_032359235.1 Enteromius mattozi | reverse complement strand
ATAGAAATTGTATATTTCAAATGTCCTAACTGTCGCTTCGGGATCAGTTTTATGCGTTCTCGATAAATAAAACAATATAAAAACACAAAACAGTTAATAACAGCAGAAAGAGATGCACATACAATTGAATGTATGTAACTCTTTATTTATAACAGTTCTGTCATATGCACAGAAAAATACTTTAAGAAATGTATTTTTCTTATTAACTACTATCCATTGACAAGGCTGTTATTATTCTTTTTTTATTCTTACAAGGTGTGGTAAGACTCACATAATTGATGATTACATGAATGATAGCTGAAGTCGTGTAGTTTGTTGAGCAGAGGTGTGTTATTACTTTTCTAAGCAGTGTATCACTCCTTGACAGGCGCTGGACAGGAGGGCGCCATGTTCGTTCATGCCCAGTCGTTTGAGGACCTGACTGCTGACAGCGAGCCCAACACCAATGACAAAGATGCAGAGGTGGGTGACTCAAATCTAGGGAATGCTCAAGAAGAGGCTCTGGAAGGAGGTGAGGAGGATGCACAGGAGGGAGGTTTAGTGGTTGAACAGGTGGAAGAAGGGAAAGAGGAGGTTCGGCACAGCAACAAGGCAAAAGAGGAGGATGTGACAAGTGAGACATGGCGGAGTCACAGGAAGCATATGTTTGTCTTGAGTGAGGCGGGGAAACCCATCTATACACGCTATGGAACAGAGGAAGCGCTCTCCAGCATCATGGGAGTCATGATGTTACTTATGTCATTTGTAGAGGATAAGAAGAACATCATACGCTCCATCCATGCAGGTAAGGAATATCTAGTAATAAAGCAAAATAAAAACAGCTTATGTTGATGTGTATATATATATAAAAAAAACTATTGTACTGACACAGACTTTTAATGTGCTTTTCCAACACTGGAATAAATTACTCTTCAAAACATATAAATAAAAAAAAAATAGACAGTATCTATTTTTAATATAATAATGTTATTAACATTTATATTTGAAATAACTTTCAAAATATAACTATTTTACTGTATATTTTATAGATGCAGTCTTAGTAGTGTGCATTTTTTTTTACCAAATGTTTTTATTAATTTAGATTATTTATTAATAATATTGATTCCAGTTGTTTATTAATAATATTTATTAATATCATTTAATTTGTAATAAAAAAGCTGTCTTGTGTCATGCTTTTGGCTTTAAATTATGTTCCAACTAAAATGCAACAAGAAAACAAAACAAGCGATAAATCACATCTCTTACATATGATTCTACAAAACTACTGCAACAACAGTATAGACATTTTTGTGTGTAAACACATCTTTCAGATGGCTACAGGGTGGTGTTCCTACGGAAAAGCCCTCTCATCCTGGTGGGAGTCTCTCGCACGAACTGCTCCGACCGGGAATTAACACGAGAGCTTCAGTACGTCTACTACCAGATCGTTAGCCTGCTCACCCTCACGCAGTTGAACCACGTCTTCCAGAACCGGCAGAGCTATGACCTGCGCCGCCTGCTGGCCGGCTCAGAGCACATCACCGACAACCTTCTGCGGCTCCTCGACCGAGATCCAGGCCTGCTGCTGAGCGCCGTCATGTGCCTGCCTCTGGCCAGCTCGGCCCGTGACGTGGTCTCCTCCAGCTTGCAGGCTGCTAAAGCCAAGAACCTGGTGTTCTCCATCCTGCTAGCAGGAAACAGGCTGGTGACGCTGGTGCGCAAAAAAGACCAGTTCCTGCACCACATGGACCTGCACTTGCTGTTCAACCTGGTCGGCTCTTCGTCTTCCTTCCGAGAAGGCGAAGGGTGGACGCCCGTATGTCTGCCCAAGTTTAACCCAGCTGGATTTTTCCACGCGCATATTTCTTACCTGGAACCAGCCTCGGATCTGTGTCTTATCCTGGTGTGCACAGATCGTGAGGATTTCTTTAATCTCTCCGATTGTAAGAAGCGGTTCCTTGAGCGCTTGCGCAGACGCAGTGCATATCAATCCCTGCAGGAAGCACTGAACACACCAAGTTATCCTGTCTCACAGGTTGGCATACCTGAGCTGAGACACTTTGTGTACAAGTCTAAAAGCTCTGGGCTCTATACAAGGTAAGACGAGTTTAATGATGATCATGAAAATAATGACTTTTAAAAAAGTTACACACATACATTGAAACTTCTGGTTTTTATGTAACTTCCTGTTTTTTCCTGTCAGCCCTGACCTTCCAGCACCATACCAGACAGAAGAGGAGCATGAGAGGCTGATGGGATTGTACCAGCACCTGCACAGCTGCCTGCATCACCCCACACGTCCCCTGCGGTACATTTACCGCTGCACAGAAACAGAGAACCTTTACACCTTGGTGAGGCTGCCACAAAGTGCAATACATTAGCATTATTAGATTCCATTCAGAGATTTTGTTATGTGTATGCATGCACAAGGACGTATAGTTAATGTTTAATGTCTTTACTGTGACTTTTGATCAATGTAATGCATCCTCCTCTGTAGGTAACAAGTGGTTTCGAGCTGTACCTCTGTTTTAGTCCTCTGGGAACAAAGGCCCTGGCTGTGTCTGCTGTCAACAAACTCCTGAAGTGGATCAGGAAAGAAGAGGATCGTCTGTTCATACTCAGTCCGTTAACATACTGAACCAGTTCAGGCTGTTCTAAACACTAGAAACACTAGTGAACGTCTGACCCCCAGACTGCTGAAAGAGCAGCATCTGTGACACTACTTGAATGAATAAAGATGTAAACAGATGCTATAAGATATTAAGGGCTTGATTGCTATTTTGAGGGCTATTCATGCTTGTTAAGTACAGATGGTGTAATTGGGAAGGTTTCAAACCATTCCTATGAGCAGTTGTCAAAGAATAAAATATGATATTTCGAGATAATTGCTTTTAAACATGGCCCTGAAACTAGCAGCAAAACATTGAATGCAGTAAATTTGCGCTAACAATCTAATAAAAGCTCACTGGGCTCTGCACTGCTGGAAACTGAACATCTAGGCCTGTGCTTTTTCTTGACCAATCACTGTTTCAACGTAACATCTATGGTTTTAAATGAGCCAACAATGAGTAACAAGTATTACTGATTTCCTAAATGGATTATCGAGCTGTGGCCTTCACATTTACTTGTTTGCATAGGGTGACCACTATGACCAGGGTGACCAGGATTTCTATATTGCTTTGATTTGTACCTCAAGAGCGTTTCGAAGACATAAGGAACCGATGTCATACACCAATCGGTCTGCACACACAAAACAAGCCAAAACCTATATCCTTATAGAAATCCTGGCCAGGACGCATCCGGGAAAAATGGCACGTATGGTCACCCTGTTTGCATGAGAAGATAAACTTTTTATATCATATTTTGAATTTCCAACCTGGTGACATGCAAATATTGCAAGTGTGGTTTGTTGAGACTAAAAGTATTTCCTTGCAAACAAAACTGACTATCTATATAACAGGCTTTTCATTTTAGAGATTAGGCTCGATTTGAAGAGGAATCAAGAAATGTCTGTATAAAGTGTGTCATTGTGTCAAATGTTTCAATGACTGACCATGCGTTGCTACTGAGGGCTTTCCGAAATCACTAAAGGACCAATCAGAGATACCTGTAGTAATATTTCCTTTTATGTTTCATAGATGTACTTGATTGTTAATGTGTTACTAATGCTTTAATTTGAATGAACAGGATATGTGACACTGTCAGGAGGATGTCTAATGTACTCACTGCTCATTTATGGTCTTGTTGTTCTAGTCTTATGGAAAATCATGGGTAATTTAAATTTGCACATCTCATGTTTCAAATGTGTTGGTGGTGGCGGCACTCATGTTTGTGTTTACTTTCTGTCTAAAGCTATTTTGAAACCAGGCATCATGTAAAAAACAATTGAAATTAAATCCTTATGAAGACATATATTTGCTACGTTACCCTTTTGTCTCTCTCTCTCTTTCTATGAATTGGATTTTTATGTCCTGTACTAAAGTTTGGATACAGTAAGATTTTTGAAAAGAAACATGGTGGTCTTATGTTCATCAAGGCTGCATTTATTTGATAAAAAATATTGTAAAGTATAAAATAACTGATTTCTATTGAAATATATTGAAATTAATTTATTCCTGTTATATTTCAGCATCATTATGCCAGTCTTCTGTGTCACATGATGCTTCAGAAATCATTCTAAAGTATATTTTGTAAAACAAATTTATACATAACATTTTTTTCTCATTCACAGTTGTTCTTAATATATTTGTGGAAAACTTGATGCGTTCGTCTTTGGATAATAACAAATATAATGTTAAAACGAACAGCATTTATTTGAAATGGCAACATTATATTAAATGTATTTACTGTCACTTTTGATAAATTTATTTTTGCTCAAAAAAAAAAAAAAACTTAATCTTTTAAACATTTACACAGGCACGTGTCTAGAGAGAAATGGAAACTGATGATTAGATAATGAAATTTGGTTTAGTTACTGGTTGACAATAAACATGTTTGTAAAAGCAAAAAACATGAAATGCAAAAGTATACAAATCAGTATCATTGACGTCACAGAAATAACAGAAGCTGAAAATATGCTGATGTTTAAATAATGTCATGATGTTTTGCAGTTAATATAAATGGATTAGTTGGCATGTTGTGTTTCACAGATCACAGATCAGTCATATAGGTTTGAGTGTGATAAACAAATGATAAACAAAGAGCAAAAGGCCTCCTCTGCTGTCAAGAACTCATGTTTTATACTCAATAAATAATCCTAAAAATGAATATGTTATTCTAAAAAGGAAAGAATATTAATGGGATCCTAGTGAGATCAAATGGTTTACTAGTAATATTGAAGCATGCTTATGGATGTCCATAAATGGGTAAAGGAAACAAGTATTTTTCACTTCATTCCTTGAACAACTGACAGTCTGTTTTTAAAGGAGGAAAGAGGAAAAATTTGTTTTGAAAATATCAACCTATACACAAAGAAAACATTAATAGCTATATGTTTACATATATTAGTTTATCAGCCCCTATCTTTTTTTTTTTCTTTTTAACAGTACTGGCCACTGGTTACAGAAGTCAGAGATGCTTGCAAATTTTGTTTTGCATTCAGCTGTATAATGCAGAGAAAAACAATAAACGTTATATAAAATTTAAAATGTATGCAAATAAAATGTAAAATGTATTAAAATGAAATACATCCGGGGAACAAAATTCCAGGATGATTTGAATAGGGTAGAACCACAGCAGCAAACACACAAAAGCAAAGCACAGTAAACTTTTAGTATATTCATGTAGCTTATATACAGTAGATTAAGCAAAATCTCTTCACTGAATCAGCTGAGACAATTCACAAAAGCATTTAAAATGATCCAGTCCTCAGTTTCAAATCGCTGACTTACTTTGGAGGAAGATTTTATGTGATTTTTATGTTTTCAGCTATAGCCTGTAAAGAAGTCTCAGCTGGAAAATTAATAATGAAATAATATTTCCTAATTTATTTGAATGATAAAATAAAATAAACAGCAACAGTAAGACAAAAGTAAAACTATTGTTCATAGATTGTGATAAATAAAGTAATAAGAGGTAATAAGGTAGAATTATATAAATATTTATTTTAAATATATTTTCACTGCTCTCAAAAGAATGAACAGTCATTTTCAGTATCAATGCTTATAATACAAAATAAATTGTAATTGTTCTTATGAGGTAATACGTTGATAAATATATTTATATTTTAGTAGTTGCTTTAGGTTACTTATTCCACTTCATGCATCAAAACCAGTTTGACGTGATCGTGTTGGGTTATGTAAAGAATGTAGCAGAATATTACAGCAAACCACACCTCCGTTATCAGGTATATAATGATCTGGCACTGTACATCTAACGCCCTTCAGCTGGATCATGGCACTGCAAATCATCTCTGTGGTTCTTTTCACTGTCTTTTTCCCAGGAGGTATGACATGCAGTTTTCATTTCAATCTCTCCATTGCTTTCGTATAGGCATATAATTTAACTTGCTGATAAATGCTCTTTTATTGGATGATTAATGTGAGGCTTTTAATAGGTTTGTCACTTTATTTTAATTTTGTTTTAAAAAAAATGTTTGGAAACATTGATTTTAAAGGCTTTATATACACATTGTGAATGTTCTTCACTGTCTTCTCATTGACTTTCAGCTCTGACGCTGATGTGTTACCAATGTACCACAGTTCCATATGGAGTGTGCTCACAAACTGCAAACTGTACCACTAATCAATGCAGCTCCATTACCACCACCAACACTTACTGTAAGAAGAACGTGATTATAAAATAATAATTGGTAAGAAATATGTAGCAGACTTAGTCTGTTTGCAAATAATAATTTGTTTAAAAATGATTCTTTGTAGATAACAATGGTACTAGCATTAAAAGTTGCAGTGCCCAGTGTGGTAATTGGAGCGTAAGTGTTGGAGCGATACGGAATACCTCCCAATGCTGTGCTTCAGATTTCTGCAACAGTACTGCAGGTACTACAAACATGTGAGAGTTAAGAAATATTGGACTGTGAACGCTAACAAACATTAAGGTTTTTAAAAAGCTAAAATTGACAAGATCTATTCTTAACATTTCTACCACTGTACTGGTAACATTTTTTTTATTTGAATTGGTGTGCACATGAATTAAAGGGTTGGTTCCCTCCAAAACTAAAATTCAGACATTATTTACTGGCTTCTTTTACAGAATATACTAATTGATTGTTTTAATTTCTCTCTCTCTTGGCCTTAAAATAAACTTCAGCAATTTGAAGCTGAGGACCAGGTCCTCCTGGCAGCTTTTTTTGAAACCGATCTACTGATTCAATTTAAAAAAATATTGCTCAAAGAATGAGCTATATGACAATTTTAAAGAATAACTTTTTACATGATCAGTCTGTTTCTCATGAAAAGCTGTTGTGTAGATTCAGAAGATTAATAATGCACAATATAGGCCACTTTTGTGATACTTTTGTATCCTTTTTGAAGCTTGAAAGCTTTAGTATCGTCTGACAATGTGTCAGAATCAGATGAGAACAGTTGCTAAGGATTGGCTTTTGTTTATCTGTTCAGACTTATCTAATGGAAATATGTGTTACACCTGCAATGACACAAACTGTTCATCCTACAAAACACTGAACTGTACAGGTGTTGAAGACAATTGCTTCACTGCAACAGGTAAATCATGGATAACTGCTTCTTAAAATCTAAGATCTTAAAATGATCTGTTATGCAGAGACAGTTAATAGACAGTAAATAAATGACAGTTATTTTCTGCTTAACTTTCTACCAAATCTCATGTCTTCTCTTTTCTCACAGACACATCTACTAATGGCACTATAAAAGGATGTGTGAGCAAAAATATCTGTGACAATCATGAATATTTAAAGACATATGTGTCTAATGTTGTATGTTGTGATGGAAAACTGTGCAACAGTGCCCAGAGTCAGGCACAGAGAGCTGTGCTCCTGCTGGTACCAGTACTTCCCATCCTTTTTTCCATCTGAGATCTGTTTTATGGGGGTTTGTTAAGTTTTTTATGATTAATTGAGGGTAATTTATTTGTTTCAAATGACTACCTGTCTGCTATAAAGTCTATAAAATCCCCTGCAATGTTTTTGTTATTTGCAAAAAAGATAAGTAAGCGTGTAGAGTAACATTAAATAATATACATTTATATTGAGAAAAGTTAAATTACAAGGCACTTTCACTGTCACATGAGCAAATGCATTCTTAAAAACAAAGGTACTTCAAATGTTCTTCACAGCGATGCCATACAATACCCATTTTTGGCTCCCCAATAAATTATTAAGTCAAAAAGGTTCTTCTATTGCGTCGTGAAGCACCTTTAATTTTAAGAGTGTACTTTAGGTGTATGTATATTTGAAAAATAATATTATTAATATTCATATTTTCTACAAATGGATTGTATTTTGTGGACAAAGCAAGAGATCATTCGAAATTAGGTGTCTGATTTAATTACATTGTAAAATGTTAACTATATACTGTATGTTTGGATACAATTCAATTTCACTGAATCTTTAATCTATATTATTGAAAACAAGAGTTAGGATATTTTTAAGGTTAGGTGCATGCTGACTACCAATCTTTTAAGATTTTGTTATCAAGCACAGAATAACTTCTGCATGTTTGTCTGCTGTACTTGTTAAATATAAAAGTAGATGGATTTAAAAACAAACACGAACATTAATCCACATTATAGGCTATATATGTTTCCTCAAGCTGTTCTTTGTGAACATGTAAAAACACATAGGGATGGGGACAGTGTGACCCAGTGTTCACAAAAACCTAATCTGTTGTTTAAAATCAAGTTTGTTGTTTTATTGTAAATTACAATAGTGTTAATAAATGTAGAAATTTCGCTCAAAAACCTCTCTCATCTGGTGAGAAATCAGTAAATCACCATCTGTAATAAACACATTGTGTGTCTGAGTATTTTGGACTTATCAGCCATTTGAAGGCTTTGAATTGAAATTTGACTTTTTTTTTTTTGACAAAATTGACATTTAGACAATGTGTATTCTTTTTTTATGTGCATCAAATTAATAAAATTTAAACCATAGACTGTTGAGATCAACTACGGCTTGGCTCATGAATATTAATTAGGTTACGTGACTGGTATGCTGCCAAGGGACGTCTTCATAGCGTAAGTAATATTTATGAGCGATGGTGTCACCATAGTAGCGATCTTTCCCTTATGCTGGTGGGCGGGGCCTGTCAACTCCAGTCAACGCTTCAGTTCAAGCGCCTGAAACACCGTGAGATCTCTTTAATCATGTTTCAGAAGTTTCGTATCTGGTTTTATGCATAACCTGAGCTGAATTACGTTGTGGTAATATAGACTGAAAGTGGTTTTCCTTCTCTTATTGTTTTTAACTAACACGTCTACATGTTCAGAGTTGGAAATGCAGTTATTGATCCATCCTGAGATTTATACTTCACCGGTTTACCATCACTAACAGGTGAGTGTGTTCTTAGTGCCTTTTATCCCTAAAATATAAAATTAGATATTTACAATAGATATTAGATATATATTGTAACTGTCACTAATAGGCTAATTAGGATGATGAATACAATAAACTCAATAAACGTCAGTAACGTTGTTAATCCCAAAGATAAAGTGCATTCCAAATAGGTTTTATTAATGTATTATTAAACTAATCGAATGGATAGTCATTCGGAGTCTCAGGTCAGACAAAAGTTGAATCCTCTTTTCAAAGACTAAACAACCTCATTTCAGAATTAACCATCTATATCTATGGTAAAAATAAATACTCCACAGGTGCTGCCATCACTTAGAATAATCAGCCTGTATTCAACTTATTCTACAAGCTTTTGGACATGTAAATAATCAATGCAAATAAAAATAATCAAAATAGCCTGTTTCTGAAACGTTTACCTTGTTTACTAACTCTTCCATAACTTAAACTCTCCCTAAAAACAAGTGCAAGTATGCAGGCCTGTATTCAAGTCACTGAATATTTTAAATAATATAACATTACAGGTGCATTTAGCTTTCTTTTTCTATCAGAAGAGACCTGTGATTCTTTTTTTGTGTCGCTAACAAGCAGTCAAGATCTATTTTAAAGAAACACATACTACTTTTCGTTGTTTCCCTGAAGATGCATTACATACAGTATTTATGCATGTAGTCTGCAGAATGTATTCAGTGCGGAGGAGCAGATGCTGTGGCATGATTCTGAACAGCAATTAGCTCGCTTGTTAGTTAAAAAAAGCTCTTGACTGAAAAGCACAACAGTCAGTTGGCAACATTTGCACAAAAAAGCACGTTTAGGTTGTGACAAGAATGACAATTTGAGAGGCCCTCAGTGCACAACATGGTGATGAGCTCTGTTAATAAATAACTCAGATGAGAACCAAGCAATATTATAGAACATTGTGGTTGGAAGCCAGCCATTCTTTCCCAAAGGCCTTTTTTATACTAGTCTTCATATTTTGCTTAAAATACTTGCAAATAACTCAGTTAAATATCTATTTTTACCTTTTAATGACCTTCTTTCTTGCAGAGACATGACTTGAAGCTGCATGTGCAGACATACATGACTAAGCAAACCTCTTTTAGAGTTTACAGACTTAAAGGGTCATTTTTTGAGATGTTAACAGATATATACACTGTTGTACATTGCTTAAAACAGTAACAGCTATTACAAAATATGTTACAAAGTGGAAACTGGTCATTTTTTTAGCGCTCATTGGCTGCTTGGCTTGTACAGTACTTATTTACGTCATCGGGTTGACGCCCCCTTTTAAGCATTATTAATTAGCAGTGTAACATTATACATGACAAAGGATTCGTCTAATCCAATCTCTGCGCCATGCTTTGCATGAGCTTTGCAGTATTTATTACCGGACAGTTTTTTGAACTGGGGACTTGTGCAAACCGGTTTTGCGGATAGTCTTCTTTTGAAGAAAGACACCTTGCCAGTTTCTGTCGTCTCTACCGTCTCCACAAATGTGGTACGTGTTTGCCTTAATATTCCCTGTTTTTAACATTGGAATTCTCAGAGCATGAGGCCATATTTCCTTTGGAGCAGAGAGCGTCTTTCTGAAGTCTCCGTTCCGCTCGCTCAATACAGCAAACCTGTGCTATAATAATACATGTGCGATATGCGATATGATGCATATCTAAGTTTGTTCGGAGACTAGAATCTAAAGCACGAGCACGCTCTGCAGGACATCACCAGCGCAATCACTTGCGTTTTTTTTTCAGTGGAAACAAAATAGCCTATACACACCATCAGGGCTGGACTGGACAAAAAATCAGCCCATTTAGATTTAAGCTGAAGATTTAGATTTAAATTAAACATTTAGGTTTAAAATTAAGATTTAGATTTAACATTTAGATTTAGATTTAACATTTAGAAATAAAAAATAAATAAATTAGGCCTATTTAGGTAAATCTTGCAAAAAAATTATTTGTTTTTTAGTTAAATCTGACAAAATCTGACCAGTTTTTCTTACACCTTTAATTTTACAAACGGCGCCCCATAGTAAATGGTCTACTTTTACTTGTTTGCACTGACAATATAATTTTTTTCCTATTTTTTAAAAAAAATAAAGAAAACACTTACCACTTAACAAAATAAAAAAATGAAAACGAAAACTCTCCTTTTAATCATAATCCATAAAAATTACTTCTCTTTAAAGGCGTGTTTATGAAGAGATGGCGAGTTGGGAAATTCATCTTTGAAACACGGACTCAAAAAAAAAAAAAACACTAGTTTATTACTAAATAGTTTAAATATCTTCTTACTATTCCCCCCAAAACATTCGGTGTAATTATTTTGCTGGTGCTCTTTGGCAAGTTTAGCCTATTGCGTGTATCTGAACGCTGATGGCGCGTTCTCTGCTGCTGCGGGACACTAAACACCGGTGAGCCTGATAAGCAAGGTTTATTTTATGAAATTCAAATTGCTATGCAAAACGCTGTCCATCTTGCCAATGTGTGTATGTTTACATTGGCTGTGTGCAAATTTGCTGTATTTATACACTTATTGTAACCCATTTTATGCAATCTCCGCCTTTTCTCCACACTCAACCCCCACCCCTTACCCCAGTGAACAACGCCCCTTTTCAGAGGTGTGAAAAAGCACCTCTGAAACAGGGGGGTTTTATGACCCTTTAAATCAAGTCCTTTTTCCATGTAAGACAAATCAAAACATTATTTCCCCCTACTTCAGTTACATTAAAACATTCTTTATTTCATCACTGATTCACATTATTTTGGCAGAATAAAAAAAAAAAAAACATTTTGTGTGTGTGTCTATTCATTAACCATTTTAAAATTGCGCTTCTTTTGTGGTTGTTGTGCTCTCAGGGCTTCCTGTTCTCAGGATGTCTTCACTGACAGACGCCAGCTGGAGGTAACAACAACACTCTACAGCCATTTTCCTCACCCTGGAGAGGACATGGTCCACTGGGCCACTCATCTGGTGACATGCATCTGGATACAGGCTCTAATGTCTTCTGCATTAGACACTTGTCCCGCAACGGCTCCAATTGCTGTGGACTTCTCAGTGGTGTACCCCATGCCTTACTTCCAGAGCCGCAATCCCATCCAGAACATAGTTACCAACTCCCTTTTCCATGAAGTCTATGTGGCCTCTCAAAATATAATTGAGGCGTTGAATATCAGTCTGGGTAAACTTTGGGAACTCCGTACAGGACCCGTGGGCAGTCCGGAGTGTGCGATATGTGATTTATGTGATATCTCAAGAGATCCTTTCCTTGAGGACACAGACAACGAGGTGTTGCTACTAGACACGTTCTTGATGTACTTGTACTCGTGTGGAAGCTCCCAGTATGGAGTTTGCTATTTCCATCAACTCCATGAAAATGGCAAGCCTCCAGGGCCTTCAAAGTGTTTATTCCGGAAGAAGTTCAACTCTCCACAGTTCTGTCCGGATTGCATCGCTAGTCCTTTGGGAACGAAAGTCTCCATGGTGGAAGAGGGCCAAACCGTGTACTTCTTTGTTGCAGCAACGGTGAACAACAGCGTGACGCAAAAATACGGTCGCATGTCCATTTCCGTACGGCGACCGGTGGCGACCGAGGATGGTTTTTACACCGATGTCAGAGGGTTAACAGTGTTGCCTGCTCTACGGCAGACGTACAGCATTGAGTACATCTACAGCTTCTACACGCAGGACTTTGTCTACTTCTTGTCTGTCCAAAGAGAGAAAACCAACTTAGACTCATCGCCCTTTCAGACAAGATTAGGCCGTCTGCCACGCCACGAGTGGGAGATGCGACGATACCGTGAAATTGTTTTAGAATGTCGCTTTGAGCCCAAAAGGCGAAGGAGAAGCAACGGCAGCGAACCTTTCAAAGATGTGGTCTACAACGTGGTTCAAGCAGCCCACTTTGGCAAGGCCGGACGGGAGCTCGCCGATGAGCTGGGTGCTGAAGAAGAGGATGATATCTTATACGGCGTATTTGCTGTAACTGATGACTCGGGCATTCCTGAACACGATTCAGCACTTTGCGCTTTTCCGATGGATACGGTAAACACGGCAATAGACGATGGAGTGGAGGACTGTTGCAGGTCAGGACCAGAGCAGCTTTCCAGAGGCCTTTGCCATTTTCAGCCCTGTGAGAGCTGCCCACATGAGGTTGGTGCATTTTCTCAGTTTATTTAGTTTTAGTTTTTTTTTTTTTCCTTCGCAATCATCTATTTATATTCTGTATGCTTTTGAACCATTTGCACATAAATCATTTTCTTGGTAAAAATCAGCTGAACGTTTACTGTTGTGTACCACAAAAATGATCCTTGACTTGTTCCAAAGGAAAACGACAATTAAATTCCACAAATAAACATTTAAAACATGTAAATACCACACTGTTTTGAACGTCTAACTTTAACAAATGACATTACGCGTGGTTTTGAAGAAATAGCTGCTGGATTGCATTTCTCATCCATCAATGCTTTGCATGCTGGCCTTATTTTTTGGCTCTTGTGTCTCGGCATGGTATGGTTTTATGTTGAGACTTACCAAGCTTTCTAGTGTGTGTTGTGATGCCTTGCCCTCTTAACAAAAGCATGAAGGTATTTTAGTTGGCTTGCTTCTTTCTTTTTTGTTCTTTTGTTGTAAAAAGGTTTAAGTGACCACAAAGTGGGACATAAGCCTTGTGTAGTCTGTCTCATGTCCTTGGGTATAAGAATTCAACTCCTATAGTAACAAAGTCACTGCACTTCATCAAAAAACTGTATGGTCTGATTGAAGAAACCATTTAAAAACCATTAACACTAAGACTCTGAGACTGAATTTGTTCATTTTCAAAAACTCAGTAAGTTTTTTTTTTCTTTTCTTTCCTGTGGCACACGCACAGAAAACACCAAAACACTTATGCATGAAATAAGAGTAGCTATTGTAGTCCAATAGAATAACTGGCAATAACAAAGTTGCAAAACAGTTTGGCCCTTGTAGGAAGGTCAAACCATTGTAACCCGAAAAAGAGAGTTTAAGCAGAGTTCTAAGTTCTTGTAACTCTTAAAATGCCTTAAAAATATGCAAATTGTTTGATTTAAGTCTGTGATTATCATTCAGGTTTAGGTATATGGCTGCTTTTGCTTTATACTCGCTGTTGAAAGTATTTTCTTTAGGCTGTGCTTGTTCTGAGTCTGAGACTTTACTCATGACTAGGAAATGATTTAAAACTTGACTCAGACTTGCAAATGATTGACCCATGCTTGACCCTGACATACCAACTTTAAAAGCACAAAATTTCTAAGTTTTATTCCATCATTTTGAGTTTTAACATGAAGTTTGAAACAATTTGCTTAAGTAACCTGTGCTTTTGTTCTATTCGTGTGTATTTAACAGCTTTTGAAGGTTTTTCTGTACAATCTCTATTATGAATTTCATATTGAAGCTTGCAGTAGTTCTGTGTGATTATATAAACAGCTTGAATCTAATGTTCCCTTGTTCTGTTCTACAGCAGGATTCTCAGAAAACAATTTTATCCTCTTAAAGGAGTTTTCTTTCATTACCGCAAACATAAGAAGTCTAATTTTGAGTTTTGTGAATATACAGGAGGGTATTTCAATATTAAAAAAAGATAATAGAAAAATTATGCATTTGTGAAGCAAAGGGGTCTTGAGGAACATTTTCTAGCATGCAGCAGCTAGATAATGTTTTGGCTCCGCTGAGGAAGCAAAAGAAACTTGAAAGACAGCAGAACACTGAGTTCATGCTTGTAGTATGTGTTTTTAAACTACAGTGAGTATGTGTATTGCACAAGTATGCTAAATATTTTCTCTAAATTAACTATTTTTGCCTAGCCGTTTGCAATTTGCATTTTTGCAATTTTGATGTAATGCAGTGATTCATTTTTTAATGTCCACTGCCTACTTACAAAATACTCTTTTTAAAACCTTTTTCAGAAAAAAAGAACTAATTTATGTCATATCTGTAAAAATTTTGTTTGCCTGTAATGCTAAAATATACCTGAAATGAGTGACAGCTGTACAAATGTGGTTCAGGTTTCTTAAAAGCTGCAAAAGTCCATAATTTTAGTGTTCAGATGAGAATTAGCCACTTTCGCAATCTAAACAATGTGTGGGAGAATGTCTCGGAAATCTCAGGGCGTGATTGCGAGTTTGCTGCCATAAAAGCAGAGTTTACAGATGGTATGTGTGTATTTGTGTGTGTTTGTGTGTGTTTGTAAAAGAATAGGGTTTTCCACTGAGGTCAATGTTTGTGGGAAATGTGTGGAAAAAGAAGAAAATGACAGTGTCATTTTTGAGATTCCAGTGAGAGACACTCACCAGATCACTCATTTTGGGTGCACTCATTAAAATGTAGAATTTACACACATTTGAAAAGACATTCACTGCCAGAAATAAAGGTACAAAGCTGTCACTGGGGCAGTACCTTTTCAAAAGGTACACTTTTGTACCTATTAGGCTCAAATATGTACACCTTAAGTACTAATATGTACCTTTAAGGTACCAAAATGGACACTTCATGTACAAACATGTACCTTTTAGAAAAGGTACCATCCCAGTACCTTTAATTCTGAGAGTGTAGAAGTGCTGCTGTGTTTACTATTTTTGCTATTATGTAAAAAACATAATATGCAAATATAGAACTTCTCCTATTTGCGTTAAATCAGTCTACTGTACATGCAGAGCTAAAAAAGATTTTTCGATTATTATTAATCGAATATTACTTCCGCACTGGAAATACATTTGTGACATTTTTGACTGTGTTTTTCTACAAAAAAACCCCACAGAGTTGTCTCTAGGGCCATGATTTGGTTAGTCAAGGATTGTGTGGTGTACTTTTATCTGAGGTTGGGAGTTTTAGTTTTTTGTTTGAAATATCAGACTCCCAGACAATACAGAAATTGGAGAGAGCAACGTGTTTACAACAGATCGGGTAGACCCGCAAATCACTGAAAAACTAAGTTCTTTTGTGTTATGTTTTTAATTCTTGTGGAGAGAATCTAAAGTCTATCTATCTATCTGTCTATCACTGCAATGTTGATTATTTTATTGCATATGTATGATCAGAGCATGGAGCACAATATGACCTGCAGAGATCAGCCCACCCTGGTGTCACAGCCATACTACAGAGTTGACCTCTTCAACAGACAGATGCGAGGTGTTCTGCTCACCTCACTGCTGGTCACAAGCATCGAGAACAAGACAGTGGCTCATATAGGCACTTCAGATGGGAGACTCCTGCAGGTATGGAACATAAAGAAGACTATGCCTGTTTCATTAATCGTAACATTAACCTCTGTTGTTTTTATGCCACAGCTTGTACTGAGAAGGTCCAGCCCCATCATCTTTGCTAATTACTCCCTTGTTGAGAACCAGAAAGTGTCATCTACCGCAGCGGTTCTCTCCCCGGACCATCTGCTATTTGTGGTTGGAGATAAGGTGTGTGGCATAAAATAATAATAGGAATGTAATTCCAGCCATGATTCCTCTTCCATGTTTTTAAGTAGTATGCAGTATACTAGTATTCCTGTTGAATATGGTTATGATTGCAGAAAGCTGTATTCTTGTTTTCGGCTAATAATGGTTATATAATTAAAACTGGCAGATGATTCAGGTGCCTCAGAGGGGTCCAGGTTGTCGGCATTTCCTCACATGCGCCATGTGTCTGATCGCACCAAAGTTCATGGGATGTGGTTGGTGCTCAGGTCAGTGCACCTGGGCTTCTGAGTGCAGGAAACATTGGGGAAATGAGTCCTGTCCACCGGGCATCACAGAGGTGAGGTATTATGCATTACTATTTGAACAGTGCTGTCAAACGATTAATCACAATTAATCACATCCAAAATAAAACAATTTGCTTACATAATATACTTATATATAATATAAATTTATATGCATGTAAATATATTCACATAAATGCAAAATATTTTCATAATATATGCAGTATGTGTAAGCAAAATGTTGTGTTGGATGCGATTAATTGTGATGTATTTTTTGACAGCACTAATATGTATATATATATATATATATATATATATATATATATAATTTATGTCTGTCCACAGTGTGAGCAGGCATATAGCAAATGCCTATGGAAATGTTCTGTGTAGTTTTTCCCCAAAACAGCACCCCCTGATGGTCAGAGTGAGATGACTCTGTGTGGATGGGAGTTTCAGTCACCCCTGCGACCCGCCATCACGACCAGAACCCATGAGGTGAAGCTGGGAGAAACCGTCTGTGTGGTTCAACCTCACAAAAGCAACAGCACACAGTAAGTATTACTGATTTCATGCAGGGTTATTAGCTGACTAAAACTAAATCTGAAATAAAAATAAATGAATAAAAAATTGTAACTTGACATGTAAAGTACTACTTGCCAAAGCAACAGTTCTTTAAATGTTTTTAATTTAGATTATGTTGATGTATTATGATGATTAAAGCTAAAACTTTCTAAGATATTACTAAGAGTACTAAGATATACAAATACTTTATTCAGCAAGGATGCATTAAATTGATCAATAGTAAAAGTAAAAAACAATTGCTTTAAATAATTGTTGTTCTTTTGGACTTTATATTCATTAAACAATCATCCATAATAGATACATAACAGACTTCTAACAGAATATAAGTTTTGGTTACTTTTTATATGTTTGTACAAACAAAACATTTTAAAATTTTTATGCTCAGCTTGTTGTGTAAGATCCGTTCTGGGGCAACAGAGCCACTTTTTAAAATGGTGAACGTCACAGCTAAGGTGCATGAGGGCCGAGTGGAGGGACGATATTCCATTGAAGGAAGTGCAGAGATGCCTGGATTCACATTTGTGGTAATTAGTTTATTCGTTACACAAACAAAACCTCCACCTGATTTTTAACAATAGCCATTAGTAAGCTTGTTGATCTGCTTGTTAAATCAACTAGATAATATATATATATTTTTTACACTAGGTTCCAAACATCACTGAGGTCCAGCCTGACTATGGGCCTGTGAACGGAGGAACCCTCATCACTATCACAGGCCCTTATCTGGACTCTGGGAAAAACAGGAAAGTTACACTTGATGGAGAAACATGTCAAATCCAAAGGTGTGTGTGTAGTCATTATATCAGGGCCCTTCAAATGTATCAAAGTGCTAATTGTATCAAAACATTTTAATGTAATTGTATTAAAATTCTGTATATTATTGTTCAAATGTTTGAGGTCGGTTCTTATGTATTCATAAGTTCTTATGTTTACTCAGGCTGCATTTATTTGGGGAAAAAATAAATGAAAAATAAATGTATGAAGTTACCCCATTTTCAGCTCTGTCTATTAATTTTCTCTATTTAAGATTATATGTATTGTTCATGTGCTAAGTGAATGTTGTTCCACCTACAGTGTATCTGTGGTAAGAGGAAACCTGTCCTCCATCATATGTCTCTCTCAGCCTGTGACGGAGGTGAAAGATGTGGTGCTCCGTGTCTACATCGATAAGTCCCGTGTGGTGACCACTAAAGTCTTCCGCTACAAGAAGACCCCTGAGATTCTTGCTGTGCTCCCTGATTGCAGCTTTGACAGGTAGATTCAGGAGGTTCTTTTTTACTTTTTGGCAGTTCAGAAATCAGAACATGTCTAATATATTATGTCAAACTGCAGTGGGTCAAGAATCATCATTGAAGGCCGAAATCTGGACTCTGTCTACAGAACTGTCGTCTATTTTAAACCCAAAGAAAGCCACCTCAAACCTGTTTCCACGGTATGAACTGCAAATGTTTACTCCCATACTCATCTACTGTCTGATCTGTTTCTTCAAAGAGGTCAGTAACAGGATGCAGGATAGAAAATATTATTCATATTCACTGCTAGAACTACTCAAATGGCTGTGTAGCACCTACGTCTCTGCAGATGCTATATTATCTCCAGTATATGTTAGAAAAGAGTGTCTTTTACATATCAGTCTGTTCTCAGTTTAAGTGGCATGTTTTCAAAGCCTTGTATCTTATTTTTTGTGCTAAAAGGTAGGGGTTTAATGGGACACATATCCGTACCGAAGTGTTTCGGTATGGGTCTTTCGGATCAGTACACATGTATGTATCTGAATGAATCTGTTATAAAACATGCTATGACAACCAGTGTGTAATTTAACAAATAAACTAATAAATTAATTTAAAAACTGCATTATGTGCAATTTAAAACCAAGGTATGTACCGAACCATCATATTTGTGTACTGTTACACCCCTAGTTTAATGTAACATATTTAGGGTTGTGTGATTTCTTTCATGACCACAACACTACATGGGTTTTTATAATTTCACAACATCTGAGACTTTCATAAAGTTGTCTCAGTACTTCCACTGAGAGCTGCGATCATGAATAAAAGATTAAAGTGTTTGAATCTATACGTTGGCAGCACAATATTAGAATTTGCAGACTGCAGCCTCAAAGAAAACAGATTTGTGATCATGTGACATTTTTTCTTTCACATTTGCTTCTTACTGTTGTTCCCTGAAGGAGTGCAGAGGGAAAGCAAAATCCACCCGTATGGAGTGCATCACCCCCGTCTTCCACCGAGATGAGACAGAAGAGGGCGAGCTCTTGTTTGATATGGATGGAGTGCTCGGCTTGTGGAAACAAGACTTCTCCTACCACCCCTATGGCAGACCCATCCCGTTTGAGACTGAAGGTCACATACTGAGACTGTACCCTGGCTTTGATGAAGTGTCCTTGCATGTATGTAGATCCATCCATGAGTACAATCCCATTATTGCATTGCTGCACCTTTTCGCTTTTGATCATCTTTCTGAGTAAACATTTAAAATCTAAGATTCTTTCTCATAACGCAGCACCAGAAGTTGAACCTTGTGAGCTCTTGCATGTCGATCACAATGACGGTTGGAGATGTTGACTGTGGTGCTAAAGTTTTAGATAATGAGATCACATGCAGGATCCCTAATAATCTCACCATTCCTAGTGAGGGTTTACTTGTGAAGGTGAGTGTTTGAAAGTGTGTGTAGATTAAAAAAAAATGCAGTCAAATACCTTGTCTTTAGCCAAAGCAAATTAGTTGCATAATAAAGCCTCACACTGATGCCAGTATTTTCCTATACCAGGTAACAGTTAATGGGTACACACATAATGTTGGCACTGTAATCTTGGTCAGTAACCACTATATGGTGGGTATTGTTCTTGGCATACTGGCAGCTCTGGTCACGGGTGCGGTTATGGCCTTTATCGTGCTGAAACACCTGAGGAAACAAAAAAAAGGTGAGCACAAATTATGCCATGTCTCACTAATGCAAATCTTTTGTAGTCATTCTTAAATTTTTTTATATCTTAAAGGGTTAGTTCAGCCCCCCCAAAAAATCATTAATTACTCACCCTCATGTCATTACAAACCCTTAAGAGCTTCGTTTATCTTCGAAACACAGATTAAGATATTTTTGATAAATTCTGAGAGATATCTGACCCTCCATAGACAGCAATACAACTGAGATGTACACAAGTCCAGAAACTTAATGTTAGTAAATACATAAATACATCACTTAGGAACGTATTTGATGTAATCAGCGTTGTTTATGTTGTTTATTCTTGTAGCGTCGCAAAACTCAAGTTATGCCACTGATGTCATATGGACTGTTTTGCTGATGTATTTACTACTTTTCTTGATCTGGGATCATTTCAGTTGTATTGCTGTATTGGGTCAGAAAATTTGTTTTTTTTTCATTTTGGGGTTAACTAACTCTTTAACAAGCATATCTCATGAAAAAATGCATTCAGGTTTATCCTTCTTTACCTACAGCTTCACTGGCAGAAAATCGCCTGTCTTACTTTTCCCATAATCGTTCACGTAATAATAGTGTGGATTTATGTCCCTTAGGAGACTACAGACGTGGTGAGACAACATCTTCACATCGGCAACACGTTTAAATTTATGTATTTTTTTTTTTTATGAAACTTTGAAGTTGAAGCCTACAGATACTTTTGAGACATTATTTTGTATGGTGCTTGCAGAACTGCCCCTCACAACCATCACTGCCCCTGCTGGGGCCGTGGCATTCCCTGGACTGGCCTACACAGGCACCCTGGACACAACCCTGACCCCCCTCATGCCCCCAGAGAAGATATCCATCACCAGTTTCCGTCCTGAGCTGCTGGAGGAGGTGAAGGACGTGCTGATCCCAGCCTCCATGCTCAAGGTTCACCACCAGCAGATCATCGGAAAAGGTATGCTCATAAATAAAGCATACTGTATGCTGAAAATAAGTTTAATACACTACTTGTTAAAAGTTTTGAGGTCTGTAAGATTTCTGTAAGTATCTTATCACCATTGCTGTATCTATTTGATTGAAATACAGTAAAAAAAAAAAAGTTATATTGTAAAAATGATTTTACAATTTAAAATATTTTTTTTATTTTAAAATATAATTTGCTCCTTGGAGTAAAAGCTGAATTTCAGCATCAATACTCTAGTCTACAGAGTCACATGATCCTTCAGAATGCATTCCAATATGGTGATTTGCTGCTCAAGAAACATTTTTTATTATCAGTGTTGTAAAGAGGTGTGTTACTTAATATCCTTTGTGGAAATGATGACCCTTTTTTCAGAATTATTTAAAGAACATTCAAAATTGATAAAAAACAATTTATAAAAAAAATGCTTTTTTGAAAATAGAATTCATAACATTAATTCATACATCTTTGCAGAATAAAAGTAGTCATTTCTTAAAAGAAAAGAAAATGATCTGAATCTTACTGACCCCAAACTCCAGGGTTTGGAACAAGATATTGCTTCATTTCTTAAAAAAACAAGACAAAACAAAACAAAAACAAAGAGTTATTGGAAAAGGGAATAAGCTTATACTATGAACGAAGATTATTGGCACTATTAATAATCATGTTTTTTTTTGTAGGACATTTTGGAACTGTTTACCATGGTTACCTCACTGACCACAACAACAGAGAAATCCATTGCGCTGTGAAATCTCTTAACAGTAAGAAACTCCTCAATGAAAAGATCTCATAAAGGCACTAAAGAAGGATCGAAGCACCCTCTCAGGATTACCTGCCTGATAAAAACAAAAAACAGTTACAATGAGCAGGAACACTACTGCTGCTACAGTTAACAGTTACTTTTCAAGGCAGCTCATCGTAACTGTTAACTGTAGCAGCTGTAGTGTTCCTGTTGCTTAAGATTGTGGTTTTAGCAACAATAGATCATGGGTTCAATTCTCAGGATATGAATGAACTGATTAAATGTGTATTGTACCTTGAATGCAGTATAGGTTTCTGCAGATAAAAGTGTCATAATGTCAAATGCATAAATGTAGCAGTGGTTTATGCAAAAGCTTTAAACAATATTTTGAAACCTAGGTTATTTTTTTAAAAGACTATAAATAATACAATGCGTACTTGCAGCTGTATGTTCATAAATTCTGTCTCTCTGGTAGGAATAACAGATGTGGAAGAAGTGGAGCAGTTTCTGAAAGAGGGCATTCTGATGAAGGGATTTCATCACAGTAATGTTCTCTCTCTGCTGGGTATCCTGCTTCCTGAAGAGGGACTTCCCTTGGTGGTCTTACCTTACATGAAACATGGAGACTTGCGTCACTTCATTCGCTGTGAGAAGAGGGTCAGTTGCTAGAACTTTAACTCTTTAACACATCAAATATGTTATGTATTGAGCCTTTTGCCTTTGCCTTATACAGTAGGTTTGTATTTGTGGATGGATTTCACAATATAACCACCTTCACAGCTCAGAATTAATTTCATGACCTTTGCAGAAGCTCCAGTATGATGTTTCCAATAATTACACAAACTCAGTGTGTGCCTGTTATATATAAGTCTTATGTAGTTTTGTCATCGTACCCTAGAATCCCACAGTGAAGGATTTGATTGGCTTCGGGCTCCAGGTTGCTAAAGGAATGGAGTATCTAGCACAAAAGAAGTTTGTGCACCGGGACCTGGCAGCACGCAATTGCATGTGAGTGTTGCATGCACAAAGATTTGTATAAGTGAACTAGAGTGACATAATTTCAAACAAAATCAAGTCAAATTAAGCTAGTTTGGAATTAAATTCGACGGTTCAAAATAGCAACTGCCAAAGCAAACTTTCCAGAAAAGTTCAGCTGGTAAACACCATCGAACTACTGGTCTGTGCCGATTACATTTTTGTAACTTAACCGTCATTGACGTAGAAACCTTCTCTGATGCATTTCTCTGTTTAGTCCATTAAGGTCAGATGTAAGTATACATGTGAACACACTTCAGAGCTGTTAATAGTAGAAATTAAAATGCAATTTTTTCATGTTAAATACTTTAAAGTTGCTTTATTTAAAGGAGACATATTATGCCCCTTTTTTCAGTATGCAATATAAGTCTCTGGTGTCCCCAGAATGTGTCTGTGAAGTTTCAGCTCAAAATACCCTACAGGTCATTTTGAAAATTCCTAGTTTGAGTGGAAGTAGAAAAAGGCAGCTTTTCCGTGCCTGTCTTTTTAAAATCAAAATGACGGCACCATGGGTGTAAACTTTAACTTTAACAGATTAAGGGGTGGTAATATTATAATGAGATCCCTTTGCACTGTCACAAGAGCAGCAAAATCAAATGCGCTCATTTTTTCAGAGGCTTGCAGATAAAAGGCTTGCTAAAACAAAGTTACTGGGTTAATCTTTTTCATGTTTCCTTGGTTGGTAGATGCACCGGGGACGTGATTTTAGCACTTGGAAAAAAACCTGGAAACCTGGAAAATTGAGATTTTCATGATGTCAATCTGTTGTATACAATGCTATAAATAAATGAGAGGTGACTTGATTTGGCTGGAGTGCTGAATTGCAGAGCTCATGCCAACACGCATGGCTATGATCAGATGCTTTCTTAACTGCTGTTTTCTCACCACTGTCATTTGTTTAGTAAGTATTTTTGTCATTGAGAAGAAAACATGCAGAATGCATTTACATGTTAGCTAATAGTATATCGGAGGCCTTTAGGGCTCCAAACTAGAATGTCAGAGCATTTAATCATTTAAACTGACCTACCAACTGTTCTTTGCTCATGTATATAAATGCACACTGAAGCTCAACAGACAATTATGAATTAATATGGGACTAACTGAACCAAAATTCCCTCAGGCTTGATGAGTCCTACACCGTAAAGGTGGCAGACTTTGGAATGGCTCGAGATGTGCTGGAAAAGGAGTACTACAGTGTCCAGGACCACAGGAAAGCCAAATTACCTGTCAAATGGATGGCCATTGAGAGCCTGCAGACGCAGAAGTTCACAACCAAGTCAGATGTGGTGAGCAACATGTTTACTTCAACCAATGGATTCAATTTAGGAACCTCTCAACAGTCTTTAATTTTGTCTTTTACTGTAGTGGTCTTTTGGGGTTTTAATGTGGGAGATGCTCACACGAGGAGCCAGTCCGTATCCTGAAGTTGACCCATATGACGTCACACATTATCTTCTGAAGGGCCGACGGCTGCCTCAGCCACAATATTGTCCAGATCCATTGTAAGTTTTTCCATTTTTTTTTGCAATATGTATTTACTCTCCAACTTACTCTTCTCAGTTAATCAAAATTGTTGGCATAAAGTTGAAAGTTTGGTTAGATTACAGAAGATGGTTCGGTTCTTTAGAAGGTTTCCCTTTCATTTGTTTTTGGAAATTGTTCCACAGAAGAACAGAGAGAATGACATGGCCTTTTGAAAATGCAATAGTTTTAAGTAGCTGTCAGTAAGTTTAGTGTTTTTCCACCATTTGAGGTTCAGAGAGTTTAGAGCTTACTCAGTATTCAGAGCAGCGGAAAAGGTCAACTTAAAGGTTATTGTGAATGTCCCTTCAATTATCCAACACCTCAAGCAGTGCCCAGAGAGTTAATCATCATTCATTTTCAGACAGACGGAAATATTTAAAAACCACCATAGTGACACTGCAAAACTTTGTAAACCTTGAGAAACTTCCAGCAATCACTAACCAAGCCTTTAGCTTTTATCCAAAGTTGTTACTATAAAAATATTTTCTGGAATGTTTTAAAAGAGATTTAGTTATTTCTATAGTTTTTTGCTTTTATTCAATAAGACTGCATTAAATTGATCAATGTGGACAGTAAAGACTTTAATAATGTTACAACATTTCTATTTAAAACATGCTTTTGAACTTTTTTTTTTTTTCAAAGAATCCTGAAAAAAAAGTATGACGGTTAAAAAAAAAAAAATGAAAAGCATAGTTTACCCAAAAATTAATTTGAATGAATTACGCATAAACATAGTAGATACTTGCGCAGAAACGATCTTTCGTGTGTATATGTCACTCATTGTTTACACCGTCACACACCGGCTGTTGTGAACACGCTCAGGACAGCTGGACATTGCAGTGGATCAGAGGTAAAAAACAATATAAATACTGTTTAGTTTCTTAAAGAGACTGATCATTGAATGTGGGAAAGCGGCATCTTTTCAAAAGTCTTAAAAACAACTTAAATTCAGTCTGCTGCATTTTCGAAAGTCATGCAAATATACCGGAGCAGCGTAAAGACAGGTGTCATATAAAAAAAATTAATGCATTAACTCATACCATGGTGTATCATGGGATATCACAGGTTGTTGTTTTGAACATAAATCATGACACCTCCACATTTCTTCTTTGTAAAGCTTTAGAAACTCTGGAATACAATAAAAGCAAAAAAAAAAAAAAAAAAAGGCATAGTGACTCAGAGTGTAGCAACAGGATGTGGAAAAATGACTGGTGGTGAGGTTCAGCAATGGAAACTGTGAATGTGTGTGACTCAAGTTCATATGCCTGGTTGATCTCTGATTTGTGAACACAGTTTGATACTGCCAGTCCCTTTTCAATAGAGATTACCCAACGGAGAGATGACTGACCCGTCCATTACCTCTGTATCTCCAGATTTGCCATTATGTTACAGTGTTGGGACCCTGACCCTGAGAGAAGACCAACTTTTTCCACACTAGTGTCCGCTGTGATGAGTATTCTGTCCAGCCTGGAGGGGGAGCACTACATCAGCCTGAAGGTCACATATGTCAATCTGGACCAGCCCCGCCCCTACCCTGCCCTAACAGACTCTGCAGATGAAAATGATTCGTCAGATGCTGCTGATGAAGGCTCAGTCTCGAGCTGATTGGCCAACCATAACGATATTTAATAAAGCGGGGCCTTGTTGACACGACAGTGACTAGGTTTGAAATGCCAGAATGGGACAGAAAAGTTCACTCTTTACTCACTCACTTAGGCCATTTAAAATGAGGATGTGATAATTTTATCTGTTTTAGATGAGACAAATAGCTAGTAAAAACATCACAATAATCTACTGTACAAACACTTTAGCGGTGGATTTCTTACAAACATGCAGCTTTTCACTTTACAAGATGTTAACATGAAGCCATGTGGATTACTTGTGGATTATTGTGATGTTTTTATCAGCAATTTGGACTCATTCTGATGGCACCCATTCACTGCAGAAGTGAGCAAGTGATACTAAGTTTTTTCCAAATCTATTCTGGTAAAGAAACAAACTCATCAACTCATTGGATGTCATAAGGGTAAGCAAATTTTCAAAGGGTCAACAATTAATCTATTATAAAGTCCATAGTTCATTATGTGGCAGAATGTCACATAAAAATGTAAAATCTTTCGAGCTGAGTTATTCATATGTAGTTTATATGACATTTAATGTATTGCATATAACAACACAATACTTGGCATAGAATCAATACAGTCAAAACTGCACTGTACTCACAGTTGTGCTTTTAGTTACTATACTTCTGGCCTTGTACTGTATGTGCAGTATTTTCCAACACAAAGGATAAATCTCCAAGTAGAAATCTACTGTTCATGAAGTTTTCAGTTTTTGAAATATCTGTGCATAACTTTGACATAAACTCAAAGGTGACAGCACTGAAATGTTTCACATTTAAGCACTGCCCTCATTAGAATATATTTCAGTTGTAGAGGTTGTATATTTTATTTATGACAAAAAAACAATTGTGTGAACAATTTTCTGTATTTTCTTATATACATATATATTACAAATATCAAATACAGAAAAGTCCTGGTCTGCACCACTTGAAGATATTTGTAATCAGTGAGCCTATACTTGGTATTGTGATTATATCAGATGCTTGTACAGAAAAGGGATTGAGTGCACAATGTTTGGGATGAGTCAGCGCTGAAAGGTGTTGAGCTGAATATATCACTGTACTGCAGTTATAGAGCCTGTAGAAATGAGTGAGAATTTGAAATCTGTGGCACACATCCCTAAATAAAATCTGATTTTGCCAAAGGTGCCAGTTTTACTGTGTGCTTGAATATTCTTGGGTAATACCACCAACCAGCAATATGACTAATGTAGCTTGTCATACTGAATAATACACGAATGCATTAATGGAACATATTATAATCTGCAAAATCAATCTCAAAGAATATTTAGTTGCAAGTAATGAAATAATTTATTCACATGGGTGTGTAATTTTCATATATTATGTAAGAAATACTGTATTTTTTAGTATTTGGTGGACTTTTTAAAATTAAAATATTAAAATCAGTTTTTGTTCTAATGTAACAATGACAGGTCTATATATTATATATATATAAAAAATTTGAGTAAAATATAACTGACATTATATGTGTCCATGCATATTAAACTTGGATAGAAATAAGTAGTTTAACATCACAAAAACACAAACTGTACCGTTGAGCTTGAGCTGCAGTTGAACACTAGGGGTCAGTAAAAGCCCTTTCATAACTGAGCAAATATTAAATGAGACGTGTTTTCTTACTGTTTGTCTCCTAGTCACTATGCATTATATTCTGATTATTTAGACTATAAACCCTGCAATTCTAAAATGACTCTATCTATCCAATTACAAAACTCGAGACGTGCAGAGAAAGAACAAGCCAAGTCAACAAAAGCCACGAAGAACTCTAAAATCAGAGGTAGTAAGTCTTATTCCAACAACAGAAACCAATACAAATAAAACAGGAGGAAACAAACATCATAACGTTGTTTTCCCTCCCATGTCCCTCGCTCACTTCCTCTGTTACAAGATAAAAGAACCAAAGTAAATTCCCAGAAGATGCAGCCTTTGATTGTGAGCTCATATCTGCACCAGTGTCAAAAGTGTGTGTGTGTGAGTGTGAATGAAAAAGAGAGACAGAGAATTTCCTACTGGGTGAGCAGAGATGAAATAGTGAGCTGTAGACACACATCCTGCAGCCTTGAACCCTTTCATCATGTTCTAACAGCTCAGATTTAGATCTGCACGCTCTTAACACACACACACACACACATGTTGGGTTTACATGTTTTATGGGGACATTCCATAGGCGTAATGGTGTTTATACTGTACAGACTGTATGTGGTATTGCCCTACACTGACCCTACACCTAAACCCACCTTACAGGAAACTATGTGCATTATTAGATTTTCAGGTGCAAACACACAGAGAGAGAGAGAGTCAATTACTGAGATACCAACATTATCACATACTTCAGCTCTGTTCCAAAAACCAGTGAACAAGACAGCATTAAATACTGATCCTGTAGTGACATGCATAGACATATAAATGCATTTATATGTCTATGGTGACATGTACATCGGTTGTACACTCGTTTTTGCGGTGCATTGTGGGATTGAATGGGTGCACTCGAGAACGTCCACTGGTTTGGCTGTCCCCTCAAATGGTGCACTATTTATAGGGGGCGATTTCGGATACAGCCATTGTCTTTTAAAAGAAAGAGTCGACTAAAGCATTGAAACGAGTCGTTTTTAGAACGATTCCCAAGACGTTTCATGTTGACTTAAAAAATAAAATATTAGCATATTGCCCGCCCACTTGTTGGTGTTTTCGCGTTGCCAATGCTAATTCATTCTTTGCCACACTAGGTGCCGCTTTTGGAGCCTTAAAATCTCACAAACATGAAATCGACCAAACCAGTTTGGAACAATGCATCGATGAAGGAACGTTGAACGAATAAGGTAAACATAAATGCAATTTATAAGGAAATAAAAGTGTGTTTTGACCTTGCATGAATGCCAACCTGTTGTTTGGACCCCTTCAAAAACCAAAATATTTCATAACCCATAATAGGGGAACTTTAAAACCTTGTTTTTTGGCATGCAAACATTAAACGCTGCCAAAAGTAAGATATTATTCCCTGAACATTTAGAATTTTTTTTGCTATTTTACTAAAAAAAAAATTTAATTATGCAGCTTTTCACTTTACAAGATTTTAATTAATGAACTGGAGTCATGCAGATTATTGTGATGTTTTAAACAACTGTTTGGAATCTCATTCTCATGTTTAGATCCATCGGTAAGCAAATGATGTAAAGCTAATTTTCTCCAAATCTATATTGGATGGCATGATGGTAAGTAAATTTTCAGCTAATTTTAATTTTTTGGTGAGCTTCCTTTAAGTATGTGATGTTATTTGCAGTGTTGTAAGCTCCTTAAGCTTTCTCACTAGGTTTTGCAACAGAGCTCATAATTTGACTGATGCCACATACTTTGCTTGTGTGATGATACACGCTTCATTCTAATGATGGATTTTAATTGTACAAGATTGAAATCAACTCTGATTAAATTAGCTGACGTGATAGATTTATGTTGCTGGAGTTAGAAAGAGAGATAGAGGAGGCTAGTGAATCAAGAGGAGAGAGAGAAATTTGGTTTCAGTTGTTGTGTTCGAGAGAAAGACAGCTCCAGAGCAAACTGAGAAAGATAGAGAGGCAGGAGGAGAGAATCAAAGACGTTCCGGCATGTGTGAGAGCTTGAAAACACATCCAGGTTTGGGTTATGATCCGTAGGGATCCGTTCCAGCAGTGTTGCTCTGACTTACTCATTACTGAACTCTAAAACAAAAGTTCTACAGGTGCTGGGAGAAGTAAAGGCTGAAAAAACCTTGACTCACTCTGCTGGAGCTTCTCTCAGCTTCTCAGTAAAAAAAAAAGAAAAAACAACTCTTTCCCTCCTGTAGATGTATCCTGCATGTTTAATGGAAGCTATATCAATAATTTACTTACTTTTTCTTAGAGAGGAGATAGAAGGGGAATATATATACATACCATGATATCCAATGGGTTTATTTCTATATTTATATTCTGGAATGATAACACTATATAATAGTGCTGTGAACATCATATCACTTTTACACAACTAAAGTGAATATATGTGATGCTCATGAATGTGCAAGTACAGTTATGGTCTTGTGGGAGCACATGAGCAATTCAATAGGTAACAATGACTGTGGAAAAACAGGATTGATTCAGCATCATTTGAAAACAATTTGTCCCATAAAACCAATCTCGTTTGGAGGATAAGTCAGAATTGCCCCCCTAACAAAGAAACGTTTTCAAAAACCTGCCTGAAAATCAGCTGCAAACTGATTAATCAAATTTGATGGACAATCTAGAAAAAATAGGCCTGATCAAGATAGTGGTAAACCTTTTGGGAAATCATCACCAAACCATATTTTGGCTCACAGCACCACCTCAAGTTCTGTGTTACAATACACCACACCACATGTTGAATACACACACACACATGTGCCTTTTTAACAATATTTAGAGCACATTCATATACCTCTTAAATTCATCAGCCAATCACAATGCAAAACTGAATCAGAAACAGAATGGTAGCAGTTATTTTATTTGCAATGCATGAGGACACTATAGAGAAGACGATCTGATTGTCAAGTCCTGTTGTGTGAGAGTGATTGGCATCACCTCCCAAAGCGCATCTACAGAGAATCTCATTTGAATCTATACACATTTGAATTGCAGAAATAAACATATTATTCTCAATCCTAAAATAATCATTATACATCTTTTCTTCTCTCCGAAGCCAAATATAGCAAGAAAACAGACAAGCATTTCTGAACAATTCCGGACACCATGTCTGACATTACATTCATGAATTTGGTAGACAACCACCAAGCAGCAATAAGACTGATGTAGCTTGTCATGACTACTGAATATTACATGAATGCATTAATGGAACAAAATCTAATCGGCGAAATCAATCTCAATGAATATTTAGTAGCAAGTAGTGAAATTATTTATTCACACGGGTATGCAATTTTCATATATTTTGTAGGGAATTCTGTATTACTTAGTATTTGGTAGACTTTTAAACCCTACTGTATATCATTCTTAATGCAGAGACGTTAGACAAACCTAAAATGTCTCAGAACATCATGAAGATAAGGCACTCACTTCCATCAGTTTAAATATGGTAAATCCTTCGTCTTTAAGCTTTTAGCTGGCAGTCATTGCTGGAGAAGAAATAAGACATTAGAACTCATCACAGTTTCAGATTTATCAGTATCTAGAGGGGCATTAGCACCTCTCTTAGGGTGTGATGAAGAGCTGGAGTGACAGGAAATCGTTGTCTTGGCCAGTCTGCTGGATCTGGTGTCAGTGGATGAAAGGGGGATATCTCTCGAGGTTATTAAGGGTTGTTTTGGAATAGGAGACTTCATTTTAATGTGTGTTTGTGTGGGTGTTTGTAACAGAAATGTGAAATATCACAGGTACTGTAGTTGTTGTCACTGTCATCAGTGCAGTTCAGTTCTTTTCAGATTGAAATCTGACAGATCTGGCTTCAATAAATATACAAAGGAAAGAATTGTTTTGTGATGCTATATAACAAGTACACAATATGCTCACTGGATAAAACGCATCTCAAGAGATGTCGCCTAAATGCATTTAGAAAATCAAGTTCTTATTCACTCATGCATTCATACAGTTCAGTTTGTTCCTTTTTGTTTCTTTCTATAGAATCAAAACCATTAACTTTATTTGCTAAATGTGCACAGTAAATTTGTTATGGTTTAGAGTAGCCTACATATAAATACATTGCAACAATAAATAATTTTAAATAAGTCAAATTTAAAAAAAGACAAGAATACTATAACTAGAAGCAGAAGATAAATATGTACATATTTACATACACATGTATGTTACATAATAATAAGTTTCTTTGACATGTATTTATTTATTTAGTGTTAAGTTCTGAGAAAAGCGCGATCATGAATATTTGCAGATGCAGCTTGGTTTGATCATTTGTGCCAAATGAATTCTGTAGCCAGACACTGGATCATGTTATAAATACAAGGACATAAGACAAGGGCGTACTGCATAACCACCTGGCTGAAAAGATGTTTTCTGGCTTGAGCTTTATGTAATCTGTCCAATATTCAACAACTTAGAAAGGTTTAAAGAACTGGGTTTTAACTCTTCGTGAGCATAAGAATCAGTCCAGTAGCCGTATAAACAGCTGCAAACTGATAACCTTCCTCTGACCATTAGCAATACAGAGGTCTTAAAGGTGTAGTTTTAAGCACAAAAGCACTTTATTTACACACATCATTTGATAACATTAGACAAGCAGATGTTCTCTAACTTAAAGGAATAGTTGGGCCCATAGAAAGAAAATCTGCTGAAAATATATTCAACCTCAGGCCATCCAAGATGTAGACTTTTTGCTTCTTCATCGGAACACATTTGGAGAAATTTAGCATTACATTATTTGTTCACCCATGGTTCCTCTGCAGTGAATGGGTGCCGTCAGAATGAGAGTCCAAACAACTGATTTTAATGTAATTCCAAAACACAAGAACACAAAAGAAGAAATTTTAAAATGCCAGCCAATGGAAGGGGACTAGAGATTTCAACACAGCAAAAAAATGCTTTTCTAGCTTAGATTTTTTGTTTCCAGCCAAAATATCTAGAAAATCTTAAATCAGTAAGGATTTTCTAATCTAGACAAGTCAAAATTTAAAAAAAAAAGCTCCATAGAAGTATCATAAAATAGTTCCATAAAGCTCATACACCATATAAATCACAAATTAAATTTTTGCTAGGACTTATTAAACACACAGATGACATATCTAAAATGCTTTTTCTTTTTCTTCCAAAAAGCGACTGTTTGTACATATCTAAGGAAAGCCACTCTCTTTTGCAAATCTCATAAAAACATGTGATTATGTGTAGCGTGATATTTACTGTGTGCTCTAATCATTTTTAAAATAAATCAGTTTTGTTTCTTCCTCAAACAGACCATGCTGTTTTTAAGCCCATATAACCAATGTTCTCTCTCGACCCCACTGACACCGTCTATGACTGCTGGGAAAACAACAGCGGTACTGTTGCCTATGTGATGGGTTTGCTGCAACATCACAACAAGAAGTTCACTCTTCACTTTCACATCCATATTTAATATGGGGAGCTGGCTGCACTGCCACCTGTCAAGTACCCCTCACACACACACACACACACAAACACACACCTGACCCCTGTGGGTTTGCAGAGGGAGATAAGGGCTCTTGTGGGCATCAAACTGAAGCTGGAAGAGGTGCATGGGTACTATTGGTTCTGTACCAGTCAAAAATTATATTATATAATCCTGTCAGCATGCTTCTCATAAGCATGAATACCTTTATGCATGAGTTCAGTAATGATGACAATGTTTTTTTATATATAGGCCTACTTTATAGATTTTTATTTCCAGGAGCAGAAGTACCATGTACAAGCTTTTTAAAAACATAATCTCACATAGTTAATCTTTTACCTCTGAAATTCAATTACATATCAGATGCTAGAGAGAATATGTTGTGATTGAAGTGGTCTCTTATGAGCAGGGGAGGAAAGAGAGAAAATATAAACAGAGTTTTACCTTAGTGATATTTTTCTGCATTCTCCCAAGCCTTGCACACCTGAAATAGTTAACCCTATAAAAATGTGATGGCTATAGGGTTATAGCTATTGCATCACGTTTAACACTGCTCATAATTTACCACTAAGGGTTAACAATTAATCCTGCATATTCATAAAATGACGTTTCACACTGTACATTTCTAAACCCTTGGTTAATGTTACTATTGGCATATTTTCTATGAAAATTTCAAGCAGCACTGAGGCATGTCCTGATTTTGCAGATTTCGATGTGTTCCTAGGTCAACATATTTTGTTGACCCTGGAACAACATTTTAATCCAAAAATTTAATCTTGACCATACCTCTACACCTAATGCTAACCTTACCAATGAGTAATGTCTAAAATCAGATTTAATGATACTGTGGACTGAATGAATGATACTGATGTATAAGCAGCAAACACTGATTGTAAGTCTAAACTTATACAGGTTCTATAAACAGGTTCTCAATATATAATCAAAATATTGTTCCAGGTTCAACAAAGATGTCGAACGTCAAACTCCGCAAAATCAGGTTCTGCCAGCATTGAGAACACTTATACTATTGCATTGTGATTTTCTTTATTCGGTGGAATAAAACCATCTAATCTTTTCTTTAAAGGCAGGGTAAGCGATTTAAAAAAAAAAATTCTTTAGAAAACTGAGTCGGGGCCGAGTACCAAAACAAACGATCAGCAGTAAGGGGCGTGTCTACTAATGATGCGGAGGAGAGTGTGTTCAGTAAACAACCGAGCCTAGCGGCAGAATGATTTAAAAAAAAAAAAACAATAAGGCAAAAAGTAGGGCCCTTGTAAATATCGGATCAGCTTTCCAGCGCTGGAGAGAAGTCAGAGAGCGGAAAGCCCTGCAATCAGATGGGTGAATAACACCATGTGTAATGTTACAGCAGATGCTGCACCGCGACAGCTAAAGTCTGGCTACACTGGACGCAATAAAGTGACTGTTGAAAATAATTAGAAATTTATGTCAAGAAGTCATAAATAGAATGTGGAGACGTGTCATGCCGTTCGCATCCGGTGTACACAGCATCACTGATTATAATGACTTCTATTGTATTTTGAGACACGGTGTAACATTGGTTCTGCTTTGTTTCACAAAACTAATCGTTGCCTGAGTTGCGTAGGCTACGTATGTGTGTGGCGGAGCTATCAAAATAGGTTCGAGACCCTTTTGGGATAGGGTGTGTTTGTTTTGGTGATTTCAAATATCAACATTGACTTCCAGAAATCGCTTACCCTGCCTTTAATTCATGCATTCTGTAGCCTTTAGTAGGCTTTACAGCTTTCACACTCATGTCCAATAACATCAATTAAGAATTTTTAAACCATGAGCATTCTTTTATTTCATGAATGAGTCTAAATAAATAGATAAAACATGGATTATTTAGCTATAGCCTCATCATACAGATCATTGACTTTTTAAAATGCCATTGGTGATGCATGATGGCATCAACTTTCAAAACTGCTGCAGATGTTAAATAGAATTTCTTATTATTCAAGCTAATGTATAACATAGGTTATTAAATCTAAAGATAAACAAACACATTCTGCCTTTGACTGTCTGAAGCTGTCTAACATTAAAGGGTGACTTCAGAGACACTGCTTTGCAAATCAATAGTTGTTATTGACTAGCACGTTAAAATCAATGCAGGTTCTCATTTCAGATAGGCTCTGTAATACTGTAGCTAGTCATTCCTACTATGCAGCACATTTTCTTGTTCTGATCATGCATGTCGCGATATACTAGACAAAAAAACTCAAGATTTCTATTTGCTATTGAAATTACTCCTAAAAAATGCATTTTATTATGGTCAAGTGAACATAGAAAACAATCTACTGACAATCTGAGTAGTGAATTAGTCATTCAGGCAGTTGTTTTTCAAAAAAATGCACTTTTGCATACCCTAACAAGGAGTCAGATTATCCTGGAAGTGAGCAGTTTACCTACCCTGCGGCAAAATGCAAAAACGAACGCAGACAGCAGCAAAATGTCATGGTGTTCTGATTAGCTGTATGTCATGCAAACAAAAGTGCTGCTTTCTCATATGACATGCTGTGCTCTGACATTACCTTCCTCTTCTGTTCATTTAACAATAATGCCAAGGGGATAAAGCACTGTCAGTGTGAGTATGGGTCCTTTTGTTCCAGTGGTTACTCTGGACGCTCATTAGAAGTCTGTTGAGTCATGCATATAATGATAGGTTCTGAAAAACCACTCGCATTCACATCAGTTTTGAACCTGAATCCCTGCAGGTTTGTTGAACGATAACTTGGTAATGTAGCTCGTAATCTCTCTATGTCTTGCTGACATGAGCAAAATGATGTTACATAATGTGTTTACAAAGTGAAATACTAAAATGTGCACGACGCAAAATGGGGAATTCATTAAGAATGAATTGCGCTGATGATAGCATTGTTAATTGTCTGCGTTGTTTGCGTTATTTTAGCACACAAAACACTAAAGGAATTATGCATACACCCCAACTATTTAATTCGCAGGCCAGTTTTGAGTGCTTGTTTGTGATGCGGTTGACTATTGCAATAGTGTAATCAAGGGCAGCGTATGTTGATATATGGCTAATTTTATAGGAGTAGTTTAACCAAAAATGAAAATTAACTGAAAATGTACTTATCCACGGGTGATCCAAGATGGATAGATGAGTTTGTTTTTTCATCTCAGGACAGATTTGGAGAAATGTAGCGTTTTATCACTTGCTCACCAATAGGTCCTCTACATTGAATGGGTGCCGTCAGAATAAGAGCCTGATACAGCTGATAAAACATCACAATGATCCACAAGTAATCCACACCACTCCAGTCCATCAGTTAACATCTTGTGGAGTGAAAAGCTGCATGTTTGTAATGAACAAATCAATCATAAAGATGTTCTATCATATTGTTTCCAGCTAAAACTTTCTTTTTTGTGCTAACTATTCTTTTTAAACGTTCTTTTATAATTTAGTGAATTATAAAACAAATAGCTATAAGGATTATATATATATTTCATTGTACTGCCCAAACATAAACGTTTCACCTCAGGAAACATTTCAATCAAGCACTTTACATATTAAATTCAATGCGAATTGGAGAACATTCCCTTTGATTTTTGTGTGAATGATTTTCATTGGCTTTTATTTATTTCAAATTTATTCATTTACACTAGTAATCTGGTAACAGAGAGCATATTTGTAAGCCATCAATTTTAACACATATTCTCATCATGTTAGCATTGTTATTAAACTAATTATCAGAGGAAATTGTTGTAAGAGTGCTGAGTTTTGACCTGAATTCAGGGTTCATCTCAGGGCAGATCCTACGGGTCTGTACTACAATTGAAATACAGAGTGTTTCGTTTTCTTGTGCCAAGTTTAAAATAGAAACAAAATATGTTAAAAGCAGTGATAAAGTTAAGAGTAAATGATAGTTGTTCAGAAACTGCAGCTATGTTCTCATTGTTTGAAATGCTCAAAATGTAGGTCAGTCACCAGACTGCAAAGTTCTTGGAAAAGGATAGTTCAAAATACCAATTTCATCACTGAAAATCAAGTGATGTGAGTTGGAAATATAAATCTTGGCTGTCACACTGTTTCTTAGTTTCATATGGGATTAAGACAGCAGATCTCATCCTGGCTTGAATAGTACTTTGCCCTCTGAGAATCCCTTCAGTATCTGTCACCATCCCCTTATATAAACCCCTGAAATGTGAGGAAGCATGCCACTAACTGTTGTCAGTCCTCTTGCTTTGGTTGAAGTCATTACAAAGTGCCCTTGGTCATCCTCCACCTCTTCCATTGCCTCTGATTTATTTGGTTTGTTTTGCTGCCAGTTCAGAGCCTGGCTGGTGGGTATATGGCACTTACTGAAAGGAATCTGTCTAAAAACAAAGTCAGTCTATGATTATGCATATTGGGTAGTACTTTTGGTAAGGAAAGCTTTTATAAAATTTATTGCTGTTACTATGATCTACTGTGTTTACACAGCTATTTTTTAAAGAATGAATAAATCATCATAAAGTCTGGACATGAAGGCTTTTCGCATCTGTAATACCAAAGGAAAGAGGTACATGCATTTTTCACAATATGCAAGTAATAAATCAGGTACAGTTTGTGCTAAAGTTTATAAAAAAATTAAACATTTCTTTACAGCATTGCCATAAAAGAACCATTTTTGGTTCCACAAATAACCATCTCTTTCTTACCTTTTTATAATCTGCAGAACTTTCTTTTGCCTCAAAGAACCTTTTGTGAAACAGAAAGGTTCTTCAGATGTTAAAGGTTCTTTACGGAACCATTTAGTCAAAAAGGTTCTTCTATGGCATCATGAAGCACCCTTATTTTTAATTTAATAATTATTTTTGTGTTTTTATATGTTTTATGATATTCATACTAGAAGTATTCTTAAATAAAGTTTTTTTTTAAAATTTGTAAAACAGTTTTATTTAATTAAAGATGTGTTTTTATTGTTTTCAAGTTATATTTTACAATATATGCACAGTACTTTTTTACTTTTACTAAAACTTTTACTTTCCAAATTTTCTTTTAAATGTGACACATCATTACAGAAAATGACAATACAATTGATAAAAAGTAAACTGATGTTTTATCCCAAAATAAATGAATTATTTCTTTCTTTTTTCTAGAACAATTGCTGACTAAATGTTTTGGTAATTGTTTTTTAAACTATTTTGCTGTATTTTGTATTCAGGCTAGTGTTTTTGTAGGCGCTGCGATCATACAGTGCACCTCCAGCAGATGCCAACACTCGTGTGTGTGTGCTACCTGTGTAATCCTCATAATCAGATGGAAAGAACCCAGAGGCACCACACAGTATGTAGTTGCATACAACATAATGATGCTGACATTCTATACACAAACAGGGCAGAACAGCAGAAGAAATTCTTTTCACCACATTTCTGACCCAGTTCCTTTGTTTCATGAACATTGTGGAACACTTTTTATTTACAATTTATGATGAACGGAGGCCAAACTCCTGCTGTGGCTGATGGGAATCAGAATTTATGTGGAATAGAGGCTGTTGGTGTCGAAATCTATGAGGCAGCCATGTACTCATGAGAAATCCAGTTTGACACTCACATGGAGAGCTGCTGTAACTTATCGTATCTTCTAGATAGACACCATCATGCTGTATTTTGCTCACTTTCTGTCTCTCAATTCCATATGACTTGAGACCAAGATGTGAACATGATGTACACCGTTAAAACTGAAATAAACATCATCAAAAATTTGAAGCTTATTGGAAAAATCAAATCAATGTTTTGTATTCAGTAGGCTCTATCAAAAACATACATTAATGCTGACAGAAAAGAATTGTATCTTGTATCTTACTGTACAGTTACAGTAAGGCATAAACAAACTCATAATTTTGTAAACAAATTTGCACTTTTTTGAGTACATGAAATATGCATGACCGCTGATTCTGCTGTTGTAGGCAAACTTCTAGGTTTCAGAAAATCCTTGCATTACTTCTTAAAAGTGTCATTATGTTGCATCCTTGCATAGCATATGGAGAACATATGTTTTTTTTAAAAAACAGCTTCACATTAATTAACAGAAAATAGTGTAATTTTTTTGCATAATTTAGTAACTGAGTCAGTGTTGCATAGTTAACTTATGAAGCTTGTTCAATTTCAGTACATATTAGGTACTAATATGCACCTTTTACGAGTAAGTAGACCCTAAAACCACGTCCTCATGTACACAGGTATTTTTATAAGCAGATTTTTTCCTCCTCCTGTTTTTAAAAAAATCTCCATCCACATGAAAACACAAACGCATGCTTTGAAGCACTGTCAAGAGCATGCCAAACAAACAAGTGGCGATATAATCTTAACCGTAAAGCCATGTTGGCTAGTCAGAAGCATGAAAAAGTTGCTCCTTGCAGGAGTTTTCTAAAATGTTCAGTTTTTAGTGACCTGATGCTGCATTTGCTTGTGGACGAATGGCCAAACCTTATGGAAAAAGCTGCGGTTTAAAAAAAAAAACAACGCATTTGTGTGGACAGGGCCAAAGAAAAAGAGAAAGTTGTCCCTTTAAGGGTGCTGTCACACCTGCCTCATTTAGTTCGGTTGAATCGCACTAGAGTTCATTTTCGTTTGGACAGGTGTGAATGTAACAATCGCACCCGAGTGCGCACCAAAAGCGGACCAAAAAAGCGTACGAGGTCTCGGTACGCTTTGAAACGAACACTGGAGCGGTTCGTTTGTGGTGAGAACATGATCCGAACTCGAACAGACCCAACTGCAAAAAGTTGGGATGAGGAGACATATTTGTTGACAGTTACTGCTTTAGCAACATAGCCCCATGGCAAAAAAAAAGAAAAGAAAAAAAAAACATAGCCCCATGGCAGCTCGCGGACATTGTTTTTCAGCCACATCCGCGCTTCTTTCTCGAAATGTATAGTTTGTCTAAAGTGATGTATACAAACTATATAGTATACGATGACCAGC
>JAUMHE010000060.1:7080972-7097968 GCA_032359235.1 Enteromius mattozi | reverse complement strand
GTATGTAGTATGTTGTGGACCCATCAAAATAAAGTGTTAGAAGATATTAAGCAGACAGTCTACTAATACTCTAATGATGTTAGTTGACATGCAGTTGCAAAGTTACTTACTGTTAGCAGAATGTCTAAAGTGGACTATTGAAATAAATTGTTACCAATATTTTTAATATTAGGATTTTAATTTTATATTTTCTCTTTGGTAAAGCTTTTGATGTGTGTGTGTGTGTTTTAAATGTTAAGCTAAATAAAAATGATAAATACTATAACTGAATTTTTTTTTTTTCCAGTTAATTTTTATTTAGTTTTACATTACTGAAAATTTTTTATCATGGTTTTTGTTTTAGTTAATCATAATGACACTGATAGCATGCAAAAATGTTTACTGCATCGGATCTCTTGTTGATTACTAGAAATAGCAGCTGACGTACAATTCACCACAATGTCTATTTTGAGAACTACAAAATCTGTCTGGTTCCATGTTCAGGGACAACAGAAAATTCCAAATGTTCCATATGTGATTTGTACACGGCTGTGGACAGAAGGAACTGCAGCTGCGCTTTTCAGAGTGTTTCTGTGGAGATGGCACTAAGGATCAGTACAGTAGAAGCGTTTGTGATTACGTAAATGTGTCTCAGCGATTCAGCCTCCACTCTCTGCTATCACTACGTTTGTTTCTAGCCTAGCATGGCCTTATTGTCGTGATCCTGTTGCCTAGGTAACAGATTTTTTGACAATGAGGATGTGTAGGTTGCCAGAGGCAAAGCCAGAATTTTGGTTTATAGATTAACAGGTCTACGTTTGCTTTACACATGCATTTGTAGATTTTCTGACTGACTTTTATTAAAAATGCAATTATTCACAAATGTTTTACAAAATATCACTCTCTCTCTTAAGCTCCCTACATTTTGCTGCCGTGGAGCGTAAAACTGGAGCAGTGTTTGCGAAACACCTCCAAACCACATCAAATGGCCTTGCTTGTGCTTGTTTGAAGGCTGTAGATGTAGTGAATAATGGATTAAGTTCAGCATGAAGAGCAAAATATGTGTGTATACTTGAACAATCTGAACTCCAGGCAAAAGTGTAAATTTTTTTTCCTGAAATGTTTATATTATATAAGATTTGTTGCGTCATGAAGCTTACGTTTTTTTTTTTCAGAAATAGAACAAATACATAAAGGGTAGATAGAGGCGCTATAAGGAGGTGTGATGCTCTCGCTGGATTTTTTGCCTCGACTGTGTGCAGTTTGTGTGTGTATCTGAATGGTGTGGTCAGAGCAATATAATAGACATTGGCAAACAGTGAGTCTAGTCTGAGAACTTGAGAAAGTGAGAAATTTCTCAGAACTTGATCCAGCAAGGTCCAAACAGAATGATGGATGAATATGCAAAACGAGTACAAGGATGCATGTTTGCTGTGATATTCCAAAAGTACAAGATCAGCAGAAACATTTTCAGTGAGTTTCTATATAAAGGATGTTACCTTACTTTTTTTTACCTTACTGCATGTATCGCTGTTTCAAAGAGAAATGTCCATTGAGTGGTACATATTGCTGTGTTTTTATTACATTGCTTCAGTTACAAATTGTGACCTACCCGATAGTGTTAACAAATGCAATACTGAGGCATTTGTTTATGCAACAGTGTCATTTCAACTTCCTTTTGTGCAGATTTGAAAAGGTTTCACAGGATTCGAACCAGAGCTCCTTGGCTCTCAAGTACATCTCTGTACTCCGTGGGCTACCGAACAAACTATGAAAACCCATAGATATGAAGCTGGATATGTGTGATGCTAACATTCAAAACCATCAGTTTTCAAATCTCCCACGATATTAATACTGTTTTGAAGTCATAACATGATAATCTTCAAGTAATTTACACTTTATTTTTTTAAAAAAATAACTCTTATTATAAACTTATTGAACCTCTTTGTGAAATTTGTTTGAAAATGAGTAAAAGGTGTTAAGAGTTTTATCGTCTCTAGTGTTCATTTCTTTTGGAAACTGCAGTGATATGTACTTATTGATATGTATTTCTCATACTAATAAGTCTCGCTAAAAAGTGCACCCAGGTATTTTTATGCTATGAGACCAGGTAGCATTTTACACAAGTTGATATGATTCTTTAGGGTCTTAATTCTTAAGTATTTCTCAATGATAGTGTAAAAAACACCTTCTTTACCCTGTCAAAATCAGCTCTGTTTTCATCAAGCCATTCTAGTCCATGTTTCTTTAAATGCTAATGAGCTCTGCTGACTCTACCCCTCTCGTCCGTGAAGTGAAGTGCAGACTGTAAACTTCACCCGTGAAACTAGCACATTATTAGGAAAGGCGATTTGCAAAGACTCATAAAAACTAGGGCTGCACAATAAATATAGTGCAATATTTAGTGAGCATCTTGTCAGTAAAGCTGGTTCTGTAATCAGCAGTGAATTCTATCATGTGTGTGATTTCACATTGAGCAGCATTCTCTTTATGAAAAGCAGTATTACTTCAAAAGGTCTCCTTTTATGTTACAGTAGAGGAATAAGTTTGGAACGACATGAATAAATGATGAAAGAGTGTTTATTTTAGGGTGTGATATCCCTTTAAGTTACCACCTACATTACATTATAATCCATATAAAACTATGTTTTAAATCAATACCTTTTCTGGCATTTAAAGTCCACGTGAAATCAAAATTAACTATATTTATTTTGTATTTTTGTGATGAACAATTAAACTGACTTTAAACTTAATTCTACTTTTCACATCAAAATAATTTCTTGCTAACCTAGTATGCGTATTTCATCCAAAAATGAAAATTCTGTCATTATTTACTAACTCTGTTATTTCAAATCGGTGTGACTGACATTCTCTCTGATTTTTTTTGGGCCTTCAAATGTTGTTGGGTTCCCAATGTTTTTCAAAATATCTTGTTTTGTGTTTCACATTAGAAATAAAGTCTAGGTTATGCAGGTTTGGAATGAAGGTTTTTCAGTTTTGTTTTGTTTTTTCTGAAGAAAATCCCTTTGGTTCACTGCCTGTAAGTTTATTTCCTCCTGCAAGACTGAAGACTGACCCTGTGCATTTTCCAGTGAATAATAATCATGGCTGAGAATGTTATGTTATTTGGATTGGATGATAGTGATTATACATCCAATGGATCCCAGTAAGGCCTGTGAATTATTCATCCCTCCCCCTGGCCGGGTGAATGATTCATGCTGAAGAGGGACCCCTCCTTCCCCTACGGTTCACTCAGCAGAGGGGGCGATATAATTGCAGCTTCCTGTCCAGCAGTGCGTTTTAATTAAAGATCACACATCGACCTGCGTATCCCATACCTGGGAAAATCCCCACCCTCTCTTTCTGTTAGAGAGCCTTGTAAAAGGCCTGTAGAAGAAGAGGTCCTCAGAGGCTGAGGGTTTTGCCTTTTTTTTTGAGGTGGAAATGCCCTTGGGTCAGTGGATGTTTTTGAAAACTGTTTGAAGATAATGGTTTGAATTGGCATTGAAAACTCTATAATAGGCTATAATACAGCGTAGCGCTAAAAAATAGTATTGCATCAACATAATCATTTCACAAATTTCAGTTACTGACTTAAAGCATATTACTTATTTCTAAGTTAAGCAAATATTATTCAAGTATGTTTTGCAAGGAAATACTGTTTCAGTCTTTCCACTTTAAAATTCCTCATGGAAATAGATATTCAAAATAATACTGTTTTTACTGTATCAAATAAGTCTTTGTAAGCATAAGAGACTTTCAATAACATTTTTCAAAAACCTACCGACAGTAGAGTGTATATGGATATGGTCAATGCATTTTTACACCAAAACTTTAAGTTTGGTGTTGACTCAACCCTAAAACACAACAAATATAATATAATATATATAATATATAATATATAAGTGCAAAGTATATTGTTATATAATCAGTTTCACTGGCTGAATGAGTAATCAGATAGGAGGATCATCAAAAAGATGGGAGAGCGATGAAGCACTCTTTCTCAGCTCTCCGATTATCAACACTCCATCCATCACTCCTCCATCCAAACCACTCCTGCTTCCTCTAGCATGGAGGACCCCATACGCATCGGCAGTTGCTGTGTCGATGGATGTGTGATGTAGTTCCCATGGTGATTTGTTGTGGAGATGAATGCACTGGTCTTTCATCACTGTCATCTTCACAGGTTATAAGAGCCCTGAACTCTTGAGTTCATGCAGTAGACACTTCATTAAACAGAAATCAACTTAAGAGCTGTGTTGAACCAAAGGGACATTCTTCAGAACACAGGCTATTTTCAAGCAGCTAACGTGAAAACCTTGTCAGCATTCCATAAATACACTACAGGGCTTCAAAGAAGTTGGTGTTATTCTTCCCTTGCCCTCATTTTATCCTGCTATTGGTTCCTTTGTTCATGTGTCATGTTCTCATTGGTTGTCTTAGTCATTTGTTTCTTAATTTGATTGTTCTTGTCATGTGACCTGTTTTGTTTGATAAAAATGGTCTCATTATGCCATTGTCACCTGATGTCGCAAAAAGAATTTTATTTTATTAGTAAATCGCAGATTTATTAATTCATTCCAAATAAGTGTCTATTCTTCACACAAGTTATCTTATATGAGAGTTGTATGTCTTTATTACACTCTTTTTTAAGAATTGACAGCAACAGTTCTCATTCGCTGTATGTAATGTAAAGCAACAGCCAGGATATTCATGTAAAATTCTCCTTTTGTGTTCCTCAATTCAGACATACTGAATTGAAACATCAGCTTTTCATCAGGAGCATTTCTTGAAATATCTTCTTTTGTGTTCCACAGAAGAAATCGAGTCAGAAAGGATTGGCATTAGTAGTGAAAAAAATGTAGTAGAATTATCCAGCATGTTTTCACATTTTTCTCTTCTTATATATTGCCTTTAAAACAAATGCAGCAGTTTCTCGAAATAACAAAGCAAATCTTGACCTGTGTTAAATGAGTGTATTTCATTTATTTCTCATTGCTGCGTTCTAAACAACCACACTGATCTTTTCTCCTGTCCTGTGTGAGATGATTTTCACTTCCCCCACTGCTGTATTTTTCCATTGCGTCTCCATAACTATGGCAACCCTGATGAGTCGGATATCTATGACTATAGTAAAAAACATAAAAACAAACAGATATCGAAAAGCTGACTTTTGGCATCATAAAGATATAGACCATCTCTTGGCATTTCTTTATCTTAGCTTTTCCCCGTCAATGGACAGTGAGAGAGAAAGAAAAAAGAGAGAGGTTAAAAACGCCGTGCAGACGAGCAACCCACGAGTAGACGTCAACGGCACCTCACCACCTACCAGCTGCTTGTAATGCAGACAGTGTGTGTGGGAGAAGGGGGAAGTGTACATGCTTGGAAGTCTGTAGTGTACTATTCCTTCCACTGTTTCTACACACCACTGATCTATCCAAGTTTATCTACATGTTGCTCTCGGTTGGTCGCATTTCATGCATGCTCATTACTCAGCATGAAAGAAAAAAGTGTGACTCTGCATAGCTGGTCATGCGCTTATGCTGTGATTTAGACGCTGTTCCTCAGCACGGGATGCTGGTGTCTGCAGCAGGCTGGTTAATTATTAGTGATGTGCAAAACGGCTAATTTTCAAAATCGCAGTAGTCTAATTGGTTTTAAAGGGATAGTTCAGTCAAAAATCACAGAAGTTGCGACCAAAGTTTGCTAACAGTGTTTTTGGGAAGCACACCCCTCAATGAATTTTGCACATTGCATGGGTTTTTTGTGTTTATGAACAGCTGGATGGAGTGCTGCTCTACATATAGAAATTTTCAATAATAAACCGTGAGTTATTGCAGCATTTGGAATTTAAATGTAATGCAACACATGCAACTATGTGGTAACTATTGCAGCAGTATTCTATATGACAAAATATGGCAAGATGATTTAATCATATTTTGGTGCCTGTGGCTTTTTCCCCCTCTCTATTTCAAACCTCTTATCTGAATATGATAAAGAGAACCTTATGGTAGCAGGCAGTGCTTTTAAGGGAATCTTTAGTCAGCTTTAAAGAACCACATTACCAATATATACTGTATATATACCATTTTTCGAATTGAGATATCATTCTGATTCTTTTTCTTATTCTTATTAATCTTTGGATATTTAACTGTTATAGTCTTTATAAGCTCTGCATGTACCACATAAAATGCAAAAAAAAAAAATCTTTGTGGCAATCTAATCGAAATTTTCATTAGTTGCTCTGATTGCCTGTCACACATTTTTGCATGAAAGTGTTTGAGTATTTTGTTTTACCAGATTTTTTTAATGTCACTGATTGTGATGTATGTGCCCTGTAGTTTTCATCTATGTAAGAAGAGACTAATTTTTGTCATCCAATGAGAAGGCACAGTCTCATAATTAATTATTCATGACAATGCATGACCTTTGACTGGTGCTTCAAGCATTGATTTGCTACCGTACTGGAGGAAGGGTTGCAGTTTTTCGTCTTGATGATGCAAAAATGTGAAGATTTTGCACTGTTACTGTAGCAGTGGCCATAGAATGATAGGCTTTCGATCAATGACTGACACTTTTGAAATGTGAGTTTCCAGATTCATAAAAAGGTGGACTGGCAATTTTTTGAAGCAAGACATGATCTGCTGTTGGTGTTCAGAACAAATATACACTATCCTTCAGAGACTTTAGATTTTGAAAAAATGTGAAATATTATTATAGAACTTTTTTTAATATATTGATATAATGTGTTACATTTTCATGTGATCCTTCAGAAAACATTCTAATATGCTGATTTGCTGCTCATAAAACATTAATTTTTCTTATAAATGCTGAAAAAAAGCCTGCTTAATGTTTTTGTGATATCTGTGATATGTCATATGTATACATACACAAGTAATTTTATTAGCCCATCTCACACATTTACATTAGCCCATCTCTGCTTTGTTAAAGAACATCATTTGGAGCAGTAAAGCTGGAGGCCTGCAGGTCTTAACATTTACTGTTTGACGCACATCTGAGGTCCCAGTGGTCGTGGGAGGTGAGGAAATCTAATGATGCTACACCTGAAGGAACTGGCAACATTCCCTCCTGTGATTTACAATCCCAACCAGGCACCCTGAGGACAAGAGCGCAGATCTGCTCAGACACCACCATCCATAGGTCTACCTCCAACCCTCTTCTAACTCTAACACATGACATTTTTTGTTTCCTCTGAGAAGAATCAGCCATAGATGCCATTCCATGTTTGTTAAAGCTGAAAACAGAGATATTTAGGCAGAAATTTTTTGACAGATTATAAGAGAGCCGTTAAGAAATACAGAGGCAGTTATTTATCTCTTTATAGCAAAAGCATCAACAGAATAAACACAACCATTCTTTTGGTTTTATTTTAGATTAGTCTTATCAGTGTGTGATTAAATGGGTGTGCGTCCCTCCTGTAATCCAGCTGCGGTGAATGAGTTATGTCTGCAGGCTAATCATTCGCTTCAGCCTTGTACATATCGTGTATGAGTTAAAAACACATTCATCTTGTGTAGTTATGCTCTTACATAACCCCAAGCAGCTTTCCACATGTCATAAAGCTTATTATTTTCCTGACAGTATCAGTGGATGAAATTAGATTGTTCCTCACTGGAAAATTGTACAAAGGCCTACAGGATTGAACCTCAGTATCTTTTAAATGCTAAAATACCTTACTATCCTAGTTTAAAAGTGCACTCATGTTGCATAAGTTGTTTTTGATTTACGCTGACAGCTAGTGGTAACTTCAACGGCATGAATGAAAATAGTTCTTTTGTGTTTCAGAAGACATGACATGATAAGCAAATGACAGAATATTGCTTTTTGGCTTTTTGGAATGTATATGCGTTGAGGTCTTATACATATTAAATCAGCAATTAAAGCTTGCATACATGCATAAGCGTTTTAGAAACACTTTGGGGCATTCAAACTCTTTTTCTTGTTCAGTTGAATGCAGAGGTTTGGTATCTACAGATGTCTGTAGAACATTAAAATTTCATGGCCTGCCTCTGCATGTTGGTATAGTTTCTCTCTACACTGCCAATTTAAAACATGGTCATGCACTGCAACAGACCCGCAGAGATTGCTTGAAGTCTGCATCCATGGTAAAATGATGCAAATATAGCTCTACCTGCTTTTTTTAATGCTGCCTTATTATGCACCCAGGGTGAATCGTGTGAGAAGCATCATCGTTCTGAATGATTAATGTAATGCATCTATCGTGGGTGTCTCTCGACTGATCTTACTACATATAATCACCCATTTTAATACCAGCCCTGGTGAGCTGTGACCGTTTGTAAGAGTGTAGTTGTTATCTTGTTTTCCTGTGCAGGGGAAGAAGGAATGACTTTCTGTGAAGCAGACATAAACCTGTCGTTGGCACTGCAGAGGCATTGTAAAATTCTTTAGTCAGAAATGGTAGGTCATCCTTCAGTGTCTCGAGTGTTTTGCTGGTATCCCATTTGAATTTATGAACATATCAATGTTTCACATTTGCACACTAACTGCAGTTTGAAAGCAGCTGGGTAGCTAGAGGCAAAACAACAGCATGTTTGTAATATTCATTGAGAAAATCCTAGATTGAGGTTTATTGAGGCTGTTATGTGATATTCATTGTAAAAAATAACAATGTATTATACTCAGCTTGGCTGCATTTCTGATCAGAAATACCGTAAAAACAAAACAATTATGATATATTATTATGATTTAAAATAAACTTATTCCTGTGATGGTAAAAGTAAATTTTCAGCATCATCACTCAGTTTTCTGTGTCACTGGATTGACTCAAAAATTGCTCGTATTGTAAAAAGTGGTCTCTATAACATGTTTGAGGAGGTTGAAAAACACTAGGGAATTGTGACATCAACCAGGAAAGTAATTTCAAGTTATTACATTTTGGTTAAAGCTTATATACATTTAATGAAAGAAGGCATACATGCACCGAGCGTGTAGTATGAAAGTAAAGATAAATTTTGAAACCATGTTGACTGTAATCACAGTGATGAATAGGGCAATTAAAAGTGCATTGAGATATCTGGGATGCTGTGGTGCTGGGTTTAAGAAGGAAACTGAAACTGGGATCTTTCAGCTGAACTGTTTTCTAACCAAAGCGTGCAGAAAGTGCAGAATGATAGTGGCAGTGAAAAATAAAGAGAGGACCAGATGATGGATGATGCAGTTCTTAAGTGTGTGAGCTAACTTCTCAACTTTGATCTAAACAGCATTGCATTATGAATGATGTAGCGCTGAGTTTATGGCTGACTTATCTGAACATACAGTAAACTTCAATGCAAAGAAAATGGTGGCCAAAACAGCCCTAAACCTGCATGCTGCATAACAGTCAAAGACTGGATCCAGTAAATAAATAAATAAAAAAAAATGGTTCAGCACTTTAAAAATCAGAAGTATGATATAAGATAAACAGAATTTTGAGATAAAGAAGTGGCATTTACCCCTTTTATTGTTTAGTTGTTCCATGATAAAACTGGGCTTGCACACATAAGCCAATGATTTGTTGATTTTGAAAAAAGTTGTTTTGCATTGCTTTATGACAAAATTCAGTTTAACTAGCAATATAAAGGTTCTTTATTGGCATCTGTGGGTCCATATAGCCATTAACATTCATAGAATCTTTTCATTGCACAGAATGCACACACACACACACATATATATATATATATATATATATGTATATTGTATATATAAATAAAATGTTTCATGGAAAAAAACTGTCTACTAAAAAGTTATTTTGCGGAACCAGAAGAGATTTGACTATATCACTATTATTATATTGACTATATATTACTGCAAAAAGCCCCTATTGAATGCTAATTTGTAATTTAGAGTAATTTAAAATCAAAATTGTGTGCTATTATTGCAGATGCAATATGTGATGTTTTATGCACAGATTATTAACACAGCCAGTTAATTTTTCAGTTTGATTATATGTAAGTGTGAACTGGTGATGGTGGATATCTCAAAATAAACCAAATGCATCTACATATTCTTTTAGCTATTGTTAGCCCTTTTTTTTTTATATATTTTGACTGTCCGACCTGATTTTAGTCAAGATGCTTAGAGCCCATAAACCTCTTTTGATCTGCACAAACACAATTTCATTCATGTCCTGTGTAACTACATATATCCCTGTCCTCTTCTTCTCTTCTCTAACCTTTTTTTTGGTATGGCTCTTAGAGCTTGGGCTGTACATGTTGTTCTCACCTCTCTTGGATAAAGGCAAATGAACAATTTCTTCAAGGACTTTAAATGGATGCCAGCAAACCTATGAAAGTCCCAGAGGGCTGCTCCCTCTGGTCCCAGGTACTGTTATCAGGCATACATCATTTCTTCTCAAGGCTAAGTGTTTCTGTGCTCCTCCAGAGCTTCTCCACAAGTGAGTGTGCTAAAATGCCTGGGAGATTGGCTCACACTCTTTGCTTATATTAGAGCAATTTATCAAAGGATTGCATGGAAAATTTCAAGGGGCTGTCCATGCATTTTCATACTTGGGCTAAGTCATATGGTAACCATTATTTCCTCTAGGAATTTGCTGTGTAATAGTATTACAAGGCGAAATTTATTAAGTTAACAATGTTTTCATTCTTTCCACATAAAGAGATTTTGTAGAGGATACAGCAGCACATTTTATTGGAGCCTTTATAGTACATTGATTATGGCCTAGTGGGTTAAAAGCCAAATTCATCAGATTTGAACAAACTAGCAAAATAACCATAATTTCCACCAAATATGATCCTAAAAAATATTCCATAGCAATACATTAAGGCTCATAATATCATATAGACTTGTGAATGGGGTCTTCTGATCTGGTGTTGTTACCAACATTGGAACAAAACCACAAACTTCTCTAGACTTTGGAGTGGCAGACTGTGCTTTAATTAAATTTAAAAGGCTTGTAGCTAAAGCTGATGTTTTCCCTGGTGTCAAGAAACTTTTAAGATCTGGTGTTTGGATCAAAGCCACTAATGTCATGCAGTTAGCTCTAAAAGCTGATTTAAAGAGCCCATAAATGTTGCTTTTCACAGATACTTATTTACTACCAGTAAGAGTCTACTTAAAAATATATGTGACTTTACCTATCTTTTAGTGCTATTTAGCCCTGCCTGCTTCATTTATGCAGAATTTATAACTCTCCAACGAAACCAAAAACTTTCTTTCAAAACAGTATGAGAGTTTTAATGGAACAATATCAGTCATTTGATATCAGGCATGCAAATAAATTTGAGAAGTTCAAAGGACTTAACATTTCCTCCACAGGCTCAATCTGTAGGATGGTCTATGGAAATGCATGCGTGACATTGAATAAACGCGTTATCAGATGCAATCTGAAGCACTAGCTGATTCCCATACCTGCGATTTCCGCAGGACCCCAGCAAATAAATGTGCAGTCAACAGCACAGTCGGCTTAAATGAATTCTCACGCCATTCCATCTTTAATAAATGTTTCTCTCGCCGAGTGCTCGCTAAACTAAAAACATATTCCTCACCTACCCCCTTTCGACTCGGTTGTTGGCATAAAGTTGAATTAGAATCTGAGTGAAAATACAGCACGCTAAACATGTTTCTGTGCTTTCATTTCAAAATGTCAGCTTAGTTCTGACTCAGTTAAACTGCTTTGTAAGACGGAGTACGTGGGTGTTGATGCCGCTCAATCCAAGGTGGGACCGCCGTGCTGCTTCCAGATGATAGCAGTTAAGGATGTGTCAGGAAGTGCTGAAGCAGCTTGTTCTATCTCTCTGTCACCAGAGTGCCTGCAGCTCTCAGTAATCACCTGCATCTCAAATATTCATAGCTCGTCTTCCACTTGGAGATATTGGGATCACGGATTTCTTAACTCAGTGGGGAAAAGAGGGGATGATGGATTTGTTTTATGACTTCATAAAGGAGCTAAGGAGCAAAATGACTGGAGTGTAAGGGGATTGCTTTGCAATAAGGCCTCTGGTCTATCTACGTCTATCGTTTACACTACTCCGGCATTTTCCACCCTCGAAAACAGAGACTTTTGAAAACTGAAATGCAGTGAAAAAGTGTAAAGAGGACCTGAATGGACCTCCTTGGCCTTTTTGAGAAGAAGAATGACAAGGTATTCAACAATTGGCTTCTTTTCAGTTAATGGGTATGACTTTTAATTTAGTTGACTGCAGCAAATGGGTGTTAAATTAAAATAGCAGAAAACACTTTATCAACAGCAGTTTAAAAAAATCAAACATAGTATGTCCCAAGTCATAGTATGTTGAAAAGAATATGCCAAAGATTTCCAGATCTACTGGTTGAGATTAAAAATCGAAATGCAGATCGATGCACACTTTAATAGCTAATATTGCCCACAACACATTGCACGGTGGGTGAGGATTCAATTAGAACTACAATCTCTCTCAGTTCTGACTTTGTAAGTCAACTGCATGTTTAAATCATGCAATTCTGATTTTAAAACTCACAATTGCAAGAAAAAATTGGAGATAAAAAGTTGCAATTATTATTTTATTTATTAGAGAAAACAGGCTTCCATATTTATGTGTTTATTCTGATAGATATTCTTTTTTATTATTTTAACTTCGTTAAATTCAAGTTTGCTACCTCCAAGGACTGAATTGGAATTTCAAAGACATTCTCAATTAAATTCTGAATGGTGCACAACCCTTGCCACCTCTCCAGGCTGCCTCTGAGGTTGGCAGTTCTACCCGCACTGTGCTCTTCCTGATTCTACTGAGGATACAAACCATTGAAAGCACAGACCTCTGGGAGTGCCTAGTCTTAATTGGACCTTTCGCTGCCATCCCTACAGCTGTCATGTGTTTTCACAAGCTCACACTTCCCTAGATAACAGAGTAGCCACTGATGTAAGAGGACAGTCTGCAGGGAACAAAAAAGAAAGAGGGACATATGCAGAAATGTGAAAGCAGGAGTAAATGAACTGCAATAAAGAGGGTCATTAGTAGCTGGGCCATATTTACGCTGATTGGGCTTAACTGAAAGCCTGCAGACAACCATTTGCACCTCCAGCCTTAATGAAAACTGGATGAATACAGTGGTTTTGCAGAGAAAATGTGAGTGCTGGCCTGTGAAAAACTCATTGCCACGATGCTCTTATATTCTGTCATTACAAGGGATGTGCAAGACTAGTCGATCAAATAGAACTCTACATGTGATTTTGACCTGTTTTGTTGAACTGTAGCTTCACAGGGTTCATAGCGGAGCTCTTTATTACTCAAGTGCAATGCCATATTGCATGATTTACATGAGTAACTCATGCATATGAAGCTGTATATGTGATGACAACATTCAAAATGATCTAATTGTTTTCAAATTGTGCAGGATTATAAATTGCAGAAAAAAAATAGGCTTTATTAATTAAAACTCTGTACTTTTGAAACTCTGTGTGAAAGGGAATAAGAGTTTTACTGACTCTAGAAACTGCAGTGATTCATAAATACGATATAGGTAAATTTTTTCAGTTTTGCAGAAATGTATAGAGAGGCACATACAACCCGAATTCTGGAAATGTTGGGATGTTTTTTTAACATGTCAACTTATGACAGAATTCACATGTGATTCATTAAACATTCGTACAAATGATCATATGTTGATAAATAAGGTGGCTGAAAACAATCGTCATTTGAATATCACGCCCCTTGAAACACCCGAAGAGAAGACTCTCTGGTCAACCTTGCAACTGCAAACAATTCAGTTAATTTTTATGTATATGTACATAATTATTATTTAGCCTATTTAGTTCCTTTCAGTCCACAACAAATCCTTTACATTTAACAATTTTACAGACCAAGAATGCTATCAGCATTTATTATAAACAGCACACAAATCTCAAGTAAAGCTGAAATGGCATTGGACTCACAAGCCTCATTCTCATTCAACAAGAATCCAAATGTTTCCATTTTTGTAATATTTATAACATTTGGTTGTTGAACTATTGTTCATTATGTAGCCATGCCTTACTCGTGTTCCAGTATTCACGTAAAATCCTGCACATGTGTAATAATGTTTGTTTGGGCACTGAAATAAACAGTGTATCTTTTATATTTGGCTGACTGTATTTCAGTTTGATGGTGAATAGCTAAAATGTCAAGCAATGCTAGAACTAATGTTGTTTGTGCGTAGGTGAGGCACCAGCACAATCAGATGAATTTAATGAAACAAAAATATAAAGAAATAAAATGCATTAGAAGTGTCAAAAACTATCATAGCCTAAAGGCTACTTGTGTCCGTTTTCAACCAGGTCTCATAAAAATATGTACCTCTGTGCACTTTTTATGCAACACCATTTTTACGTGTTTTACTGCATGTTTCGATGCAATTTTAAAGAGAAATGTCCACTGAGTGGGGCTAAAACACAGGTTCAGTACGTGAACCCTGGCACATTTTTATTACATTGATATAGGTACGTATTGCTGTGTTTTTATTACACTAAATATCTGGTGATTGTCACTAAAAGTTAATGCTCTATCATGTTGAAAATATGCCCTACACCAAATTCAACCCTAAACCTACCCCATAGTGTTAACAAATTCAAAACTGATATAAAAAGGCGTTTGTTGATGCACACCACATGGGAACTCTTACACTACATTACTATTGACTCTCACACTACACAGACTGTTTCACATAACCTTGGACTACATTTCCCATCTGCCATTTCACTAATTGCACGCAATCAATATTGTTAAGAGTATATCACTCTCTAGCGATAGCTACTCTACGAAGCCAGTTTAGCCTTCTCACTTTATCTGTATGATTATTCTCGCCTGTGTATTTTGGATTACCCATTTCGTCTTGCTGTTTGGACTCTGTTTCCCCTGCTTGGATTATTGCTGTGTACCCGGATTATCTCTCTTCGCCTAACCGTGTTGGATACAGTTTGCCAATCATAGGCCGACGCATACCCAAGGAATATTCTGTGTCTTGCCCATGATATAGATGTTTGCTATTTGTTTGACCCTTGCATGTTTTCTGACCTCACCTTTAAATAAAAGCCCTGCAGATGAATCCATACGTCTCATGCTCTGTTCATTCCGCAACACCATGAGACCTTTTTTTTTTTCTTCCAATTTCATTGTACGTTTGTTTCATAAATCAGGCCCAATAATTTTGTCTGTCTTCTGAGGTTTTCTTACTTCTAGACTATTCTAATAGTAACAAAAATCTCCATTTACATTTCAGTAAAATTAGTTGTAGCACACATCTCATTACTAAGACATTGCTATGCTGTTGCTTAGATGGGTGGCTGCTAGGTAGTTAGAGTGTTAGGGGTTGTTCTTAGCATTTATAATCGGTACTAAATGTTCCAAAAGATAAATTCTTCTGAATAGTAAAAGACACTTACCAAAATGTCCTTGTAACCTGTATATTTTGTCATGTGACTTATTAAAATGCTGATTGTATCTGAAAGTCAAATGTGAACCGTTCAAAATCAGTTCTCTAACAAATCTAGGGGTTGCATAAAAATGAGCCAACATATTGCTACCATAATTTATTCTGTTCAAAGTCCATTGAAAAATGTGGGACAGAGGCAAATCCTGTAACACAATCTGAATTACTAAATTACGCTTTGCATATGGATAAGTAACGAAAAAAAAAAAGAAGAAGAAATGATACTGATATATCTCTTTGCAGCGTTCTCTCAACCGGCTTAAAGTGGAGCCCCAGGGGAGCTGAAATCTCATTTAGACATCTATCCTTTGCCCTTAAAATCTCTTTCAAATAATGTGTAGTGAACAATGTGAGCAGTTCGTTCTAATATGACCAGTGTAAGATTTAATTATCTGTGAGCAATAATGAGCGTTCAAATGTGTACAGTGGGACTGCTTGTATCTAAGATGAGTGTAGTGCTATTCTGAAGCCGTACAGCCTACAATCAGTGAGGAGATTAAAAGTGTTCTTGAGTTTAAACTGAAATCTGTCATCTCATTCATGCATTGCACTAATGGGGATTGCTTGTTTCAGAGATCTGTATTAACTGCTGTGCTTTGAATAACGTCATTTTGGGCAAGAGATCTTTGCACAGACGTAGCACTGCTGTCACTAAAGACTCTAGCTTTTAGGAGAAAAATAAGATGGTTTTAAGTATGGTGACTTTGACATGATGAGGGTTTTTGTGCATCTTGAGCTATATTTAAAAAGGCATATAGGCTATACACGTCAAAAATGCTAGTGTTCCACTATCTATGATGACCAGATGACCATATTAAAAATAGATCCAGATACATTGTGAGTGTCAAGTATGTGCACTATTGTGTGGCATGAGAAATAGTTTGGGTGTGCAATTTGCAGCACCTGCTGTCAAACTGATGAACATGTTTTCTTGATTTACTGATGTTTTTCTCTAATTACGTGTTTTTTCTGAAGTTCCAGATCGTTGAGCGCTCTCGGCCACTGTAAAAAACTTGATGATTTATTTAGAGTTAGTGATATTAAATATGAATATTTAATAATAAAAAGCTTTTTTTTTTTAGCATTATTTCACTGTAAGAGTGGTGTTGTGGCTCGAGCCCCTGTCGCAATGCTAAAGTGCCCTTTTGGTCCAGTGTAGGTGCCCCTGGTCCACAATTTCCACCAAGGGGGACCCACCCCCGGACCGGATGGTGCCCTAACAACATCACTTTGTCCCTGCCCTTCCTGAGGTCTGTGCAATCCACTGGTCCAGAGCAGGAAGGAATTTTGTATCAAGCACCCAGTAGAAAGCATTCATGGATCCAATTTACCGTTACACATGTATTTTCAGTCTTTTATTATTGTTAATTTTTTACATAACTAATGAGGATTTACATGAATAATCACTAATTATTCGTGCATTTGACCGTTTATGCGCACAGGTTACACGATTTTACCGATTTACACAAGAGAGTTGGCTTTTATGGAGGAGTGAAACACAGATAAAAAGGTATTTCGATTAACAGCGCAGCCCTAAAATAATATCTTACAACAAACACTTTGTGTGTTTGCACATGTGGTTTGTAAAGGCCTG
>JAUMHE010000060.1:7046391-7072362 GCA_032359235.1 Enteromius mattozi | reverse complement strand
TTGGATGGGTTAAATGCAGAGCACAAATTCCAAGTATGGGTCACCATACCTGGCCACAAGTCACTTCACTTTCACTAAAGAAACAAGCAAATTTCTATCTTGAATGGCCTGAGGGTGTGTACATTGTCAATGAATTTTCATGAGTTAAATAAATTAGATTGACTAAATGTGGTGATAATAGTGATGCAAATTCTGGAAAATTCTGTTTCAACCAATCATCAGAAGATTATGATGCATTATTTACATTCATAAAACGTTTTTACATTTTATATGCTGTTATGTTTTTTTTTTTATGTGATTTTTGTTCTGTTTATTTGATCCCTTTTGATTATAAAGTCATTTCTGTATTGCACTGAAAAGAAATAGTGTAGAATCAATTTTGACTAGTTGCTAGTAAATTTCACAAACAATTACAAAGAAACGGCAAAGAAGAACTACTGAAATATTATTACCTTGTAAAAACATACTCTAATAAATAATATTTGTTTTAATTGACATCTCTCTCTCTCTCTCTCTCTCTCTCTCTATATATATATATAACAGTGGTATGAACCTGATGGTGGGTGCTTGTTTGAGTTTGCAGTACTGTAACACTAAAATGTGTCAAATGAATATGAGGATGTGCAGATTAGTGTAGTCTCTGGTGGATTTTGGTGCGAGCTCTGACAGTTTCTAGAGGCTGGTGGCAGAGGACGTCCCCTGCAGAATGGCAATTTGTGCAAGCTGTGTATTTGTCAACACTACTTGTTTCTTGAAGTGTTGCTGCCTCGTATCATAGAGAAGGCTCTCAAAATACAACAAATTTGTTCTGATAGCACAAACACTTATTTCAAGAGATCCTCTTCAGTCCATGTCTTACAATGCCTGTTGCCTTTAGTCATAAGAGACTAGATTTATTTTTTGTATGGGATAGATGAGAATTCAATCATATGTAGATTCATTCAAGATGGCCTTCGCATGCTTGAATCATTCATTCGATTTTCTATGTGAGATGAATTTTGGTGAACACGAGTAGCCATTCAAGCAGACACTGTACACTTATGCTTCAACTGATTCTTTTAGATATTGAGACCCTTAGGGGCAAACTGTTATCGCAAGTAAGAACGTAGCTTGCAACAACAAATTCCCCATGGTGGCTGAGTTCGACCCCTTCTGCTCAGCTGTTTCACTGAGGATGAAGACGCGTGAAATAGTCTCAGTAGTGGTCCACAATATGTCCTTCTGAACACTTCAAACTCAATTCTGCGAAACGTAGTGAAATGAGGAGAACACTTTCCTTTGTCTATATATATATATATATATATATATATGAATTGAGTTATATGAGAATCTTTATCCAATAATGACTGGCTAAACGGGGTAAACATCATGAAAATATCAGCAACCATCATTAGGCAATTCTATTCATAAAGATTTGTGTGCTTAAGAGATTGCATGCAGTTACTTTGTAAATTTGTTTCAAGCTGAAAGTGCTAGACCTTAATCACACTTTCCCCTTATGATGATGTACAAAAGTCTTTCCTGTGATGCATGATCAGCTGTTGACAGTGAAGCCCCCAAACTAGACATATGTTTAGTTTTATAAGACATATTTATAAAAAAGCCTTTGTTTACCCTTGGATTATATGCTGCAAATAATGTTTTCTTACATACTAACACTATTCAGTTTTATCCATTTGAACAATGAAAACATATAAAGGATGGTTTTTTTTCATCTTATTTTCATTAAGTGGCTGTATATATTTCTCTCTCTCTCTCTCTCTTTTGCCCAATTGTGTAAAAGTGTTGTATCAGTGTGGTAAAAGTATCGTGCTTTATGTACTTTATTATTATTATTGGTTTGAGCAGCAACAGTAAACACGTTATGTTCTTAATATTTGCTCTTATGATTTTAGATGGCCACACCCCTACAAACGCCTGTCACATTAGCGCGCATTATTTCTCTCACGCGCGCAGCTCTCACCCTCTCTCTTTCTCTCTCTTTCTCTCTCGTTCGCGCGCTCATCTCCATCAACCTCTCGCTACTGAGAAAAAACCCGCCTGCGCGAAACAGATGGGAAGGCATCCGCGGAATTTGCGACCGATACCGAGCAGAGAATAGCCGTCAAAACTTAACGGACACCGAAAAGAAGTTCAGTTTGTCCAGAAGACTTCTGGACTGAGAACTTGAGGACATTTCACGTCTGTTCACGACTGGAAAAGTAAGTTTTGCATTAATGACAGAACTTAAGTCTGTGGAGTGGCTTGCTACGTAAAATCCGTCGAAGAAAAGCTTTTTGTAAGCTATATTCGACAAATAATAACTTTGAAAAGCAGATCGATGTTAAACGTTACTCGGTAGCCTATGCACTGGTTTGGTCACACTTTACACGAGTGTTAAATGAATGTTGCAGCGCAGTGTGATTACATATGCACTCAATAATATAAAAATAGATTTAAAAATAGAGACTAAACTTAAGAAATCTGTCGCGCGCTGAATGAAAGACGCACTGCTGCGGAAGGCTTTACAGTGTGCTGCGTCCAAACCGATTTAATGGGTTTCTTGTAACGTTAATCTTAAAATAAAAAAATAAAAAAGAAATATATTTGATAAGTAATATAGTATAACCTATATATATTAAATAACGATGATGCTGAAAAGTCATGTAATATATATTTTAGTAGCTTAATCTGAGGGTTTTTAGTCTGCTCGACGTTTTGATGTGATTGATTTACACGAAGCTGCTCGTTTTATTCTAACAGGTTATGCAAAATAGTTATTGGTAAACGTTGGACTACTTGTTGAAAGGAGAGCCATCATTGGGGAATGATAGACACATGCATTCATTCATAATAAAGACACTAGCCCCAAACGATCTGTGCTTCAGAGCTTGTTTCCTTTTCGTTTATTTTCAGAGGGAAGACCTTAATCACATTTCATTTTTATGAAGTTGAAGTATAAAACTTGACCATCTGGTGCTGCACGATCAGTTATTAACACATAAATACCCCTCCCCAAATCCAATTTCTGGCTTTAAGCAAACAGTTACATAAAGAAATATTGTGTGTTCATATTTTTACATTTTATGTCTTAGACCCATTTTTACCAAATGACCACATTTTTATTCAGTAGATGCCTAAACATATGTGGTCTGTTACTTGTCAGTGACAGTTATTCAGTATTTTAATGATGACTTTATTTAGTTCCCAGTAAATGTACACCATTATTATGTTGTTTCTATTATTATTTAGATTCTATTTGAGGTTGTTATTCTATTAGAAAACAGGATAAAATAGTATTTGCATATTCATTCTTTGTTATTGTCATTCTTACTTTGCATAATGTGATACACATAGTGCCACATAATAATGGCATGTTTTAGCCATTCACCAGAACCTCTAAGATACTCCTTTGGGTTGTACCATCTGTCTTTCTGCTTAAATTATACCAGGTAGGACTTTGTTATAACTAACTTGCTTGAAGTTTGTAGCACTTAAATGAAGTGCTTCTTGTGCTGTGCTGTCCGTGGTGCTGAAACATGTCTGGCATCATCAAAGCAGCTATCTTATAATACAGTATTATTCCAGTGATAAACACCAGAGTTCTTCCGTACTGTTGGACCATGAGCTGAGAACTAAACAGAACAACTGTCTATTCTGCCTCTGGATAGTTGCACCAAAGCTTTGCAGGGATCCTGTTGTGTCCATGGGAGCTGTTCTGCTGGCAGCACATATCAGGACGATCAGAAATGACGTTGTTACTGTAGTTGTAGGAGAGTAGGCATGATTATAATTAAAAAATAGACTTATACACAGTTGGTTTAGCTCTTAAGAGCATATGGGGTATATCTATGGGGTGTCTCAGGTGGTCTTTTGCAAGAACTTGTGGGAATCTCTTGACCCCTTTTGTCACTCAGCTTGTGCATGCTGTATAATGATTGTTTTTTGACATGAATAATGAACAGTGTATTGTTTTAAATAAATTACATGTACCCTTGAATTGTATTTTACAGACTTTGAGCACATTTATTAAAGGAATAGGTCACCCCAAAATGAAAATTTGCTGAACATTTACACACGCTCAGTCCATTAAAGATGTGAATTAGTTTCTTCCCCTGAACGGATTTGTAAAAAGTTAGCATTGTATCACTTGCTCACCAATGGATACTCTACAGTGAATGGGTGCCACCAGAATGAGAATACAAACAAATGATAAAAACAAAACAATAATCCACTTGACTCCAGCCCTTCAATTAACAAAGTGAATGTAATGTAATAAATTCTTTAAAATGTTTTTAAGAATCTTTTTTTATATTCATAATATTGCTTTCACCAGTTTTAAACAAAAACTAAGTGTGAGGAGATTTTTGGGTGAATTATTCCTTTAAATCCACTCGTCATGAAGTGGGGTCCAATATCTTTTTCTTGCAGATCCCTGCCTTTTTAAGAGGACTTCTACTAGGAAAACGTCTTCCACTATAATTTGAGATGGATTTTAACTTTTGCCACATGACATAAATATTATCACACTTTTGAGGGAATCTGAACTGTAATTTAAGTAATGGGACTGTGAATACTGGGCAGTCATGTAATCAGTATTTAAAGATTTTGTAAGGCTAGCATATTGTGAACACTGCCTTCATGCTGCCACGTTTATTGATAGGAGTGATATTCATATTGAACAAGAGAATAGGATCTGGAAATGCTGCAAGATTCGTGTCGCCTGCTATGTCACAGCTCCTGTTTTGTGGTCTGACTGACTGTATTCCAGTAAGCAGATCAAGACAATGTTGAACAAGACATGTTGTAATAAAGTGGACAGCAACTTGACCATTATAGTGAATGCTTGCAGGGATTTGTGCTGGGAATCTTTTATTATTATTTATTTATTTTATTTTGCATTAGAAGCTTCTGCAGTTGTTATTGTACCTAAAACCACTCCATTCAGTTGGAAACTTGGCTGATTCATTCAAAAGCAGACGCTGTGTAAAAAAACAAGAACACTAAAAAACTTTGCTTAATGAATCAGTTCTCTGCACAGGGTCTGACATTGCTTTTTTCAACTCTAAGGAGTTCAAATGTAGATAGAATACGTATTCACTATTGCTATATTTTTAACACATACTGTAAATAGAAGTACATTGCACTCAGGCTCTAAAACATTGGACAGTATCAAGACATAAGAACATCTTTTTTGTTAAGATGAATTCTGCACATTATATGTTTTAGCTGGTGGAAAATGATGCAGACCAAAAAGCCGTCTTTACACTGCAAATGTAGCACAGAACCTGCATCTGTATTACCACAAAAAGTTCCTTTATACAGACTGCCTTTTGCTGTTCAGAGAAATGTAAATAGAATTTTCAACTTTTATTTTATTTATTGTCCTTAACATGCTATATGAATGTGCCATGAGCAGCGTTTTCAGGTTAAAAGATGATTGGCTTGTCGTTGTTCTGTTCGATTCTGTTACACAGCACCTCACTCTAAACGGTGTTGAGAACAGTGTTGTGAACAGCTTCTGAGGTGGGTCAGAGCTGGTTTATTTTAGTACAGATTTTATGTAGCATTGATCCTGTACATAAAATATTACACTGTAAAATTTAACGCTGTAGTTAAATCAGAATAAAGAATGATGAAGTCTTGATGGCATCAGCTTCAAACAGTCACTTAGGACCCTATAATACACCTGGCGCAATGTGACGCTAAGTGCAGCGCATGTGTTTTTTGCTAGTTTCAGCCTGACATAGTTATCATTTTCACATTCAGCATTACATTGTTCAAATAGCAATTGAATTTGCACCCATCTGTTGCTGGTCTGAAAACAAGGTATGTTCACTATTGTTCGCACGTTGCTATTTTGAGGCAGCTGACCAACTAAAACCTGGTCTAAAGTCAATAGTGCAGTATTGTTTATTTATGTAAGGGCATGTTAGTAATATGCCCCTATAGGTGAGTGAACAACATGCACACACTCTGCTTATTACACACACAGGCACGCGCAGCAACACGTAAACATGCCAAATAATAAAAAAGAAAGGGCCACAATGTAGAAGATTCTCTCTCTGTGTCTCTAAGAATATATTGATCTGGTCGAGGGTACTAAAAAATCACACAAGCTGAAAAAGCTACACCATCAGCAGTGATTGATGAGCATAAAATGTTAATGATGTTGTGAATAAATTTACATAAAAGCATACATAAAATTCACTGAAACAATGTGCACCATCCTTGGTTGTGTGTAGGGTTGTGCCGATAGACGATAGTATCGTGTATCGACGATAGTCAGAGATATCGCCGATACCAGATGTCTTTGTCGATAATCAAGACGATATTGGGCTCATTCTCCTATTAATGTATAAAACTATTATTATTATTACTATTATTATTAGGCAGCCTATTATTATTCTTGCCCCGCTATTTCACTCAGTGCCGCACATACACGCAATTGAGGCTCCTCCTCCTCACTGGAAACGTTTTTTAAAACGTACTCTAAAATTAAACCCACAACAAAATTGAACTGCAGAATGGTAAACCTTTATTTACAAATTATTAGTGCTAAAAGAGACATATTTTAGACATCTTTAACAGCTATGAATGAACATGAAACAGCATCGTCACCAGCATTTCGTTTTCTTTTACAGCACATTAACTAAAAAACATTGTTGCTTGTTCTTTTAATCATCGTTATAATCATAAAATAAATATGTAGTTAATAAGTTATCAGTCTAAAACAGGGCTCGTTGTGGGACGCGCGGTCCGGAGCGTTGTGACTTAGCTATCCGTTTAATTTAACTTTACTCCAAAAATATAAACTTCAGATATCTGAAAATACTTTTATCTTTAACATGTTCGTTTATGTCCAATATTTAGTGTTAAACTGTTGGTCTTTAAAATAAATCTACTTTTGATTATCACCTTGTCTGATTTTTAGATTGATAACTTCTGCGAGGATGCGCCAAAGCAGCAAACTTGTAGGACGCGCGGTCCTATAATAACGATGTATGACTGCTGTTACCGAATATATGAACTAGCTGTTTTAAATATTTTTATATTTAACATGTCAGTTTTTCAATATGTTTGAAAGTATAGTATTTCGGTTATTGGTGCTTCCAGGTGTGTGCGCTCTCTCTCTTTTTCTCACATATGCGCGGTTTAAAATCACCAAATAGCCTGTGATAAGTACAGAGAGTCTCTCTCTTGCCCCCACCCAACCATACATGATAATATCATTTAACACGATAATGTCGTGTATCGGCGATCTCACAGGCTGGCGATATGACAATATGAAAAATTACCATATCGCACAACCCTAGTTGTGTGGCGACTAATAGAGGTTTGATGCTTCTGTTTTCTTGATCTTTATGATGTAAGGAGCCATCATTACTGGCAGCACTGTGTCTCTTGGGGAGGAATGATAAGAGGTCACATTTACTTTAGCATAGTTATTGTGACAAATTATTCTATAGTTGTGGCAGGTTTTATTAAGAGAATGATCCTGTTCAGCTCTGCACCACCTACGAGATTTAAGATTTAAGATTTGATACTACTGAATATGTCCCAGCTGGAACATGTTTTGTTTTTTTTTAGGCTGCAGGCTTTTTGCTTCTTCTGGGGACAGAGTGATGTGTCCAAAATGGTCCATTACCACAAGAGTGTCAATCATCTTTTGGCAGACCGTTCCTTTATCCAATAGTAAAATGAAGAAAAAATACATCTAGGCACTCAGTTACACTGACTAAAGGGAATGGGTTCTTTTATTTTCCTGTAAAACATAGCATACAATGATGTCAAGACTATCTCAGAGACAAAAGAATAGTAAAACGTAGCTAAAGCTCATCTCTCTGCTGAAAGGGTTACTTGTGGCATGAGGCAACTTCAAAGCTCCACTCCAGCTGATAGTGCCCATAAATAGCGAATTTGAAGGGGAATTTTAAATCAAAAATTGATTAATATTTCACCTCCGCATTGATTCATGCTGCCACTGAAGACATTTTCATCTCTCTGAATCGTTGAGGAATTATGATGACTTTATTCCCATGAACCATGACATCATCTGAGCATCACATCTTTTCTCACATGCTTTTAAACTTTTTCATTGTGCAGTGTAACATTTCATTATCCATCATTGTTGATTTAAGTCTGAGAACTACAGGAAAAGAAATCCATCATAAGACAAGCTATAATGGCTATGATTTTGATATGCAAACTGCATAAATGATTTTATGATGCAGAAAGTCTGTTTAATCCACTTATATTTTGGATGTTCCCCTCATGCCATCTCAAAGGCACACTGTTATTTATTCTGCAGCATTTTTGACAACAGATTTATATTGCGCTCAAGGTGTCTTGAATGCTCTTTCTCGGTTTCCACCCCAGTAGAAATATTTTTTGATTGACAGCGAGCGAGACATTAAATGTCCATGTAAGTTATTGCCTGTCCTTATTCGGTTTTTGTTAAGTTGGCTGTCAACAAATGTGGTGATTTAATTATATTTGCAAAGGGGCACTGTGTAACAGCACTGGATGATCCAGTGGACAGAGTCACACTTTCAGGTGAAGGACGAGGTAAAATCCATTTTCATTAAAACTACTAGGACCTGAGTATTTGGCCTGTGTTTCCACGAATGTCTATGCAGAGATCAATAAAGAGCTCTGACAGGTAGCGTATTTGTACACAGTTGATGGAGTTACAGCCCACCCTTGTGTGTTAAAGCTAAATGTAGTGCCTGAGTTTCACTCTAGGAAATTTTCAAGAAGGCCTTGCACTAGACAAGTCAAAGACAATTTCATGTACCTCTTCAGTAAAAAATGCACCGGAAAACGATTGTGTCACTTCTGTGTAAACATGTAGCTTGCATAAGATAAGACATGAAAAAGCCTCCTTTTCACAACCAAAAGGCGGTCTACACAGACTACCAAAAAATACTGTATTTGGAGGCTGATATGCAATAGTTGCTTTTAATTATATTTTATACAATGCAATCATGGAGGAAACACTATGTTGAGGGATCGTTAGATGAATGTTTCTCTGTAGCTAGCTGTCACAACAGTAGAGGAGACACATTGGTAACTTCCAAAACAGAGGTTTATGGACCACTACAGCTGAGTGGATGAAACTAACCCCAAGTTGGCTGGTTGGCTTGAGATTGTCAGGAGGATCATCTGGCTTGAGAGCTCTTGGGGTTTCCTCCATGATTGCATTGTATAAAATATAATGAAGGATGGATATCTGGTGTACTGGCTGAGAGACGGGTGTTTGATGAGAGGAGTTTGATCCACCTTTGTGTCCTTGACGACATGGCCTTGCTAGAGTATACCGGAGGTTCAGGGACAACGTTTTTGGCTACATCAGGGCAAACAAGAAACTCAGAAATGACCTCTGTGGTAACATCTGAGCAAAAAGAAAACTCAGGAATAGCCTTCATAGCCAAATCAGAACAGACAGGTAACTTGGGAGCGACCTCCATGGCCACAGGGAAAGCTGTTTGCAGCCCAAACACACATTATGATGAAAGGTTGGTCTGTGGAAATTTGATGGAGTACCAAAGCTAGGATGGGCTTCTGTGCTGACTTCTGGGCTGAAGCAAAATCTGAGAGAACATTGACAAGAACAGAATGTAAGACTTATGGACCGCCAGGAAACTAAGTGACTTTTTCGAAAAGGGCTGACTTTATCTCCTTGCCTAGTGGACGAACCTGATGGAAAAATCCTCCACCTCACTGATTTCTTCAACTGTAAGGAGAGAGCCACAAATCCACAACACCCAGTCTACATATTGTCTCTGGGTGAGGGTAGGATTGTCTGGTGGTATCAGTTGTGGCAGGTGACAGTCTAATCAAATTCTAAACAAGTCAGGGAGAGATTGGTCATTCCAGGTTACTTAATGACAATACTGGATAAATCCCTCAACATGCATCTCCATACAGCATCCAATTTGATTTATGAAGCACAGAATATCTTCTGCAGATTCCATCTCAGCAGATCGGCTATCTATACTTGAAGTAAAAAGGTCCTCGCAGAGCTTCTGTTAAGTGGAAGTGGAATTAACTTTTCTGATGCAGGCATTGGCTGGAACAACAGGTAACAACAAAGACAGAAGATTACTTGAAGATACAGCAATCCACAGGTAAGTATTCAGGTAAGTTCACACAGTTTAGAGCACAACAAAACCAGGCAATAAGGGTATACGGTGACTCCTTATATGTGTGTCTAGATGAGGTGATGATCAGTGGCAGGTGTGATGATGGCTGACTAAATGCAGGTGGGAACCAAGAGGCATGCTGGGAGTTGTAAGTGGTGACATGACTCTTGACTGACAATTTGCTATTATTATTTATCAGTTCTGTATTATTATACCAGGTGATTAATTCAGAGAGGGATGAGACAGATTATATAGTGAGAAGGAGCAGTTTCATTGATTTACAGAGATGTAGTCGACTTTGTCAAGCAGAACATATCCAACAGATGAATTGAGTGTGCGTGGGATATGTCGTCAAATACTTCCATGCGTATTTGAAAGCTCTAATTCAGAAGGCTTTCATTCACGTGGTTCGCTGTGCTTCCACTTACCCACACAAAGACCTCATCTTCATGTTCCTGTCCATGTAAATGTTCTATTTTAACTGCCTGATCTTAGATAAAAAGCGAGACATTTCCTTTTTTTCCTCCTAATTCTGAGCGATGAGTGCTAGAACAGGCGGCTCCTAAATTTAGCCTTGTATAACATCATGCTCCCAAACCATGTGCGTTTTCTTTTTTTTCGCTCACTGATTTACTGGAACTGTAGAGTGAAATGCCATTGAGGGACTTTGTAACCAAGGCAACAAACAATAGCGGTACAGAATGGTCAGATTAGCATGTGAGGAGTGAAGGGCTTAAACTTGAGATTTTTTTTCTGTATATTACTTGGGTTTGAGCCATGTTGTGAAGCGATTGCCATACCTCACCTGCAGTGGAGCTATTTTACAACAAAACATCTTTCTGTACCTGTAAACACAAATTTGAATACAAAAATGACACTGCCTTGTACCAACACATTAGGGGCTGTTCACACTGGATGCACTTTTTATGTGAACACGCACTTTATGGAAATCTGTGATTGCTGTGGTGCTTCACACTGTTTGAGAGATGTGTCTTGTACCATGGATTTTTACATGGATCTACAGCATCACAGAAAATGTAATTGAGCTTGTAGTCTGAAAATACTGTATGTCTTTCAAATGAAGTTTTCCTCTAAAGTAAAAGTAGTTTTACACAGATAACTCACAAGTTATCAGCCTTTATCAGTCTGACGATTCCAGGACTGGTTAAATACTCATAACTCACTGAATTTGACTCACCGAAATGCAGGACAGCATTGTTTTCAATATTTTCTAAATAAATTATCAGCATCACTGGTTATTTTTGTGACAATGTGTAGTTAAAGAAGCTCAGTTGAAGAAGAGTTTTATTTTAGTAGAAATTAGTCCTGTGTGAATAGCTCTTTAGGCTGTTGATAATGTGTAGTAGATAATTAGGTATGCTGTAACCAAGAGGAAAACGTTATTGCTTAGATGTTGTTTTTTCAAAGCTTGAGGGATTTAATGGAGTAATGGATTTATGTCTCATTTAGCTATCAACATCAAATGATATGGTTGTTGACATTCAGTATAAAAAATAGAGTTAGTGTTGGAATTCTTTGTAGAGCAATGTTTAAGCTCAGATCAAAATATTTTTATTTGTTTTTGTTTTTGTGTTTTGTTTTTGGTATAATCTGTGTAACATTGTTGAGATCTCTTCTAAGTGACATGAGACTACTTGTGGCCAGAAGTCTCAATTTGATATCTATTTAACCCTATTCCTGTCTTGGAGAAACAACTGCAGTATTAAAGAGGTGTCATCTGTGACTTTCTTTCCTCTTGGAAATGTTTGCGATGTGTTCTCGATGGGGTGTTTGGATAAGTGTTGGACAGGTTTGGCAGATTTCCTGCAGTGTGAGTCTAATAAACTAACCAACCATTTCAAAGGAGGCTTTTTTCAATAGCAACAGCAAAAGCAAAAAATAAACGCTGTCAGATTGCACACAGCGAGCTGCGTCAGCTGGAGCGCAGTCAAACAAATGCACACACACACAATCTCTGCTGGTATTAGCGTGGCACGATTAATGGGGGCGTTAGTCCTCTATTAACCAAGCTGTTTCTCACCTTCATCACTCAGCACTCCTCATCCTCCCACCGTGCTGACCTCTGTCATCCGTTCAGTGACTCATCTTTCTCTCTCTCTCTGCAGAGCTGTTCTCTCCAATCACACTATGTACTGACATAAAAACACTGACTAGTCACTGTCCAGTTCAGACCAACACTACAGCAATTCACCTCCAATTATATTTAGGCCGCGGGAAAGGAAAAAGCTCTTACACGCAATTGACTGGGAGAGATAATCGAGCGAGGAGGGCTCTTTCACCCATGTGGGTGTGAAGATGCTGGAATTCATCCTTTGTAAAGCCTGGTGGGGCTGTTTTGAGCAGTGAAACGGCTTTCAGCTCTATTAACATATGCGGCAGAGGGCAGTTTTGTTGGCTCACAATGCTGGTCTGAAAGCTTATAAGAGCAGCAGTCATTCTTTTATCTTTCAATCTGGCTATGACTGCCTTATACTGTCCTTGCTATTAAATACGACACCTTATAATGCAAAAAGTGGACGAAAGCTCCAGTGCATGTGCATTTTCACATTACACGATGTCTTAGTTAGAGGAAAAACATACAAAATATACAGTACATGAATCCAATTCTTGAGTTTTTGTCCTAACCAGACACAAGGAGAGGCAAGGACATTTTGCAGATTGCTTTTTTATTTCTTTGGCATCTTCCTGGGTAGCAGTGAAATCTCATTGCGTCATGTTGTGCATCAGTTTAAATTCATTGTATACTGACAAATTGCTTGCAATTGGAAACTTTGGGTCAGGACACAGTGTTTTATTCATAAACACATATATAGTCATAGTGCAAGTTAAAATATTTGTAACTGTTTTTTAATAATGTTACATATGTTTTTCACCAATTTACATTACATTTACGTCTTCGTTACTGATCATACTGGACATTTTATAATGAATATTGTGACCCATCCTTTTATCTTTTTATCCTTTTAAATTACAGAACAGAAGGATTTGTTTATGGTGATAAAAAGTACAGGTTAATTTTCTTGTGTTGCTTGATCTGTTTCCTCAAGGCTTGATTGAATAGTTGTGAGTAAAAAGGAGAGAGAGAGAGAAAGAGAGAGAGGAAGGCCCTGCTGTTCTCGGGTAAGAGCTGGCAGTCACCCTTATGAGCGTCCAGGACAGATTTTTTGCAGACAGGATGTGTGAGACATGCTTCAGTTCCCAGAGCACTGTGTATGTGTGTGGGACTGTGCATGCATTTAAACACAACAAAACAGATTAGCACAGTGATTAGTTGTTTGTTTGTCAGGGTTATTATCATTATAGAAATAAAACATTTCTTAAAATTAAATTAAGATGGACTGAAATCATAAAAATTTTAAACAGTAACACTTTAGAATTCGGAACACACATTTACTTTTAAGTAAATGTTTTCCCTCAATAAACTCCCAAACAAACTGCTTATTCATATAAAGTAGTCATTGTATGAGATATGTTTATGTGGTAGGAAACTGGAAATAACTGGAAATTAAAACTAAAACCATTAAAAACTTAATTTAAAGTGTCAGCTAAATCATATGTATTTTACTAGTTGCCAATTTGAATGAACCAATGACCTACGTAACCTTGCCCATCATTGGAGTGTAGACAAATCATACAAAAATTTTTTGATTGAGGTCGTATGAATTAGTACGAATGAGCCACCTTGTAAAATATGTACAATTTGGCTGTGAGACTGTGTTGGATTCACATATTCACCAATGGTTATTTCTGCTACCACAGTAAGTCTCATCCGTACATAAAATAAATCAAATTGTCTATTTTCTTAGGAATTAACACCACTTTAAGCTCTGTTAAATCTGAAGGTGAAAAAGATTGGGGGCAGTCGTGGCCTAATGGATAGGGAGTTGGGTTCAAGGCACCGTTCCCCCGACTGCTCCCTGGGCGCCGCAGCAATGGCTGCCCACTGCTCTGGGTGTGTGTTCACCATGTGTGTGTGTGTGGTTGTTCACTTCTCACTGCTGTGTGTGTGCACGTTGGATGGGTTAAATGCAGAGCACAAATTCCAAGTATGGGTCACCATACCTGGCCACAAGTCACTTCACTTCACTTTAGATTTAAACAACATCATGTCTGGATGGCAGTGAAGTGTAACAAAACTATTGGTTTGCCAGTACACAGTGATAACACCACTGAAATAATCAGACCATGAGAATACATAAAGGCTCAAGTAACTCTTGCAAATTTCAGACTTTGGCTCTCTTTCCGAGTCGTAATGTGTTTGTGGGTTGCTTCCAATCTAATTACAGCATGTTCCAGCACTCTGTGATGTTCAAAGATGAACACTCAGAGGCACGGACAGAGAGACACTCTAGTCCAAAGCTGATGGATACAGAAATTAGTCATATTAAGACACTAAATAGCTTGAGATGGGAAGTCAGAAGCTGAACCTGAACCAATAAAACATGTTTTGTACTGAAAGTCATTCTATAACCTCATAGGGTTCAAAATGACATCTGTTGAGAGCATGTGGTGATTATGTCTATGAAATAAACAAGCTAATATGCCTCAGTTGGCCGTGTTTGTTGCAATTTCTGCATGCATGTCTGCAGCGGGTAACTTATTTAATAATCTACTTTTCCATACTGTGCCACATGAAGATGATTTGTATTGTCCAGTGCTCAGTATCCTGCTGAGCAAATATTATTATTTTTTGTCCCTGTAGACACTCCTCACCTTTTTCTCAGCAAACCTCACATAATTTTTTCTTCCTTTATGTAAGTTACGGTGTTTCTGACAAATTAAGCTTGAAATGACATCGTCTTGCTTTGTAAATCATAGACTTTTTCTTGAATGATTTAGTGTTGTTTTAAAATCTTAGTTTCTAGACTAGTGAGGCATTATGTTTATAACATTAGACCAAGTTTCACAAAATAAATTGCCTCAGAGATTAGTATTCTAAATATTTATGAACAACAATATATATTTTTTTACACCTAAAAAGCTTGAATTAATCCTTTTATACTTGCCAGGCATAATTAGCCTTAGACAGGAACTTTACCTTTATCAAAATGTAATTTACTGCATTTTATTAGATTGCTTCATTCATTTACTGTGCAGTTTTAGAAGTAAACAGTTTTATTTATCATAATTTTGCTATCTAGCAAAGATTGACTTCTACAAAATGTGTTTTAAACTAAATGAAAATATATATTATAGTTCTTGATTATGTTGGCATATTTCGCAGTCTTCAAAGTGATCAGACAATGTTTTTTAGAAGTTAGGCATAGAGATATAAATATTAAATACTGTGGGACCATTTTTGTCTGTTCAAGTTTAAAATCTGTCTGTTGAACTACTTACTAATGAGTTCTACTCTGCAAAACTAACGTATCTTGTTTCCTGTTTGATTAAACATCAAAGGCCCATGCAGCATCTACCATGCACATGTAATCTGTGAGCAGATGCTGTAAAGTAATATTTCCATTAAGAGTTCTTAGTTCTGGAACATGCTCTGCATGAAGATGGTGCTAGCTTTCCCTTGTGACAGCAATTGCATAATGACTGTGTTCATTGATACATAATACCGATGCTAAGTCAGTCTTAATAAACATTTCTTACATTTTTTATCCACTGCGCTCTTCTAAAAGAGATGTAGAGATGGATTTCCACAACATGAAGAGAAATAGAAATGAAAGCTACAAGGCAGCTCTTTTGAGATTAAAATAGGGAAAATAGCAGATGACTCCTTCATCTCCTTTAGAAGGGAAAAAGTCAACAAACTGTTAATTAAGACCACTGCCAGTTGTCGTATGAGCCTGACTCCTGCTCTCTTTAAGAGTGGGGGACTCTAAATGTAGCATGGATTGCAAAATTACCCTGCAAACATATAGTACCTTTGGAAGTTCATCCTATTGTACTGTAATGGCAGTACCTCAATCTTCAAAGTAGGAAAAGCTCAGCTAATGCAGTAACTTTAAGCTGCAGCATTTATTCACCAAAGCTGTCAAAAGTCTGAAATTCTTGCCATAAAAATACCCTTTACCAGTACTGTAAATCACTTAAATATATAATGTCTTTTCATTGACAGGAAGTTATTGCAAAGGTCTCATAATAGCAAGCGGGCACCATCCATTATATTTTATCAGCCATCCGTGCCTCTAAATGGGAAGTAATACATATGAGTAGATGCAGTAGATGTTTTTTGGTACTTGCTCCCACAATCCTTTAGTGCACTCTCCATTGTGCAGACAATCAAACTGATGCCTTCAAACTGTGAAAAAGCACTATTACTCCCCAGGCACTGTGGATTTGTCTTTTTGTGTGGTTTGAACCTTTGTCTGTCTTGTCTTGTAGTGCAGAATGCATTAGTGTTAAAACAGTGATTGCTGGGAGTTGTTTTTTGTCACCTCTATGGAGTCAACATCTGTTACCCCTTGAAGAGCTGACGTCTAAGAGGAGCCTTTTAGCTCAAATATTGCTCCCTGGGTTTTACTGCCTTTTTATTTCCAATGGAGTAAAACAAATCAGGGTTTCTTTTACTAAAAAGATAATGACTACACATGTGGATAATATAAGAACAGATTAGTCTAATGTAAGGCATTATGTGTTTCAACCTGGAGCAATAAATAAACTCCGTAGAGGTGCCTTTCTTGAGAGCATATAAGATAACAAGCAATACTTGTTGTAAGAACATTTCTTAATGAAAATGATATTTCTGTAATGATCCGTTTCAGTCAAAAAGACTCTTTATGCTTGATAGGCTGGAAAGTATTATTTGTGCATATTGAGCGGGGCAAATGAGAGTGCAGTTACCCCTGAATAATGTAGGATAGCCATTGATTAGTCATTTTATTGATTTCCTTTTATAACGGCACAAATGGGAACTTTAATTCCAAGTGGAAGCTCAGCAGGAAATGAACACAATTCATCTCATTATACGCTATTAAACTAAACATCTTAGCTGGTTACAGAAGTGGAGTGAATAGAATGGAACAGAATATGAGATGATATTCCAGAACAGAATAAAACTAAAGTGAACTTCTGTGCATTTGTCCATGTAGTTGTAATGCAGATGGCGCAGTCTTTGCCAGCTGACACTGTAAGACACGTCTGCTATATTTAGAATGTGAGAGACAGACTGTACAACTACAATATAGAGGATGGCAATGGGGGGAAAGAAGCACAGTGTACTGTAGTGCTCCCAACAGGCCTGCATGCACCTGTCATAAATGAACAGGCTTTTTTAGGAGCATGGTAAGACAGGTGCATGCACGACATGATCTAGAAAATGAGTACTCGTTTATTGCATTAGGTAATTCTAGGAAAATTACAGTTTTATCGTGAAAATGATACTTGCAAGTGATCAGATGAGTCTGAAAACACACTCACACTGCATCCAATTGGATGCCAAGCCCACCAGAATTTATAGCCTGTAATTTGTCTCTTCTCTCCTGACTACTGCAGTCAGCATTCCGAAACGGACCTTCAATTACTGTGAGGCCTGCATTCATACTGACTTTCATTATTATTTATCTGCTGTGCGAGCTTAAAATATTTCTCGTAATGTCAATTTTATGCAAGCCAATTAAAATGTGTGTAGCTGAAGCAGCATATGAGGCATAGACATCTAATGAGATTAGAGAGCGCACATGGTTGTTTGGGGGGGGATCGGGCTGCGTGCTCATAAACTCTTCGCTCTGTAATGAAGAGACATATTTATGGCAGCGATTTTGGAAAGTGTCCTCTAGAGTCACTGAAAATGTGCACACATCACTCCTCACCATCTTGTAGATTCATTTGGCTGTCCTGCAGTGGAATTGCCATCGATGTTATGCATAGCAAAAGATTTGAGCAAATGCATAACTCCGTCAAATGAGAGTGTAAAGTCTGACACAAGTTGATGATGCATCGATGCACGTAAAAATGATCCCTTGCTAGTTTTATTGCTGTTCAGTGTGTATATTATTTCTGTGGTGGTAAGAGAGCAGTCTGCTGTTGTCATGGAAATACTGGAAAGTGTGTTAGTATTTCGGGCTTGTCATCACCCTGTTTATGCTTGTTGCCAGATCTTCTGGTAAGCATAAATGAATCTGTCTGATGTTGTTGCAGAATATAAACACAGTGTGTTTAAAATTCTAAATCAGTCACATGGTCACTTCACACACACTTTGTGCTGCATTAGACCTTCACAAATTTTTCTTAGTTGTGAGTAAAAAAAGATTGTAATTATCAGGATGTCTGCATGAGCAGCTCGTGTAATGTGGTGCGATCTTATATAATAATAAAAATAATCATGGAATCATTATTAGGAATGATTTTCACAACCTCAGTTAATCAGAAAATACAGTAATCTGTGCCTCATGATCCTTACTGATTTTCTGCACAGGAAACATCTCTTATGATCAATATTAAAGTGTTATGCTTAATATTTTTATAAAAATTTGGATTGAAAAATAAAAATGTTAATAACATATTAATTTCTTTGAAAAAAAAAAAAATCTTAAGGACCTTAAACCTTTGAACCGTAGTGTTTATTAGTGGTAGGCATTTGTCACTTGATTTATAGGCTGCACAGAGGAGCTCTGCACGCTGATGTGCATATGGATATGCATTTGCATTTACACAACTCCCTGTACTCTCAGCCATATGTACTGGAGCTGCATTTATAGTTGTGTTTTATAATTTATAATGGACCTCAGCTGCCCTGTAGTAAGCCTGGATCAAGAACTCTATCTGGTACAGATGCCGTGATTTCAAAAAAGAAATCATTGAGCTTCGATCAGAGGTTGCTGTGTAGTTCAAGCATGTTTTACAATCTGCTGTCCCCATGCATTACAACATACAGCCAAACTGAGTGTTAAATTTAGAGAAAGTCCTGTCAGAGCTTAGAGCTTTTAGATCTTAGGACACCTTATGTCTGTAGCAAGTCAAAGGAGAAAACCCAATTCAGTGACCAACCCTCTATGTAGCAATGACGGTTCTTTTTGTAGTAGACTCACAATAAAAGCAGGGTTAAGCTTTTACAACCCTGCCAATCACAAAGGTGTTGTATGTGTATATGCTGCATGATGCATGAATTGCATTTTTCATCCTTTACCAAAATGATCATGAAGAACACCACTGCAAAACAGACAGCCAGAGGACAGGGAAAGATGGAGAGAAGGAGAAAAAGCCTTGTGGAGGACAGGAATAACAATGAGGAACTGGAGGAGCCTTGGTTGAACAATGCACAGCGAATAACTCAGAAGAGCAGTTGTTCCAGAGCTGGAGAGAACTGTCAGAGAGCGGCGCTAGACAGAAATAATTGATAGAGCATTCCTCTCTTTCACACTGCTCGTTATCTTGTGTTGTTTCTCCATTGGTCCAACTACGTGATGAGGCTTGGAGCATTTCGTAGAAGCAGGGACTCTATTTGTGCCCGATTCAAACATCTCATCGCACATTTGAGATGGTGCAGCTTTGCTTTGAAACTGGCCTCAAAAATCGTTAAAAACACTCCGAACAGCCCAAATAGGAAAAAGTGAAGCCCAAATGACTGTGGATGGACAGCAGATGCTCCTTTATCAGTCCTCACATTTTTACTCACATTTGAAAGTTAGAAATGTGCCAGGGGGAGCTGTCTAGAGATGAGATCTGAGAGTCACTTTGACTGAAGACTAAAACAGAGGACAACTAAGCTGGATAAAGTCTTCAGCGACTTGTCTGTTATGTTCAAGGACCATCTAGAGGCCTGGCACAAACACCATGTATTCTTCAGCTGAATCCCATCCAGTCTAAACAGGTCATATTTGCACCCAAGAAACATTTAAATACTTGGGTGCAAATACTTCATTTTAATCAAAACAGTTGTGGCTGTGACTTTAAAAAACAAACTATTTTAGCTTGTTACAATGCATTTTAAGATATATATTGTGAAAATGTGAGTGGTGCAAAACCACTTCATTATGTGAGGGTGGTTGCCAGGTTTTTTTTTCTGGCCCCAAAACAGCCTACTCTCAAGTCTCTCAAGTCATGCCAGGGATTCCCAAATGTTTTTTTTTAGCCAAGCTATTACAAATAAATTGTTTACTTGGAAGTATCCCATGAGATTTTTTTTAGTTATTATTTCAATAATTTAACAACACATTTGGATTTTCATGGTTCTCTGATGTTGGTTAATGGTCACATGACATTTACATGGCAAGTACACAAATAAAATATATTATCTTTTTTTAACTGTTTATATGTAGGACTGCAAGTATTTAGGGTGTATTATTATTATTATTATTATTATTATTATTATGAATTATCATGAATTTAACTCTAAATCTAAAAATGAAGATATAACTGAAAATTGAAATTATAATTGTCCTAATAATTATTTTATTTTACACCGTAATTGTAAGTTACACTACTAATATTTATGTCTTGCATTCTTCACTTTTATTTATTCAGTTAATCAAGCTTCAATCATGGCAGTATACTGGTGAAATGCTAGAAACTTCTATCCACAGATCCACAGAAACATTGGAAATAATCTGAATGTGTAGATAAAGTTTATCTACAGTATATTGTGGTTCATAATTTAATTTCAACTAATTGTGCAGTCATATTTATTACTTTACATTTATATTTTTTTGTTTATATTTGTTTTTGCTGTTTTTGTCTTTATTGTGTATATTACAAAAATATTCTAAAACAATTTTTTAGACATGTATCTGGCAGCTACTAAAGTGTCAGCAGAGGCATTAAACCCACAGCTAGGAAAGAAAACAGGAATATTATGCAATTTATCAGATGTTAGTAGATTACAAAAAAACTTTTAAAGATCTAGGGGATTTTTGCCCAAATCCCCAGTTAATTTCGACCCAGCTCAGTATGCAGTATGATGTCAAAACGTCTCTGGATCAGATGTCTTAACCCACCTGCTGTAAGCCAATCTGTGGGCCATCAGAAGCTCAGTGATCTCAGTCTCTGCCTATCTGTGGTCAACTGATGTCATGTATTTACAAACTAAAGACAGATGGGACTGATGGAGGGAGGCACAGATTTTTGCCAGCTCTGAAAAACTAGAAAATTGTGTAATTATGAGAGTAAAGTTTCAGCTGGTTGGATAGCACAATACCGCAGGATATGCAAGATGCTCAGTTACTAGCTGCAAACCACCCTTCCTGAGAGACGCAGATGCTGATGTGTTAATAATGAATACCATTGTCTTGTCTTTCTGTCTCTTGCCATTTTATCAAGTCTCCCGACTCATGATTGATGTGCGTAGCAAGACTATCTCTCTTATTTCTCACTCTCTCTCTCTCATTCCCTCGCTTATTCCCTACATGAGATTATTATCTCTCCCTTTCCTCTAGTATCTTTTTTTTTTTTGTGTTTCTCTACGGTCTGCAGAAAGGTTGAAACAGAGTCTAATGTACCAGCCACTGGGTTTAATTAGCATTCACAGTGCCCTTGGGAAAGCAAAGGAACTTTCATTTCTTGTTTCTTAGAAGTTTCCTGTTTCGAATTAAGTTCTGGATCGCCTGATTTCTTTCAAGAGGCAGTAATGAGGAGATGGCGAAGATGTTGCAGAATGCAGTTCTACTCTGCTGTATTCTTCCTCCTGCTCATTCTCTCTGTCGCTCACGCAGTCCATTTGTCTTACTTCCTCTTGCTCTCTTCGCTTCTCTAAAAACCTCATGAGTTTTCAGCCAATTAAGTTCTTTGCTTGTTGCACAGAGGAACATTTTATGAAAAGAGAGGAATGCTCTGTGGACTCTGGTGCGTTTGAAGAAGAGCTGGTCTTGCAATTATACAAACTGTGTTATGAATTACTTTATTGTAATTGCATCATTGGAGAGATGAAACCAGGCCAACAAATAGAAGACAGATTGTTTTTTGTTTTGTTTTGAATGTATGATCTTTTAAATGTGCAATATAGAATTTAGTATTCACTTTTTACACAGTCGAACTGCAAGGTGCTTTAAAGAAATATGAAACTGAAACTCAGGAGGATTAGCTTATGAGTTATAGATTAATGAAAAAACAACAATAACTAAAAATGGGTTCATTTTTCTTTGACCATAAACACTGAATTTGGAATTTCAGCCTTAAATAGGAAAACAGGAAAAAATATGAGCAAAGGAGGCTGTGAAAATAAATCTGCATTGTTTATCTGTTTGATATTTCATTCCTAAAATTCGAAAATCCTAAGCTTTTACTAAATTAAAACAACTGAAACATGAAATAATTGTTTTTTCCAATGCATATTGGCCACAATTATTGACCTAGAACATTCTTATAAATAAAATATCTCTGAAGTATATTCCAATTAATATTTGCATTTTTAGCACACTAGGGTGAATAGTATGACATTGTTAGCCATGACCATGATAAACGAGGAGCACAAAAGGCAAATTCCCTTAATCATCCATCACAAGGCTTAAAACCAAAGAATAGATCTGATGTGCAGAACCAGATTGTTGAGCTTCACAAAATAGAAAGGATCTGTAAGAATAGACCTAAAGCATTGAAAATTACCATTTCTCCAGTAGTTCATAAGTTCCATTCAACTAAAGACTGGAAGAGGATGTGTGTCTATATCGTCCTAATGCATGGTCAGGAGAGTTTGAGTAGCCAAAGACTCTCCAAGGACCACAGCTGGAGATTGCAGAAAATAGTTGAGTCTTTGGGTCAGAAAGCCTAAAGAAATATCAAACAGCCCTATATTACCACATGTTGTTCGGGAGGGTTTCAAAAAAAATTCTCCTAACTCATCCAGAAATGAACTCCAGCATATTCAGTTATCAGACACGACTGGATTATCAAATGGGACTGGCATCTGTGGTCAGATAAAACTATAAAAAAAGGTTTTTGGCAGCATACCCAGATAGTTTTAGTACAGGGATAAAAAGTAACCCATGCCCACAGTTAAATATACTGCTGGATCTTTAATGTTGTGGGCTTATTTATTTATTGCCAGAGGTCCTGGACATCTTGTTCAGAGACATGGCATCATGGATTTTTGCAAAAACCAACAGATAAAAAATCTAAACCTGACTGCCTGTCAGAAATCTTATAATAGCCCATGGTTGGATCTTCCATCAGGAAAATAATCCGAAACAAACATTAAATATGTGTCACTGAGCACAAATGAAGCTGCCATGGTCATTCCAGTTCCCTGACCTGAACCATATAGAAAATGAGTGGAGTGAACTGAAGAGAAAAAGCACCAACATAGATCTGGGAATCTTAAGAGATTCTGTATGATTCTCTTATCAGGTGTTCTCAATCATTGTAAGAGAAAACTCAGAGCTGTTATCTTGGGAAAAGGGCATTGCACTAATTGTGGATCATTGTGATGTTTTATCAGCTGTTTGGACTCTGGATTGGATTCTGATGGCGCCCATTCACTACAGAAGATCCAAATGATGTAATGCTACATTTCTCAAAATCTTTTGCTATTAAGAGACAAAACTCATTTATAGCATGGATGTCCCGAGGAAGAGTAATGTAAAGTAAAATTTCTATTGTTGTGTAAACAATTTCTTTCAGATTTCAACCTACAATATTTAAACCTTTTTTTCTGTCAGCAGAAAATCACTGATGATACAGAAGGTATTGGCTAGAGTACAAATGCAGCTTAAAGACATCTCAAATTATTGATCACCTTATCTTCATTCTGCTATATACCTGCAGGCCAGATTCCTAGATCATAGTGCTTTATATACGTTCTATGCTTTTGCCAAATGGCCCATTATGCTGTGTTAGTAATATCAATGCAAATGGATGCTGAGAGAGTGTGCTATAAATGCACACATTTAACAAGAGGAACTTTACATTGCCAAACTGGGAAATTAATAACAGTCAGCAAATAAAATTAAGTGCATTTACCAATATTACCATTATCTATGCAATTATTTTGTTTGTAAATTATGATGAAAGGCTGTTTTCGTGGCTCATTGACACAAAAATCGTTAAACCCAGTAATTACTTAAATATGCTTTCATCATATACGTTACAGCAATTTCATCAAAATTTTTCCTTTTGAGTTCCTTGCATGAAGGTAAATTGTACGGTTTTGGACCAACATGAAAGAGTAAAGGATGACAGATTTTTTTTATTATTTTGGGGTGAGCCTTGCCTATATGGAGCTGTGTAATTAATCACAGAGCAGAGAGCTTCATCACTTACATAACACACTTCTTTCCATTATATGTAGGTTTACAAAAATGAACAAAGAGGGAAGGAACAAGATAAAGAGGAGCACAGCAAGAGAGGAGAAATGAGGAACAAGCAAAATGAGAGAGGGAGAGAAATTAAGGACACAATCTGTGCATGTTAGAAACCAGGATGTACTGTAAATCAGAGTGTGTCCCTGTTCTGCTTGTGCGCATTGTCTTTCTGCATTATTTGTTTCCAGTATATACTGATATAGACCCCGTAGTTTTAATACGTTACAATAGTCATGATGAAACTAATTAAGTCAGCTTTACTAGTAATTTCTTAGTGTGGGGCAATGTGTCTCCTAGCCTAGTCTCAAATTGCACACCCACGATCACCCATAATTCATTCACTGACCATCTGATGCATACAGACTAGCAATAGCTGGCTTGAATTGCCTGTTTAAATCTCATTGGTTGGCGTTATGCAACTTCCAAGAGTACAAGGGCACAGGTACTTTAATCATTCAGTCCAGAAACAAAATCATAATTGATCCAAATTGATTTTTTATTCAAAGGTCTGGCTAAACAAGACTACTTCCAGTCAAATGTAAAGTGTTAACAGCTCTTCACTAGCATCACAATGAAATCCATTCATCGGTTTATCTTAATTCAGTGTTAATCCAATGAAATCAAGGGAAATTTCTAGTCAGCAAAAGTCCTACATTGATTTATTCCTGATTTCGTCTGCATATACAATAGTTTTTCGATAAAAAATGAAATATCCTCTTCCAATTAAACTGCCTATAAACAAGTCTTACTTTCAGCAAAAAAAAAAAGAAAGAGTCTGGTGTCGAATTTAATTTATCCTGCCTGGAAGAAGGGAAGCACAGTGATTTAGACTGTAAGTGTGGTAAAAAGCGCACAAAGGCCTTTCATTTGTCTTCATCACCCCATTTCCTTTAACCATAGTCATTCAGCTGCTCTTTTGTCCTGTATAATTCACAGCAGCAGTGTTGTCAGGTAGGAGATTTTTTTTCTCTCTCTTAACAGCTAATCCTAACAGTTAACAAAAAAGTAATCCGTAATTCGATATATATATATATATATATATATATATATAGTTAATTTGCAAAAACGATAACTCCATTTTTATTTGTTTATTTTTTCCATAAATCATGTTTTTTTATTGCACATTCCAAGTAATATCAATCAAACTGCATTTGGGTTGTTTTGATTAAGTAAAAAGAATAACTTCAAACAAATACAGATAATAAACAAAAATTTAAGTATGTTTATTTAACATGCATGCACAGATGTTGTTTTATAGCAAAAGCGATTAGTCTAACAGTACTTTTTGGCAAAAGCAGATTTCATGTTTTAGAGTTTTAAAAAAACACTCTCCTCAGATGACGAGATCACAGGTTCATCACGTGTTAAAATAATTCATCTTCAATCATTTTTAACCAGCTTTGATGAAATTCTTGTAAGCTAGTGTATCTTTTCAAAGTGAAAGTAGCCTTGTCATCCGACTGGCTTTTTTGGCAAATGTGTTTAGGGTTCAGATCTATACAGTATGTAGAGAATAATGCACGGCAATTAGCAATCAAAAAGTCCTGGTTATAGGTTTTTGCAAATGAATTCATATACAGGTCCTTTTCAAAAAATTAGCATATTGTGATAAAGTTCATTATTTTCTGTAATGTACTGATAAACAT
>JAUMHE010000060.1:7023703-7044032 GCA_032359235.1 Enteromius mattozi | reverse complement strand
GGACACATTCATGGTAATTAGCCTACTTTTGCTGATGCTGTGCGGCAAGCTTTAGCCTATTGCATGCATTTGAATGCAGAACTCTTCACCTGACGGCACGCTCTCTAGTTATTTTGGTGAAAGTAACTTAAAAGTAATACAGGAGTCATGTGACGTATTACAAGTTTGAAACAGTAATATTGTAAGGTAAGGAATTACTTTTAAATAACAGTAACAAGTAATCTATTACAGTTTGGAAGTAACTTGCACAACACTGTCAATCTACAAGCAATTTGTATGCTCCTGAGCTAAATTTAAACTGGACAAGATAATGTATGTTCAACTGTATGAATACTTTTGCAATGGAATGTTTTTTGCCTTACCGTTATGGTGTATGGAGTTTAAATTGATGTGGGAAAAAATAAGTAATTTAATGCAGTGTAACAGGCAGCAACATCATAAAATGTGAAAAAAATAAAAGTGGTATGAATACTTTCGCAAAGCACTGTATATGCTATCTTTATTTATTTATTTACATTTAAGAAAAAAAAAAGTCATACAGGTTTGGAATTACCTTAAGTTGAGGAAATAATAATAATAATAATCTATCTTATTTTACTTTTTCATTAAAAATAAATCTGATAAATCTGAATTTCTATAGAAATACCACCACTGTGTCAGCATGCAAAAGCTATGATAAGTGCTTTATGAAAGCTTTACTTTCTCAAACATATCAACTGATGAAGAAAAAAAAAATTAACGGCTTAATTACTATAAAATATAGAGCTTTAATTTATTAGTTAGCAATGGCAAGAGGGAAAAGAAAATCATTTACACAATTATCACAGTAACATCACCTGTGCATTTAGTCTCAAACGGATAACAAAATAAAAACACAAACATTTCTAAAGACATCTTAAAAATACCAAGAAATTGTACAACCATTTTCTCTCACTGTAAGACACTGTTTCATACTGGATTTGGGACTGTGTGGTGCTTTGCAGGAACAGTAACAATACCATCAACTGTTGAGGAAACCGTTAGTCAACGTTTTAATACTTGCCCTCTGTTTTGCCTGTATAAGCTGCTCAGAAAAAGACCAACACTGACCTGACCATAAAAATATATGAACAGAAAGAACTGCGACATAGCTATCTTTAATTTTGTAACTACAATACCACTACATAAATCATGCACACAATGAAAAGCCAGCTTCCCAAGACCTCGAGTAGTTTAAAACTGTGATAAAATGCTCTATACAGTGTGAACACATTTTGAAAATGAATGTAGGTTTTGTCATATCCGAATGTAACTTTAATAGTATTGTAGCCTTCACCAGTTTATTTAAATTCAGGATATGTGCCATAATTAGTTGAATCTAAAACAAAACAGTACCAGATCATATTTCATCCCAAAATTAAAAGGAATATATTATATATAACTGTTGCTTAAAAACAAGTCCTTTTGACATTCCCTCTTCAAATCTAATTATCATAATATCATAAAACATGACATTTTTACTATAATGAGAGAATTACTATTAGTATATTTTACAATTACATTTAAAAAAAAAGTAAAATAAAACATGGGGGGAAGTTTGCTTATATGAAAATAATCATTTAAAAGAATGGCTTAATTTACTTTTTTTTTATTATTAATGGGTGAAATATGACCTGGACGTGTTTTCGCATTTATGCATTCGTGACATCATCGCATTGTAAGTCGGTTTGTCCTTTTAGTCTTTTCAAAAGTGGCATAAAAAAAAGCAATAAAAGCTTACTAAGAGCCCTCAGCAGCTGTTTTACATTAGTCAAAACAGTCACAAAAATTGTGCCATGGAACTTGATTACCTTAAACATTTGTGCAATGAAACAGACGCGTTGTGCATACAGAGTGACATTAGGAAGACAATATGAGCTGGTGTATCATTGTAACCAATGAGGGACCAGAATGCACTTAGGGGTGGGACTAGTGGTGAGGTGCATTATGATGTCAGCGTCTTCTGCCCCGCCTTCTCCAAATGTCTTTCCGTGTGAAGTCCAAGGGAAAAGATTTCTCCCCGTTCGCTCTTTCCATACCCCTCTCAAGTTCAACATAGTTCATAGTCTATGAGTTTATGTCAATATATACGAGTCGTCAATGCCCGGAAGATGGAAATTGGAGATTTCTTTTCTTTCGTTTGTAGTTGTGACAATAAAAATAATATAACAATAATATTTGCCCGTTAGGTACTTATACACAAAGAGCATTCATTTTTCTATTTAAGTACAAAGAAATCCACAGAATGGTACTATATACAACCTACAATAAATACTGTGTATGATATCATCTTTATGTGTTAAAAGGGAATTCTGTTTGTTGCTTGCAAAGGTCGGTTTCATTTGATGGAAGTTTTTCCTTTTTTTTTTCCAGGTTTTCCTCTTTTAGAAGTCTTTCCTATAAGGCCGGGGGGGACCGAAACCCCCTCATGTCTCCTCCTCGTCCCCGTGATGTCTGCGATTCCGCGGTTTCTTCTGTTCCTTCAGCTCTTTGAGGTCTTTGGCTTTAATGACCCCTGTCAGCGGGTCTCCATATTGCCAATAGTCCTGGCAGTACTGGTTTATGAGGCCCATCTCAGGCTGACTGAGGATGGTCAGAAGGTCTTTGTATTGTCCAGCGCTGGGGGTCCAGGGGCTGGACTGGAGCGCAGATGTCGCCGGACGGCCCGATTCCACCAGGATGTTGTTGACAGCCTGGTTGGTCAAGACCACCAGCTGGAGTTTGACTAAGGTGTGCTTGAAGTTCTTCTCTGTGGCTGTGCAGACGAAGATGCCAGAGTCGGAGGACTGGAGAGAACGTAGTAGCAAGCCTTGATCTGTCTTCATCACTCGCCCGTCAGTACGGACCTGAAGAAACACACAAAAAAAGACATGAGAAATAAAGTGATGAATTTTACTGTTAATGTTGCATATAGGAATGATGGTTGGTTGATACCAATAAGCAATATTTTTATGATGTTATGAATATTTTTATATTAATTTATTATTTTTAACTAGATGCATTTTCCACATGGATTTAAAGATAAAATCGGCTGAATGTATTGATGACAGAAAAAAAAAAAAGTATATATATATATATAATAAATTAAAAAAAAATAATAATTTATATATATATATATAAATATTTTGTATGTACACTATATTATATTACAAACATTTGTAAATTATAAATTTGAAAATAAATAATAAATATTAAATGACAAAATGTAATTATTGTATACTACTACATACATACATACATATATATATATATAATTTGTATGTAATTACACTATATTATATTACAAAATATCAAAAATATATAATATGATTATATATATATATAACATATTATAAAATAGCATTTAAATTATAATTAAATTATATTTATACTATACATTATGTATATATATATAAAACATTTTATTATTTATACAATAAAATGTAAACTTTTATTTATTCTACACATAAAATGTAATTTTACATATGTTTGAAATTTGTAATTTTTTACAGTTAATTTTTAATTAACATGAAAAAGTAGATTTTATTTTTTATCTTTATCATACTATCAGCTTTCATATTATGTCTTAAAAGGATGATACTGAATCCATACCATTTGCTTGGCATACACATGTAATTGTGTGTCCTCACCTCTCTCCTCCTGTCGCTGTTGTCTCGGTGGAGGTGCCATTTGATAGCGGCGTGGGGCGATCTGGCCTGGCACTCCAAAAACGTGCTGCTGCCCTCCACCCCATACTGCACTGTCTCTAGAGTGTTCTTATTGGCTGGACAACAAGAACAACATGTCATTTCTCATTGACATCAGCACAGCACTGGAGCGAGAACGAGAGCTGGCCATGAACTATTAGAGCAGAGCCAGCAGAATGTAAGAGTCGTGTCAGTCAGACTACAGTAATGTAAATAAACTCAGAGATCAGAGCACAATGATGTTTTCTGTTAACAGCTCATTATGGGTGTATAAAGAAAGCATGACTGTATTTTACATATACGCTTAATTTATATAAACAAACATTACAAAATAAATGAAAATGAGTAAAACTGAATTCATAAACTGATGATGCTGATAAATGTGTCATGCAATGAAAACAAATATTAGCTGTGAATGATTTATCAATGAATTAGTTGTGCAAACAAAATATTTATTAAATGCATTTACACTAGGATAAAAAAAACAGGCAGAGCTAAATCTTTTTATTGATATCATAATTAGTTTACATATTTACAAATATGTAGTAGAGTTGGCTTACTGTTGGAATTGTATCCTCTGCACTGCCGTATGGGATTCCCGTATTTCACATCCTGCCGCCGACTGCGCCTGAAAGGAAGCCAATATAACAAAATAAGAAATTTATTGACTACACACATATAAGGACAGTTTTCAGTAGACAGCTCATCTGATTATATTATTCAAATTCTCAGTTTCAACACGCTAAAGATATGACGGTCAGCTGGGAAGAACGCTGGCAGTCTGAACAAGCGTAAAGTTCAGTGAAGAAAGACAAGATTAATTTGTCTCTCTGGGATTTCATCTTTCTGCAATTTTAGGGAAAGTCCCGTCCTGTTTCACAATAATAACACTTGCCCTTCACTAAATAAGATCCATACGGACACCTGTTTATCTCAAATAAATTTAAATTTATGTGTTTTGCAGACGCATTCAAAAAAAACTGTAATTATTCCCCGAAACTGTCCAATATGACTAATGCAGCTGACTGCATGAAAGCAAAACATCTTTAGTTGCAACATCTAATGAACCAAATGTCCTGAAATTAGGAGGCTGTGACTGTAAATGAGGATTGAATCCACACGAACGCACATGACTGGAATATGAGCTTTGATGAATAAGAGTTTTTGGAATTATTTTTGTTTAGTCAGGTTTTATGACTATTTTATGATTATTTCCTATCAATGTTAAAGGGTTAGTTCACCCAAAAATGAAAATTAGACTGTGTTTTACTCACATTCAAGCCATACTAGGTGCATATGTCTTCTTTCAAACCAATCCAATCTGAGTTCTATTAAAATTTGTCCGGGCACTTCTAAACTCTGTCATTGTAGTCTCATTGTGTTTCCCTCTAACAGTCCAAAACACATTAAATAAAGCACATGCAAATGTAATAAAACGTGCCTCACATGGCTCTGGAGGGTGAATGAAGGCCTACTGTACTGAATCCATGTTTTTTAAAGAAAAATATCCATATTTCAAATGTAATAAACACTTTTCTATCACTTCCACTGACTGTGGCATGCGCGTGACACATACATCCTACAACATTCGTCTAAATGCATGAATTCACTACAAGAGGCCTTTATCCACCCCCTGAAGTTGTGTAAGGGACATTTTATTACATTTGTGCACACTTAATTTAATGTGTTTTGGACTGTGAAAGGGAAACACCCTCCTACTGCATATTTTTAATATAACTCCAATTGGATTCACCTGAAAGAAGAACATCATACACACCTAGGATGGCTTGAGGGTGAGTTTCATTTTTGGGTGAATTAACCCTTTAATAAAAAAAAGAGCCAAAGAAAGAAATAGCCATATTTAAATCTGCATTTCTGTGTGTCTAATGGACTAAGCGCTAGGCTATTGTTCTTTCAAAACCAAACGTTCTCACTGTGTTACTGTACATACCTAAAGATGCTGACTAACACTGTGTGTAAATGTCTTTTGGTTTAAAGGTTAATGGTATATTAACCTCTTCTGTGAGGCTGAGTACCGAGAGCAGGACTTGCCATCCCAGGCACAATAAGGGTCCCGGGCCAAACAGCAGTCTGCGCATGCTTCACCATAGACGTCACACCTGTGCAGGGCCAAATGAGTCACTCCGACCTCAGACGCCACATATAGTTGTTGCTGCAACAAAATGAAATTGTACATTGTTATGCAGAGTGATAGTCTTTTCCCCTCTGCTTTTAGTTATATAATTTGATCCTGAAATTTCAAGGTACATCATTTACTATTTTCAAACCTCTTTGGAAAGAAGAAAACCACACGTGACTTCAGGATTGTGCAGGTTTTGAACTGCAAATTTTAGCCTGTTCGGATGGAGTTTTTCTCCTCCAGCATTTAGACACTTGACATTTCTGTTTTTAGGATCAGCTGTTTTAAATCAGCTTCTCTGGGAGGACTAGGGTTTAAATTACAGCCTAGTAATGATGTCATGCCACATCTGCCAACAATCCGAATTGTGATGAAAGAATACAACTCAAATTAAATTTAACATATTATCTCCATGCATCTGTAAAATTGTTATCCCCATATGAAAGCGGCTTATGGATTACAGAGACAGATAGCAGTTGCACATCTAGCTTAAGTGGGTTTATTGTTGTCCTCTTCATGGGTTCATGAATTCTTCCAGTATTTATATAGCACACCAATGTTTGTGAACCACATCATTAGGTTTAATGTACAGCAAATTCTTACCCGTTTTGAAGAAATCTTCATAGTTGTGATAGGAGTAGGAACCTGAAAGTGAAAGATGTACATTTATTGTGTATGCCTTATTATATATACACGCACTACCGTGCAAAAGATTTGTTTTGAAAGACATTAATTTAGCAAGGATGCATTGAATTTATTGAAAATAACAGTAAAGACATTTACAGTGTTGTAATAAATCTGTTTCATATAAATGCTACCCTTTTGACCTCTCTATTGTTATATTCTCTATTAAAGAAAATTATATTTTCCACAAAAATATCAAGCAGCACAACTGTTTTTAACATTGATGATAATAATAATAATAATAATGATAATAAATGTGTCTTGAGCAGTAAATCATCATATTAGAATGATTTCTGAAGGATCATGTGACACTGAAGAGTGGAGTAATGATGCTGTAAATTCAGCTTTACCATCACAGGAATAAATTACATTTTAAAATAAATTAAAATAGAAAACAGCTTTTGTAAACTAGAATAATATTTAACAATATCACTGTTTTTACTGTGTTTTAATCAAATAAATGCAGCCTTGATGTGTTGAAGAGACAAATCAGAATGAAGTATTTCAAAGAGCTGTGTAATATTAAGAAGTTAGTGTACAACAGGAGATTCAGGGTGCATCTCTCACCTTAAAAACCTCCACTTCCTCCAGCACCAGTTCCTCTGTCTGCAGGTCATCTCTGGGCAGGACAATCACCTTCTGCACTGTACCTCTGTCTGCAGGCCAGAAAAAAGACAGTCAGATTATACTGATTAAATCTTACAAGTCCCTAAAAAAAAACCAAAAAACAACAACATGATATTCCTCTGACAGCTTTGTATCTTTTCCATTTTTCCAGCCTTTTTTGTCTTTGCAGCTTATGCCCTGATAAAATCCTGATTATTATCTTTCACTGTGTACAGAAACACTTGAGGTACTCTCTCATCCCATCTTTCTCTCCATCCCATCTACCGTGTAGACCCTTCACATTTTCCACACACCATCCCTTCCTTTAAAAATCCCTCTTTTGTCTTTTGTTTTCCCTGCTTTTCACGGCATACTCATCTTTCAGCTCGGCTGTACCCTGTCAGGCTCCGTCTCTACTGGAAAGCTGTGGTATTTCAGTGGCTGTGTCCTAGCGAAATGCTTGTTTGATTTAAGTGGGCCATTGCATTCCTCTGTGCATGTCACCGGAGATTTATTGCAACCGGAGCAATACATCTAACCTTAGCTTTGAATGCAGGCGAGCGCCGGCAGCTGAAGGCCAGGGACGTTCCTGTGAGTGCTTGTAGGTGCAATGGGCCGCGCAGAGTTGATTTAAAAGCCCATTAGACTCTCAGACTCACAAAGCAAGAAAAGCAGACATAAAGAGATAATCTACAGCAAGACGAGACCAAAGAATGATGTCATTTTGACGCTTTTAGGTTAAAAGAAAGGAGATGAGAGTTAGCTCAGCTGTTGTAGGTTGATGGATCCCTATGAAGTGACCCTTCAGCATTAATACGCTGCATTCAGTTTTTATATCAAGAACAGAAAGATGGAAACAGAAATAGAGTAAGTAGAGTCAGATGCTTTCACCTCCTCTGATTAATGTACAGTAGACTGAGAATGAAACTGACTATTTCCCTTTATCCTGCAGCAGTTTCAGTGTCTTGACAAAGGTTTAAAGACAAGGTAAGATGATAATTACTGTACCTAAAAAAAACCTAATATACACACGCTGCTATTCCAGTGTTACATTGATAATGAAAAATAGCAAATATGTTTTTTGGTCCTACTTTATATTAGTTGTGCTTAACTACTATGTAAATGCACAATAAAATAATGCATAATTACACACAAGTAATCAAAAACTCTTAAGTAGTTACATGTAGTTGTATCAAATTATTTATTTAAATGCAAGTACAAAGTACTAAAGACCACCTAATGTAAAGTGGGGCCTGTTTTTCATTTTAGTAAAAAGAAAAAAAAATTTGATAGCAACAACATTAGATCATATGGAGAATTTTAATACTGTTATTAAAAACATTTCTAAATTACACTAGATATCACATTATATCTGGTAGCCTTAAAAATACTAAACCTCAAATTAAACCTAACAATAAATATAACCATTTATTTTATAGCACTATAAAAAAATAAATTGAAATAATGTAAATAAAAACTCTGCATACATATTTTGTTGCATATAACATGATAGGCTAACAAAAACTTAAATATGCAAAAATCAGGCTAGTTTCCAAACTCACCTGTACCCAGGAAGAGCACTTCATAGTTGCCATCGGCTGCGGTCACCTGGTCCACAGTGATGGTGGTGAACTCATAGTCCACGTTGGTCCTGACCACCAGGGGGCGCTTGTGCACCGGATACACAGCGTTGTACATGGTGGGATGGTTCCGCATGAAGTTGATGACCTCGTCAGGGTAGTCTTTTGTGGACTTCATACTAGGGGTGAAAGTCCCACCAGGACACTAGCAAACATGGGTAAAGGGGACCAACCTTAGTCAATGAGATCTGTGTATTCTCCTAACATTAAGCCTAACCTCTAAAAGGCTAAATCCTATTTATAATTTGTACTTTCAGCTTGGTTTGAGGCTTGGTTAAGCTTAAACATGTTGTTTTAACCTTCAACAGCAGGTTTAGATTAATATTTCTAAATCAGTATGCCAATAAGTCATCTTAATATTGGTAGTCTGGTTCATAAGAGGTTGAAACTCACTGTTCCTGGACGAGGGTAGGGGATTTTTCCAGTGTAGGCCACCCACTGATAATTGGGACCTTCTTTGTGGGCAAAAGGTCCATTGAACACCATCCGAATGTCCGCCATGGAGTAGACGCAGACCGCTGAGCCTTTAAATACAGAGCTGTGGGGCAAATGTGACAGTTTTTGTTATAAAGCTCATATATAGAGCTATTAATAGATAAAAGTGCACATGGAAAAAAAACAGATGCAAAAGCAGTGGACAACTGCCCATGCTAAACAAGCACTTCCAGTGTATACTACAGCTTCCAGATGGAGGAAGACCTTGTCTGGTATATTCAAACTCACCCAGATACAGAGAAGACCCCATAGATGATGGGATTTTTAGTGTCCTGCGTGGGCTGTATGTACACATCCCCTAAAAGACACAAACACAGAGAAGTATTGCAGCGACAAAGCTGGAGAACACTTTGCTAATATTTGCAGTGCATAAATCAAGCGCATTTAATGAATGTTGGGACAAACTTCCTGTGACTCAGAGTTTCTCACTGCATTTCTCTCACCATCTCTGAAGCAATGAGAATTTTTAGACAATTATTTTTATAGTTTTTTAACAACAGCAACACTGAGAAACAATACAATCTAAACACACAAACTGCTTTTAAGAAAGAGACTACACTTGGCTAAATAAGATAACGGTGGTAAATAATGTTTAGGAGACAGTCAGTGTTCAGGGAAAAGACATTGCATGTCATCACTTTTATGAAACTTGCTGAGCTGGCTTGCATAAACACTTATGTGTGCATATGAGTGTTTGTGTGTGTAAGGGAATAAGTGAGTGTGTTTAAAGACCTCTGAAGTGCTCCTTAGGGAAAACTCATAGGATAATAAGGATGAGGATAGCAGAGCATATGGTTCCTATTGTCTCACACACACATCCTGCCAACCAGTATATCTGAGTAGCTGTATGTATAGTGCAGGTGAAGCATTATGTGTGTATGGATCAAAGACATAGGCTTATATGACAAATTCATTCATAACTCATTCACAGTGCTAGAAACTCATGATCTTATACAGTGAATGGAACATGCAAGTTTTGAAATAGATAATGCACATTTTGCAGATACATAGAAGAGTTCATGTCGGAGATGCAGGTTTAAATTGAGTCTGCAACATGTCCAATCCCCTTATTTTTCTTATGCTTTCGACTAATAGCACTTTAAGGACTGTATTTGCCAACCTGAGGCAAATTTCCTCCCCCTATTTCCTTCACAACAGGAGAACTGCAGTTAATGGTGTATATCTAAGGATCTTCAACAAGGATGAACACACATACTTTTAAAATGACACATCTTTACAGCATTTTTTTTAATAAACATTTGGCCATCTGGGACGAATTTGCCAAATTCCTAACATCTTCCAACTGTCTGAACTCCCGTAAATGCAAACCCAGAGTCACATGAGCACAGCAGCTGTATAGAATCTATGATAAAATCATTCTACATTCGTTCTAAAAGGCAGAAAAGTTCATTATAAACATAAAACAGCATTTATTAACAGCTTATGTGAACTACTTCAAAGTGCAACAATCTACAACAGAAAGTAATATAGGATGGTATTTGACTTGTTATGCGTCAACAATTCATTGGATTGCTAAAACTTATGCTATTTTAATCGATCAAAAATGGCAGGTACTTATCTTAAACAGCTTTGCATCACATAAATAAATTATATTTTAAAATATATTAAAATTGCACATTGTTAAATTGTAAAATTATTTAATAATATTATAGTTTTTACTGTATTATTCTATCAAATAAAATGCTTCTTATTTGTGTATATATAATAGATCTGATTTCCAAAGAATGTAAATGTGTAATTATAATCATTCTGACTGCTACTATGACACACAGTACTCCCATCTGTATCATAATACAAGCTTAATCCTGTTCATTAGTATCTCGCCACAACTCATAATGGACTACAGCTTTTTTTGCCTTATTAAAAATGCCTGGACATCACTCCTTCAACACACACAACTATATCATCACCTCTCCATGAGCCTGTGTAAACATCCTCCCCACTTATTAAGAGCCAAACATGTTTATAAGCCTTGAGCGACTGTGCTCGGGAGCCGAAATCTGCTCTTTTAATATGAGCAACAGCAATAAATTCCAGCATGATCATAGTCTGCCGTTTCCCTACATCACTGGGGCCAATTAGTCTGGAAATGACTGTAAGTGCAAGAGAGAGACCCTTAGTGGACCTGGCATTCCTGTCGGTCCACCTGATCCGTCCACAGAGCATGGCCTTCTCTCTGGACACCATCCGAACTCCCTTCAAGTCTCTCCACAGCTCATGGCACATCTCCCACACCTTCAGTCTTCTCAAAAGAGCCTTTTGTTGAGAAAAAGAGGGTGTATTTCTGTAACATGGCTCCATCTCAGCATATGGACGTAGGGGAGGAATCTTGTGCCATATGGCAGGGAGGGTGAGGTACGTCACCTGGCCCGGTGTAAATGCAGACCTGGAGGCCCCTGTTAGGGGATCCAGGATGTTGTGGGTGGATGGAGGGTTTGCATGTGGTTTTGTAGTAGGGTGTGGGCGACATTGGACAGGACCACTGAAACCTGACTAACCAGAGAGGATCATTCTCGTTCACACACAGCTAAAGTGATCCCTGACTGGCCTCGGGCCAAAGCAAACCACTTTAAGAGCCGAGATGGGGCCTTTCAACTGACGACTTTATCTGTTGGAGATGAACAGAGTGAGACAGAAACGGAGACTTACTGAGCTCGTCGAAATGCGTTTCAATTCCGTCAGCTCCTGGGACCGAGCAGATGAGACGGGCTTTCAGGAAGGTGCTCCACTTGTTGACCAAGCAGCAGTGACCGCCGTCATCGTTCTGTAAACACACACACGTTGAGAACTGTCGGTTTGAGTCGAAATCAAAGAGAGGTGAAATAGCTGCATTTAATTCATGGCAAGCCCCTCCGCAGCGGGAGAGAGAGGAACAAACAGTCAGGAAAAGTTAGCTGTGAGAAGACAAGATTGCAAATAGTGTCTCGTCTGATTCACAAAACACACCCATCTGGTCTGATGGCCGGCCAAATTTCAGGGAGAGGTGGTTGAGGAATCCTGATTTATCATCTGACTTCAATCACAACCTACTCGTTTGGAAAGTTCACCCCAAAAAAAAAAAAAAAAAACAGACATTCGCAGTTCTCACTGATAATTATTCAGAATCACCCTTTGTGCTCCCCAGAAGAAAGCAAGCCATGCCTTTTGGGGAATGACATGAGTAAATGAAGAAATTTCCATTTTTGGGTGAACTACCTCTTTAACAGATGCAGCTAAATGAGTTATATACAACAAACTGTATATATGATATGAATGATCATACTCCAGGCTCTCTCTGCACGTTTCATCTTTGATCGCATGACTCATTTTTATTAATAGAAGCTAAAGATCTTTGTGAGAGAGGGTGGATGGTGACCAGATGGGTTCAGATGTGAGATGCAGAATGGCTGGTTCTCCGGAGGGTGATCTATAAAGCCCTGAGCACAGGGGTGTGTTTGCGTGACAGGTCACTACATGACCCCGACTCATAAACAAAGATCTGGGGGGCTGCACGACAGAGACCACGCACTCATGTAAACACACCCGTAAACACAAAACAGAAAGCGGATAAACACAAAAACCCAGCCACCCACACAAACACACATGCAATGTCATACACCACCATGTGGTTCCACATATGAAACAGCTCAATGAACACATGCATGTTACAAAAAATACACAAGAACAAACGCATTCATGAGGGCACACACATAGCTTTTGCACTGTATTTATGCTAATATTCTAAATATTTTTTATTGTGTAAGAATGCATTAAATCCATCAAAAGTGACAGTGATTTTTTTTTTTTTTTTTTTCTTTTTTTTAAATGTGTATTTCAAATCATTTCATTTTTTGATTTTCTCTTCATCAAAGAAACCCTGAAAATATGCATCATGGCTTTCGCAAAAATATTAAGCGTCACAATTTTTTTCAATACTGAACATTCTGCTTTGCCATCACATCAATAAATTACATTTGAATAAATATTTAAATACAAACCAATCACTTGCCACTGAAATAATAATAATAAAAATAATGGACAATATTACTTATAGGCAAACATGGACTAATTATGATGATTTTATGCCCATTTTGAAACTTGACATCTTGACAAAATCTAAACATGCTGCATTTTAGCTTAAAAAAAAATATATATATATATATTGTATGAGTTGACTAAATTTTGTGGGTTTTATATGGCCTGACTACGTTTGTAAGGAACTTTTCATTATTTATCCCTCCAAGTACAGCTAAACACAAACACACCCACAAGCTTACATTGAGCCCAAAAAGATGCACCACAAACCCTGTGGAGTTTACCCCTGTGGCTCAAGCCTGCCATTCCATGTTTGTTTTCATTGCCCTGCTCAATTTGCAGTTGTGGTCTGGCGCTATTTTCATTAAGAACTTGTGGTTAAGCTCCACGCTCGGGACAAATTGCTGTGGTGCTATTGAATAAGCCATCCTTTCCACTGCAAGCTGTGGTGAAGAAACTCTGTCATACGCAGAACGGCTGACCTGACAGGTCAAAAGGTCACAGGTTCAGGGGTCACATGGATAGAGAGATGTATTGTAAGCAGGGAGGTCAAATATGTGTGGATTTCGGCACGTCAGCGGCAAGCAAACAGTAATGGCACAGTCAAGTATCCACCATCCAGGGCTCGCTCGTTCGCTCTCGGCTGTAGCTGGAATCTCTTTCAGAAATGCTGAACGGTACGGAATGTCTCAAACTTTGGCTCGTATTTACAGTAATCACATCATATTTTAGGTCAGAGATTTTAGCTCACCAGGCAGATTCGGCCGATGCGTGACTGTGATTTGGGGCTCTGGCCCATCTCAGAAGACTTCTCACGGAAGAAAAAGTAGAGTTTGTCATCATTTTTTTCGTTGCTGTCAGGAATGAGGTGCACATGGACAAATGAGGGATCTAAAAAAAAGAGATAGGGAGAGAAAATGCTCATTTTGCAGAAATATATGTGAAATTATTAGAACTATTTAAGTTATCTGAATAGAGGTAAAAGTAGAAAAGTACAAATGGAGAGAAAAAAAATGCACAGAACTGAACTGAGATAAATTCATCTTTTTGATTATTAGATGAATAACAAAGTGTCTCCTAATTTACCTCAACTGTAGGTTACAATATATAAAATAATATAAATATATAAAACACACAAACCCAAAACATTAATTAAAAATTAAAAACTAAATTATATTAAATTAACCACCGTATCCACTTATTTACCATTTAGCCATCTTGAGTTGTATTGGTCAGTGCGCATGATGGCATTTTTCCCCAATGTTCGGAAAATAGCAGAGTCTGTTCCCATGAAATCAATATACACCCCTGCGTACAGTTCTCCATCTAAGAGTAACAAAAACAGAAAGATACAGAAAGAAAGTTAGACTGTAAATATCTATGAATGTGAAAGAATGCAATATTCAATTTCTAAGCTTTTTTTTTTTTATATAATGAAACATCAGCTACACCCAAGATGATGGATTACTGCCAGGAGATCATCAAGAACATTTAACTGATCAAATTACAGAAACTATCAGCCGAGAGAATCATTTTTTCATATATATATATATATATATATATATATAAAACTTAGTTTTTATTTGATGAATAACTATTATTATTTTTAACAATAATACATTAATTATGCATACGTTAAGAAATTGACACTAACACTGTACAACAGTATAAAGCTTGGCTTGGTGGCAACTGCCAACTTACATTAAACACTGCACAAGATTAATGCCCACTGGGTCTCATATGCGCTGGTCATTATGCATGTGCATGTGAGGGGTTATTATTGCCTCTGGAGGAATTTGTTCCTTGTTAAGTAGTGTGGAGGTCAAGTGTGTGTGTGAGTGTGCAGAACCCAGTTGCAAGCCATTTGAGCAGGTGTCTCAGCGTGTAGTTGGCAGAGGCCATGGCTGTTAAGGAGGGGCCGCAGAACCAGGGCCAGGCGGAGTGCTGTCATGAGCGGCTCTCAAGATTAATTCTCTCTCGGAGGAATCCAGAACACAGGGCCTGCCCGTTTTTGCCCACACTTGCTTCTGTGTTCAGCGGGAGATACGAGTTCAATCGGAGGAGTTTGTAGAGGAAACATGCTGGATGTAGAATGTGATTGTTGACAGTCTATTTGTTCTGCCCGGCAGCAGTTTTTCCAATGGCATATCAAAACTGTTGACTCTCAGGGGAAGTCTAGGTGCCAACCTGTCAGAACGCCTTGTAAATTCAACCAAACAACTCTAATATATGAGGTGGTAGTTAAATACAACCAGACAGGCAACCACTAAAGCATTCTTTCGACGAATAGCATGCCAAATTGTTTGCAAAAGCTTCCTTGTCGTGTTTGTTTGTGGCTTTTAAGGTCGCACTTCGTGTAAGACTGTGATAAATTGTATTACTGGCTTAGCTAAGTGGTTTTGCTAGTTGTGGGCTTTGCTAAGCTGTGCTGATTAGATGGTTCAGCCGGTTGTTTTCCTAGTCAAGGGTTTTGCTGAATTACCTGCTGAATTAGCCCAGCTAAATTGAGGCTTTGTGTTGTTCTTTGGACTCGGCTGATGACGTGCTAGTTTGGGAACTGTTTAGTCAGGAAAAAGCTACAACACATTTACAACGAATTAGACACAAAATACTGTAGATTTATCTTGCAGTGATGAGCAAAATCAAGCTTATGCAGCCAGAAGAACCTAAACTTCCATGTTTTTATTTAGGGCTGCATAATTCTGAAGAAAAAAATAATAAATTGCGAAAAAGAATGACTACTACAGTACTACTATTACTACACTTTTCAATTGTCAAGAGTTGACTGTTTCTCTGTGAACATGGAGCATAGTTGACCTCTCTAAACGTAAAAAAGATTTTTTTTGCCTCAAACACTATTCTGAAATGACCCGTTACCAATAATGTATAAACCGTCAGGTTTGCTAGTGCATGAAAACTTGCAGTGAGAAGCATCATTAGAGGACTTGTTAAAACACTCCGTTCGCTTGCTTGATTCACATGTTTCAATATAAAAGGCTTTTACTGCCATCTGAGTTCTCCATTATGAGTTACTCAGAAATCATGGTTTGGACTTTTCCAACACACACAACCAATAACGCAGTGATTTCTCCATTTAATTCAATTTAATTGTCACCAAGTCAAAAAATTTACCCTCTCATGTGGAAATATGTTTGCAGTTTTAAACGGAATCGCTAGACTTACTAATCAAAGCAGAGACACTGTTCAGTTTTGGATCATATGGGCACTTTCCCTTCCCAGAATCCTCCTTGCCGGGCTCCAGATGGAAGATGTATTCCTGAAAGGAAAATTGAAATCAAAGATTATCTCTCTTTGTCTTTCAGTCAATAATTCTGTAGAAATGCTTTGCATATGTCCTCAAATCCCTATAAAACATGACACAGATTTAGTTAACAAGGTTAGACATGTAACGGCAAGGACTATGATGCACAGGTGGAAAGAGAAAAGCAAAAGCACAAATTTAAATATAATCTCAAAGACAGATCTATGAATACAATGTGCAGATAGAAAGTTTCACTATCCAAACTTTTCTGCTCATCTGTAGCCTGCTAACACCTGTCTAATCCTGCATCGTGAGCGTGGCGGAATGGCTTACTGACACCGGCCCATCCCAGAATCCCTCAGGCATGATGTAGAAACACTGACTGACAGGTATTTGGATGTGCGATTTAGGAACTGCCATGAGCGTGTGCTGACATGCCCCGAAGACTCGCCATGAACCAGATCCATAGTTTTCTAACCCGAAATTTTCCTCTACAGACACAGGAGGAGACAGAGGAGTGCAGGACATTTCTAATCTTATCTATCAACATTCATTTAAAGGAGAGCAGAACGGCTGTCAAAATATTCAGAGCTGTCCAGCATTAACAGATTCCCTTTCAACCTTTATTAAAATCAATACTGCAGAAACAAACTGATACTGGCAGCTCCTGCAGGGTTGCCTTAAATTAGAAACATTAAATTTGCAGCAGACACCCTTTATTTTTTTTTGTTTGACACAAGTTGATATGGGTATTGAATGGAAATTGTAGCGTGCTACAAAAACGATATAAAAATGATATTTTTATCAATTAATGGTAAATTTTGTTGTACTTGTTGTTTCATTAAAGATTTTTTTTGTTGTATTTATACATATAAAAATGAAAGTATTCAATACATATAAATAAAAAATATATATATATATGAATTTGTATGAATCATTTTATTAATAAGGGAACAGATCCTTTTGAGAACTCACATTTTGCTTTAAATCAATTAATTTTCAAATATATAAAAAAATACCTATTTATTTGTTGGTTATTTTAATTTCCAATAACCAACTGGACACTAACCAGTCAGGTTTCAGGAGTGGCCATTCAACTGAGACTGTGCTACTGTTAGTCACTGAAGCCTTACGGATTGCGAAAGTCGTTACCAGATCAACTGTTTTTATCCTGCTGGATCTATCTGTCGCTTTTGACCCTGAGATCCTCCTGTTTGCCCTCTCATCACTGGACATCACAGGGATTCTACTTTCAGGGTTTCCTGGGGAGGGAATGTATTCAAAAAACATCAGCTGGTCACTGGTGTTCCTCAGGGATCAGTTCTTGGACCCCTCCCCTTCTTCATATACACTACCTCACTGGGACCTATCATACAGATACATGGTTTCTCCGACCATTGTTATGCTGATGACACACAGCTTTTTCATTTCAACCAGATGATAAAACGGTATCTGTATGGATCTCCGGCAGCCTGGTGGACATCTCGGCATGGATGAAAGAACATCACCTACAGCTCAAACTTGCAAAGACTAAGCTTCATGTCTTCCATGCACCTCCAAATCTACACCATGAATTCACCATACAGTTAAGTTTATCAACAATTACCCCATCAAGTTCAGTCAGAAATCTTGGAGTAATCTTTGATGACCAGCTCACTTTCAAAGACCACAGTGCAAAAAGTGCTCCATCTTGCAGGTTTGAATAGCATAACATCAGAAAGATCCTTCTTAATGGATAATGCTGCACAAATTCTTGTCCGGGCCCTTGTCATTTCTAGGCTGGACTACAGCAATGCTCTTTTCACTGAACTTCCATCATACACAATCAAACTTCTACAAATGATTCAGGACGCAGCAGCACAACTGGTCTTTTAACAAGCCTACAAGGGCCCACCTCAAATCCCTCTTCATCTCCCTGCACTGGCTACCAGCTGCAGCTTGCATAAAGTTCAAAATATTAAAGCTTGCAAATAGAACAGCCACACACTTCTACTCACTCTTAATAATCTACATACCCTCCAGAAACCTGCAATCTATAAGTGAGCAACACCTCATGGTACCATCATAGATAGGCACAATATCTTTGAAAAACAAGTTCCTGGCTGGTGGAATGATCTTCCCATCACCATCTGGAATGCTGAATCGCTGACAATTTTCATGCAATAACTGAAAACTCATCTTTATTGTCACTATTCGACTAAAAATGAACAATAATAAAACAAAAACTTTGATTTGTCTTTTCTTATTCCCCCATCCAGCTTGTACAAGTCTGAGCAATGCCTTAAAAACGAGAACTTCTTGTGTTTAGTAATCGTTTAGTCAACAAAACTGAAATGTAAGGTTTTAGTCTTTACATTCCTGATGCTCAAACCTACAGTACTGTATTGGAGGGAGCTGGAGCTGAGGTCATGAGAAGGTTAAACACTTCTTCCTGTAATGTGAAATGTAGGACGGCTGAAGTATTTGAGTAATGTTTAGCTGTATAGGTCTATTATTTCCTCTGCTTCTTTGTGTTTGGTAAAGCTGACTTGTGTTTGCTCTGGATCAACCACCTAAAAGTTTAGCATTCACTCAGAAAGTTGATGTGGGTGATCAAAATAAAACCAAGAGAGTTATGTATTGCAAGTTAATTATTTATAAATAAACTGCAATAGTACCATAAAAAAAAATTTTTGGAGTATGTAATGTTCCATTGCAAAATCTTTCAAATGAACAATTAACTAAGTTCAGAAGGTAGTTTTGCAGGTTGAACTACTGTACAAAGAGAAAAACATACAAAAAGCTAAGACATTACAGAAGAACAGAACTTAAACATAGATCAGCCAACAGAGATTAACCATGAAGACATATATTAAAACTAAAAGAAGGTGAAGACTTTAACACACAAAAAATAAGATGTGAGAGACAGAAAAAAGCTTTAAAAGAAAACATGTTAGAAAGACGAGACAAAGAGTTAACAAAAAGCATCCAGACATCAACCACAGATGAGGGGAAACTAGAAGGATACAGTGGAACGAAGAGCATGCAGGTTATGCAAATTTAGATGCAAGGAGAGCCAACGTGCTCACTGCAGACGTTCAGACCCGTATCCCACCTGCAGTCCTGTCTCATCAAACACTGTTTCAGGTTCAGCTGCACGACTAGCTCTTCCTCTGGTCTGGGGCATCTGGAGATGCATGGCAGTCTACAAAAGAACATAGTCACATGATCTGTGATGTTACTCCCTTACCAAGCATGGTTGCCCCTTTCAAAAAATAAAAGAGGAAAAGTTTAGGCACTGAGGTGACCTTTAACACTTAGAGAAGACATTTTTTATTATATGTGTTTTTTATGCATGTTTTTGTAAGTGAAACAGCAGCCCTGTTCCAAAACCTAATGAGCTAAAAAAAGAAAGAAAGAAAAATTAAAGGCATCACTGCAAGTATCCACCACAATGAGGTCAATCCCAGAAGGCACAGAACTTAATGCATGATGAAAAATACACACATAAATACACACAAAAACATTTTATATCACACATTTATTTAGATTTTTTTTGTGCAATCAATGCAGGCAAATTGTTAGCTGAATTATCATTTTTACATGTTACAGTATATTTATACATTTTATTAATATGAAAATTGCTTAGACTTGTCTACTTGTATTCTGCCATACCATATACTTTTATTATAAATGAACTATTTTACACAGTATTTATGTGGATTTTTTGCAATCCTTTTTTTTGTTTGTCAATTATCACTTCACTAAAGATATTACTTTAATA
>JAUMHE010000060.1:6975429-7004466 GCA_032359235.1 Enteromius mattozi | reverse complement strand
ATATATTAGTATAAACCACTAAGCACATAAATTTACACATAGGACGTTTTTATGAAAAATACTACCATTATGTTTATTTATTTATGCACTTATGGTAATGAGAAATAATTTAATTATAAAAGAAATGCAGTAAAAAATGTGGAGAAAAAAATGAAGTAAAATATAATTTCTTATGTCTGAGTAATACAACTTGACCTAGAAATGTTCTTGATCAGTTCACATGCACATCCACACAAGAAAAAAAAAAACAAAAAAAAAAACTTTGTTCTACACTAGATTTCTGTGTCTTACATGTTAGTCTTTTTTACGCTCCATTGAGATTTGGATACCTAACAAGCCCCATTCCTCCCACAGAAGTGCACTTACAGGTCTGTTCTCAGGAGAGGGAAGCTGAGAAGAGAGAGCTCTCATCCATCATCAGAGGTTTGCCCGGATTAACCAGGCCTCATAACTTCCCAGTGTCGAACAGTGGTGTAAACCTTCCCTCCCTGCCTTTTATCATCCGAATCCCAACCATCCATTCTCCGTATCAGTCATTAGGAGTAGCCTTGGGTTGACCTCACACTTCCAATTAATAACAAAAGAATAAGTCAACACCACCTTTTTAAAGTGCACGCACAGACGAGCGGTTTCATGCAGATCTAATCTATTACCCAAGGTGCAAAGGGAATAGTATGGTAGTTACTGTATGAAAAACAGGACAGAAAGAAACATGTAGGAGGACAGTGTGTCCGCATAAAAAATATAGTTCCCTGGACTCATTACAGGAACACAAAACTGGAAGCCCACAGTACAAGCTCAAACATGACAGCAATTCAGCATTCATTTTTAAAGATTACCTCTGCAGTATTAAGATTATTATTAGTATATAGCCAATAAATAGGCTATGCACCTGCATTCAGAAATGTGTGGTAAGATGTTTTAATGAGTTTCAAAAGTTTCTTATGCTCACAAAGGCTGCATTTATTTGATCAAAAACACAGCAACCATTGTGGGTAATGTTATTACAAATTTTAATAACTGCTTTTATAGCCTATATATTAAAATGTAATTTAATTTTCAGCACATTTTTTTACTCGTTCACTCAACAACTTTTTATTAGCATGATTATTCCAGTCTTCAGTGGCACGATCATTCAGAAATATTCCTAATATGCTGATTTGCTGCTCAAGAAAATGTGAACATTTCAACTTTTTACTTTTGATCAAAAGTAATACATTTTCAATGTTTTAGCAAATATTTAAGCTAGTAAAAACAAGTCCAAATGTTATGTGCCAACATTGTAATATCAGGAAAATTAAATATCACCCTAATATTAGCTAAATCAGACCTATAACCGATATTTTAAACAACTGTATTGTTAATAAATTGTATTCTTTAATTTCTTACATTCATTCTATTTTATTTTATTTTATTTAAACTATATATTTCAAATTTGAATCAACTTTATTCAGCTTTCTGCCTCCAGGAACATCCAAACAAAGTTGGGACTGTCAGATATCGAGCCCAGAATATCTCCCCCAACTAGCCCCTGAGGCTCAGGTCTCACACATTTGGGATAAAAGATAAACAGCGAGGGGAAAGAGTGACAGTCCAATAAACTAACAGCCATCTAAGAAGCTCATTTATCTTTACCATCTCTTCCCTACCAGCTATCTCAACCTTCACAAAGTCTCTAGCCTGTCAGAGCTCATTCCAGTTACGGATGATTGACAGATGAAACACCCAATCACACTTGACTGGCAGGCAGGACATCCTAAACCATGACCTAACAGTTGACCTCTCACCTCTAAGCAGTCAGGTTGCCAGACAGCCGTAAGATGAAGACATGAGATACTGCTGTCTTTCCCTCACATATTCTGAGTTAGCGTCTCGGTTAACAGAGAAACATAAATTTTTCCACCAAGCTAGAGGGTCTTAGCTTCATCCTTTAAGTAGCAAAGCCAACTTTACACCTAGATGATCATCTTAAAAGGAAACCCTCATCAAAAGGTCAGTATGTGGTAAAATAAAAACAACAAATCAGAGGCTTTGTAATAAAACTGAGCTATGCTATATAATGAAGTACCTATAACTAAGAATCTCCAAAGCCCATTGAGTTCCAGTGAAGGGGAAAATGAGCGTTGTTCCTAAATCTTGGAGGCAAAGATCTCTCTATCTGGGTCTCTGGTCACGGTTGAGCAAGATCAAGCGAAGAAGAACCTCCCTTTTTCTCACACTCCTTTGTGGCTCCAAGTTTTTGCGAATTAAGCATAAAATAAGCGTAACGGGCTCCATTGAGAATGCTCCCTTGTCCAGCGAACGAGATTAATGAAATTCCCACACAGTGCCAAAGCGAACAAATACCTAGCGTCACTGAGTTAGCCATTAATATGGCTTGTTATTGTTGGCTTCGTTTTTACCACGAAATGGCGAAACCCTCATAAAAGCTCATAAATTTCCATCACAACAGTAATATTGAGAGGCCACGTCGAGGTAATTTCTCCGATTACTGTCAAACTGATTACTGTTAGACTAAATTTGAATATGTTTCTAATAACGGCCATCTACTGCAACTGAAAACTAACCAAATTTGACTTGAAATTAGCAAGTTGTAACGTTTTCTGTGCAAAACCCTAAATCTCCCAAGTAATTTTCTATCACAATATCAGCAAAGCTACCTGCAGCATTGGCATCTAATCGGTCTTATTCATTTAAAGGTAACTTCTCAGCTACATCCAAAATTTTAGTATGTTTCTAATAATGGTCATTTACTTCACAAACTGTAAATTTGAAGTCAAATTTGGTTAGCTTTTAGTTGAAGTAACATTTTTGTGCATAAAACCCCAAATCTCCCAAGTAATTACCTATCGCAATATCAGCAAATCTACCTGCAGCGTTGGCACGTAATCTATCTTACTCTTTTCATGTTAACATCTCGGCTACATCCTTCAGTCAAGATAGCAGAACTCAAAGTGGAAGCTTCTCTCTCTGGGTAATATGCTAATCTGATTTGGTAAAGAGCCAATGATGTTTTCCTACTTGTTTGTTGTGTTTCGCTAGACTTTTCTTCTGCAGCTTATCCAGAGATAACAGCACGCTAAAACGGAGTAAACGAGAAAGACTGTCGAGGTGCCACCCCATGATGTTCAGCAGAAAACATTTTAATTGCTTTAGCAATTAAGCAAGACGAGTCAAAAACCGAGCATGCCTAAAAAATTCCCACAGCAAGACGTTAATCTGCCTCCTCGGGCAAAACTGCTCCTCAATGGAACGAGCAGACAGCGAGAGGAGAGATTTGCAAGAAATAAAAAGAAATTAAGAGAAACCAGATAGTATATGTGTGTTATTTTTCACCAAAAATGTTTAAATATGTGTAATCCCACAGTGTTTGTACATTCAAGTATAGTTTAAGGCCATAATGTATAATTGAATCTATTTAAGGCAATCAAGAAAACAAAAAACGACATTAAATACAGATTCTAGTTATTCTAAAAGGTTATTCCAGAGATGTCCACCAAAAAAATAATGAAGATATGTAGTTGCTGCCGTGCACTGGTGCTCTTTGCATGTGTGCTAAATCCGAGAATGAACACACACACACAATCTGGGTGGTACATTAGAGTGAGGGGAATGGTGTCAGTCTCCAACATCTTGTTCGGCAGATTACAGCACAAAGCATTTCATTAAAGGGATTAAGTCGTAATTCAATCCTCCATGAATTCACAGTAAGCTCGGGTTCATGTATTGTACATCCCTGAAGCGTGTTTTCCTTTAGTTTACATACAATGTGAAACACATAAGATATATATCTTTTCCTAGATTTTCTTAGAGACAATATGAAACATCTAAAAGATCTAAAGTGATCTTTTACTAAATAAATGTCCATGTCTTAATCATCTTAATTAGTCTCAAAATGCTATAATTTCTCAGACTTTTCTTTCCAGTTTAATGCTACCAAGGATTCACTGATTTCCATAACTGATTAACATAAAACAGCATTCAAAAACAATAATATTTCAGAGCTCAGTTCAATCAAATAAGCTGTAGAATGAGATGCAATTAAAACCTAATAGCTACTAAGTAGCAATTAAATAAAAAAAGTAAATATGACCGTTTCATTCTGTAGTAGATTAAAGCAATCCATTGTACTTTGCATTTGTAGATTATGTTAAGATAACACCCTTCTGAATATGTAAGTTACTGTCTCTATGTCCTTAATCTTAATAGCATTTTTCATTTGTAATGGCCTCTTCTCGTGAGCCCACAATATCTTATTTTCATCGGTTATATCTGCAGTGAAAATGAATCTCATCTATTCAGAGACTTCACACTGTCTATGTGAGAAAACGGTTTTGTTCAAACCAAAATAATAAATGTGTGAACTCTAAATCAAGTTGGACTCCACCTGGGAACAGATCTCTCACAGAACTGAACTCTAGTCCAAAACCAACCGTCCGTTCTGCATAGAGCCGAGCCATTATAAGCACAACTGTACAATCAGCTACAGAGAGACGTAGCGAAAGAAACAAATCGAAGTCTATGTTGAGAAGTGTATGAGCCTAAGATGACAAGTTTTAAACACATCATATTTTCCAGCGGTTTCTGTGACCGCTGGTTTGACAGTCATTTGTGATTTGATGACCATTAAACAGTACTGGACTTGCGTGCCCTCTTAACCGTGGCTTGTCAAAACTGAGAAGCGAATCATAGAAGAGGTCGTCCATCTAGCTGCACTTGAAGTTTCCAGCAATTAATTCTGTCACATAGAGTAAAGAGCGGTGAGGACCTTGGCTACAACGGAGCAGCCACAAGATCAGTGCTTTTTCTCGCATTCTAATGAAATGCCATAAATCAAAACAGATGAAGGCTGTTAAAGTCACCTCACGGTTCTTTTACATTGTTGGCTGATGCCAGCACTTTAACTTGTTAGGTTTTTCCAAGCCTGTACTGGGACCACTTTAGTGATGCAAGCTGGCGCAAAACCAGAGGGAGTGACGCTGGTCTGTCACGGCTGGACAAATGTCCTGATATAAAGCATTTAGAGAGAAAACACTGGTGGAAATTTGGCTGGAGTGCATGTTATACTTAGATTAACAATCATATTGACACCATATCTTGCTCAAGCAAAACAAATGCCACCATAATTGCTTTGACCAGTATTCCAAACTTTTCAACTAAACTGTAACTAAATAAATAATCAATTACATGCCCCATTTGGTGAGTTTCTTACTACCATTACGCAAATCTGAAAAAAGACTAACTTAATTGCAATTCATTAGTTTAAAATTTAAAATAATTCTTAAATATAAAATGTCATAAATAATAATAAAAATAATAGCAATGGCAATAATAACAAAATATATTTTAAATATTAATATTAATTATATCAACTACTGTTTATTCCGTATTGATTTATTATTTATTTACATTACTATTATTATTTTTACAGAATAAAATTGAATGTTATTAAATTATTAATGAAGCATAATTAATCAGTACTTCATGAACTTGGCCTTAACAGACAAAGGGATGTAAACACAACACACAAGAGTAAATTTTGCTTGGCCTTTTAAAGAGATCCTCTGACATTTATTTTCCCCTGAGTGTCATTAGAAGCTGCACAATCTCTGCACATCATTGTCATCTCTACACTGCTAATTAGTTCCAATCAATTAAATTTGCTCAATCCTGCATCATTAGGATGAGCGCTGCTCTTTTTGCTTCTATGCTTATGAAATCATCAGTATTGTATTATCACTAACATTTTAACAAGGTGAAACATGTTAAAGCATCAAGCAACACATTTTCTGTCAATCTTTTTAATTGCTTAATGCTCAGAGCTCATCATATTAAGACAAGTTAGATTATTTGTATTAGGTGAGTTGGTGTCCAACATATTGTAAAACAAAAAAAAAAATACTTCAGTGAGTCAGAAATATGATGCAATATTAAAATACCTTTCCAAAAAAAAAAAAAAAAGCACTGTGAAAGCACTGGGATATTTAAATACTCCACCATCATCGCCGCAGCTGTTCTACTAACTAATTGACGGAGTTATTAGTCATTTCTTACAGAAAATAAACCAGGAGAAGAGGGTGATGACAATCATAATCCCGCGGCAGTGGTCACACACTTATGCGTTCACACAAACGCAATCCCTCCGAGTCAGGATATGTTCTTAATGGCTGCGAGAGTAAAAATGATGGCTTCCACACACATCTGGAGCGCAGCCTGATTATACACTTGCTTCACGACACCCAAGAGTCACCAGCACACATTTACTCAACAGCCAGAATATAGACTGTTACTCAACGCTCATATTAACATGTGTGTGCATGGAAGATAAATTCTAAACATGTCCAAACAGGACCAGCGAGGCAGGAAGATCGCTGAGGCATCAGGGAACTTGATTCCTACTGTATCCCCATCCTGGACAACCACACAAACACCATAACAAATTCAACTCCGGCCTCCTTCCGTGCGCACCGTCTCTCACCGTCTGCTCTTGTCTTTGTGCGTGCAAGTCTACTGCTGTCTTTTCCTCACTTGTACTCATCCCACGTTTGTGTTTTCCAGAGAAAGGAAATGCAAATGTGCCGTTTCCCCGCTTCTCTGGGAAACGCCACAGGGCGCCTGGATAGAGAAATTAAACAAAGTCGCTCATGATGCATGTGGCAAAGTGGCAATAAAGTATTCATTAACAACCATTCAGACGCTAAGCGGGGCAACAAGTGGTCAAGTTAAGAAGTTAAACAAGGACTTTATGCGGTAAAACCTCCCCTGGGCTTATATATTTACAAAACAAAAGAGCTCCTTTGACGGGTCTCGAGGAGCAGTGCACCTTGCCCGGAGGGAAACAGGCTCATGTGAATGGGACTCGGGATAAAGTGCGTTTACCTACTGAGTGGTGTCGCTTTGATGTCAGAGGAGGGGGTAAACACAAACACATTCAGAGAAAAGGCCCATCATGTTGCATTTTGAGGGACTCTGGTCTCAGCCAATAGCAACACGCTATCTAAGCGGAGTTCCCAAGTTTGGAGAAGAAATGACAAAGATGTCAAAACCGTAAAGTAAGAGAAATCAGGCAATCTCTCCTCTACTTTGGTTGTTGTATATCTGACGGGGAATCATCTTCATAATTAAAATCAAAACAAAAGGACTTATATTGACAATGTGGGGCCATTTTAAAATTAAATTAAATGATTAAATGTTAAAATGAATTTAGATTTAATTTATGTAAACAAAACATTTAATTAAAAATAAATTAGATTAAAATAATGTTTTGATAATTATCAATTAAATTTGAATTGTATCTAATAGTATGCATGTTGTCTTGATACAAAATACCTTGAAAACAAACTTAATCAGAATTTGACTTTCAGAAGGTGACATTTAAAATACTACATATAATGAGCAATAACATAACTAAATTAAAATTAATATGCTTATGTAATAACTTAAATAGTACTAAAGCATTACTTAAGATCAGTGATCATTTATAAGGAAATTATACTTGGATTAACTTTGACTTCATATATTCAAGCCACACATAAGAGCTATTCATATTCAGATATTTATGATCAATTAATTCAAAATCATTAATGTCAAAAATAAAATTTATTTTTAAAACAAATTCAGCTGCCATTCTATATTTCAATAAGTTAGGGGCTAATGTGTGTGTGTGTGTATAAAGTGTGTTGCTCTGTGGCAGAGTGTGTAAGGCACTCATTGATGGAAAATAAAGGCCCAGTGCCAGTCACAAGCCCACCCCCAGATCTCCCAGAATGTGAATGAACTGCTGTGAATGGAACGATGAACCCACACAAATGCCCTCTCACCACTCACGCCCGCCCGCCTGCTCGCCCTTCTTATGGATGAATGTGGAGGCGAGACGAAACAACAAAAACATCAACATCAACAACAACAACAAGGGACGTGTGAAGCCCCACCCCTTTTTCATTCCATCCCTCTGCACCCCTAGGACTACAATACGCCCTCAACTCCTGGACAAATCCACGATCCGCAGGGAACTTAAAAAAAGTTGATCTTCTCACAAAGCTACGCCTCCACCCACTTCCCACCAGGAAGAGGGGTGGATTGTGGGTGGAGGGTCAACGGTGGAGAGGGAGGGTCTGGCATGGCTTCAATGAGAGCAGATGAGAGCTCATCTTCTTCCATGACAATTGCCACCCACTCGAAAAGCACGCAGTGTTGGGTGATTGAAGAACGCGAATCAGCATCTCAATGAAGGCATCAAAGGCTCCTGATGCAGGGGCGGACGCTGAGATCAACACTTCACAAATTTTGTGTCCTCTTCACTATTGGTTGAAACGGTGGAGGACTGATGAAGGGGAACATTAAAGAAAGCAGGAGGGTGTAGAAAACATCTCTTTTCTTTAGAAAATGTGAGCAAAATCACAAGTTTTAAGAGTTGGACATTTAATAAATCTATAGAACTTATACCATTTTATTATTGGTTTGACCCAATTATTTCACTAACATGGTCACTGAGGACTGTCATTCTAGTTCCTATTGACTCATTATTTTGAGAATAATTAAACAAGCTTCTTCATTTTGCATGATTTAATCCAGTAAGAGATGAGAATGACTTTATTTTAGTCGTTCACACTATAAATAAGCAAACTGAAGTGAATCCAGATCATCTCTACAATCTAAATCTTAATTTGAAAGTATTTGAGATGGGCAGATAGTGAATGGCAGACAGTGTGATGATTAATGACGCCAAGCTCATTAAATAGAGCGTGCTCTTGACCCCATCCCACAGAAGGGTCAGACCTTCTCCAAAACTTCACAGGAGGACGTTTTGGTAAAATATACCAAACTCTGAATGATCCCGAACTGTAGATGCTCTAACAGCACATGTAGTGTCTTTGCGACATTCATAAAAATCCATCTGTGCACTAAAATGACTTGATTGACTGAATTAATAAAAATCTTTAAAAGTTCTCTACAGCTTATATTATGAAGGTCTAATCATTATAAACACAATGATGTTGTTTACAATGGTTAATCACAATTGAACTTTTTATTTTGGCCAATGAGAGCACAGCCGCTCAAACTCACCGACATTGGTCAAATGCTGGCTAAGGCTGGATATGAGAGACAATCCCCAGTTCAAGACCTAATTAAGGCTTGCTAAAATCATCTCTCACCCCCCACAGTGCAATCTCATCTTGTTTTCCACTGCTATTCCACACACCATGCAACAAACACGTGTAAGTAATAATCACACACTCTTAATCCCACTAGACCATCATTCTATCTGACACTTTAATCTGAGAATGGGAGCATTAGATCTAAATATACCCCCATTTAAATCTATGGCTGAATTCAGAGCCAGAGGCACTGTACATAAAGACAAGCCTGAGTCAGTTGTCTAGGTCATTGAGTTCACACTTTCAATATTTGGTAATTTGCCAAATTTATTTGAAAGCCTCTTTAAATGAATATACAAAACATCTCAGGTCACCCCCTCCCCCCCCAACACACACACATATTAAAGACATCAATTTATTTCTCTCATTGCAGTATGAAAAACTGGGGTGCTTAATTGTACTTGCAAAATCTTAATTCAGAATTTTAAAGATTTTTTTTTTTTGACAGAAACCCACAGATATTCCCAGGGTATTATCATGATTACAATTAATAAAATAATCCACTCAGTTACTAGGACAAGTAAAACATGAATGAGATTTCCTCTGTCGCTCTCCAGTGTGGCAAACACAACAGATGGAATGAAATAAAGAAGTGTGGGGTGGCATCTCTGAGTGTTCCTGCTGAGGAAAGATCCCAGTTTTAATCACAGCTGAGCTCTGACAGACGGCGAAACCCAAAACCCCCAGTAGCGCACAGGTGAGAGTCCAGAAGGGAGGCCACGGTAAACCTAACATCACTCTTCCTGTGAGAGCTAAAAGTGTGCACTGCTGCCGCCCCAAGAATTCAGAGTATTCGGCCTCACTAAGATTCCCCCGTGTCGACGGATCAGAGAGATAAGAGAAAAAAAATAAAAAAGGAATGTGAAAAAAGAAAAAGAAAGTAACAGAGCAAAACAAGTCAGAATGCGAGAGAAAAATACATAAGAGCTAATGTACAGTGAGATGGTCATTATCGCCAAATAAACATGACTTATATCGCGCTGAAGGGGTTTATTTTGTGATAATGACCAGTTGACTGGAATCAATCTTATTTCATGGCTACTAACCAAATAAACAAAACTGATTGAAATATCAAATACTAAAAGTTTGACTTTTAAGTATTTTATAATGTGAGAACAAAACTAGCACAGCTGTATAGGAACCTGGTTGCCTGGGACAATTTGCAAAAATGTTTTACCTCAGAACGCCATGCATGACCAATCAAAATTAGAGTATTGCAAACAGCCTTGTTTGATAGTGAACATTTAGTCATCTAACATTTCTGACCTCTCCAATGAATAAACACTTCATCAAGTGATAATCCACATGGAGTTGTCCATGTGTGTGTAACTGCAAGAGACACTTCATCTTCACCAGGTGTCCACATAAACATCAATCTCCAGCATCTGCGGACAGACCCGCAGTAAATCCCGTGGAACACACAAACAGACCCATACACAATCCATTTCCCAAAATGAGAAATGAGGGCCACCCGTGTGACTTCTGATATGCAGATGCACATTTAAATCTCCAGCGTTGGACACATCTGACTGAATGATATGACTAGAAACATCCAGTACCAATAAACAGGAAGTCTTTCTCTCACAGTAATAGTTCACTGACCTTCGGTCCCTTTGTGCTTTTCCCTCACGTGCTTTGGATTACCCTCTGTTACACTTTTGAAATAGAATGGAATCAGATTGTGGCTAGATTGTTTTTTCAGAGTTGTTGGAGTTGACAGTGATTTCACAGGCTGGTTTAAAGTCGAAAGTGCTTAAATCATAAAAGAACAGTCCTCCCAAATAAAAAATTCTATTATCATTTACTCACTCCATGATATTCCAAACCCATCTGAATTATAGAACTATATAAATGTTATTGGAGACTTCATGCCTTCAGCTGAGAGATTCATCATATCACAGCACTCAGAAGCTTCTCCCTCTATCCACACACTCATGCTGAACCGGCTGACCTGAAACTGGTGTGAAAGGGCGCGATAATCCGCTGACCTCACTCTGAGCGCTTGCAGTGCATGCTCCGGTTTGTGAGGGGTGTTTTTTTTTTTAGGTCCAGCTGCTGCTTATGTCCTGATGAGATGCAAACGGGTTGCATTACGATGCAGCTGCACAGATTAGAGCAGTGGTTGGGAATGCAGAGCACAAAAGACATCATCATATCACTCCAGATTACTGAACCATGCTGGCCTGTGCAGTCAGATACACTGATAAGGCGGTTGAATGTGGGTCAATGGTGTAAAAAAAAAGACCAACATTGTTAGTCATATTCACAGTTTTAGAGTGGATCTGTGCAGGTGAGTTTCTGTGCAGAATCTTGAGCAATTGTTCAGGTTAATTTGGAGCAGATTGCAGTTTTGAGCAGGTTATATTGTATATTGTATATATATTTCCATGACAGTAAAGCTCTTTAAAGCCATTTTTGCCACTGTTTTCTAAAAAATGTAATTGAAACATTTTAATATGTACAAACTGCAAGACAAGGGATAAATTGAAACACTTTTTAGGAAACTTATCGTCCTTAAAATTAAGTGCATGAACAACACAGCCAGCCACTTCTAAAGCAAATTCAGCTATCTAACAAAGCAAAAACATTGATTAGATAAACCTAAAGTGTTGAGCCCTTTGTGTGATTGGAACAATTCCTGTTTAGGGGCCAGCAAGTCCACACTACTTATCTTTACCCAGAGCTGCTATTTTAATACAGGCCTATGACCTGGCCCATTTTGTACACAGAGGGCAGGAACACCCTCACAGGGTTAACGGTCTCACAGTCTCGAATGCCAAAGGCCCTCGAAGCGAATTGGAGCCTCCAGTGTCGCAAGAGAGTGTTTTCCTGAAATCTGAACAGCCTCTGAGGAAATGGCTTAGATGGAAAGAAAGAAAAAGGAGCTAGAGAATAAGAAAGAGAGACTCTTCCAAATGGCTCTTTTCCCCTTATCATCCATCTGTCTATTCATCCTTATCAGATCTCCTCTTGAGATCCTCATGTGGTCGCAATGCCAGGTTTGAATGATCATTACCCACTCTAACACAATACGTCCAGTGTTCCTCCTATAAAAGCGGATACTTAAAGAGGCCTGGAGAACAAATCACTCTCGACTGACTTCATTTTAAATGACCTGATTTTACATGACAGCACAGAACTGTTTATAGAGATCGGATGACATCAGAGACATTATAAGAGGGAGATCATGGTCCACTCAAATAAAAATGAATGCTCAATAAGGCAACTGCAGAAATGAAGTGCCATCTTTTAATTAAAAGAGCTAGAAAAATACTGGAGAATATTCATGTGCATTAGCTGGAAAAAGACCTAAAACATAATTTTATGTAGGCTACTTAGATATACGGGTCTGCAGCCAACCCATTACCATTCCCACTTGTCCATAACCTGTCCATTTGTGGTTGTGTTCTCATCACATAAGTGCTGGCAGGCATATGCGTAATGGCCTTAGCACATTAATTATAGTGTATTATGGCTGTATTTGTTATTGCTGTATTGGGTGTAATAGTCAATGAGACGTGTAATGTTCACCACCACTCTGGCCAAAACCGACACCTTAAAACCAACAGTAGTTATATTACATAAATTAAAAATGATATCTGCGGGCAACTATGAATGCCACAAGTTTGGCATATAGAGGTTAACCACATAAGTAAAAATAAACTGAGACTGGTATGGGGCTCCCTGGTTTTATCCAGTTTCCAAGGTTTGATTCACTTAAAAAGTGTTACTTCTTAAAGTAACTTGTCACTTTGCATGTTAAATGAATGAAGAGTGGGTATTTTGTGAATTTAGTAAACTATGCCACTCATAGACAAAAATTCTATTTTCAAAATATAGCAATGTAAAGTATACATTCTTTCAAAAGTATTGTCACAATATCAAGCAACTGCAAAAAAATTAAAGGTTCTCAGATCAGTTTAAATATGTCATCTATTCAAATTAAAACGGGACACAAAAACAATGATCAAATTGCTCTTCTGTATCGGTAAATAAGTAGCTCCACGCCAAGATCCTTCACCCAATTTCTAATTGGATGCTTTAAAATTAAACAATATTATGCATGGCATAAACAAATCCAAACAGGGTTACAAAAACATTCCCCTGAGCCAAACCGGAACAAGCAGCATATTTCACGTGCATGTCATTAAAATCTTTGAAGTCAACTTTGAGCTCTAGTATTGCTTCACAACAGTAACAAGCTCAAAGTTACCGCCTATGAGTTCTCCTCTAAGCACAAAAACTTCCAGGTACGTTATCCCTCTACGCTTATCCAGAGCCACGTTAACTTACAGTCCCCTTATCAGTGCTGGTCACTTTTAGAAATGCAGCAATCATGACACAAGTTAAGCCAACACTAGTCTAAACACCCAGTGGGTGTGTGTGTCCATATGTGTGTGTAGTCAAAGGGGGTCAGAACCCCCCTGGAGAGAGGCTGGCGACACAGACTCCTATACAGCTCTAAATCAATTGTGCATGCTGGGTCACCTTTCAACAGTGGGGACGAGTCGTAGAATTAAATCACACATTCAAACAGCATCGATTTGCATTAAATAAGTTGTGATTGTGGTCGATAACACCCCGCAGATTCAAATGCATACAATATGACGTCTGCATGCAGCCAAAGGTTTGATTGATCAGCACTGAATCAGTGTCATTTCATTTACCAAGACAATCCATTTCCACACCAGACCAAACAAGACTGGGTTTCTCCTAAAACTGATATGGAAAGGGTACCACATCTGCCACTTGTTAAAGAACCCTCACCGTTGGCATCATGGGAGACTTTCCCGGGGGGAAATGACCTTGATGAAGTTCATCACAAAAAGGGAAGGAAGTTGCAAAGCTCAAGGAACAATTAAGATGTTGATGATTTACTCTCCAAGTGGGGTGGAACAGCTTTACTAGAAAAGTGAGCTGCTCTCGTGCGAGTGAGGGTCGCAACTCTTGACCTCGAATGTGGCTTGACAGAGCAAATCGATTTAAGGCATCTTAGACAGTCGTACGTTTTAGTTTTATGAGCCTCAACTCGTTCAGTTTGGCTAGGTATGCTTCTTCCAGGGAGTACCTGATAATAATAGCACTGTAAAATAGAAAACTGATAACATATCTAAGAGTGGTTTACGTATTGACACAGCTAACTTAAACACTGAAGGGTTGGGTTTTAGATCTTCAAAGCTTTGAGAACTATTCAAATTTTAGAGAAACGCTTCAGTGATCATATGACGCAACTGGCCAGAACTCAAATAAGAATGGAGGTTTATAAGTTTTAAAATGGGCGTGGGTATTTCAATAATTAGCAAATTCCTGTGCATGCTGTGAGGCGTTATGGGCCTGAAAACAGTAGGCCTGCAGTTTGGGGTGGACGGCAGGTGCTGTCTTATGATGAGGTTTGCAGTCGCTCTCCAAAACCAATTAAAAGCGCTAAATGTGAGTTTGGCTGGAGAGCTCTGCGACTGCAGAATCCAAATACTGCTGCGCCCTGCTTGACAGGACAAGCCAATAAGCAACGATTCAGCTTTTTCCTAAAAGAACGAAATGGCAAATTGATAACCTTTTCAACCATAACCACACTGCATCCTGCTGGTCCCAATATATTAAATGAACGATTTAGACATCATGGAGCTAATCAAAGAATGTGGGTCATGTTAAGGGATGGGGTTCTAGCATTGCACTGCTTTATGAAGTAAAGCGATTCCCGAGAAAGCAATATTTGAAATCCTTCAAAAACGTCAGGACCTACAAACACGCTCAGTGGAGCGTTAAATCCATCTTGATTAAAGCGGAAAAAAGCCTTGAATAGCGAACTGTGCCGTCCTGCTTTTGTAATTAAGTCTACCAGTGCATTCTGGTCTGGCGTTCGGCAAACAGGGGAATTGTTTGGTCCCTTCTCTCAAAGAGACTGTGTAGACCTGGGGCATATTGATGTGCGTAGCTGATCTTGGCAATTTAACTCTATGCTTTTTAAACCCCCATGTGCAGCCTGGCCAATTGAACTCTTAAAAATAAAGATTTTTTAATGGTTTTTACAGCACATTAGGTTCAGCAAGCCATTTTTTCACTGTATAAGCTTCACTCTTTTGGTTAAAAAGTAAAGGGATTCCAAAAGGTGGCTCAGTTAACAGTTTTCGTTAAAGGTTTTACATGGAATTAAGATGCTAGTTTAAAAACAATTTTTTAAGTGTGTACATTACTTGTTCTTCAAAACAGAATGGAACTGATTGACTCAAATTCGTTCTTTCATTTTCAGGCCCTGTGCTAAAACAGTAGACTCATCTGCCATTATTTCATCACACTAACATTTCACATCTCTCGTTTTGCATCTGCTATTGATTATTTCAGAAATGTGCTTAAAAACACACTACTGAAATAATTGAAAAGACATGTTCGGTTTTCTGTAAATGTCTCTGAACTGTGTTGAAGTTTCGAAATGATTGTTTCTTCTACTCTTGTTTGTGTTTTTAATTACTCTGACACTGAATGAAAGTGGATGCAGCTGGCTGAGACAAATCTAAGTCGTTTGACGGGAAAGCCATTAGAAATGCACGGACGGTTTTCACTCATTCGGCGTATGGTTAGACTGGAGAATCCGTCTACGCAGTGAATTTCCCGCCGAACCTACAACATTTATCAACTCATCAAATTCAGTCATGAAAACCAGAAGGTACCACTTGAGAAAAGTATATTCCAGAATGTTCACACGGTTACCCAAAACACAGGCCACACAAATGGAAAGAAAACCAGGATCACATCAACTGAAAGCTAATCAAAAATGCTCTATTACCTTTGAAAGACAAGAAGACCCGAGGGGCGTTCTGAGGTTCGCTGTCCAAACCCAATATCAGGACTGATAGAGCCAGGAGAACCTGGACAGACCATCGACTGTCCAACAGCATGGTGCATCCGTCGAAGTCAGAAAGACACAGCTGTAGAGGGTCACTGGGAAGAAAAGACACATATTGTAAATAATATCACATGTCACTTACTGCTTTCCAAAATTTAAAAAGTCTGTTTTTTTGGGTTACTCAATCATGGTGAATTCGACATTTGACACACTTATGCATGCTGTATTTCAGCGCAAAGAACTACGTTGTATTTAAATTAAGTTACTCTCATTCTTCAAAGCATAAACACGCTTCCTTTCTATGTAAATTAGGTTCGTTATTGTTTGCACCTTATTCACAAAACTCACTGCTGCTAACCTTGACTTATAATGGCACACTATTTTTAAAGTAATATTTGTGTACATTTTTATTGCAATACCAATATAAAGACCAATAGATTGAGATATTCAATGAAAAGGTAAAATTCATGTTAAATGCATTCTCTTAAAATCTAAGCAAAAGCCAATGTCATATCTGAAATCTTGTTTGCCCATATGTACTCCAGATACTTTTAAGTTTCATATGTTTTACCTCTGGGCTCCCTGCTTTAATAAGAGAAGCTAAGAGGCCCTCTGCAGTAAACATTTCACCAAAAAAATAAGGGTTTGGTTACGTTTGTTTGAAACATACAGCAAAAGGATATTCCCCATGGGAGTATGTTGACAAACCCCACTGCTGCCACATAGTCCATCTCTTTCAGATGGACAGGAACAAGGCTGCCACCCATAGAGGGGCTGCACTCATGGTGCTCAGTGGCGGTATGACACATAATCCTAAAAACGTTAATCTTTGCAGATATATCTCAATTGATACTGTTCCCAAAGTTACATGCTATAGACACTGATCACAAATGTATGGATAATATATTGTCATTTTATTTTAAAAAAAGAACAAACATCTCAAAAAAAAAGAAAAGTAGTGCTAGCGGGAGACGATCAGTCCAAAAAAACGCTGCCTGGACGCAGAGCGTTTATGAGTGGAAGCAGCTGTTTAAACCTCAGCTATTTGCAGGCAATTTGTTAACTGTCCGGCTGTTTATCTAAATTCTCTGCCTCTTTACCTCACACAAGCCAGTGAAATTAAACAACAATTATATGAACACAAGTGCACACAGACACAGTCGGAGGCAAGCAATTATGGATACAGTCTCACAAAAACACTGAAAGAATGGATCAATACATACACCCCAAAATTGATGGCTTTTAGGACATTTTTTATAAGAACAGTAAAAATATTGTGATCAGTTGTGGGACAGCAAGAAACATTCAGGCTGCTGCATTCAAAACTCATTCTCATATTAATGTTTTAATGTTAACTCCTGCTAAAGGGACACTTTATTAACTTTTAAATGTAATAAAATAATTCCTCAGTTATTACATTAACACACTGACTATTAATAAACAAATTCCAATATGATGAATTTAAAATAATAGCTTTTCAATTAAGCAAATTAAAAAACAAAAAAACAATGAATAGAATGGGCTCTTCAGTGACTCATAACTCAACAAAATTTGGCTTGTAAATTCAGCCTTACTGGAAGTGCAAGTTGTTAACGTTCATAAAGTCAACAGGTTGACTGGTTTATTTTTTATGCAGCTCTTTCTACAAGTTCCTACCCTATTTGACACTACAGTATCAATATGTAAAGCCCATATCTGCATTGATTGTGTTTGTTTATTGCTAGTTTGTGAAATTGTTGCAGTGTTTGTTTTGTAAAGACATGCACTCTGGCCTCAGGAGACATTGTATTTTGTTTCTTTTTCCTGCCGCCCCGCAGAGCAATGAAAATAAACTACTTTGACTCTCTTAACTGCCTATTGTGCTGTTATATATACAGGAACAGTGGGATAGCTCAGTGTATAGTTAACTTGTGACAGAAAAAATGCTGGGAAACTGCAAGAAAGGTAAAGCGGCTTGGTCTCACAGTGGAGAGTAGAAATAAGTGATTATACAAATAATTATAAGGTTATTTAGTGTGTATACTAATACAAGTTTAGAAAATGCGTTGCTCTTAATCGAATCAACATTAACATGAAATATCAGGACATTTTTGAGTCCTAGGTTGTGACTTTACTGCTATACTTATTCTATACATACAGTGTTTAGGACCATATTACACTCATGTAGAACATTTATACCTTTAAAAATCAATCTGACATATATACTGTAACCACTAACTTGTGGTCAATCATACCTATATGGGCATTTTAAACTAAAATTGCCAACTACCCATACACAGCAAACAACAACCACATCCATAAATTCAAGAAATTACATTTTAAGAATGGAAAGAAAAATATTACTGCCAACACTGAATGTTATATAGGGAAATAATTATTAGAGAAGCTTAAAGGATTCATTGCAAAGCCAACTGAATTAGAAAATCAAAAAATGCATTTAAAAATCTTCCAAATGTTAAAGTTTAAATGTGGTTTATAACAACAACAACAATATCAACAGCAATAAAATAATACTACTACTAATACAATTTGTATTAAAATAATACTAAGTGTTAATACATGGAAAAGCATGCAATCCAATGTTTACCTGTCTAAACCGTCCTGAAGCAACTTTGAGCTCAACTCAAAAGACTGAATCCAGTAAATGTCTGTGAGTTCTGGTCAATGTTCGTATGTCCCAGGTCCTGCAGGTATAGTGAGGTACAGTCTTTATCTCTTTGAACACCTGAGCGCGGTGTACTGCTTCTCCTCTATTATAGTGTTCATCTGGTACAGTTGTTGTAAAATCCCGTTTGATATCGAGCTAAGAAGCGTAAAGCCACCTGACAACTCCGTGAACTGCTTCTGCGCCGTGGCTGTCCGTCTGAATATCTCCAAACACAAGCGCACTTCTGCCCACTCTCATTCGCTCGCCTCAAATGCTTTCCAAACAGCTTGGCAGGTGGATGCATTGTCGCTCATTTGCATAAGACACGCCCACTGGGTGGGGAGTTTACCTTGGAGCTCCGCCCCTTCAGCACGAGCTGCTGTGATCATCTTCAACACGACCAAGCGGACCTCTGGGGAACACTGTGAATGCGATTACGTTCATGTTTCATTAGGTGGAGTAAACTCAATAAAAATTCACTAGAACTTACACATGTGCAATTACTGTGTGGAACGCAATATTTGTGCAGTTTCTTTTCCTTTTCTTTCTACAAGATAGTGTAATTGTGTAGGCTATGGTGTATATATCTAGTCCATAACCCACTTAAATGAGAAAAAATGCGGTATTTTGCATATTTTCTGTTGAATAACACAATTAAACCACACTAGCAAACACTAAAACAAGATTTAAATAAAGGCTGAATTATGTCCTAAAGACAGGAATATAATTTAATAGGCTTGGGGCAAGTTATCATGGTGTGTGTGTGTGTACGTGTATATATTATTTAGATATTTATTTTATCACTATGTTCTCTGGCCAAAACTATTTTAATTTTTTTTGCCATTTCATTATTTATTTATTTATTTATTCTTCAAAATGATATAAAAAATATATATATTAGGCCATTTGATCACTTTTTGTGTGTGTGAAAAGTTATTCTATAACTTTTTTCGTGACAAATATTGGTGAAAATATTCAATAGCCTTTTGAAACCAAGACAGTAAGGTATGTGTCAATACAGAACTTTCAAAAACAAAACTATCCAGAGAAATAGCCTATTCACCAGCATAAAAATGAAACAGCTAGCAATCCTTCTCTTTCTATATGAACATATTCATTGTAGCATGCTGTATATCTATTCAACTATCTATCAATCTATTTATATTTTATTTGTCTACAGGTCAGAACATGAGAGCATTGTGCAATTTAGATTTTAAACTCCAGTGATTTCCCTTCAAGGACTGCAACTCTAAGAACTTTGAAAATGTAATTTTGTTGACACTGGAATAATCACATCCAGTTCTGCTGCTTTTTTCCCAATATGTCCTTTCTTTGAAACACAAAATAAGCAATGCAATTACAGTTAGAGAGCCTCAGGTTTTATTAATCCACGACCATTTGCACACACACACACACACATTCATGTCCCTTTATCTCAGCCTGTAAGCAGAAACACATTCTTGTATTAGTGAGCAAATGTTTTGCGTGTTAATACATGACACAGGATTTTAGATAAAAGGCATACCGATGCTTGAAAAACTACCTGCGCAAGATTTACAGACAACATGTAACATACAGCATGCAACTCATCTTCTTTCTCAGAGTCTCTAAAAGACAGGAATGAGTTTCGCTCACCTTGAAGTAAGACATGCAGTGATATAACTTAACGACATTCATCTATTCAAAATGACTGTGTGTGTCTCCCTCAGTTAAGATAATAGCAACATGGTGACACAACAGCATTTAGTGTTGAACCCACGTGGAATGCTTAGGAAAACCTCTGGGGGAAATTATGTGGTATGTATCTTCATTTTTTCTGTAGCTTAAGCATGCCATTTCAATTTAAAATAACTGTTATCCATTTTAATATATTTAAAATTTCATTTTTAGTCATTACTTTTCAGTGTCCCATGATTCTTCACTCTAGATTGCTTAATTTTTTTTTATTATTATCAATGTTAACAGTTGGGCTGCTTAATATTTTTAACACACACATACAGTACACGCACACACACACACATATGATTCTATGTCATTTATTTCTGTGATTAAAGCTATTAGTGTAAATTTTTCAATATAAAAGATGGCTACCAACTCAGTAGACAAGTAATACATTTCCCATAGTTCTGCAGTTCTGCAAACTCTTTCAATAGATCCACTTCCTTCTTGGTCAGCAGAATCTATAGGATATTCAGAAAAAAGTGGGACATCAACATCACTGAAGTGTTCTTTAGCAGTCAGTTTATAGACATCTTTGTCTCTCACGTCATGAAGTTATTTGAAAACCTTCGACTAATGAAAAGTCATTCGCTATTGTCAAAAAATATTGAAAAAGCTGATTCCAGGCTCTGCATTGCTGCACTTCTGTCGCTCACATTCTTTATTAGCCTCCTATTTAATCCACATTCTCCGCAAAATTCACATTACAGTCACAATGCAGCCTGCCGGTGAGATTGGGCTCGGGCTGAAGAGGTTGAATGGACAGAATCTGAGAACGAAGGGGAATCTGTCCTTTTCAGCACCACCGAAGCATTCACCCCTCCCTCCTGTCTCACGCCGACCTGCAATAAAACTGTTTTCAAAGACGACTTGGCAGAGGTCAAATGGAAGATGTCTGTAAATGAAAGCAGACTGACTTTGTCTCCCTCCAGGCGAACTCTGACAACTTCGACAACTTATCTTTTCAGCGTGGGGCAGAGAGGGGCTTCTGGAGGAGGCAGGTCTTCACAACTGTCTCAGAAGCCTTCACCCTCTCCTTTATGTGGAAATAAAAGGCATTTCAGATGTCAAGACTGGATGTGGTGGAGTCTTGAGTGAGCCCCTGAACTTGTTTCCACCATGCTATTGTCTTTTATCCGCTTTGCTGTATTGACATCGAATCTTCCCTCGAGGGCTCGACCCTATAATACGGCTGCAGAAATATTAGTTGAACGTTTCAGTGGGATGACATGATGAGCTCATGCTGAGGCACCTTGTGCAATAGAAATAATAGGCCTGCGTTCCTGTGGTGCAGTAAAGCCCAGAGGCTTCAGGTGTTATTGTACCTGTGTGTATCTGTGAACTGTGGGTGATAATGAAGGGTGCAGGTACTTTAGCCACAAGTGTTCACACTGTGATTACCTCAGGGGTCAATAACCTGACACCTTTCCCACAGCGGAGGTGTGTGTACAAAACTGTGGACCCTTTAGTTCTGAGCTTTTGTGTTAATATAGGTTGTGAATGCAAGTGTAGTTAAAAAAATGCCTCTATATGATATCTGACGAAACCATGAGTTTGTGGATGTTTTTTTCAACTGAACATAAGTTCATACTGTAAATAATTTGTTGTTTATTCAACATAATATTCTAAATAGAAAATTATAATTCATAATTATTTTAGCAAGAGACAAGAGACATTTTTTTATAATTTGCATAATTATCAGTTGCATCCTTGCTGAATCCCCCCCCCCCCCCCCCGCCAACAATTTATATATACAGTACATATATATATATATAAATTGTTGGCAAATATATATATGTATGTGTGTGTGTGCGTGCGCGCAAAATTCACTAAAATGTTTTCTTTATTCTTGTTTTGGTAACAATTTAGAAATTATAACTGTTAACTAGCTAGAGTTTTTTATTAGCATACCTATTATTGTTTATTAGTAGATACTTATAAATCACATATTCTGTATTACCTGCATTACATAATCTCAATACCTAAACTTAACAACAACCTTACTAACTATTAACAATCAGCAAATTATGAGTTGATTGAGGCTAAAGCCGTAGTTATTGGTTTGTTAATAGCAAGAATTGGATCTTAAAATAAAGTGTGTATATATATATTTATATATTTACATATATTTACATATATGGTGCTCAGTTCAGAGATCCTCAGTTTACTGCTGGCATTAAAACATTTATACTACAATCTCTGAAGAAACTTACCTTCAACACAAACATTCTCATTTTCTCCTCTCACTCTGAATATGTCCTCCAGTGATCTTCAAAAACAGACAAAAGATCTCTATTTCTGTCCAGCCTGAGACAACCTTATGCCCCCTTCACTAAAGTACTGTAAAAAGCAGCTATTGTTCCTTGCACCATTCGGTCGGGTCTGTCTCAACGCTAATGGTCCTGATTAGTCTCCTGTACTGGTTTCCCTCAGGTGCTAGGAGATTTGGAAACCGTCCTGTACTTTTTCTCAATTCGTGGAGGTTAAAGTGTCACTCCTGTCTCAGAGCTTAAGAGGTTCTGTTGAACAGGCCTCTATTTGTACCCAATAAAAGAAGACGTATCACATCAGCCATTTGAATCACTCAGGAGGCATTAGCGCTATTAGCGTTTGGAAATAAACACCGCTCTCAGGGGTTTTCTCAGTGGAATACCTGTTTTCTGGAGACTTAAAATGAAACTCGGTCACCTGCAGCAGTGGGTGCTTACTTATATGAGGATGAAAGCTCACAAAAGCTCTCTTGGCTTCTCAACGTAAAGCTTTTAAGTCAATGCTAACATGCTATCACAACAAAGAATATAGCCGGAAAAGAACAGCTTTCGTCTCTGAGCCTCTTAAGTAACCTCTATAACCTCCCCTGCTGAAAAAGCATATGCTGGTTAGGTACTGTAGGTTTTGAAGTTGCTGGTTTAAGCTGGTCCATTGCTGGTTTGTGCTAGTTTAAGCTGGTCCTTTTGCTATGCTGTTTAAGATAGTCCTTTTGCTGGTTTATGCTGGTCCTTTGCTGATTTGTGCTGGTTTAAGTTGGTCCTTTTTCTGGTTTATGCTGGTCCTTTGCCAGCATGTGACCAGCAAAAACCAGCAAAGGACCAGCATCTATCTACCTATCAAAGCATTTTACTATCTTTTTCCCAAATGTGAGTTCTAATTCTGCATCCTGTTTGCTAAATTAATTCAAAATCCAGGAATTTAAAAGCTGTTTCCAAACCATTTCAGAACTGAGGGGGGTTTGATTCCAAAATTCCGTATGGAGCAGAATCAAAGCAAACTACAGTGTAAGTATTCTTCAGCGATGGACAGACACTCTAGAACTTTTCCATACACACAGCACACACACACACACACAACACACCCTCAAACAGTACGACAGATTAAATGGTTGAATTAACGAGAGAACATGTAGTAATCTCACAGCCTCAATAGGAACCTTATGCTGTGACAAGATATGACATTAAAAAAAGCCTCCTGACAAGCCAGCGGTAGAGCTGATGTCCCGTCTCTCTCATTAGCATATATATGAGAAAAGTTCTCTCCTCTGCCTCTCACCTTGAGTATTCACAGGTCTTCATCTTCGCTCAAACACTCTACTCCAAATAACTCAAAGCAGAGTTTATACATCTTTCCCAAAGTTCTGATTTTTTTGCCTCATTTTCTTTCTGCAGCTGTGAAAACAGGTTTTATATGAGAGTCGTGGACGGTCAAACTCTTTGTCAACTTTCAAAATAAGTTTTATTGAGGCCGTTCTGCTTTGGCAGAATGAAATATTATGAGTCACAATCACCGAGGTCCTGTATACAGGGCGAGGACATAAAATGTGTTGGACCTTCAAGAGAGAGGATTGAAAAAGAATGTTTCAGCTGTTTGTCATTTGCATATAATGTACTTAAGCTTATTTAAATAAAATTAAAAAATAACATAAAAACATAGAATTAATTCCTTGTGTGTTTGTACCATTCTTAAGGCTAAGCTCAGTGGATTTGTTTGAGCTATATAGTTTTTGACATTTTTATTCAATTCCTGGAAGCTTTTATTTGTATTATTAGCAATAAATAGTAGTAGAAGTAGTATACAACAACAATAATAATAATAGTGAGAGACAGCATTATCACAATTGAATGCTTTTTACATTTTCATACTAATTCAAATTAATATTGATTAATATGCTACATCAGTATTGTGCTTTGGACATTGAATAATCCCGTCAAACATCAGATTTTAGATCCAGAAGACCTAGTAGTTGCATATACTTGATTCTTTGAAGCATGCATTAAATCTCTCTATATTTTCTCTGAAAAATATAGAGAGATTTATATCATCCTATAAGTACCTCCATTCACCACAATCAGTCAAAAATGCTAGCAATTTACTTTACTAGCAATTTCAACACACTAATACATATATTTTAATCAAGGACACAAAGAATCGTGCGAGGATCAGTCAGGTTTTGGCTGCTAGCCCAAAAGCTTAGACACTATACCATCTGTATTAAATAACTGAAGAGTACAATTTAAGAGCTTGTATTTGACTGACAATTGTGCCAAATAATTGGAAACCGTAGAAGGATCTAGTAGTCTAGGCGGTCTCCGTCTCTTATTCACAAGTTTCCGTACACTTTTTACCTATTATATATGGAAGGAAGAGGTTGAATCGGCTGTCCATAGACCAGCACAAACAGACCATGCTCCCGAGAGTGCTGGAACAGAGCCATCGCTGAGTGTGTGTGTGTGTGTGTGTGTGCCAGTTCACTCACTCACAGATTCAAATGTAAAACTACACTTTGATCCTCCACCACACAGAATCAGTGTTTAAAAATGCCTTCATTAAATACATCTTAATTGAATAAAACCACAAACCAGAGTTCTCTGCTGCACTGCTAATTCAACAGTTCTCTGTAATGTGTTTCAGACCAGTCCAGACCTCATCCTGGCTTGTTCTGTGGGAACAAACACGCTCAGGCTGGGGTGAGCTGGGGGGTGCGAAAAAAACAAACCCATCCGACCAAGTTCAAACACTGATTTAATTCAGTGCAAATGGAACAACCTTGACAAACAGAGGCAAATGCATGTGTAAATCATAGGAGGGTTATGTTATGATTCATTTATGCGTCAGGGTTTGGGTTCGGTCCAAGGGAGGCACAGGTTTGGTTTGCGGGCACATGCTCTGCCCACAGGACTAAAAAAATATTCTGTCATCTCACTGTCGAACATAAAAATGACTGTTTTAAGTGCAAAAGAATGATGAAGTGAGTGAAGGGCAGAAGTATAATGAAATGCTAGCCATTTTGACCGATAGGGGTGAATGGAGATGCTGATTGAATTGTCTGAATGAAAACCAGAGGGAACTGGTTGAAGGTTTAAAGAGTGAAAAATCAGCCACATATATCAGTAAAAGTTGTTTTTAAAGCAAAAACAACATTTTAATAAATTATTGATAAAAAATATTTATAAAATAAATATTAATATTAATACATCTCTCTCTTTCAGTTATCATTTTGTCAAGATTGAATGCATAAGTTTGAATGTATAAGTTTTATACAATGTTGTTAAGTAACCGTGAATACAAGTCAATGTAAAACAAACCAAGCGTTTTGTAAATTTGGCCCAGGACACACAAAGTAATTCCTATCAAAACACTTTCAGGCTTCAGTTCAAGTGTTTATTATCATTTAAGCCTTATAGGAAAGGTTAACCAGGTTTAGCTTGTTTTTCCAAACTGAATAGGCCAAAATGACTCAAGTTCAGCATTTTCTGTCATTGGCATTGGTGAGTGTATAAATTTATAAATTAATATATAAGTATTATATAACTTAATGCCGGCCCTAAAGTAACCTGAGGTTATGCTTAAGGGCACGACAGATGAATCAGTCTTTGATGGGTTTAAACTAACAACAATGAAATCCTCTGATCATTAAAAATCTACAGGCTACACTCGTTAAAGAAAATTAAGAAAATGTAGATTTAAGGTGGAGAGGTTACGCTGGATGAATTCATGGAAGGAGTGAGGTAAGTAGTCGTGTACATACTATTTTCTTTATGACTGTTGCCATTATAAGCATCATTACGCACTCCTCCCAAACTCCCATTAGGAGAATGATCCATCTCCATTTTTAATCGAAGTTGCGACAGTCCCACCAGAGATATCTTAAAATGGGTGGAGGATGCTGTATCGTGCGGTGACATGTTAAACAATGTACTTCATCTGGATTATCTCCATCATCTAAAGAGTAAACAAACAGAGATCAACCACAACTGAAATGCCATGTCATGAGGGTCAAATCAAATCATACTTGATCCTGATAAAGCTTGCAATTAGAGTCAGCAGTCATCGTAAGCAAGATAAATGAAAGCACATCAGAAAAAAAAAGACATGCTTTGCGAGATTGTTGAGTGTTGCCTTATTAAACAGATTTGCAAGGAAAAAGGATAGATTTAAAATAAAATAAAATTAAATTAAATTAAAAACCCGCATTATACTCAAAGAGGAAGAGGAATACTGTCTATTGTTCAGTAACCTTGGTGGGCACAGCATGTGCCTACAGTACTTCCTAAGGACACAGTGTGTGGCAAGACCCGGTAGAGAGGAAAGGCTTTGTGCTAGAGTTTGTGATTTTTAATAGTTCATCTCAGTGACATTTGAGCTGTTGGCCTTCCTCCCTGCTACCAGAACACCAACATCAAAGGCAAAGCGGCATGTTCTTGTGTATGTATGCCAGTGCTAATGCTAATGCAAGCAATAAAACCTTGCCAATCTCAATTAAGAATAATGACTGGCACTTTTTCAATGTGCCAAACCTCCCAGCATATAACTGCTATTGTAAAAATCATATAAATACTTCATCATAAAGAACCACAAACAATGCAGAAGGCAGACAACATTGCATGTGTTTTTAGAACACAAAAAGATGTCTCTATAGAAAACTTCGATGGCATAAACGGCTTGTTAAACTGCATAATTAAGCATGCACAATTAGAAGAGTCTGAACGAATACATGAAAACAATGACCTCAGTGTTTGTGGTTTTGAAATTGTCTTATCTACGCTTGATCGAGTACAAAACAGAGCTCTTTTGTGAATTTAAGGCCATCTAAATGCTATGACATCATGCTTGTGTCAGTGCAAAAATGAAGTTGATTAGAAAATGGACAAAATGGAAAACCCAAACTCCTGCAAGCAATAAAATCTCCATAACAGAGCTGTTTCACATAAAACACTACTAAAGCATTAAGGCAAGCCACAGTGGAGGAAAAAAACACCAAACAGAGAAACACAGCATCATGCATAATGTTAAATGCCATCATTAATGTCTTGGGTTGCAGTGCTTAAAGCAATGCACATATCTTAAAACCTCAAAAAGCCACCAGTATGTTTCATTTATGCATTTGGCAGTCACCTTTCTTCTAACCTAGGTTCACTTACCACTTGCCTCACTCCACAGTTTTGCATCCCTTCAATTTTTATTCCACATTGTTAGTATTCTTTTACCACAGTACATAAATTGTAAACTAGTATATATACTAGCTTTTCTGGTTTTGTAAACTTGCTTAGTAGCCCACCTAGTACAGTGTTGTATTTGTGATATAAGTCCATGCAACCCGAGTTACAAAAAAAGACTAAAATGGCATGATTGCATTATCATCTCATGTGGGTTTAGTGTAAGTGTTAGTGTAATGTTATTTTCAAACACAACAAATTATTAACCAATCACCAGACATTTCATTTTTGAACTGTAATATCATTGTCAGATTCAGATACATCTGTTTGGATCAAACTGAATGTGTTTATAGTGCAACTCATTTCACTTTAAAATTGTTGCAAAATATTCTAGAAGTAACGTAATACCAATTCCCTTAATCAACTTATACAACCTCTGGCTCAAATGTTTTATTTAAAGGTATTACTGAGATCATATATGTGGATGAAGAGCATTGTGGGAGCATTCAGACCTGCAGTACAAGAGCTCATATATAGGTCTGCAAGAAAATTACCTTCAGATTAATCTCATAAATGTGCCAGATTTTCCTCGCTCAGATATGAATGTTAGTCATAAATATCATTGTTACTTTTAATGATATTTAATGATGTTGTCAATAATACTGTGGTTTATATCTGATGCCTTAGCCAAAGAATGAGAGAAAGAAACCAACCTACATTATTCCTCCACTTTAATGAGATGCCAATGTCCCTTTAAGGCAAGCCAGTTCACTCAGCGGCCATCTTGGCAATGTCCCCAGGCAGTTATTTCCAAGTCATATAAGTACAGCTCATATCTACTTGAACAAAAAAAGACTGAAATACCCAAAACTGTTGGCTATGCTTACATTTTAATAACATGTTAAACCACAAATATAATCCGACAACTGGCATAATAAAATTACCAGTAGTGCTCTTATAACAGAAAAGCAGGACATTCCTACAGCCCTATATTGAGCACTGCAGTTCCACCTTATATTACCTCTATGTATCTGCACTAAAGTACCACAATATTGATTAAGTGATAATAAAAGTATATATATATATATATTTAAGTATAGAAAATATCATTACAGTGTAATTTATTTATGTATTTTATATATGTATATATATATATATATATATATATATATAAAAATTTAGTCTTGACCATATCTCTACACCTAAACCTAACCTTACCCATGTGTAATGCCTAAAATC
>JAUMHE010000060.1:6935052-6968822 GCA_032359235.1 Enteromius mattozi | reverse complement strand
GAATATTGCTATAAATTGTAGCAACACCACCTCCTTTGCCTTTCGGACGTGGCTCATTTTTATAGCAGTAATCTTGGTTATGGGGCCGATAGAGTCTGTAACTCATAAGGTAACTGGTGAAGAGGAAGAAAAATATTCAGAGTTTGAACAAACGCTATTTGAACTTAAAAATATAATATAATGGTAATAATTTACAATAAGGTGTAAATTGTTAAAGGGTTAGTTCACCCAAAAATAGAGTCTTGTACCCTAACAAAGAGACAAAACAAAATATTTTTTTATCTTACAGCTAGTCAATAATATTGTTGTTTTGCACATATAAGGTCCCTAGGGACTAAAATAAACAGAGAACAAAAGATAACTACAAGTTTAAGATTGCATGAGAAATCAAATTTCAAACAGCAATAGTTGGAGAGGATAGGGGAGCAAAGAAACAGCAAGAGTACAGAGACCCCCAGGGACGTCCCGTGTGCATATCTCAAACTAAACCCTGAATGAAACAACCCTCAGTCGCCACAAATTAATTCGGGACTTTGGGAATAAACCACTATGGGTCTACAGAAGAAAAATGAAGAACCAAGTTTTCTTTAGTCACACAATATTAGTTTTATACTAATATAGAGAACTGTTGAAAACGAGTGCAGGGTAAATCTATTAAAAATTCCTCTGTTGTAATAGAGTATGTTTTGGCAGAGGTTTCCATTGACCAGAGCCAATACAGAGAGCTGGCCACCACACCATCCCAAAAAGAATACAGAAGTCAACAGCACTGGCCAAGCTACAGGGCCATAAACATTCACTGCTGGAGCTGATCCTGAGACCTCCTTATGATCATCTGATGACTTCATGCCAGAACAACAGCATTTCTGACATTATGGGATTAAAGCGTTCTCTAAACTGATTTTGTTTTTATTTATGCTTTTCATTATTGTTAATGCTATCAATCAATTCTACATGAAAGATCAATCAAATGCACTAATATTCTAAATGTTTGCTACTCATTTAAGTAAATAAATAAACGTAACATTATCAGTGCTGGGTAGATTACTTGCATATTATAGTCCATTGTTGATTACAAACTACATGACATATTATAGTATAACATAATCTGGAATAAACATATTAGTCAGAGTTTTAGTTTGCTTTATAAATCATTGTGGGAGTAATATCATGCAATCCATAATGTCATGTAAATGTATGATGTAATATAATGTAATTACAAGCACTTTATTTTTGGAATCGGTGTAATCCAACACAGTCTCATGATCAATTCGTATGTATTTTATGAGGTGACTAGTCTGTACAAATTCGTTTAAACTTTTGATTTGTCTAAAACCCCAGTGATGGGTAGGTTTAGCTGCAGGGTTAGTACTGGCAACTCGTAAAATACGTATGATTTAGCAAAAATCATATGAAGTCATACGAGTGAGTTTGAATTTGTACAAATTAGCCACTTAAAATAAAAAATATGTACAAGCTGCCATGAGATTGTGCTCGTGTAATCAAGATTACATCTAAACAGCTTTATGTTGCCAATACACTGTCATGTCCAAAAAAAAAAAAAACAGCACCTCTTACGCAACCAGTTTTAACGGCTATTAAAGCCACTACAACTTCTGATCTGAAAAGCTGAGTAATAACAAAGAGTTCAATGCTAAAACGACTCAGGGTGTTCCCAAATGTTTGTCAGAGGCTATAAAGGAAACTGCATTCCTCTTTCAGCATTTATTCATTTAAGGACAAAGCACATTCCATGACAACTGCAAATAACAGATGCAATTATTTCTTGCCTTATCCAGATGCAACACTCCACAAAGTATATGTTTTGGAAAACAGAAACACTTTCCCCTCACCTTAAAGGAAGTTCATTAAATTAACTGCCACTTTAGGTGTGGTTGAGATTAATCAGGAAAATTTATTAGCAATGTTTCAAGGGAAACAAATAGAACGGAATGTCTATAACTAACAAGAACAAGAGTTTTCCCTCAGGCAACTTCCTTCCATCTGTAGCACTGCTCAAAAGAGAGAGTGTTTATTAATCCTTTCCATTATACAAAATGTCAGTCAAGCAAAACAAAAGATACATGATACAAACATCCTCTGCATAAGAGTGGTTTCTATGGTGTTATACAAATATTGTCATATGAAATCAACACTGAACTGTACTGTTTGATAAGATTTGTATTATTTGATTGGATTGACTGCAGAATTTATTTGCATTGGATCCACAAATTGCATACCTTCTGACAGATGCAATTCTGGATGTAAACTACACGTACATTGTTTCCAACATATCAACAATACATCAAATTCAATCAGCTAATCAAAATATTCATTAATTAGATACATAGTGATTCTAAAACTCTGAGCATCTAAGGAAATCTAAGTATTTCCAACTTATGTATACACTAAAATGCACATTGTCATGTGAAAACCTAGCTAACCTGAAAAGGCCAATGTCTATGTGCTGGGAACTCTAGACTTAGACAAACGACAGCTCACTGAGTCCAACCGTAATAAAACCAGAAGATGGGACGCTGCGTGAAAAACTAGAATAGACTATCCTGTCCAGATTACTACGACAGGCCATCCATCAGGGCAGAGAGACTTGTCTGAATGCATGGACACTTCAAGAATGCAGCTACTGAAGAACCAGTTAGTGTGGAGACAGAGGGACCGGGGTGAGAGGTCGACAGGGGGCATGAGAGGGTGAAGAGGGGGGACAGGACAGCAACAATGGGGGGAAAAGGAGGTCTTGAGAGTGAAGGACAAGGATGAGGAGAGACAATGAAGTAGAGGAGGGATATTTGGGCCACAGAGGACGCAGCTATCATAGTGACATTCCACAGTGAAAGTGATGAGGGTGTGCGGAGGTCTCGGGTTTGCATATTTTTTGGTTTGCACAACCTGACACAGGAATTTTCATTTGCATCTTTGCCATTGCCCATGTTCACATTCTTCAAATATTTTTAACAAAAGCGACAACGCCAAGCTATTTCTATTCAGTTACAAAAGACAGATTATCACAAAAAAATAAGGATTTTTACACATAGGCCTAGTTTATTTATTCATTTATTTATCGGAATCATAAATAACTCAAACTTAAATAATATATTTAATTTTAAAAAATACTTATATCAGTTTTCTTTTCGAAGTTTGCCCGCATTATAAGAGTAACTATCACAATTTTATTCTGTCAAATGTCATGTTGGTTGTTTAATCCATGGATTGATTTAGAGCACATACTCCAACATTGAGTAGCAGTGTTTAAATGGGTGCTAAAAGAAAGAAAGGAAACAAGACCGTGGCACTTAAAGTTGCACCCAAGGACATTGTGTTGCTGATGGCAATGCAAACTTTGACTTCCTGTATGAAAACACCAATGAAATTAACAAAAATTTCAAGATTTGGGGCAACTAACTGGCAATGAAAAATCCATATTGATCGACCACTAATCTATTTTTGAATGTCTATGTTGACTGTACAACCAAAGGAACCACAACAGGTCATCAGATGAAATCGAGAAATAAGAACTATTTTACACGTGTGCAGTTTTCAAAGAATTTCAATTATGTTACTTGTATTAAAATGTACAATTTATATGAAAAAAGTCTTTACAGCAACTGAGTGGTCAGTTTAGGGAGTGTGGTTTTACAAATTCATACAATTTTACAACAAATTAAAATAGCATGGAAAGTGCATGAACTGAATGAAGTTTAATAAAGTTCCAGACCACATCTGTAAGAACTTGGTCATTTGTTCAACCCATTTTACTGTTTACTGTTTTTTTTTTTTTTTTTTTAAAAGTGTATTTTACCCATCAGAACACAGGTGATCTCTCTAGAAACTGAGTAGCAGTGGGGCTGGATTTGTTGTGAAAACCTGGCAACCCTGTCACTATTGCTTTGTCTGTTATTATAAATCATTTGATATTTACATTTCGCTTTGGAAAAAAAATGTCAGCAAAATGACTAAATGTGATATGCACTTACGCATTTTTAACCTAAATCACAGCAGCATCCATCTATGAAAGTCTACAATTCACCATTCCTATTTAAACAGAGCATACAGATGAGAGGATTTAAAACAAGACAGAAAATAGTGTTTTTTTGGATGTAAAAATCTTGATAACATTATAAAGGGACCTCAGAGAACAGTACGAAAAGAAAAAAAAAAAAAGCAGTTCATGACCCCTTTAATAGAATTGCTTTGATCCTGCTTTGCTATTTCTGTGAACAGACATGCACACCACAAACACGAATCTCACTTTTACTGCCTTTACATGCCCAGTATTACATTGGGATGACAACAGCCACATTTCCCTGGATGCATCAGTCATCACAATCTCATATCATAAATGTCTTATGAAAAGCTTCAGGGAAACATTTAAATGACTTTTGGACTATTTTTAACAAGACACAAACACTTTCTGCAGCTTTAATTGCAATGCTTTCCTTCTTAAATGAGTTTTATTTTCCATTTATGGTCAAATTCTTTGCTAATTATATAGCCAACAAGGCGATCTTTCATCCAGCACTCTTTGACAGAAATGACAGCATAAAGGTATAATTTGGAAAACACTCAACTTCTGTCAGAGAGAATTGGCTGGGTGGAAACCTGCACTATTAATCTGCTGAAACTAATGAACAGCCCATTAAACTCTCTCAGAATTTGACATGGGAACCAGGAATATTAACACAAGAATCAAAAGTGCATTATGCATTATTAACTCTGAAAATGACGAATACAGCTATGCATTCGACACGTGTAGGTTTCCCTCCTTATTCTTTTGTCGGTCAAAACAGTGTGTCATGTTGAACAGTAAATGTTCAACAGCAGTCAGATGGCTGCAATGCAGGGCAAATGTATATTTTCTTTCTTCACTGTGGTCTCAGGATCCAGGGACGCTGCGGTGACTGCTGCATCTGTTACCAATCCAGATAATTAACCATTATTTAAATTTGCAAAAAGCGCTTTTATGCCACACGGCTGCAGAAAAGCAGCAGAAGCGAAACAACACAGAGGTGTTTTCTGAAAAAGCAGAGAGCTGTGCTGGGTAATGTTTGATCAAAAGAGCGCAGCACTTTTGTAAGAAAGTTTGCCAACTGTAACAACAGCCGAACGAGCGCTTGATCACCGTTTAATCATTTAACAGGCGCTAAACAAACAACTTGTGTTGATAATTATGGCAGAATGCCTAGAGAATGTCATACAGAACATACCTTAATACAGATAATGAGTTTTCAAGTATTCGTTAATTAGAAACTAGGATTTTGTTGATTATTTTGAAAATAAGCTCTGTTGCAATTGATAAAATTAATTTGATACTTATCTTCTACAAATATACCATGGTTTATGGTGCGTTCCTCTGAATCTCTGAAGTATCTTATTTAACCTTGAGACAAAACAATAAAAACCAACATTAACCCAAAAAGAAACAAGCATTATGCTTCTTGAAGAAAATGTCAATAAATAAATTAAAGCATAAAATAATATAATTCCTTTACTGTAATTTGCAAAAAAGTTTAAAAAAAAAAAAAAGTCATTAAAATTAGATCTACCATCACCCTATAGTTTATTGGACCTACTTTATACATTTTTTATTATTTATTTTTTAACTGTAGAAATAAAGGTACAAAAGCTATTACTGGGGCGGTTCCTTTTCAAAAGGGACATGTTTGTACCTAAATGGTCCATTTTGGTACCTTAAAGTTACATATTAGTACCTAAAGTGTACATATTTGAACCTAATAAGTACAAAAGTGCACCTTTTGAAAAGGTACCGCCCCAGTGACAGCTTTTGTACATTTCCAAGCTATAGAAAAAAAGTGCAGCTAATGTCATTTTGTAGCGAAATGACATAAAGAACTTCAAATTCTTCGGATGCTTCCAACACCTGATAAATCACCAAAACAAAGACTCGAGAATTCCCGAACCGAACCACAAGCTGTTCTATTGTCCTTGTTTTCAAAAACTCAGCAAACATCTATTCACAAATATGGTGTCTAAAACCACTCCCTATGACCCAGTATCAATGCAGTCAACTGATGAAGAGAAGATGACTACGCAGGATTGAAGGAAGAAACTGAAAGGAAATGGTCCTGCTAATGGCTTTGCTGCTAAATGGTTAACTGATTTTGTCACTGACAAACTCAAATTAAACCAATAGCTAATGAATACATGCTTATAACGATAGTTCCCCCATCTTTATGATTCACTTACTTAAATAGTTGACATGCAAGTTCAAACTCCCATAACCTTCTGCTTTGTTACGATTCCAAATAATGTAGACATCCTGTTTAAATAATTACAACTGTTCACCCTTCATATTCAGTGCATATAAAAAATACATAAATCTAACAAGGCCTTAGAAAATGAGCTACATGAGAATCTGCCCTCACCACTGCTTTCCTGATAAATACTCAATCTATATGTAAATATAAGGTACTTTTGAAATATCTGGAAGGAAAGAAAATGTATTTCCTTTTCCCATTTGATCAGTGCCCCCAGAGCCAAACCTATGACTTTTAATGAAAAGTGTTGGGCAGATAGAAAGAGTGAAGCAGCGATAGACAGGCATGAACGCACACACTACAGAATGAGCGGAAACGGCTACAGGTCGCTAAACGACCTTGAGAAAGTTATCAATTCTAAACCTAAATGGGTTTGTTGCATGTGAAAGACTCAGGAGCTTTCCTACAAAAATTGGAACAACAAAATTAAATGCTTGGTGGACACTGTTGCCGTCAAAGGTAAGAAATGTTTAAATAGTAAGTAAATATCTACATCATAGGTCGATGCAATCATGCTGACTCCAAAAGTTTGGAGATTTCATATGTGCGGCGACATATCTAAAGTTCTTCAAGATATTTTACACAAATGCCTTGCAAGTAAATCTTAAATCTATAAGAAAAGCTGAATGAAAATCTGAATCACAAATCCATGCATATATTCGTATTTTTTTCTTAGTTCTCACATTCACACCATGTTGTAAGCTGGGCCTCAGCTGGAAGGCAAGTTTTCCCATTGCTTTTGCTTCAAACCAGATGTTTCATAATGGCATTCAGAGCAACAAGATGAACACTGACACGCTATCAGGTCCCAGACCTAACAATTATTTACTGAGCCCTGTCAGGGATAAAAATCAAAGCCTGTAATCCTAAAACTATATTGTCACAATGTGGCAACTTATGTTCCTTCTTTGAAGCAGCCATGAGTATGGTATGCATACACAAATTAGTGTATAATTAGGCTTCTAATGAGGTGTTCCCTGATCTCAGATGGATTGTCCATGGCTTGGTGCTTAAACAGCTGGTCTGAAGGCCAAAAACTTGCAAGTTCAAATCACAGGTTGATAAAAATTTGAAGAACACACAAATAGTTTTGCTATTTTCAGAAAAACATGCAATTAGCTCAAAACTCGTGGTGCAATATATACTGAATGCCATGTAATGAGAACAATTGTCCAATTGCTCGGTTGGGATATTAAAGGGTTACTCCATCCTAAAATGAAAATTTTGTCATTAATCACTCACCCCCATGTCATTCCAAACTCGTTAAAGTTTTATATTAGCTTGTGACTGTCCCATTGACTGTCAAGTAATGAACACGGTCAAAGATCTCGAAAAGTTTGAAAGACATCGTGCCATCAGTGGTTCAACTGCACCACCATCAGAGTCATTATTTTTGCTTTATTTCCATACAAAAAGTATTCTCTTCACTTCATAATCTTATGGTTGAACCACTGATGGCAGATGGATTATTCAGACAATGTTTTTCATACTTTTCTAGTATTCACAGTCACAAGCCTCCCGGTTTTCATCCAAAACATCTTAAATTGTGTTCCGAAAACAAACTAAACTTTTATGGATTTGGAATGACGTGATTAATAACAAATTTTCATTTTGGGGTGGAGTAACAATATACAATTAATGTTTAAACAAATGTAAAGTTGTTAAAGGAGCTAAATACTTAAGCTTGTTTGATCCCAGAGTAACTAGGTTGACACGCTTACTTGATTGAATGTTACACTGTTTACTTCCTGAATAAGTCCATTCTTTTGTTGAATCACTGTATTGTTTATTTGCTCCACATACCATCATTGCAAGGGAAGTCTTAACCTAGGTCAGCATACTTTGTTGACCCTGGGACAACATTTTAATGCAAAAATATAGTCTCGACCATATCTCTACACCTAAACCTACCCTTACCCATGAGTAATGCCTAAAATCAGAGGATATGATAGATGACTGACACTGATGTACAAGCACCAAACACTGATTTTAAGCCTAAACTTCACAAAAACTGTAAACTGTTTCTTCAAATCTGATTGGTTAATCACAATGTTGTCCCAATCTTGCACTTGTCAAAATCAGGTTAGCGTACAATACTCATTATACTTTCTTCAATTAATTTATCAATTCATCTCATTGATGAAGAGTTACAGTTCTAATCATTGTAGTCTCCTGTGCATACCAAAAAAATAAAAATAATTCCATTAATTCATTAATTAATGGTGTACAATAGGCTAAGGCTAACATGGTAACAGAGGATAGTAGGTTACTCACCACAACCTGATCTGATATGAGTGAGAGTGTAATACAGCTTTATTACTTTGTTTTGTTTTTTCTCTACCAAACAATGATCCCAGTTTACTTGGTGGCCATTTTGGAAACACCCAGCTATTTTCTAGCAAGCAAATTACTGGAAATCCAACTACTAGAAAAGGCAAAAACTGAAGATTTACATGTCATTATCAATTAGCAATATGTAACTATGCTAACAATTAACTTTCTCATGTTGTTCCAAACCAGTAAGATCTTCGTTCATCTTCATAACACAAATTAAGATATTTTTAATGAAATCAGAGAACTCTTAAAAGACCCAACTGACACATTCAAGGCCCATAAAGGTAGTAAGGACATCCTGGATTAAAATGGGGGTGAGTAATTAATGACAGATTCTTCTTTCTATCTTTCTTTTTTTTTGTTTTTTACCTTAAAGCATGAATCAAACTGTGAGCTGCTGCCTGTGCTGTAAGTTTAACTGTAAGGCATTTTGTCAATTTTTGTAAACTGATTAAACAGGACATCGGTTCTGTTAATTAACTGTGCATGCAATTAAATTAGAATATGTTCAAGAATTATGTTGAATTAGCTCATTTTAATTATTAATAAATTACAACATTTTCTATTTTCTCTCTCAGAATGAAAAAAGGTTATTATGGAGTATAAATAGATGCGTAAGGTCAAAACAAGCCGCAGCTCTGAATGTCAGTGAAGCGTCAGAGGACTCTCTCTCGGCTCCTGTCGGATGAACGTATCACAGCTCCATTTGGAGTGCTCCGAAGAGGAACATCGTGTCCGTGTTAACAGGCGACGAGAGATATGGGGGCTTTTCTCCCCGAGCAGATAAACGAGAGGATGAGAGACAATTTGCAGGGACTCTGAGCACTTCAAGTTCTGGCAGTAGAGGTGAGAGCTTTCAGCTCTGCCGCGGCGCTCAACTAAAGAGTGAGAAATCACAACGCAGAATAAAAAAGTGTGATTCATTCGCTCATTACGTTGTCTGGAGGTTAAAGTGAAATCATTTTTCTCAAAGAGATGGGGAGAGGGATGCGCATGCAAAGATAATATAACACTCTGAATAAACGCACAAACTTTAATGTGGCGCCGTTATAAACTGCAGAACCAAGACACAAAACAACACCCATTTGAAACTAATAAATGAATAAACTACTCTTTAAATAAAGGTTTGACATTTTTTGAAGTAAATTTAAGTGTGTTGTGTTGAGACTCCTGTGATATTCTAGTCCCTACATAAGGCTTTCTGTGTGATTCTGTGCTCCAGCAATTAAACTTTGCCAAACTCTGAGATAAGACTTTTGAAAAGACCTGCAGCACTGATGCGTCTAATTGCATAGGCCATGTTCTCTCTCCATAGTTCCCTTCCAGGGGAAACGCTCCATAATCTGACACCCTGAGAGGGCAGCGCTGTCTTATTATCACAGGCCTCAGGCATGGTGACAAGCCTGGGGCGTGAGAGCACCTCTCCCATTTATTCCTATCACCGTCAGCTTCCTGTCAGAGAGCTGTCAGTCTTCCTGCAGACTTCTGCTCTAGAGCTGATAAACTCCACTTAAATGTTTAAGTGTGTGTGTGATTAAGTGAGTAGGCCTATATGTGTTGCTTGCAGTACGTGAGTCAAAACTTACTGCAAAAATAATATTTTAACGATTGTTAGGCTGACTGCACAGCCAATCAGAGATTAATATCTGCCAATATGAAAATCAGTCAATCAGTGTTTTTGGTATGTCTAAGTTGCAGTTTGGCAGAAGATTACAAATGAATTGAATGGCTATATTCAGAATATATTAGTCACATATTGCATACTATGCGGTATACAGCTTTTACATGACCTCATTAAACTGTAAACTCACCAAAAATGGTACAAAAGCTGTCACTGAGGTGGTACCCACTGGTATATAGTACTAAGATTAAAAAAAAAAAAGGATCAAATTAAAAAGAATAATTAATACGACTAAGAATAATAAATACTAAAACTAAAATACTGGTAAATAATAAAACTAGAAAATTATTAGAATTAAAGAAAAATATTAAAGATAAAGTTCTACAAAAAATATAAAGTATTAAAAATACTAGAAAAAAAACATTAACATGTTAGATATTAGTACACTTGGTCATTGTGTGCTTATATGTATGTTGCACGTTTCAAATGTAGTGTGATATCTTGTTATTAACAGAATTAGCAATTTATAAAAAAAACATAAAGCAAAACATATGCTGCAGCAAATCTGGGATGAATTCATTGAATTCAAAATCATGCAACTCAAGCATTATTGCTAAAAAAAAGACGACTGTCAGTGACATCAATATTAGATGATAACAGTTATGACAACCAATGTGCATCTGTTTCTGACTAAGAGCCAAACACGTGACCCTGAATAAACTCATACTGAGCCTGTAATCATTACACTTACTACAACATGCACACACACACACACCTCATCAACAAACACCTGGACATATCCACAGCTTTACTACCTCACCACCACAACAGAAATCCCACCAGCTGTTCATTAGTACTCAACTAAATGGGATTAATTAGTGTGGGTTTTATTTTAATGTTCCTTGTTGCTCTCCGGGGGTTGGTAAAAGTCCAGATGTGTGCAAAAACATGCTTGTCTTTAAAGTAAGTCTGCTTTACCTGTTTAAGGTAAAGAGCATTTACCCCCTCTCTTTCTCCTCTACAAGTCATCGCAGAGGTCAAAACCATAAAAATATTGTTATATCAACATAAAGGAAGGATGTATCACCCATAATTTGCTCTCAAAACATATTGTGCAGGTCTCCCAAGATATTTCTTCACCAAAATATTCAATACCGTCCAAATCTAGTACTTCATTTTAAAAAACCTCGGGGGGTCGTGATGTAGAACGTGATCCAAAGTAGGTGTTTGTATTAGACATTTATAAGTTTTGACATAATGAATGGATAAAATATTTTGTTTGGTGTCAGGAGGCCACAGCGCTGAAGCCAGGTACTTGAGAAAAAACACTAACCGAAAAAAATTTGGACCGAAAACAACCTCTCAAAACCCCTTCTTGATTTATAAGACTTAATGCATGAAATTCAAATGTTCCTTCAAATGTTTTATTGTGTTGAATGAAAGGCAGGGATCGATTTGGCTGGGGTCATGTGAAAGCCTGTTGTTTTATATTCCTACACTAAAGTCTGGCATGATACAGTGAAGCAGTTTTAAATAAGACCAGCTGTAGTTTTGATTTGAGTTACAAATGTCAATGTGACACGTGAACATCACATGCACAACTTTGCTCACACTGATGGCTGGTCCAGAGCGGTTGGGATACGTCCAGAGCAAAGGGGGTTACTTTTAGTATGAGGTGTTTTTGCTGATGTGCTCTTCACCAAATGTGCTTCTGTTCATTATGGCCAAACAGCTCCACTTTGGTCTCATCTGTTCAAAAGACATTGTTCTGGAAGACTTGTGGTTTGTTCAGATGCAACTTTGCAAACTTAAATCGTGCTGCCATGTTTTTAAAATAGAAGATGCTTTCCAAACATGACATATTTGTCTATTTGTACTGTCATGAATTTTATCATTTAACATGTTAACTGAGATTTGTGGAGCCTGTGGTGAAGCTCTTGAATTATCTGGCATTTCTCTGATGGTCGGATCTTGTGGTGAATTTGGGGGTAGCAACAGCAATTGCTTCTCTAAGATCATTGCTAACATTTTACCTCCTTGTCATTGTGTTAACACGCACCTAAAGGCTCAAGACCAGCAAACTACTAGAACTTCTGCTTTTATAGAGGTGCTAACACTTGCTGATGATCAGTTAATCAAAGGTAGTTGATTAGCACTGATACTTACCCTCCTATGTTAACAGTTGGGTGTCCTAACATTGTCACGTGGTTTTTCAATTTTGGCATTATTTTTGTTAAACAAAATAAGTAATAAGTGGTAATAAGTGGCATGGAGTCTTTACAAAAGATGATATAAAACCTATATTATCAGATACTTCCCTATGTCATGCTTTTAAGCTTTGAACAGTTACATTTCAAACAGTTGGTTTTAACCCAACTCAAACATAAATGCAGTTCTGTGGCTCTCTGCTGCCATCATGTGGTCTCTTGACACACTGCAATAATCCATTGGCCAGCAGCCTATGTGAATAGTAGGCAAAAAGTGTTTTTTTTCTACTTTGAAGTAAATGTTATGGTCTGTTCTAAAAATGACAAAAAAAATAAATAAACATAATATTGATTCATTATTGTAATCTACAAATTTTACCTCTGTTTGCCAGTCTAAGGTTATTTATTTACATTATTACACACCATATAAATAAATGTAAAAAGATTACCAAAAAAAGAAGTGTCGTCTAGTGAGCTGCTTCAGTTTGCAGACAGTTTCTATGTAGATAGCTAGCGCTTTGAATAAGACCACCTCCTAGCCATACATGGATATTTTTAGGTCTCTTGTGACACGCCCCATAGAAGAGAGGGGTGGAGTAAGCAGTAGTTCATTATCATTTAAAGAGACATGCAATGAAACGGGTAGCTGTAAATAGAGATTTTTTGACAACAAGGGGTCCTTACAGGTCCTTTGAGGAATTTTAACCAAAGTATGTTTTAGACATTGCATTAAGCCCCTAAAGAATTAACAACTTAATATTTATACATGTTTGAAATTAGTTTTGTTGTATTATGTACATTATATGTATGACAAGTATTGATTTTTACTTATTTTCATTACTCAATTACACTCCATGTGAGGGAAAAATGGAGTAAAGAATTAATATGCATTTTGCAATATACATTTTGTCTGGAATAAGTTACTTTAGAACTTCAAACAGCTTGCTCTCAACTTTCATTTGACACAATGTTATAGTACAAAAAGGCAATGCATAGACTAAGTCACCCTAAAAAACAATTTATTGAGCGATCACAAAACAAAATAAAGCAAGAGACACAAATAAGAGCACTCTGCAAAACAAAGTTTTACATTTGCTTATATACAAAGTCAGCAACAGCCCCATTGATTTTTCATGTGTGCATAGTCACATGAAGGAGAGAAGACATCATCCTGTATAGTGTTTAAAGGCAGCACAGAGATAATCACATGAGGAAACAAGCTTTGGCCACAGACCTGCTGCATTTAGGTGAGCAGAACCAACAACACACATCATGCCTGAATTAATGAATGAAGAAATGCACAGAGGAAGAGAGAAATGTGAACGGTGAAGATGTCATCTCCATTCTTGTGTTACAAGGCTGCAGTAATGTCTCAGCAATGTCGAGACAATCACAAATTACAATATTATAACAAGGCCATTAATATGTCCTGTAAAAATTTATAAACTGGGATTTTGGGCATCCATTTCAGATAAATGATTTAAAAAACAGAAAGGGGGAAAATGTATGTAGCATATATTAATGCCCTTTATAGATAGGTTAAACAACATTTAATCTCGATAAAATACATACAAATTATAAATGCCTGTAATTCAGCCTATAACTTTTGTAAAAGCCCAAAAAACACAACATGATCAAGAAAAATGAGGAAAAAATACAAGGGGGACAAAAAACCCCCCCCAGCTTATTTGGAAATGATTTGTATTTACAAAACTACTAATCCAAACAATAATACATATACACACAGATTATTGTTTGCCTTAGTAGTTCATATCCATCCACATTTATACTGTATCTACTGGAGTCACAATGACATTTACTAACTAGTATTTGTATGAACAATATTTGTATATAAAAGGTGCTGTATGTAAGTTTATGACTCTTCAAAAGCCAAAAAAATACAAAATAACAACATTATATGTTTGTAGATATTTAGGAAACATGTTATGTTTACATAGCTGTTTCTCTGAAAAATAATGCTATAGCCAGTAATTCTACTCTGAAACTGCTAGCTGTCAATCTTACATACTGCACCTTTAATGATAAACAGTCTGTAATCAATGCACCTATCAGGCCTTTAATGGTAGAACTAATGCTTCTCAAGAACTGGAATATGTCTGATTTTTACACACATATACAGTCAAACAAAAGCTTTTGTTCTCAGGGTTAAGTCCTAGATTTTTTGGGCAGATTTGCCAATTATAGTACACAAATAGCAACACAAATATGGAGAAATCTTAGATTTGCCTTATAAAACAACATAAGCATATGTTGGATTGAATTCAAACTTAAGATCTCTCACATTATGGTGCACAACTCTCTGTAGCTCATGACACCGCTGAGGTAGATTAGAGATGCAAGAACAATCTAGAAACTAGAGTAGAAAGCCTATTCATCTCAGTCTTCAAGCAGTGATTTGTGGGAAAACCACTGACTCATGCAGATAACGGTGAGTCAGTATAATGCATCATAAATAACAGGTGTCTGCAATGTTGTTTTAGATGTAAAACATATCTTTAGAAGACAGGAAGAACTTTGCAGCATTTAGGAGCTTAGTCAGAAAAAAAAGGATGTCAAAACAGCATTGAGATGCTGCTGATGAAAATTTGATTTTTTTCATTCACGAGTGGTGAGAGCATCCACTTCCAGTGTACCAGTGTAACTAAATGCACAATATTCACTGTAGCAGTTATTTAAGCTAAATTATGTAATTACTGTGGTCCTAACATATGCATAACCAACGAATGTGTAATTAACTTACCAATACAATAGTGCTAACTTAATAATGGCACCTACATTAAGTTTAGACTAGCTGTTTGTATTTATATAACACAACATATCCATTTTGGGCTTTAAAATTGTGAGTGTCGGCAAAAGGCACTTAACTTAATGCTCACTAATTAATGTAAATGCCAAGATGTCCGTCAGCTGCATACAGTCCACACTGACATACACAGGATCTCATTCAGAATTGAGATGTTTTATGCTCAAGGCTAAAGTATGTGAAGCGTGTCCATGAGCTGTGGGTTATGAATATTAATAAACTGGGCTTTGTTATTTTAATGAGACTCAAATAGGAAAAGATTTAGACAGAGCCATGAAGATGATCTAAAACATGACGAGATGCATTATAAAATCATCTTGACTCATGAATATTAATTAAAAGTCCATTAGATCGTAAAATGTCCAGATTTACTGAAAGGCAGATATTGGTAAATGTCTAGTCATCCAGCTAGTCAGCCGGCTACAGTTCAACTTTAAACCCAAGCAAATATAAAATATTATTATTTCATGATAGTTGGGGCACAGAGTTTATATAGAGTAAAGGAAAAACATCAGCTGAATGTACACTACCATTCAAAAGTTTGCGGTCAGTAAGATTTCTTGAGGTTTTTGAAAAGAGTCTCTTATGCTCACCAAGACCATATACATTAGATCAAAAATGCAGTAAAAAAAATACAGTAATATTTTTTTAAATATTATTAGTTTAAATACATTTTTTTAGCATCATTAATCCAGTCATCAGCGTCACATGATCCTTTAGAAATCCTTTTTATATGCTAATTTACTGCTCAACAAACGTTTCTTATTTTTATTAAAGTTACTTAATATATTTGTAGAAGCCATATTCTTTGAAGAACAGAAAGTTCAAGTAACAAGCATTTAATTGTCGTTACTATGACTTTTAATCAATTTAATGCATCCTTTTTTTAAAGTAGTATTATGAAAAATAGATAAAGAAAAAAGTCCTCCTGACCTCAAACTTTAGAAAATTAGTGCACATTTAAAATGTACTGAAGCCCAAAATGTACAATACTAGATACTTTCATTCTAAACACTAAAAAATGATTAACAGCAATAAATTATACAAAATAATACAAAAAAAGCTAAGCAGAACAAAAGAATACCCAAAACAATACCACAAACTTATTTCACAGCATAAGACATCAAACTCCGAAATTTAAATCATATCAAGGTTTACTATAAGAGGTTTAGCTTCTAGAAACTAGATAAAAAATAAAAAATTCATTCAGCCAACAAAACTGGCCCAATGATAGCAACCATGAGTTTAGTGAAGTCTGAGGCCCACCAGTGAAGATGCTTTACTGTGTGTAATAGAGAGTGAATGAGACGGGTAGCTACTGGACAGACAGATGTGGCTGAGAGGGACTGCGTCAGTGCTCACAGGAAGGGCCGGCCGGTTCGTAGAGCGCTGAGCTGAGCGGAGCTGGGCTGGGCTGGGCTGGGAGCTGGAACAAAGGCAGGACTGAGTTATGGGCAGGACGTGGTCTGCTTTCAGCTTCTCCGAGATTTTGAATGCTGGATCAACCACTGCAGTGTGATATCTGAAGAAGGAAGAAAAGATAAAAAAAAAAAAAAAACCTTTTTGATTCACTTGTTTTTTTAGTATACATAAATGCTGATTTCTGTGCCGCTTTCAAAACATTGGTCTGTTTGACAGCAATTCAAAAGTACAAAATGTTGCATGCAAAAAATATAATAATAATAATAATAATGATATACAAATAAAAACAATTATTGCTGGTTTTGTTCATGTCAAATTTCATCGAATCAGATCAACAAAGTACTGCATGGATGACAGATTTGTGAAGGCCAACCCAGAAGTCACTGAAAGCCCATAAGATTTTTTCCACTGACCTTTGAATTACTGCATAAAATAAGCTCCGTGAACTACAAAAGTTTGATCCTTTCACATTTTGTTCAAAATCATCTCCAAAACACAATTTTTATAACATTTGAAGCCCAAATACAATCATGCCAGAAGTAAAAAGTTAGTTAGGCTATAAACAAACTACACCAGTCAGTCACCACCTTTAAGCTTCCAAGAACTCTTTCAAACTTCATCTAAAAGTACACTTTATTAAATTTGAGTTAGAATACTTTGTATGATAAGTATAGTATATTATAACACAACGAGGCTAATTTCATAATGACTAGATGGTGCTGTAGGCTGAAGAGTAAAATAATTGTTAGTCAGGCCGTTGGCGCCCTCTGCAGGCATTTGATATAATACATAATATTCATAAGTTATGATTATATTATTATTTTACATAAACTGATTTGTTCAATAAAACAGTATGATATCTTGCTTTTGATACTTTATTTTAAGTAAGTGACAGCCCTAATGTTAATTCACTTTCCTAAATGCAGCTATTTGATGACAGAAGCATTGTGAAATTAATAATGATCTATCTCTTGAATGACTGCTAAGTGATGTTTGGAATATAAACTGAAACTGTCATCACAGACAGGGAAACAAGTAAACGTCTCACAAAAACCATTTTATGCCATTACAATTATCTGTCATTGTTTAGGAACAGCTGCTTCACAGGAAAACGTGTTAATTTGATGCTTGTAAAGCAAATAAACAAAATGTGAGTAATGTAGTGTAATAAATTCAAATGGACGGCTTCTCAGATGAGAGGAAATCTAGATGAAATCGCAACCACAACCGTACTGGTAAAACAACTCTCAAACGCTGTACTGTGAAGTGAGTCACAGTGAGGTTTATCATGAGTCATCTGATTCAGTATTAACCACTGAAGTAAATATACCTGAACTCTAGCAGGCCTTTCTTTTTATGCACATAATCTTCTGTCTTTCTCATACTCTTTCAAGAATCCTAGCATCAACTTCTCAAGTCTTCCGAATTAAGATATTACCCAATAAAAAAGGCTTTCAACATCAATAACATTATTTGCTTGTGACAATCAATACCATAAAACTACATTTCATCATTTTCTGAAAGTGAGTAGTGTTTTCCACCACAATGCTAGGGGTCTATGCTATGCAATTGCTAAGATGTTTTAACAGACCAAACATTAAAGTTTTATATTTGGGTGTGTATAAAATGCAACTCTCACCTATATTGTCTTTTTCTTTGCATGAAATGGAGTAGCAGCAGATCTCTCTGTCTTGAATGGCAGACAGGTTCCTGGGGAAAAAGAGGGGGGGGGGGCCTCACATGAACTCTTTCTAAAGATCTGGGTGTGGTCATCCAACTGTAAAAAAATTAAAAAGCCTTACAGCTTTTCGATTATTTGTTTCTCATCTAGGGCGATGGGGAGGTCTCTTTTGTTGCCAAGCACAAGTACCTGTAGACGATAAAGAACGATAAACCACCCACAATGCACTTCTTCGATTGTCTTAAACCTCTTTATGTTTAAACAGCACATTTCACACTTTTGCTTCCAAGATATCATGTTATTGGGTGTTGGTTCTACATTAGATAGTACTAAAGCTGTCTTTTTAATTTGTTCGCTTAAGCAAATAGTGGACGCCCCCGGCCAAAATTCCCATCACTCCCTACAGACAGATAATCAATGAGCGATCTGTTTCCTCTGAGCTGATTTCTCTGCTGAAGATAAGACCTATAATGCCCCCAGTGAGGACATCTCGGACCACAGGCGCTGACGGTAGAGATGCTTAGTCATGCTCGGTAAATACAACACAGCAGTGGGGGAGAATCTGGAAAAGGTGTGGTGTGATGGCTAGGCTTGATTTTCTATTGTAATAAAACAGCACAGAGTATTAATAAAAGAGACATTCCTCTACTAACAGCACAAGGGGAAATGATCAGCTACAGTGATAAATTCTTCTTACAGGAATCCCTTGCAGCTGTGGTTTGTCTAACAAGTTGTGCAGCTCGTTTCTCGAGGCTTCGACCTTTTCACGATCTGCAGCGTCAACCATATACCTGAAAACACCAACAGAGTCCTTAATGCAGTGGTTGATAATATAAACACTACAACTTCAGGTTAAGGATGATTTACAGTCAGCCAGTGGCAAAATAAACCCTGAAAGGGAATTCTCGACTTTAAGCAGAGTGGTCGTAATGAAGGGGTTTATTTTGTTGATTGGTTGATTGTACAGTCTACCATTTATTACACAGCTACTAATCAAAGAAAGAAGAAACAGACCAGAAATGCTTATTTGATTCAACTATTCTGTTTTCTTGTATAATAGTTTATATCTATATATTACAACTCAGAAAATAAAGCAACAATATGGGCACTGTCCGAAACCATGTCTATTTACTATACACTATCATTTAAATATTTGGGGCAAAATCATAATTTTTTATTCAGCAAGGATTAATTAAATTAAACAAAAGTGACAGCAAAAGCATTATATTGTTACAAAAAAGGCTGTTTTTTTTACTTTATATTAGTGCTAGCAAATAATTAATTGTTATTAAATCACAGCCAAAATCAAAGTTGTTTACATAATATATGTGTGTGTGTAGTACTGTGCATGTTTATTATATATGTATATATATATAAAAAAATACACACACATGCACATATATATTTTACCAACCTCAAACTTTTAACCAGTAGTGAAAATTCATATATTTCTAATCTACAATCTTAATAACCTTTTTCTACAGACTTACTAGCAAACAATATTTAGCTACAATGCAATACAATTATAAATTCTCTCTCTTATCTAGTTTCTAGATGCACTTTATGGCCATTATGCAAAAACCACTCAACGGCACTGACTGATCAGAATCAAGTATTCCAGAGGGTGATGAAATAAAGCAAGTAAGGACAAAAAGCAGATGCTATACTCACACGATGGCATTGACGCCCCGGCAGTATCGTTCCCACATGCTTCTGAACCGCGGCTGCCCACCTATATCCCAAATCTATGCAAAACCAGGATAAGTTGACATGATGGCAGGCACTAGCACTGACACATATTGTACTTTCCTTGCGGCAGAAGAACAATGTGTAGAATGAGACCTACTTTTATTGTTACGTTGCCTTTAGTGACTTTCCTCATGTTGAAGCCGACTGTAGGGATCATGTCTTCATTGAACTGACCAGACTAGTTGAAAAGAAATGTGCAGATCATTTCAGTCAGACAAATAAAACAAACCCACATGAGCTAACAAAGTCTCACGTTTAACAAAATAAAAGCACACAAGAGGAAGACAAGGTTAAAATGCTGCATTTGAATCCAAACAACTCACACAAGCAAGTCATGGAGAGTTTTAATAATATTAGTAATAATAATAATAATGATGATGATGACGATGATGATGATAATGTGAATTTTTGGTAAAACAAGACAGAAAGTTTCACGCTTCATAATTTAGTAAATTATGCAACAGACTGAATTTTAATGGTGTGGATTTTAAAAATGTCAAATAAATGAATCATTTTTATACAGATCCAAAATCTTCTTTTTAAAAATATAATTATAACTAAGCCAAATCATTGAGTGAGATCTCCTCTATTGCAAAACCCTCATGTTGAGGATAAAAATCCAAAAGATGCATCTGAAAATCTTCAAACCATTCAATCAAGCAGATTTCTGCTGCATTTCTTGTGGTTTGTGGTTTACAAATCATAATAATAAATACATTATATATGCATATATTAGCTGTGCAAACTTAACTGGCTTGCATTTATGAGTGGAAAAATACTGAGTGGCTGTTCTTAAACATGTTACAAATACAGAACAAATCAAATGATGGTTGTAACGTGACCCGTCACTGAAACTAGAATAACACCTGCAAAGAGTTTCACTTTTCCCCTTTGAATTCAATTTCAAATCCTGATGTAGAGTTGTTGGTAACCCTGGGTTGGTAAATCTTTGTGCTGCATTGCAGAAGCAACTATGAGAGGCAAAAGGGCAACTCTCATGATTCGAGAACCCCCATTGGGACGGTCACTTGCACTTGTGGACCTTGCCTAATAACAGATCTAGGCTGCTGCACTGAGAGACCTTTTGAAATATGGGCCACACTGAGGTTTACTTTAAGGTTAATCTGTGGACTCCACAATTCTATTACCGTGCCAAGAATACAACAGAGACACTTTAGATACTAAAAATGCAAAACCACTACGAACCAATGAGTCAGGAGCATGCTGCATCCATAAAGGGGAAGATTGTTATGTGATCATAGCTGCAAACAATCCATAAAGGCAAACAAAAAATACCTCTGGCATCAAATTATCAAATTTTGTGTTTGCTAATCATCATTTTATATTACATTAAATAGGTTTTATTAAACTAATTGCATTCGACTTAAGAAATAAAACACACCAGTGGAATCCCATCCACCCTTAAAAGTCATTAAAGTCTTCAAACCTGGTAATTCATGGCAATTCACATTTAAGCTAAAACCTCATGGGAAACATCACGCCTAAACTCATAAGAGCACATTGCTCAGGTTTTGGTGTATCTGTTCTCCACCCCAGCAGGCAATGACATGACAAGTGTTCAAACTGTGAGGAATGAAAGCAGACTTACAGCAATCACGTTGACAAAAGTGGTTTTTCCAGAGTACTGCAGTCCCACCAACGTTAGCTCCATCTCTTCTTTCCAGAAGAGCGACCTGAACCAGTCCAGGAGCCGGTGGATGAGGGCCAACATCTCTGCGCTGCTGGATGAGCGAACTCTGATGGGGCAGATTTGTTCCTGCTGGAGGAATCGAGGAGAAAGAGGAAGCGGCTGAAGTCAGGTGACAACACATTACGCACAATAAACGCGCCGCGCAGTAAAGGATCATGCGGACCGGCGCGGATATATTTCAGAATAAAAGTCCTCCATCGCTAGCGTCAAATTGCTGTGCTACAGACATACATACTGTACTTAGTCGGGAAATATTGTTTGCATAACAAGAAAGTCCAAATTTACAATCAGATTGCAAATTTCAAGTTGCCTTAAACTAGAGCTCGCACGTTTATTGAAAAGTAAATGGCTTGTGAAATGCACAGTGGAGGAGAAAAAAAAAGAAAAACAGGTAGCTAATCTTAACAAAATGCATATGCAAACCCAAATAAGAATTAACACCGTTATCCAATAATAATGTGTCCTGTACGGTGACCGGGAGGGGACGTTTTCGGTTTAGTTTTGTCGTGGCCACGACATGCTTATGGATGCTATGTTGTGGCCACGGGTTATCGCATGAACAAACCTGCGTGACCATAGCAACCTGGGATTATCAGTAAGATGATATTGATTATCAGGATTATCAATAATTATTCATTATTATTTTGATTTTGAATTAAGAAATTATTATATTAATTACTATAGAAATTATTGTACTATAAAAATTATTTCATCATTTATTTTATTTTTGTTTATTTTATGTTTTGTTAAAAGCGCTATATAAATAAAGATTGATTGATTTATTGATTTATAATATAAATTATTATATTGCACATAATGTAAACATCATTTATATTAAGTTTATCATGAATAAATGTTACATAAAGTAAATAAATTAGGCCTACAAGAAAAAAATTTTAACCATCCCAGTCTTATTATTATTAGCCTATTATTATATATATATATATATATACATATACATATATGTATATATAATGTAGCCTAATAAAGCTTTGATTATGCAGACTGTAATTTAAAATGCAGTTTAAAAGTTGATGTATTTCATTTTATTTCTGCGAATTAATAATTATTAATATAGCCTAATGCCGTTGAATCATCTTTTCATTTGAGGAATGAATCATTCACGCATTTTCATTTGCAATCATAATCATAAAGTATACTAGCAATAACTATACAGAACGTTAATTATACACCAACTGCGGAAATAAATATGTTTATATGAAGTAAATTTAAAAAGAGAAGAAGAATATACAAATATTAAATTAAATGTTTAATGGAATAAAAATGTTTTAAACAAAACTAAGTGAACCGAAGAAGTCCCCTACATTAATCTACAATCCAAGCAAATAACAGGTTTTTAACAACTTTGCAAATTTATTAAACATAAAAAAACTTAAATAAATTGTCATACGAAATTTAGCTCAGGAGTATTAATTTTACTTGTAAATGTTACCACGGAGTACCATCCCAAAACTAAAGTGTAGTGTTAGCAGCCTCATGCTGTGGGGTTTATCAGCGACAGGGACTGAGTGACTCAGAGAAGAAGAAAAGCTCAGTGCACCAAAATATAGAGATAGTCTTAATAGAAAAAAACAGTCCAGAGCATTCAGAACCTCAGACTGGGCGGAAGGTTGACCCTCCATAAGGACAATGACCCTATGTCCTTGAGTGGCCCACCCACAGCCTGAGATTGAAATCAATCAAATACAAATATGAAGCAAGCAAGAAAGAAAGAGAGAAAGAAAATACACAAAGCGTCTTATGGACAATTTGGCTTTTATTATCATTTGTTTAAACACATTTAACAGTCGTTGCAGTTCATCGACAGTCCACCCGAGAGCGCTAAAAGCTTTAGAATAGAAAGATGAGCCCTTGTTCTTGCTGAAGGCAGATCTGTAAATAACATATCGTACACTCACACAACACAAGCTATCATATCATTTTTGATGTTGTATGTTCAGTATGTTGTATGTGTTGGATCCATCAAAACAAAATGTTAGCAGATATTAAGCAGACAGTCTATTAATACTCCAATGACTGCTAGTTGACATGCAGTTACAAAGTTACTAATGTTAGTAGAATGCCTAAAGTGGACTATTAAAGTGTTTCCTGTTTTTCTTTTTGTTTGTTTGTTTTTTGTAGAAACGAAGCATAATTTTTGCTTCAATAGTAATGTTGCCACTTTGTTTTACTTTATTAATTAATTCATGAATCAATTCATTCATGAGCTCAGTTAAGACACAAAAACCTTTCTATTTAAATGTGATCATCCTGCTTTGGTACAGTACCTAGTTAATAGCTCATTTTACAACCAAATAAGAGTACTGATAAGAATAATATCTCCAAATATATATTTATTGTTTAATTATAGTTACTAATTATATTTATAGATATTAATCATTTACAGACAACATAATACTGCTGGCACTGTCCTGACTGCGCTGGAGGTGTGGCATGTGTCTGCCCATGCTTGGGTGCAGCGGCCTACCGTGTGTCTCTACATGTGAGCAGCCTGCACACAGCCAGACACGCGGGGAGTCTTAACCCAATTCAACAGCTAGCGAGCATTAGAAGAGAACGTGATTCATCTAGGAAATGTAACTCAGTTGCAAAGGCTGTAATAGTAATCAGCTGTGTTCTCTGCTTTGGGTTCTACAAGTCTTTTGTAGAAAAAGTGCGCTAAAAATTCAGACTTTGGTTAGGAGGTGCGAGGTTGGAATATTTGTAACCTGACTCTTATCATAGTGTTTGTCTAAGGGATTTGCATAGACAGCAAGTTTATGGGTTATGTAAGTGTTACATAAGGACAAACTGTGATGGGAAAAACAGCGAGTTTGTTTTTTCAGCTAAACATGTTCAAGCTCCCAAACACAGACTCAGACAGGCATGATTTCCACAGGAAAAAAAAACTTTATTAATACTTTTTCTTTAATGTATGTCAACAATACTTTTTTAGACAAAATATATACATCAAGCAACCTTCTCTTAGGTCCCAAAATAAAAAGTAAGTACCTCTTCCTATACAAAACTAATATATTGTTTTTAACATTACATTCACTTTCTTTTGCTTCTATTTAGGATCCAGGATTAAAAATGTAGATATCCACCATCATGTTTACTGCTTTAAACAGGTAAAGGCAACAGCATGAACCAAGATCTGTCCTAATTTGACCAGAAATGAACACAGAACATGATGCAGATCGAGTCTAGGTTCAAAGCTATGTACACAATCTCATGGCATACAGCTCTTGGCTGTCTAAAAGTCATGAACGTATGTGTGGGTCACGTATCAAAAATACAGATGTACAAGTAGTATAAACAAAATAATTACACAACGCAGTTACTGCACAACAACTTCACCTACGTGCACAAATGGATGACAAACTCAAAAGCTACAGCGGAGCCATGATTACATCACTCCTGTATTTACACGAGCGTAACGTCTCGGGAGTCGATGGCGTCCTCGTTTATGCAGGGGAACTCAGGACCTGAGACTCAGGTCATCCAAAGCAAAGACGTTTATTTGGTAGCATTCTAGTCTAAATGGACGGTTCTTATCGGTTAAAGCAGTCACAGAAGCAGAAGAGAGTGGAGCTTCCTGAGCAAGCATCCACGGCACAGAGAAATGTCCAAAAAGCAGCATCTACAGGGGTGATGTTTTATTAGAAAAATGACTTTTTCATTTACATTCAACAAATGAAAAGGTGCTTGTGCAAAGGGCAAGTCTTTGTCATTGGGGGACTATCTGCACGTCACATTCTGGATTATTGTTTTCGACTTAAACATTCGGCGTTAAGTGCAGAGAGCAGCCGTTCGCCCTCCCCAGGTCCTTTTTCTCCAAGGACAGAGCTCACTGTCCTCGTTTTGACCTTCTTCACAGTGTCTCACAGTGCTGTGCACGAGGCCTCCTTTACCCGTCTGTGTCCACGCGGACCATTCCATCTCTGGGTGTTTGCCTGCTGGTTGTGGAGGGAGCTGATAAGAGTGTGTGAGAGTCTATGAGTGTGTCTCTGCATTTGGAGGGAGGCCGTCGTACGTACGTCTGAGAGGGATCAGAACAGCTGTTTGCCATGCTTGAGGGCGCGTCTTTGAACTTTGCCTTAGCGCCCCCTTCAACCGAACCCTCTTCGGGAGCTTATTCAGCAGAAGAGTCCACTCTCAAGACCAAGACATTCAGAGAGCGGGCTATCGTGGAACCCAAAGTGGGTCCTCAGTCTTTGGTTTCCAGGTTTAATGGGGGAACTTGTTTCAGGGCCTGCAGGAGTGCAGGAGAGTCCATGGAGGTTGGAGTGGTGACTGGGGAGCCCACTCTTGAGGACATGACCAGGGATGAGGGAAGTTTTTCGGGGGACATGCCTGCTGGGGAACCACCGAGGCCTTGGTACAACACGGGCATGGCTCCGGGGTACCAACACTTCTCCAGCATGGGCAAGTATGCGGCGGCTGCTCCATGTGGAAAGAGGTAGAAGGGCATGCAAAGGGGCTGGTGTGGAGAAAAGCTCATGTAGGGGCTGTGGCCACCCACTATTTCGGGCCCTGACAGAGATTCGTCTTCCGAAGAGTCGGATCTCTGCCGCTTGGCCTGCGGCTCATCCAGCTCCTCTTTAATGTTGCTGCTGTGCTTGAGATCTCCCACATCTTTGCTGTAGTAGACCGACCGTTGGGCTTTCAGTTCGCGCTTCTCGAGCTCGCCCCCATAGCCACTGTCGGTATCCGTATCACTCCCACTTTGCTCACTGCTGTGGGGATAAGTCCTTTGAATGACGGGCACGCAGTTTTTGGCGTGACCCTCTGCCGCTTTGGGCTGTGGGCTTGCAGGTTTCTCTCTGCTTTCTGGAGCTTTGGGAGTGGGCTCCTCCAGACGAGGACTTGGTGGGCTTTGAATGAACTCAGATGCCACTTTTTGAAGGTGGTTGATTATGTGAGTGGGTGTCAGGTCATGCACGGTCTCCTGATTGGCCAGGAACTGAAGAACCTCCTTGGCACACAAGTGGAACCCGGAACGGAACATCTCCTCGCTGTTTTCTGAGTGCCCATTGCCCTGTTCACCTACAATAAAACCATAAGGGTTAGAAAAGATGCCAACAGTCCTGTAGGCCAGATCATTTGCTGCGTTGCGCAAGTATGTCTCAATTTCTTTATTTGTAATGCACTCAAAAACAAACGAATGGGGAGGGGAGGTGAAAAGTTCAGCTTGGCCGCTTCCTGCAGCACAGTCACACTTTTACTGATCGAAAACTCACCGATTTGCATTCCATTCTGCAAGGAAATTATCTTCTGTTGCTGCTGCTCCAGCAGGTTGTTAAGAGCTTTCACATGCTTGAGGGTGAGCTCCAACACAACAGCCTTCTCCAAGTGTCCCAGAGTCTAAAACAGGAAGAACCCAGATAAGCATGTTGATCTTTCTTATATAACACTCTCTGCAGCGGCTCAGAGAAAACAAACCTGCGCAGAAAAGGAACGGAGACACTCCTCTCCGCTCACCAGCGCATGCACGTGTTAACACTCAGATATTCTAACAGCAGATAGACAATCTAACATGCTTTGCTGACGTGTGAATAAGTAACTAAAGCCAGATTCACTATACGGAGTGCCGAAAGTTTACAGGTTGTATGTATTAAAAATGTATATGAAGCACATTACAGGAGGTGACTAATCCAAAAGCAGGACAAACATGATTTATTCATGATCAACAAGCAGGTGGCGCTTTATACTACAACAAAGTGAGGTGAGCCGATCCACTCCCATATTACTTACAGTGAGTTTAAGGTGTTCGGGCAGCAAATCCTTCAACTGCGCGATGCACTCGTTTATTCGGTCTCTCCTTTTCTTCTCGATCAAGCGGTGAGGCAATTTGTATGTATCCTGGGGGTTAGTCATTAAAATTTGACATTAATTTCCATGCGAAAAAAAAAACATAAATAACAAAACTACAGAAATTAAAAGTGTGCATTTATAAATCTTGTTTAAAACACTAAAAAAGACTTGTATTAAACAAAAGTGGCAAGTAAAAGTGTGCGCAATCATATTTGTGCGTAAATGCGCATTTCGTACCTTGCTGTCCTCACTGCGCTTCATTCCCCGCCGGGGTTTATACACATACATGGGAAAGTCCATTCTATAAAATATAATAAAATACAGCCAATAAGAGATCTAGCTCCACGGAAAGCTTTCAGAGGCATAAATACGCAACAACTGGAGACTGACTTACCCTTGCATGTCAGAGATATCCAGCGAGGGGTGTTTGGCCATACATGGAGGAGGCTGAGCACTGGTAATCCTTTCCATTTTACCCTTTTAATATATCTTACTGATGTAAGAATAGGGTAGTAAAAAATATATATACGTATATATAAAAATAAAAAAGCAGATCCGTTACTCTCTCATAAAAGTCCACATGTATTTTCCTTGAATAAAGTAGTTTTGCTTCCAGATAAGGTGTCTCAAAACTAGGACGCAGAAGTGGTGTTGTTGTGAGGTGGAGGTGCAGGAGGCGTTTGTCGGCTCCGGTGCTGGTTAAATGAGTGTATGTGGGTGGATTTGAAGTACGTGTTAAATAAACCCTGTGACTGCAGACACGTCTCGAGCTCCAGTCACATGAGCCTCACGTGTGTGACGGCGCTTTCAGAGCTCAACCCATTTACAGCAGACCGCCCGCCTTCCCGTGTCCCGTGTACCACCATGCTGCCTCCCTCCCTCCCTCTCCCTCTCTCTCTCTCTTTCTCTCTCTCTCTCTCTCGGTGCACAACAACAGCTCGTTTCATGGACGTGTGTTATGAGCGCATTATCCTGGATTGACTTCAAAGCATATGTTATGATATAGATATAGACAAAGCGTTCAGAGTATTTTATCTAGACTGCCCTACCGTCAAAAAAACAAAAACAGCACCAGAAGATTTATTTGCCGTCGTGATTGCGACTTATTTCCTATCGTAATGATGACTGACAATACAATAAAAAGAAATGTGTTAAATACATAGGCTATTTATGTACTTATAATTAAAACGACCTCTAAACGATTACTCAAAATGTAAAACATACTTTTACACGTTTTAGTTTTCGACATACTCTCGAATCCAGCAAATATTTCCTCTCCAATGTAAACTATATTTGCATAAAGGATTATGGTGCTTTACAAACACTCGCGCGCGGCTCTGAATGTGTGCGTGCAGTGGATAGAAGCTTCGTGAAAGAAACGGACGTCAAGTGAATAATGTCCAGAGCACCTGTTGCTCCATCTATGTAATGCAATATTCATTAACAAAATTCCCCTGACATGATGCTGGCACACGAGCGCTGCATCGTTGTCATGGTTACACAATAGTAACAGATGCGCGGGAACCGTCGCGCAGTTACTTCACACCGGGACCATTTGGCGCTCCACGTGCAGCCGCTCATGGCTGTCTCGTGCTGCGGCTCGGTTTGTTATGGCCGGTTGTACTCAGCGGCGGTCACGTTGAACTCCTCATGGCGGTGCAGGGAGAGGGCGGAGGAAGAGGACCGGCTGAATCCCGGGACTGACGTCACCCGTTTATTTTAGTACAGAGCGCGCTGAGGAGAAAGGAGCCAATGGCGGCAGCGGTGCTTTCACGCGCTATTTAACTGTAAATAACGCGCAGAATGACTGTCCTAAATAAAATGTGGCAAGATTTTTTTGTTCCAAAGAGTCTAAAATGCTGTCACGTGTAAAGAATTAGGCATCATTTACTTTGCTAAGTCCATGTTACAATATTACAAGCTGCTAAAATTAATTATCATACCACATCAACAACAAAACGTGTGATGCATGCTATGCAAACACGATTTAATCAGGACAATTTAAAATAATTAGTTATTCATTTAAATGTACAAGTTGATTTATTTACAAAAATATAATTTTTTTTAAATTAAAGTGAATACATTGAGTCATGCTATGCAAGGAAAATGTGACCTCTGCATGTACTGCTTGCAGTTGGAGGTTTTGAGGTCTGCTCATAAAATAGGTATAGTTAATAATTTAAAATTTTAATACTGGTGGAAAGTAGTGGGAGTTTTTTTTTAATCTTTCTAAGTGCAGCAAAAGGATGACAAAGCATCCTTCAGCACAGGCGGAGGACAGAGCCAGCGCATGAGACACTTCCTTCAGTCACTTAATACAAAATGCACTGCCTATTTTGGTTGCACATGAAATGGAATGGCAAAAGCAGATTTGTGATGCATCCTTGGCTTTGAGTGTAATATAGGCTCACTGCGGTCACACTTTAGTGTGAATACTGAGAAATATAAAACTTTGCTTAATATGCAGATAGTACTTAGAACTGACAGTCATACAGAAGAAAAACACATACAGCCCACCATGACCCTAAAAGGCTAATGCAATAAACTACAAATGCAACGTTTTTTAAGTTTTAAGTGGTTAATTTCACAGTTGGAATTAATAGTGACTTTTATTACATAACAAGTGGAACAATAATTTTAATAGGTCATGTGATAACCGAATGGTTGGTTTAGTCTCAAACTGTCCCAAAGCCAATTCAGTTTCACACTGTGTTAGGTCTTTTCCAGCGCTGTTTTCTTTGTTTGAGGAAAGTCCCCTTATGTGACTGCAAATGTGTTAACCTAATATTAAATTTAGTTGTGTTATTATTGCTTTAAGAAAAGGAATGCTGTAAAGACGTCATCAGGGGACAATACATTTCCGAAACACTTGTGCATTTCAGGAACACTTTATCATAATGTCCATCATTTGAATTTTATACATAAAATAGTATTAAAAATGTTTTTGCAAGTAGTAGATATATAAAGTTCAGATTGCTCATTAGTGTGAATGTAAATGCTCTCGCATCAACACTCGTGTTAAGGACCAAGAAGACAAGAAGAAAAAAAATTAATAATAATAAAAATTTTTATATATATATATATATATATATATATATAAAATTTACATGTTATTGTGCATTTCTGAAAAAAAGTGTTGTGTGTCTATATATATAGATGTACACACACACACTTTATTTCAGAAATGCACAAAAACATTTAAATCTAAAAATCTATGCAAAATACTTTATATAATGTTTGCATTTTGTAAAAAAAGTAATGTTTAAAAGGTTAAATTCATATTTACATACTTTTTTTTTTTTGCAAAGTGTGAGAAGAATATAATTTTTAGATTTTTTTTTTTTTTTTTTGCCTGCAAATGTGATTTTAGGTGAATTGTATTATACCCAATTAGGGTAATTTGACAGAGCAATAAGCATACTCAGAATCTGGGTCTAATTGTCCCTTTAATTGTTCTTTATAAATAAGCCTGGTTAGAACATTTGAACAAAATGTTATGAACATAAAGTACCACTCGCAAAGTACTCTCACTCTCTTTGTCTCAAAATGACTAATAGATGATCATACCTTGCCGATTAAATGAGAAGCGTGCAGTGTCCTGATGCTCACTGCAGAAATATCTTTATAACAAGCTTACTAAAAGCAGAGAGAGAAAGTGGCACTCACAGACCCACCCTGGACATATTAAAGCTTCAAGAATTTCCTATTTCTTTCTAAACCGATGTTTCCCAGTCATATTTTCCTTGTTCTGCCTTTGCACCGCTTCATTTTATTTCACAAATGTCATTTAACTCGTGGAAGGTTTCAGTCTGATGTTGCACTTCACACAGGGGGATTTTAGAGTGATACTTCTGACGACGTTGCTAAGTATCAATAATTAAAGCACTTAAGATATGTCTGACACTTCAGTCACACTTCTGCTCTTTTTTACAGACAACGGTGAAGTTTACCACAGTGTTTTACCTTGAAATCGATTTGGGACTCTCCAGTCTGACCTCTGTTACAATACAAAGCTGCTCTGTCTACAACTGACAAACACATAAATGCAGCCCTTTTTTTTTTTTTTTTTTTTTTACCTTTTTTTGCAGATTGACATGAAAGGTCACAGAAAGTGCATTTCCTTAGAGAAGCATGGGTTGTCGACTCTTATTAAGCTAGAATTCTTAATAAGCTTAACTTCCTTTGCATTGAACGGATGAATGTCATGTCATGAGAAAGTTGTGAAATGATGCAATCATCAATCTACACATATAACATTGTGTGGGGGTACTTAATATAACACAGAATACCATAATAAACTAAATAAAATAAATAATGTAAAACAAGAAGCAGAACTATGGATATTTAATGCTGATGTCCCCTTTTTCACTGTCACTGTAAACCACAAAAAGAGACATACAAAAACTATATTTCAGCTCTGGTCCTTTGAACAAGAAATACATATTTTATTAAATATCACTAAAGTAATTTACAGTCTCATAAAATTATATATATGTGTATATTTATACATACATATATATTTACCTATTAAATCAGTAGTAGGCTTATTTTTCAGTAACAGTGCTGTTAATTATTAGGATGCTATGAAACCATATCTCTCTATATAAAAGCAAAGACCTGTAGACATATATACACGTATTCAAGAAAATAAAATAAATGAAAAAAAAAAAAAGATAGTATTAAGAAAATGGCCTGCTTTGCTCAGCTAAAAGATGAAACTACAAAAATATGACTGACTACAGAAGAAAACTTGACAAAAATTGCTTTTGTCAGCAAATATTCATCCTGCACTTCACCTTCTGAGTTGCAGGAGTATACAACAGGCACAGTAAACATGGCTCTATAATGTCAAAAATTATATGAGTTCAATTATTTTAGTGCATTAACTTTAAGACCAAAAAAAAAAACCTTAACTGCCTAAACAGTTCATCTATTATTACTCTGTATATGACTTCTAATGTCATAAATCTGACAGCACAAACAAACAAAAAGCCATAAACCATAATAAACAGCTCCTAAATACCAAACAGAACCTGATATTATTCATGAGAATTAAAGAACTCTAAATTGGCAGCATAAGCATAATCTCCTTAAGCGTTTTTTATGTTGATATAAATAAATTAACTTAAATATGAAAAAGGCGTTTTTCCCCCCATCATATACATATATCATATCTGATATCAAACTTGACTTCGCAAACAGTATTCCTACAATACCTGGCTTCTAATGTATTTCATATTTATAATCAAAGCAAAAGAAAAAGAAATTACTGCACCGTCCCTTTAAGACATAATATACAGATGTTGCATATTAAAGTATTAATATTGCACAAAATACAAAAATAAGACATCAAATACTGACTGCTATGGGTCAATACAAAAGGATGTGTGTCCAAGCAGCATCTACAGGCTGCAGCACATGTTCGTAAGTCGTGCAGTATCTAGTGTAGCTCGTTGTCACTCAGTGGAAGGCGAGTGATGCAAGTTCATTTCCTCTTTAACACGCAGAAACATTTGGCACTCAAATGGATGTGAAGAACGAGGCGCAAGTCTTTTAGACTTTCCTGGTGGCCTACAGCCATATATTTTGAGTGTATACAGCAGGCTGTGGTGATGATGTGTCTGTGATGTCTTGACAAATGCACGCTCATATAAACACACACACACACACAGAAAGGCTGATGCGATCGATGGCTGCAGGAGACAGCTGTAGGACACTTGGCCGGTGGGACAGGGGGTTCAGGCGGGCTGCTGGGGGTTCACGTTCATGTGTTGGGGGTGTCCCAATAGCCCGATCCTCTGTTTCTGTTTCCTCTGCTCTGTCATCTGTCAAACAAACACAACAAGTAGTTTCATTTATTTATTTTAATAAACTATTTCTCATCTCCTATTTGCCTCTCCCACAAACCAGGCATGCATATTCCGTTTATGTGGTGAGAAAAATTTATATTTTTTCAAGACTTTTAGATATTTATGTGATTTATATATTTAGTACAATTATATATTCCTATATAATTATATTGGGCAGTATTTCTCCTCGAAATACTGGATGAAAAAAAAAAATCGTAGTATAAAAATAAAACAACACCACTATTACAAAACATAACATTAA
>JAUMHE010000060.1:6913012-6926883 GCA_032359235.1 Enteromius mattozi | reverse complement strand
AACATGAGTGTGAGTGCAGCAAATATTTTTATTTTTTTGTTCAACGTACTGTTTCTCTAATGAAGAAACCATAACTGAAAAAAGAGGCAAATGTAACATAAGCATCTTTTTTTAGTTGTTTTTTTGCAGCGCTGCTTTGGATTGACGATTATTTGGGTGTGTTTGTGCACGTTCGTGCGTCCGAACCAGCCCCCTCTTAAACCTCTATTTCCTAAGCTTTGTTTACACTTGACAGCATTGCCAGTAAATGTGTGAGTGCTCTAGCCACATCAATTTCAACTGTATCTGCTGCTTCAATGGAAATGAGGGAAGTGTGAATTTCATTACTAATACCGCAAGAGCCCACACACTTAGACAGGATGCTCTGTGGTCTGAGCAGCAACAACAGCATCGGCCCTAAACGGGACCCGAGCATCACGCACCGCTTCAAAGTGCGACACTTACAACAGACGTCATCACGAAGCTGTGAATAATATTCACGGGGGAAAAAAAGCTGCAGGGAAAAGGGCAGGTTCATGTAGGGGTTCTACCTACAGATGCAGCGCTTGATCTAACCTCAATTACCTGAATGAAAGTAGACGATCAAACACTAAATGTCTTTCCTTTTTGGTTTTGATAGTCTTGAAGCAATTGAGGTGCATGCAACTGTTTTAAAACGTTGACTTAAATAGTTTTAAGTCAACAATTAGAATCACAATAGTTCCTCAACTATTACGATTTTTGGCATTATCTGTTGGACTGTTGCTGAAAATAAGCTTTGTGGCCCACAAATGTTTATGATTATCACATATCCTGTTCATCAAGATCAAATAAATTATGAACTTCAAAGCTCAAATACAATCACCACAGCTGAAGTTGAACTACAAAATGAACCATATAGATCACATGACCTCAATGTCAAAGCCACTAAGCTACTATTTATTTAGTAGTTCTTTAAAATCTGCACTGCTGAAAGTTTAAGTTTGAATAATACAAGCAAAAACACAGTAAGTCTGTAAAATGAAAAGGTGAGTGGACAATTTCTTTCATTTGGTGTAATGACGTTTAGTCCTATTTTTTCAGGATGTCTAAAAAGCTTCACAAATAGGGTATTAGTGACGTATTTTATGTCATGGAATAAAATGAAAATAAACTGAGCTTGTTTTTTTTATCTCAGACCTTATTTAAAACCCACTGCTTCAGGATGGTAGAACCAAAAATATGAACTTGTTTCCAATTAGTTAGACTCATTCCTGGAAGTGCTCTTGTAGGCAGTTTGTGTCATTTCCTGATCCCATTCTCCCTATCACTTCCTGTCCTGTCTTTACTAAATAAAATGTCAATAAGTGAATTCATGTTATAGTAAAATAATGGCTTTACCAACCTCAATGTGATGCTCTAGCATTTCTTTCTCACCTTTAACTACTGATGCATCTCAAATTGCTCTACCCTTTGTTGTCAAGTCAAAGCATTCTTATTTTTTTAGGAGACCTTAAAGAGCAGCTAATCCCAAGCCAGGTGATTCCTCCCAAGACCGCATGGCAAACCCTTAAAATGCACCACAGAAGTCGGGAATCGGGCCAAAAGACACCACCCGGATCAGAAACTGTGTCAGAAACCCACCACTGCGCCATCTGCGTCAAGACAACAACCACTTGTGCAGAAGGGGCTTTCCTGAGCACTTCTCTTTCCCTAAAATTACTCAAAAGTCACATAAAACTCTATTAAAGTTTCATGCCATTGCATTAAGCAAAGCATATGATGACCTATAAAAAGGCAATAAAGATAAAACAGGACATAAGTGTAAATGAACAACATAAGTGCCCTCATTTTGAAAGGCATTTTGTCCTTTTAATATCCCACTTAGTAACAGACTTGTATTCACCCAGCGATTTGCTATAGTTGTTAAAAAAGTGAGGAAAAAGCCCACAGTGCTTTAACTAAGAGATAATTTTTCAAAGAAATGCATGAATAGAAAGGCATACACACATACAGCAATTATAAGGGGAACTCCTCTGTGTGTGTGTGTGTGTGTGTGTGTGCCCTCTCACATCTTTTCTTAAGGATTAACACATTCCGAGCCATTTTCAGAACATCTTAAGACTCCGGTCTGGTCTGAAGGCAAACAGAAGCTCTGGCATCCCTGAGAGACCGAAGGTCACAAAGTTGTGATTGCATAAGTCAAAGCAGAAGGTTTGGGGTCGTTTAAGGGGATTTACTGCAAGGAATCTGGTGGAAAATTTCTTAAGTACTTCACTTTCCCAAAGGTAAAGCTTAAAGTAGGCCACATTCCCCACAGCAAGCTAAACTTCTAGGGTCAAGTCGGTTCATTTCTGCCCCAGGGTTGTGGGCTTGAATAAACATAAAAAGATCTAAAAATGTTTCTGAGGGGGAAGTCATGCCCAATCATGGCATGGTTTACTCCTCATAAATACATCACTCTTTGGAAATCTGATATAAAACAGCTTCTCTGAAGCCATGCTGTGCAGAGGGGGAAAGAAACCCACACGCAAACACCTTATCGATGCGCTGTTTGATCGTAACTCTTTGGTTCCCTCTCTGTGTTTACAAGTAGACGCTCAGTGTCAAGTTATCACAGCCTTATCAACTGTCAAAAGTTCACACAAAAATCCTCAGCAGTAAACAAACACATCCACTGATCCAAAACTGTGCCATGCTATTGGCTGATTCCTTCTCATCATGTGACTTTGACCCTAGGGCTTAAATTACATCAGTTTCTTGAAAGGCGATGGCTGTCTAGTTTGAATTTACAATGGTAGTAAATGGAGGTTTTTTTGGAGTATTAAAAACAAAAAGAATGGAATTTTATAAAAGCACTTACTGTACTTTTTAAACGTGGGGATTTTTTTAAATGTTTTTGATAGAAGTCTTTTTTGCCCAACAAGGCAGTTATATGATCAAAACACAGTAAAAATAGTAATATTATTACAGTTTAAAATAACTGCTTTCTATTTTTAATATATTTTAAAGTTTTATTTATTCCTGTGATGCAAAGCTGAATTTTCAGCATCATTACTCCAGTGCTGAAATCCTGTGCTGATTTTGTTCATAAGAAACATTTTATTATTATTATTACTATTATTATTACTGCTATTATTTTATATCATTTAGGCATCATGGAAACAAAACCGGAAAATTGAAAATATATTGTTCATATTTTGTGGTTATTGGTTTGAATCAGAAAATATTTTACCTTTTTTATGGATTCACTTTAAATGTAACTGTAATCTTTTGGCCTTTTTATTCAACAAAAGGAGGGACAAGTCGTAATTAATTTTCACAGTAATCAAAACTATGTCACAAATGCTGTCAAATGAGTTTAACGAGTAATGAACCCAATGAATCCTTTAAACTGAATGAAGGGTTAGCATTGGATGCTACACATTCCATTGTGTAATTAATGCATAGCAGTAATTTGATGCGGTTCCTGTTTTAACTTTTCTTAGAAATAGCATTTAAGGTATAAAAAATAAAAAAAAATGTTCAAATGAAATAGGATGGATAGCATATCTGCCTAAAATGTTACATTTAGTTTAAAATGAAATAAAAACTTTGCTGTTGTGACTAAAAATATTAGCTATCAAGTACATTACCCGGATCATTTCGGCCACATAGCTCTCTGGCCCTGTGAACTCCGTGGAGTCTTTCACTTTCACCAGCACGATGAAGAAGAGATAATGCCACATGTTGTGCTCCACCTTAATGTGCTCCTCAAACGTCACGGTTTTGTTGTCAAACTTGTCCCTCTCCAAACCTGTAGAGCAGAAACACAGTTACAATGAAATGAGTTTGCATCAGTTTTTGTAAATGGGCCTTGCCACATAAACCTTGTTTTTAAGGGTAAAGTCAGTTAAAGAAGATCAAGACTGAGTGTAATCTTAAAGTGATAAAGCAGCTCAATGGTCAGCTGTCCAAAAAGAAGGATTTGTTTAGGTTAAGAACTTATTTAGCTCTATGCAGTTCATTCAGTGAGAGGGAAAACAATCTTTTAAGACTCTGACATGATGCATAACAAAACTTCTTTCTCTTAAAAATGGTTTTGTTTCACAGAAAACTGTACTATCTCGAAAGAGGAAGTAGAACCACAAGGAAACTGTATACAACCATGAATGGTGCGTGTTATGAGCAAATGGAGGCTATGGATCTTGTGATGGTCACAAACAAATAGCCTAATTTTATAGCGAACACATTAGGAACCTGTCACTTGACTGCAACGCGTCATCCACTCTGCAATCGCACGTTTGTACTGTTCATCTCAGACTACATTCTGTCGAGCACTGAAATGTTAGTCATGGATTGTGAAATCAACAACTGAACCCCAATAAACTGCAGTTTCAATATTAATTCATATCAAAAGAAATTAGTCAAAAGCGGTTTTCTTCTATAAACAAGTGTGTGCGCACTGTGAGATTTATGATCATTTACAGGTGATCTCACATTAACATGGTCAAACACGCAAAGTGGCAACAGGAAGACACTCCACCACCTCCACAGTGAGTTATGACTAAGACTTCTGGTGAAGAGGGGGCGTCCTAATGTTTATGCTGGAGCAAAACAGTTTTGTGGGCTTATGAAATTTATGGGACATAGGTACAAGAAATAAATACACCTGTGATTCACTGAAGATAACTTGAAGACACTCTACACACTTTTATTTAGGATGGATACTATATGTGAGCCTGGACCACAAAATCAGTCATTGGAGTCAATTTATCACCCAAAATATGAATAATTGAGCTTTCCATTTAAGTATGTTTTTTGGGATAGGACAATATTTGACAGAGATCAAACTATTTAAAAATATGGAATCTGAGGGTGCAAAAAAAATCAAAATATTGAGAAAATCGCCTTTAAAGTTGTTCAAATGAAGTTCTTCGCAATGCATATTACTTGTCAAAAAAAAAATCATTTAAACAATAATTAAGCTATTATTTTTCGCATTTAGTTTGATTTGACTGTTTGGTGGTAACGTTTTCAGTTCAAGTATGAGGTTTCATATTCTAGTAGCTATAAAAATGTTTTATTTTAATAAACGAAAATTGCAGCTGTATTTTAGGAGATGTTGAGCAAGATCACAGTGGTTTGTATTTTGTTTTGTGATTTGACTGAAATGGAAAGCCATTGGAATGCCGTTGAGGGCATGTACAGTAGACACTCACCACAAATAAAGCAAGTCGTTTTCAGAACCTCCTCTTTCTTTTGTTTTTCACTTCTGAGGTCAGCGAAGGTGTCAATGATGACTCCAAAAATGAGGTTGAGGACTATGATGATCACCATGAAGAAGAAGAGGAGGTCGTAGATCACACGGGCTGCAAATAGAGGCTCCTACAGAGAAAAGAAACGCAGTAGATTATAATATCAGTGCTGTTTCCAATAACAGACCAGTGGTTCTCAAGCTTGAAGTGAAGACTCAATAACCCAGTTTTTTAAGTCTGCCCAATTACGAATCTCGGAGAAATCAAACAGACTGTTTGAGAACTAAAATTTTTAAGGCCTAATTTACCAAAATCTAAGTACTAAAAGACTACAAAAAGTGTTTGACCATTCAAACTGCACCAATCAGGGATCAGTTTGATTTATTTAGATATTTTTCAGTTTCATTATTTTCATCTTAAGCAATTTTGCTGAGTTTTTGAGATTAATGTTGAGAAATGGGAAGCTGAAATAAATTAAGTGTACTTTTTTATATTTAATTTTTATAGTACACTTTATTTTAAGTAACTATTTTTTTTATAATAATAAAATTAATATAATAACCCTTTCCTGCACCACTGGCATCACCAAGTGGAATTGGAAAAATAGTAATTGTATTCAAATAAGTCTTTGAACACCTCTGCCACAGGCAGAGTAAATAAAAAGACAGTACCGCCCCAAATTCATATTGAGGCCCTGGGGCGGTACCTCTTTAGAAGGTTTCCGCAGAACATCTCCGACCCCACCACCGCTCCTCAGACCGTGGCTCAAGACAGTGACGATACACATAAGCAGCGAGTCACAAGTCCTCTCCTTATCCTCAATCACGCCCGCAGTCGACTGGACTCCTACAGCTGCAGGAAACAACACATCAATAAGCGCTAAACAAATAAACACAAAGTCTACATAATCTAACAGAGGCCTCTGTATTACTGTGAAATGTTCTACAGACAGTGCTCAGACTAAAAGGTTGCATCAATGCAAATGTTAAAGCTAAAATAAGTTATCAGATAACAACACACACAAAAAACAATATCTCATTCACAAAAGTTCATTTACAAACAAATATAGAACTATTTATACAACTAAATTTGTATATTTTTTGAAAGAAAACGTCAGCTGTGCTAGCCATGATCGCAAAGGCATTTCTAAAGATTGTATTTTTTAAATAAATGTTGTGTTTTAACTTTCTATTTTTAACAAATACTAAAAAGCGAATAACAGTTTCCACATAAATATTAATTAAATTTTTTCAACATTGTTAAGAATCACTAAAATTCAGCTTTGTCATCATTTTGTTCTTGTTAACCGTAAGTAACCCTACTTAAGAGAAAGAGCAATGCTAGTCTCAAACTGGCCTAAGCGAGGTCCTTCAGTGTTAACCGATGTGCTAAACAAGGTAAGACACATTCACATGGTCAGACAGGCCAAGCGCCGCAGGTTCAGTGGGTTCAGACTGGCCGATCAGCTCCACTGATCAAATTAGTCTGGCCTTACATCTTAAATTTGCACATTCCCAAAGGCCTGCTTACAAATCCGAATTAGACTGGTCTGAACTCTAACCCCCAAACCAGCATGAACCTGCTGAACATTAGTGCCTGACTGCCATTAACCTCTGACCCCAAACATCACCCACATAACCTACCAGAGACTCTTGAGAACACTGAGTCTCTCCTTTCCTCGTCTCATGACCAGGCCATATTAGTCAGATTTAACTAGAAGTGTGTGAGTGTGTGCGAGAAGGAGAGAGTTGTGAGTGATGGGGTCCTTACCATCCATTATGGTCTCTGTGGAACAGTTCTCCTCTTTCCGACACACAGCACCTGCCAGGAACTCTCCCATCTTACTGGCAGATTGCTCTGAACATGGGGAAAACACCAAATTAGAAGCTATAAATTGTTACTTTTAACTCAATATTTATTAATAATTATAGTTTATTATATTATTATAATATATTTTATATAAATTTCAAGCTTCATTTTGTATAAGCATATGATATTTTCTTATATCTTTCTTTTGATTTTAGGATGACCCGTAAGTGTACTTGCAAAAATAACCAGCTAGATGTTTGAAATCTAACCTGTTGAATGAAACAACAAGAGATTTCTCATGTACAGTGTAGACTGAAACATGTTTAATTTTCAGACTTTGAGCAACATTGCATAGGAATCCATCTGTTTTTCTCACCAAGAGTTTTATTGGATATCCTGTCCACGGACAGGATGAAGTCATCCTTGAAGATGATATATCCAACAATGGAGAAGAGGTAGACCAGGATGAGAGCCAGCACCGCGGTCAAAACGATTGAGCGGCCATTCCTGGTTACGCTCTTGATGACGTTTAACAGTGTCTCCTCTCGGTAGATCAGGTCAAAGAGCTAGAGAGAGAGAGAGTAAGATGAGATTGTGTGTGTGTGTGTGTGTGTGTACGCGCATGTATACAGTATACATGACAGTGAAAGTGTGAGAGGTCAGAGGTCAGAGTTAGAAGAGTATGACTGGTAGAGTGACAGAAAGTGCATGCCTGTATTACTCACGAGCAAGCTGTAGAAGAAGACATGAACAAAGACTCCAAGGCTGCATATTATGAGGTAAAGCAGATGATACAGAAACTCCACATCCATGATCATGGCCTTGTATCCTCTTGTGAACGTCCCGCGATTTCCCACGAAACTCATTAGAAAAATCACTTTATTGCACACCTGAAAACACAACCATTGCGATAAGAGAGTGTTACAAACAATTTTGGCTCATACTGTATATAATGAGTTGAGTTAACCTTTAGCAATGAGAACATTTATCTGTAGTGTATCATTATGGATACACCAACAATCGAAGCAAAACCATAAATTACAGGCAAAAGTACTTGCATCAGTTCTCAATCTCCGCATTATGAAACATTTCCCTGAAGTTGTTTTGAAATCATATTTAATTATAAAACCACTAAATTATCAAAGCCTTCAGCTAATGATGCCTCGGAATAATGCAAATGAGCTACAACTGTTAACTGCTTGAGAACAAAAAATTAGTAGGTCATGCTTGTAGTTTTGTAGGAAATAATTAGACTACCATTTACATGTTAAATAAATGCAGTCTTGGTAAAATCTAGCACAACACTAATCTAAAGATTAGTCATGATTTATTACCCAACCTCATATTGTTCCAAAACCACAGTATTTTCAGCTACAAACAAGTGGTGTGATTACGCGCATGTGAGAAAAGAACACTCTTCAAAACATCTCTTTTATGTTTCACAGAAGAATGAATGTTTGATTCATGACTGATGACAGTTACAATTTTTAGGGAAACCTTTCCTTCGAGTTTAAGATGATTTTGAACTAGTATTTGATTTGGATGCATACTAAGTGTGCATACTATTAGGGGAAAGTGGAGTTATTTTGTGAGCCAAGTCCATTTTAACATGGTCCTGTGAAAGCCGTGTGAAATCCCCCAGTGACGCACGACACACCTCAGTGCAAAACACACCGAGCTGCCCTCTAACAACACCACCGGCCTGATGAGTTTTGGCAGAAGACTCACATTAAAGGCCCCGAGAAGAAACAGCGTGGGCTCCAGGCCGACCGAAAATATGAGGCGTAATATGGTGGAAGCGATGAGCGCCCGAATCCCATGAGGCTGGGGTAGCACTATAACTATGGCCAGTGAAACCAACATTGCCGCCCAAAGTAGTGCAGAGAGGTGTGGCTCCAGGGTGCCTGAGGAAAAAAGAGGTAAACACGTTTTAGTGCCATCAATCATGCTCTAGGATAAAAATACCACAGAAGAGACATGTTATCACGCCATCTGTCATGGTTACAGCGTAAGCGATGCTACAGGCCTTGTGTTCAACTATCTCAGGGACACAACTGATTCTGATCAAAAATCCACACTGTGTTTCTGGGAATTATGTCATTTTTAGGTAGTTTCAACATGTACAACCGTCTTGATCTGATTAGGGAAATACGAAAATTACAATTCTGTCTTCACTTGCCCTCGTTATTCTTTCTTCTGTGGAATACAAAAGAAGCAGAGAATGAGGACTTATAAAATTAACATTTCATTCAATATTGGCTTCAGAAGAGTCCTGCTTTTGCAGCTTGTTCACTTTCAATGCACCTGAAAAATGAGTCAAGACATTCAGCTAAACTTCTCCTTTTGTTCCCCACAGAAAATGTACTGTAGGTCATATGGGATTGGAATAAAATGAACTAACTGGTTAAATTCTGAATGAACATTTATTTTTAACAAACAAGTGCAGATGCTAAGATAAGATTATATTAATTGTCATTACCCATGACCGCACAGTGTATCTGAAACTGCGTTTCAGTACAGCAGATTTAAATGGGATTCCCTGAAGTACTTGCAGTTTCACCTGTTGAACATGTTCGGGCACATTCTAGCCCTCAAGGGAAAGATGCTTCAGAAAAATAAAATAGAAAAAAGTTACATAACACATTTGAATATGTTAAGGTCCAATGAAGCTTTGTCATGAGCTGCTCTAGCATTGTTTTTAATCCTTGTTCTAAGTGGTCGGCAATGAAATGTACAGTACACCAAGGTCTTATATTAGTGGGATTGCTAAGCGGGTATGTGTGTGTGTGTATGCAGAAAAGAAAAATGAGGTCAGTCGGATTTGCAGGATCTTCACAGAGGCAATAGTTCCAGCTCGCTCGCTCACTCTCCCGTCTGCGAGTAGACCACATGACAGGTGCTTGTTACATAACACAGCGTGCTAAAAATATCACAGCTGAAAGATGCATGAGCGTCGGGTACTGAGCAAGGACGGACTCATGGCCGAGCCAAGCTGGGGTTTGGACCAACAGGGCTGGTGGGCGGCCAGGAAATTTTCAGAATCGAGAACATCAAAGGCTCTGTTCCATTCTTTACCACAAACTTACACTCAAACTCTACACTGAAACTCTAGGATCTAATTTAAACCTGGAAACAAAGTTTTAGTTACATGAAGAAACTAGTTAAATATTTCAGATTCTGCACTATGCATAGCTTAGTAATCAAAAATATTTGTGACTTTGATTTTCTTCCAAAGAAGCAGAAGATAGCCTTGGAATCTTCTATCAATATATGTTGGCAAACTTGATCATCAGGCTTTGATCATATCCACTTGAATGCCACTGCTATTTGTATAGAGATGGTTGTAAAGAAAAATACTGAATTAATTAAATAACTGTACTCTAGAAACAAGAAAATAAATAAACAAATATGCACAAATAGCCAGTGGTCTCAAACATTTGGCTGCAATGGCAACTGAAATTAAGGTCAGGAGAGAATGAAGCGATGCATGAAAGACTGTAATGTCTACTGACTTATACCTCAAAAGTAACATCTGTTTCTCAGGCACTATAGAAATAGATTTGTGCATGTGCCTTATCCATAACTGACAAGCCCTAGATCTCCCCACAACTGTACCATTTATACTATGCGTTCCTGTGCATTGAGGTTACACACACTGACCTACTTCTGAAGTTCTCATTGTGTTTGAATGGCTACATTCTGCCAGACAAGGCAGGAGGGAAGGAACACTCCTCTGAGCCTCTTTTACACACATTCTGGAATTCTGTAGGGCCTCTTGCTTGACCTTTCCAAATACTGTACAGGGACCTACTGAACTCTGCAGAAGGCCTTTTATAATCGGCTTTAGTGGTGCTGACTGTTCTTAAATGTGCTTCTAAAAAGGTGTCAGAAGGCAATTGATTTTGAAGTGCACACAGTGAAAGTGAAAAATAAGGTGTGAAACAAACAATAAGAACTGATACAATGAAGCAGGATTGTGGGCTGCTAAGAATTCACTGTAAATTCAAGAATTTAAAGTTTGTGATTACTTAGACTGTATTAACTGAGCTTATGTTCATATTAATGTAATGGTTACTTTTTGTGTATAAATTAAAGTTGTTATAATAATAATAATAATAATAATAATAATAATTTCAACATATAAATAATATTTATAATAAATAAATAAATACATGGGGGAAAAAGGAAAAAAAAGATGAGCTTACTTTATGAAAGTAGAGAAAAAAAGTTGCTCTTTTTAAACCTTATTTATAAAAATAAGGAATAATTCACCCAAAAATGAAAATTCTGTCATCATTTTCTCACCTTCAAGTAATTCCAAATCTGTATGAATTTCTTCGGTCTGCCGAACATAAAGGAAGATATTTTGAAGAACGTTTGCAACCAGGCTGTTTTGGGTCACCATTGACTTCCATAGTATTTTTTTTCCAATTGTGTCAATGGTGACCCAAAACAGCCTTGTTACAATCTTCCTTTGTGTTCGGCAGAAAAAAGAAATTCATACAGATTTGGAACTACTTGATGACAGAATTTTCATTTTTGGGTAAACTAGTCTTTTAAATACCATTATCCTTGCCATAGCACATGCAACTGTAAAATCTTTGGGGAAACAGACGGTCAAATAACATGTGGTAAAGAAGGAAAATGAACAACTGAACTAATTTTACAATTCTCTGTTAAATATCAAACAGACGATTATAAATATTTTGTCAGCTTACCGATTGTTATACAACCATGTTTATTGCAAAGACAATATTTCGAATCCACCTTTAACATGTCCTTTATCAGCTTTTATTGGTTTGCATTTCAAATCGTGACCTATACTGAATATCTACCAGAGCTGTAGTTTAGTGTGTTTTGGGCTCCCAGAGGAGGCTTTTGTTTTAGAGATTTCAATTAAAGGCCCAATCCCTCATGTGCACTTTGAGAAAGGGAAAGTCCCAAAACAAAAGAGCCCTTGGAGCCTGACCCCAGACTGAACAAAGCAGAGTTTATGCCAGTCACAATGTGGCACTTATGCCAGTCACAATGACTGGCCAATCAATGCTCAACACAACACAAAAGAGCGAAAGAAACACAGAAAGGCCTAAGAAATATTACTCATATGTACTTGCTTACATTAGGATGATACTGATCACAAATTTAAAACATAAGCAACAGGTGCTTAAGCTATGATGTAAGAATGAAGGAACCGTCCTTTGACTTTATCTGGGTCTGTTTTCGGGGTCAAATCTCAGCTCTGACATAAACAGGTGTTGTATTCCTTCGACATGTATACAAACACACACTTTTGATCAGAAAGAGCAGGGAGGAGACAGACACACAGTCTTAAAAGCTTATGAGATTAGGGAAATAGTGTGCGTGTGAGAGCCAGAGTCAGATGACATGATCTCAGATAAGAGGGCAAGATCAATTACCAGGTTATGCACAAAAGTTATGTCGATCGTTATGACACCTCATAAAGAACACACTTTTGGATCAAAAATGCTTTCCAGGGTGTGTATGTGTATCTGTATTTTAGCTTTTGTTTAGTCAAATTTTTAATATATATATTTTTAATGTTTTAATCATCCATTTACCCATTCTGGACAATGAATATTAATATATATATTTAATAAATTAAAATATAATTTTATAGAATTGATACAATAATTCATTGATTATATGGTAAACATGGATTTATATTAAAAAGAAAACAATAAAAATGTCCGCTACTGAATTAAGTGGAGGGGATCAAATTATTCAGAATGACTGGATTATATAAGATGTGTTACGACGGAAGAAAGGCCAGCAGCGTTTTGGTTGGAGCTCTGTTATGTAGGCCAAATTATGTCTTTCAGGGGCTGTATGTGCCAAAAGTAGGTCAGTAAAGTGTCAAGTTCCAGCATCTGTTACTGAATGCACTCACTTACTTCCATGAAAACAGCAGTCTGTGCTCTAGCAATGCACGCAAGTATGATCAAAGTTGTGGTTGGTATTCGAACAATTACAGAGCACTAGTACCCAACTTGTTTGGATCAGAGATCTCAAAAAAAAACTTCTGGTAACACTTTCTATGAAGCCCGTATTTTATAATATATTATAAGGGTATTCTTAAGGCATTATAATGAATGCATTATAAAAACACCATAATATGTGTTAAAACATCTCATGAATAATCATAAAAACAATTAATACATTATAATATTTACCTATTTGTGATTATTACTTTTAAGAGTACGATTATTTATAACACACAATTAAATCATCTTCATTTATAATGAATGTAATATCTTGACATTGTGTATTTAAGATCTGCACAGTACATTACAGCATCTTATGAGTGGTTAAGTGCTGAGTGCTATTTGAGTGTTTCCTGTGAAGCTAATATTGAGGCTAATGTGAGCTAGCTAATACTTTCAACTGAAAAAAATACACTGTTTATTATATAAACCTAAGAGTATTAGTAGACTTAGGTACAGTAGGGTAGGTAGAATGTTAACATACTTGCAAAGTATCCTATACTCAGTATGCCTGTTAAGGAACCATCAATAAAGTGTTAGCATATATTTAGTTTTGTTATTACTTATAAGTGGTATTTGTCCACTTAGTAAACATAAGTAAAATGGCAAGATATAATACTTATAATGCATTATAACTGAGAAATACTGTGTTCGTGTTGTGTTATACATTATCATGCTCTTAAAAGCAGGGCTTAAAAACTAAAAAAAAAAAATCCATTCGGTTCACTCCGAGCAGAATTGATATTTTAACGTTTCTGTTCTTGCGTTCCGCCTAAAACAATGCATTCCGAAAAGGGTTTTCTAGAAAAAAATACCGGTTAATAACGTTATTTTTTTTCTAAAAACATTTTATATATATATATAT
>JAUMHE010000060.1:6897514-6909390 GCA_032359235.1 Enteromius mattozi | reverse complement strand
TCTGCTACTAATTTATAATGTTCCTTGTCTGTTCGATTACGTCATTAATTGATCTTTACCTCACATCTATGCCATACTGTATGTACATGTACAAGCTACTACTGCATATACTGTAAAACATTACTTTGGTGTAAAGCTGCTTTGCAATGATACGTATCGTGAAAAGCGCTAAACAAATAAATTTTAATTGAATACTTTTTGTATAGAAAGAAAACTAAAAAAAAATGACTTTATACAATAATTTGGGAGTTCAACAAACAGTCAATGGGATAGTCACAAGCCTCTCGGTTTTCATCCAAAGACGAACAAAGCTCTTATGGGTTTGAAACGACATGGGTGTAAGGAAATGACGACAAAATTTTCATTTTGGGGTGACATAACCCTTGAAGATAAACACACTGCGATAACAGTTGTATATGAACAAACATTAGCGTAATAGGACTATTTTTTTCTGTTGCTGTGCTATGCAACAGTTAAGGCTTTCAGAGGCATTTTTAGTGTGTTGCCTTGCAGCAGCTATAGCGATTCTCTATGATATTCTCGTCGCTACATATGTCTTCTATAAAAATCTATGGGGTTTTTGCTAATTTTTTTTTTTTTCTTTTTGCCACGTGGAAATTGAAAATCTGATCTCTTTGAAAAGACTGCTTCATGTCTGTAGCATTAACGTCAAGGTTTTTCAACAAACAAATAAAAGTAACAGCAATGCTTGTGTACTCAAGTCTATGGATGTTGGATCCGTAATGGCGACCATAGATGGACACCACTGACCTCGATTTGGGCTGTGTGTTTGGCGTAAAACTCCAAAGCTTCATCACCCTCCCCGTACGTCCCTCCTGGCTTCAGCATGGCCTGGAGTTCCTTGTTGTGTCTGGCGAGCTGTGGGTGTATGTGGAAAAAGGGATGCATTTGTTTTCATTGTGACAGTGTATGTATGTTGCAATGACCCATCTGGCCCTCGTTGTTTTGCTCATAACACACTTTACAGTCAGCGAAAGGCCAACGCCTGTCTGAGAAATGCTGGTTTGAACTGAAGAGCACAATCATGAGCTCATAACTGTCCAATAGGTAGGTTATTGTTAATTAATGACATACCTAATCTATGAATGTTTCAGAATATGATGTCAAATGTGATGTCAAATGTTCTGTACTGTTCACATAAAAGTTTCATTCCTAATCCTATAATATACCATAGCAATCATGCCACCCAAACCTATTTCAAGAAACATTTTACCAATTTAAAGCCTTAAATAACAATATGTCTCAACTACAACACAAAAGTCTTTCAAGCTTAAGTTGTTAGCATTGGAGCATTCTTATTTGGATAGCTATAAATACGTGGATTATTGAAATACTCACTCAGCAATATATATATATATATATATACACACACATATATATATATATTGATATATATATTATTTTTATTTTTTTTTTAAATAGAAGACCGTTTTCACCAAAGAATGTAATATAAAAAAAGGTTGTTTTTTTTTTTTATCTCGCAATTGTGAGATATAAACTTACATGTGTGAGTTATAAAGTCAGAATTGCAAGATATAAAGTCAGAATTGCGGGATATAAACTGCGAGGAAAAAAGTCAAAATTGTGAGATAAAAAGTTGCAATTATCGCAATAATACAATATATAAATAATAGTATTTTCCATTATTTAATTTGCTTATAATATGATTACCTACTTATTAGTTTTTGCATATTTGTGTGAAAAAATAAATGTGTTAACATCTTTTTTTTTTATATTATTAACCTATATTTGATCTCCTTCAACAGCTAAATGGTCATGAAATAGCCGCATTCAATATTCTCGCAATGGCCCAATTTTGACAACAACCGAGGGTCAAAGCCCACCAGTGAACAAATAAAGTCTGTTTAAAAAACACAACCAGTGTAGCCACCGCAGAAATGGATTACTTGTTGCTGCAATTACGGACTGACCTTTTGAGCTTCAACCTGCAAAAGCACATTTCTCTATTATTTAGGTAAATAATAGGTGAATCAAAGGGCCTTGTATAATGTACTTTTTGTTCTCTGGTCTTTTCATTCACAAATCCCTGATGCCAAACAGTGTCATTTGGAGGGCCGGTGTAAAAGCTGCACCATTCCTAACGTAGTTACATAACTGATCCTCTGACGCTGACCCAGATAATTACGTGAATAGGCAGAAATCTATACTGAAGCACACGGGGGAGGGGAAGACGGTGATATAATCCAGACATCTGACACAGTGAACGCAGTCAAAGTGTGTGTAAGTGCATATTTGTGTTTGCGTCACCTGATGGGCCAGGATGTAGATGTTGTGACCCACATTTCGTGGAGAAGCCGCATGCTCTTCCTCACCATTCTCATCATCATCGTTGTGCTCAACTTCAATTTCTCCCTGCATGTAGGCCTTTTTGATCACCTCCACCTGTACACCAACCAAACATTTCAATAATGACAGTAGATTTGCCACCGTATGCAAAACCGAAAATGTCCACAGGAACAGGAAAAAGATGTGTTTTCAATGCAAAGTGCCATTCACCAGTTCTTTAGGCCTCATGTTATACAGGATTCTCTCCGCGTTCTCACTGTCATGGCGGCTTTCCATGATGGCAAGCAGCAGTTTTGAGGCATTATTCTGTAACAAAAAGACCACTCATGTCAATTATTTTGGACTGAAGCGAAAACTACATAATGCTGTGGAAGGTTTGTCACACCTTGAGCTCTAAGACCAAGTCCATCCTCTTCTTTCCCAGTGGGTTGATGTCATTGAGGATGAGAGCGATGATGATGTCAATGCCGTTACATTCATGTGTGGCAATACAGTTCTGAACAAGGGAAAATATGTTAAATGTACACCACCATTCGAAGTTTGGTGTTTTTATTTAAATCAACAACAAAAAAAAGTCTAAAATATTAAAACTAAATAATAAAAATATTATTTCTATTTAAAAAATAACCACAAAAACAAAAAAAAACATAATTGACCCTAAACGTTTTAATGGTTTTGTACTATAGGCACATCTACAGAAAAAGCTACAAAATTGAGCCTTTAAAGGAACACTCCACTATTTTTGACAATAGGCTAATTTTCCAACTCCCCTAGTGTTAACGTGTTGAGTTTTACCATTTTTGAATCCATTAATCGGGTCTCCAGGTCTGGCGGTAGCACTTTTTGCTGCAGCTTAGCATAGATCATTAAATCTGATTAGACCATTAGCATCATGCATAAAAATGACCAAAAATTTTGAAGTTTTTACTATTTAAAAATTTTACTCTTCAGTAGTTATATTGTGCACTGACAGGAAATGAAAGGTTTCAATTTTCTAGGCCAATATGGCTAAGAACTATACTCTCATTCTGGCATAATAATCAAGGAAGTTTGCTGTCGTAAACGTGCTCGGCTGAATGGATTCAAAAATGGTAAAACTCAAATATTTAACTATTTTTCAAAAAAAGTGGAGTGTTCCTTTAAAGGCTAAATGATCTGGAAAACACACACACACACACACACACACACTCCCAAATGTTTAATATGAAAATCAACCTGCAATTAAGCAAATACAGGCCTGAAACAGAGTGCTTCAGTGGGAGACTAATCATCTAATCATTACAGGACAAAAGCACATTGTCGTCATACAAGTACACTACATTTCCTCTTAGGAAAGTAGGACAATGATGATAATTAGTCCCATTATGAATGTCCTATGAAGTAAGAAAAGTTGCATAATGCCTAGCACAAAAAACTCATTTTGAGTAGATAATACTGGGTATTCTAAGGCTGCATAATCTTAAAGCGATTGTTAACCCAAATAAGAAAATACGGGTATCATTTACCCTCCTCACTTTTGAGTTCAAGAGACAAGAATGGACTCACAAATCCAACTCACTAAAGAATCAATGGATTAATAAAGTCTGCCTGAATGATTATTTCTAAAATCAAGACTGTTCAGAGCTGCATTTCCCAAAAGCACCATAAGCTTAAGTAGAGTAGATCAAAGAAATCATTAGCATTATGCTTCAGAATCATTTGTTCATAAAATAATATCATGATGCTTTTATGGTGAGTGTAAATAAGAGTAAATGAATTTAATTCCGGGTACTCTATTCCTTTAAAGTATGGATGATGGGTTCACCTGGTTTTCATGGCAAGGCCCCTGGCAGTACTCTGTCAGGCTCTCCACAGTCTGGTTTATGAGAGCGACGTTCTTCTCATTAATATAGAGCCCCAGCAGCCCCAGACCTCCTGTAGTGCTGCCACATATACAATCCAGAAACTGCAGCGTCTCACACACCAGGTTGTAGTTGTTTTTGTTGTTCTGACAGCGAAGGAAGTTCTAGGGAACAAGTGAGAAAAACAGGATATGAGGGACATGCTTTTGTTTTTATAAGTCATATTAGAGCTAGAGGAAGCACAGACAGAGTCAATATATAATTCTTGGTATGGTATGGAATAGGATTTAGATTCAATCAGGAGTCATAAATCTTCGGAACAAAAAGCGGATTTCAAATTTTTTAAGCATTTTTTGAGAATGGCATATCCGAAATGGTAAAATTACAACAAAAGTTTATGATGTAACCATGCAGGATAGGGTTATAGAAAAGGTTAAAAATACAAACATTATTAGGTAAGCAAGGAAATCATTATAAAACTGTTAATGATAAGCTAACTGTGAAACTAGCATGAAATGTTTCATCAAAACAAAAATAATCAGTTTTACTTGCACTTTAGTGATACTTTTCAGAATTAAATAAAATACATTCATTATTTTGGTCTTTTTATATATTTATTTTGTATTGCTGTAAAAATCTACTGGGTGATGTAATGTGTAGAGGTCAAGACACAAATAATAAACAAGGAAGGAAATAATTCTGGATGATAAGCTAATTATTTTGAAACTAGCATGGAACTCCTACTCAGAAGCTACCAAAAACAGAAATTTATTTCATACATTCTGCAGTTTAGCTTGATAAATAAACTCCATTTACTTTTTTAAATACACATTGCTAGTCTTACTAAGTACACAACAGTGCATGTTACCACAACCTTTTAATATTTTTAGCCTTTTCAGCCAACAAAGTTTCTGCTAAACCTTTTATTCCTGCATTCTCAGAAATAAAGGTACAAAAGCTGTCCCTGGGGCAGTACCTTTCTAAAAGGTACACTTTTGTACCATTAGGTTCAAATATACACTTTAAGTACTAATATGTACCTTTCAGGTACCAAATGGACCATTTAGGTACAAACATGTACCTTTTATGAAAAGGTACAGCCCCAGTGACAGCTTTTGTACCTTTATTTCTAAAAGTGTGGGTGCATTCTGGAATCCACTTTACCCAGTTTAATAAACTGAAATTAAGTACTTTCCTACATTTTCCCCCAAATATCCCTTTTCACTGAGACTGACTTTGCAAATTACACCAAATTAGGAAACTAAAAATGACTAGCAAATAAGATTTCATGTTAATTTCAATGAATATGATCTATTCAGGCACCACTCATACATAGAGCTCCTTAGAGAAGCTAGACAAGCTACGTTTTTAGTTAGCAACATTTGGACAACTTAGCATTACCAATACTAATTTTCCCAAAATAATCTCAAGTACAGTGGCTAACCTGCAGTTCACGGTTGTGGTTTTCACAAAGCAGCTGCAGGAGGCGCAGGATTGGCTGCATGATGGTTATGATGACGCTCATCTCGTTATCATCCTGGTTCTTCTCTCCTGTGCTGCTCTGCCCCTCCGACACATTCTGATGCTCGTCGGCGTCCGCCTCCCTTCGGTAAGCGGTGAAGGCCTTCTTTGTGGCCGTAGAAGCTTCAATAAGCTGCTCTCGCACTTCCTCGGTCACTACAGCAACCTCCTTGACTGAAAAACGGGGGAGGATTGTATTTGTTTATGTTTTTGGGCTACATGGTATAACTGTGTTATAGTCACATGTAGTGGTTGTGTGTTTAGTTTATGGTGGGGAGTGCTGAGCCCTGACCTTTCTTGCGTGTTTGGTTGTCCTTGTCGTTGGTGTCCTCGTCTTTGCGCTTGCTGCCTAGATCGCTGGTGTTCACTGTTACAGTTGCCTTGATCTCTTGCTGGGCCAGCTTCATCCGCTCATAAAACACTTTGAAGAACTTCTCTGACTTACTGTCGCCTGTCAGACGGCAGAAAAACGACCGCTGGAGGGATAGGGAGGACAATGAGAAGAAAAAAGAAAAAAAAAAAAAGAGTTAGCATAATGTAAGTGAATAAAAAAAGAGAGGATGGTAAGTGATTGTAAATTGTTGCATCAATAAGAGTCATAATTGAGCTTTTCATGATCTCTATCTCTCACCTCCAGAATTAAATGGAAGTCTGATTCCAATAGTTTAGTGTTTGGTGTTGTGTCATCCAAACACAAATCATACAAATAAGTATGCAATACTATTTTTTCAGAACGTAATAAAACATAATTTTTTTAATATTTTATATTTTTATCTTAATGTATGTTATCTTATGTAAGTTTATGTATGTACACGTGTACTACACACACACATACATATACATTATATATGTATATGTGTGTGTGTGTGTGTGTGTGTAAATATGTAATACAAATAAATCCATAAAATACACACATATTCTTAATATATACTGTATCATATTCTAAACACAAATTCAAGGACAAAAATACTATTTTTTTAGTACATAATAAAATATAAATGTAAAATAAACGTAGGATTCTTATGTACGTACATATACTAATATATATATAGGTAGCTGACAAATAAAAATTGGACTGTCTCCTATGGTGCGACATAAAAAAAACTTAGCATACAAATAACATGAGAAAAAATGTAATAGCATTAATATTTAAAAAATTTTTTTTTATAAAAATAAAATATTAAATACGTAAATATGTAAAGATACTCTAAACATATATTTTTCTGTGTATGGAAACATTTATTAAAAATAATAATATATTTAATATATACACATGTAAACACACTCTAAATGCATGTTTTATGAAACAAAATCATAAATATATTAAAAACAAAAAAAATACAATAAATTATATGCACAATTTTTTTTATAAAGTTACAAAGTTTTAATATACTTAGCGTATATAAAAATAACAATTATTATTAATTTTATTAAATAAATTATTTATACATTTATGTACACACAGAATTGTATCATTATTTATTGTTCACTTTAACTTTAACTTTAAACTTTACATACAAATCACACAGACACATATGCACAAAACAAACACAAATAAAATGGTTTAATATATAACAACAAATTACTAATATTTTTAGAAATATTTCTAAATGTATATATTATAATCATTTATCGTTTATGTTTAATAGATATCACATTTCTCTTGTATACTTCCATACAGCCTCATTATATCTCAAATAATCCAGGAATATTCTCCTCCATTTAAACCTTCAGATGTGCATGTGCCACTCCTGCACCAGCGCACAAGGAGTTAAACCAGCAGCCATGCTCCTCAGCAGAGTTCTCACGTCCCTCCCTCCCCTCCACCCTGTTTACTGCCAGCCAGACTCACACCACCGCCGTTACATAACCCTCTCCGACACACACACACACACACACACACACACACACACAGAGCAATTACCACGGAAATAACCTGGAGTGCCTCCCTCAGCTCACCTGATTTTACACCATCTGTCTCCAACACTGTCCCGAGCGCTACAAGCCTGGCACGGTCCACACATTCACACAAACAAGCACACATTTCACAGAAATGAAAACCCTACAAATGATTTGATTTGCTTCTGAATACAAAATGAGGTACTGATAATAAACCGTGTTTCAGGAATACAACATCCCAAACTAAATCCTAAAGGAAAACTTTCAGTTCCTTCTATGAATAAAAAGTGTCCCGCTGGTTATGTAGTGTTTTTCTCTGGTATATCCTGTCCTACTTTCACTCGTTTCTTTTTTTCCTTACATAAGTCAGTAATCAGCTGAGTGGTGGAGGACTGCTCATGCACGCTCACACAGGACGACAGGGGGGGAAAAAAAGGAGGGGAGAAGAGCGCAGAGGAAAATCCTGCCCTACTTTTCTGGAGCCAAACAGGCACGGAGCGAGTGTGTGATGCGCGACACAAGGAGGTAGGGCGCGGACTTATCAGCCGAATTCTGGGGCAGTTTTGAAAGCTCGTTACATAACCAGCCTTCTTTCCAGGTTAACAGTGAACTCAGTCATTCAGGCCTCTTTCAAACAAACAGCGAGCTAATGAAAAATGCAACACACCCACAGCGTCTCACACACACACACATTTACACAATGAGACGTACTTAAAAATGATTCATCTGCTCCAGTGCATCCTGCAAACCTCGGGACGTCATCGGACAATGTCTAAAAAAAAAAAAGCTCTTTCTGTGAACGGCCTCTTTGTTAAATGCTCCTCACTCGAGTTAATTGAAGGCAGTCCTGACACGCAGCCAAACGTTCCGAGAGATTCAAACGCGAAGCAAATCAACAGGTTATGTAAGAGCCCAGAGCGGAGGAGAAACGAGTTTATAGCATTACGCCATTCAAATGTGCAAGTCTCATGACTGCTCTTATAAACAAGACGGCCACATCAGATGCGATGCCGCAGTAAACATGTCAGCACCTGACTACCACATGACGCACATCCAGGAAAACAGAGAAACAGTGGAGCGGTTGGGAAAATAGTGTTTTGCAGGTGTTTTAGATGGGACTCGTCAAAGCATTTCAAGGCCAAGGATCCCTTAGTGGATAAAACGCAGCAGGGACCCCTGTAGCACGTGCATTTTAGCCTGGTTTATAAAAACAATAAGTAATTATTAATGTTTTTTGAAGTTCATTATAATGCTAACATTGCAAAGTCAATATTATTAGCCATAAGCTTTATAACTTTAATTAATAATATATAATATTTTTTAATTCACATATGTATACATTAAATGTATAACTAAAAATTATATAAATAAAATAATTAAAAATAAATTAAATTATGTATAAAATTAACAATGAATACAAGTGTAGAAAATAGAAATTGTAGAAAAGTGAGTGAATAAATAAAATTTCTTAGTTACATAATTAAATATTGCTGTTACTTCCAAATACCTAAGAATTTTAATATAAAATATAAACAAATATGAAATAATACAAATCAAATAAATATAACTAGTCATATTTATACATATATAAAAACAAATACATATATACCTAATAATAATATTATTAGAATTAAATAATGCTACAAATAATAAATATAATGAATGTTATGAATATAATGAACAAATGAATATAAATAAGTGTAGAAATAAAAAATAAATTAAATATCTTACAATTACACAATTAAATATTAAATGTTAAAAATAACTATTTTATGTACATCAAATGTTGCTGTCATTTCTTAAATAAAATATAATATAAAGGAAATAAAAAATAATTAACAACAAATACATGTATAATTAATCTAATTTATAAATGTATAATTAAAAAATATATAAAAACATACATGTATAACTAATAATAATACAAATAATATAAGAACTATAAAAACAAATATATATATATATATATATATATATATATAAATAAATATACACTCACACACACACACACAATTTAATAAATGTAATATATTTATAGATTTTTTTTTAAACTAATATATATATATATAGCTCATCAAATACTACTATCACTTCTGAATATTTAAGAATTGTAATAATTAAGGACTATTTAAAAACAAATATATGCTCATCAAATACTGTCTCTTATGAATATTTAAGATTTTTAATACTCATTCCTATCCCTAGTAATGTGCTGTGAATCGTGTTATTGGCACAACTGGAATTGATGCAAGAGTTTCCAGTGTTGTACAAGCTGCATACAATCAGCTCGCTGTGCTAACAGACACACTTGACTCTTTCTGCATGACACAAACGCACATGGGTCTTCATAATGCATGTGAGAAATAAACATACTGCATGTGGGAGATGAACAAGTGGCTGTATCATGAGCTGATGACTTCAAGGACAAACCCCTACACAATAAGACATTAGTCATTCATAATGTTACAAAAGATTTCTACTGAAAACACTGCAATCTACATCTAACAATACAAAATGTTTCTTGAACAGCAAATCATCATATTAGACTGGGATCATGTGACACTGAAGACTGTAGTTGTGATGCTGAAAATTCAGCTCTGCATCACAGGAATTAATGTTCATGCCAATGCCAAATGGCCTGTTATTACCATCAAAGCCTGTCTACTGCCTTGAACCCATCGTATTTTGACTACAGTCTGTCAGCTCATTATACAGCAACCAGTCTATCCAGGCAAGGTGACCAGCCACGACCCGACAGGAAGTAGACTCTGCATGGGCAGGTGAGCGTGGGCTAATAGCAGCATCAGCGCATGAAGCAAAAGGTCAAGCAGCAACCGCCTCCCTCCCTCCATCCCCTTCCCGTCTATCCGAGCTCTTGGCATCAATAAGAGGATGTTATGTAAGATCTATTTATAAGCGCAAGCTCAATCACTGCCGTCGTGCCCACCCGGCCTCGTAACCACGGGAACGGCTCGCACGGCGGTGGCGGCTGGGGATGTGGGGAGATGTCCTTCACACTTCAACAGCAGCTGAAGGAAAGTCTGCAATACGACACGCACATACAAGCTTCAACTTAAGGACTTCGAGCGCACTTACTAAATCCATTAGAGAGCTAAGATGCCGCATGAGCCAGACCATAATAATAAGAGACAGAGGGGGGTTAAACCTGTTTGACACACAGATTTATAAGGCCTCTGATGGAAACAATCGACTTTATGCCTTCTGTAAGCAAGTAAATGTCCTATAATAATATCATATCTCACTTTAGGTTGAGCTGCAAATATCTTACTTGAGGTTTTATTAAGTAAATAAAAGAATAACTTTAATATAGTTAGTAATAAGATTTTTGGAAAAATCTCTCTCTCTCTCTATATATAGAATTTTTTTTTTTTAATTAATTAATTTTTAAGTGCTGTCAAATGATTAATTACATGCAAAATACAAATTTTAGTAATATAAGATAAAATTCTGCAATTATACATACATTTTATATTTACACATGTTATATATATATATATAATATATATAAACATAACATTTCTCTTAAATATACACATAAATGTGTGTGTATTTATATATACATAATAAATATACACATTACACACAAACACATTATGTAAGGAAAAACCTATTTTGGATGCGATTAATCGAGATATACATTATAATTACATGATTTGTACAAGATTTTTTTTATTAATTAGACAATTGCAGAAAATTAAATATATATACACATAAAAAATCTAAATGTATCAAATAATAATATTATGCAACATCTGTTAGATGTTCACAAAAACTATAGAACGCTGTGTTTAAATATAATATTACTAAAACAATATTGTAAGATCATTACTGATTTTTGCATTTGATCTTTATTATACATGATTTTATTTTCTACATTGTGTCGTGATTTATATTTCTGCTGTATATTAATGTATATAATTCTATTCTAACAAATTTTATTTGGAATGCTTTCCTTATGTTCATTTTATTCTATGTGCAGAGAGACAAAAAGTACTTATGCAAGAATGAATTTATGCAAGTAGTCTGCTTTTAACAATCTCATTAATTCATATTAAATTAATTTTAGCACATTTTATGGCATATAAATATCAGCAACTGCACTTATTCTTGTTTTACTCACATTTTTCCTATTTCTTTTCCTTCTAAATAAAACTGAGGTGTTTTTCTCCTCCTTGAGTATCAGCTTCATATTCTACTATTTCATATATAAGCCATAAAAACCAGATGTATTAGACATGTTGTTTTTCAATAAACTGTTCAATAAAA
>JAUMHE010000060.1:6873325-6897414 GCA_032359235.1 Enteromius mattozi | reverse complement strand
CAGTACATTACAGAAAATAATGAACTTTATCACAATATGCTAATTTTTTGAAAAGGACCTGTATATATATGTATATATATATATATATATATATATATATATATCCACTTGCTGGAATAAACGCTAAGAAAACATGACACTAATGAAAACATGATTAAAAGAGCTTTAAACAACCCAGTGTGAGATCAGTAATAAATCTGTTTTCCTTTTCATATTGTGGTAACAGAGTTGACGTTTTAAAAATAAGAGTGTAAGAAGTTTTTAGATTAAAATATTCTCTCAGAGAGAGCACAGATACTTTTCAGTGCTTCAGATCTTATCAGTGAGTGAAAGTGACATCATTTTCTGTAACTTCCACAATTCTGAGAAATAATTCCACCAATTTAAAGGAAAAATAGGGTGTGGTAACAGAGCTGACACAAGATTTGGGGACACACTATTTTATAAGAAAAAAACTAATTTTAAATAATTTAATGTTGTAGAATTAAGTAACTAACTATTTAGGGCTTTAATAAATAAACTGTTGCCAAAAGAAAAGTACTATAAAATATTTTGATTGAAAATTTATACATGATCACAAAAAATACACTGATTAATGCGGACAAGAAGAAATCATAATTTTAGCTATTTGGGACACTTTTAAAATAAATTATTATATTGTTATGGACTGCACATCTTGAACAATAAAAACAATAATAAAAAAATTAAATTTATAAAAAATGTAATCATTTGAAAAAAAGTATACATATATACAGCATACAGTATATATATGCACACAGTTTTATTCCATGGCTATTATTTTATATGCAAGGCTAGGCTTTAAAGGTATTTTAAAAAGCTGGATGTAAATACAGCCGAGGTCAACTTTAGACGCACTCTCACATGCCTGTTGAGTAATAGCACTCACACCTGTTGTGCTTCATTACACTCGTGTGCGTCTGCTCGTGTCTTGTGAGGCTGTTCGGAGTTTACGGTAACCAAGAGAGCCGTGAGCAAAAACAGAGCTATGCACACGGCTAGCTTCAAGTGCACAGAACATCTCCAAGGACAAACGCGACCGTGACAAAGTCTGAAAAAGAGTGTAAATATTTATAGGTCACAGAATTAACAGACACACACACTTCCTCCTCATACACACTGGGTGTTTATGTAGGTCACAAGCTAATGTTTAACCGGCGTGCGTGCACTTATGTGGCAGGCGACAGGTGCAGGGTGCGACCTGAAACCTCGGGAGGAGTCCTCCAGTTTGAATTTGTCCCGCTACACCTGACGCCATTTTTCTAATGTTACATATCAGACCTGATTAAAGCAAGGGCTGAGGTTTTGACTTTAAAAGTGTGATATTGTCATTCTTCTGCATCTCCTCTCTCTTAAACATCAATAATGAGGTTCAAATGGAGCCATGAGTCAGAAGCTGACCTGATAATGACAACTGCAATAAAAAAAATTTAATATCATCTGATAACAGAAGCAAAGCAAAAGTCCTGACCTTTGGATACCAATCTATGGGCCAATTTCTAAGGCTCAAGGATGAAGACCCTCTTTCCTCTCCCAGGTGGAGGGAATGCATTGCTATTTATACTTTTCTGAGGAAATCAGCGAGCCATATGTGTGTGTGTGTGTGTGTGTGTGTGTGTGTGTGTGTAGGCCAGATGGAAATAACACGCCTCATCTGCTGCATTCAAACGAATGTGTCACTTTCTCTTTTTAAAAGAGACTAAGATTCAGCATATGCTATAAAGCCATAAAAGAATGCTTATAGTTTACCCAAATGTGAAACTTCTGTCACTTTTTATTCAGTATTATATATATACATAATTATTTATTATATTATTTCAATTACAGTTTACATCTTTGATAGTTTTAGTTAGCAATACAACAACTGGAACTTTCCCATGTCTAATATATTTTAGTATAATGATGGGTAAGCTACATGAATTATCTATGCCAATTTCATTTATTTCTTAGATCTGGTCTGTTCTACAGTAATTAAGTCATCAACACCATTGTGTTTTAGCATAAAAAATTAAATCTGACCCATGCTATTCATCAAAACCTTATCCTATATTAATCTATGACATTGAAAAAAAATGCTGGTGTCCTTTGTTTATTTTCCAATCTCTTGGAAACCTTTGACATGCTGCTAAAAAACAGGTTGATCAAGAGCGTCCATTTAGAAATGGACTTTGGCTCTGTGAGTACATATATATGATCTTCTAGAATGTTTGATGTATTTTACATCGTTCGATCACATAGGAACGCATACACTGACGTCACAGAGCAGGAGTGTGTGTGTGAATGTGTGAATAGCGTCCATCTCAGGCTTGCTGCCCACTTGCTGTAGAGTGAGTGGGCGACACTTCCGTCACGGGTCATCCAGAACTCGGCTGTTCTCACACACTCTGCTTCAGCACTGTACTCTCGCTGTCTCTCGTTCCCTCCCACTCCTACTTGAGAATTACTCACCACAGATGAAGTCCCGTCTGCCCTTCCGATCTATGTCTGGCCTGGAGCTTTTACAGAATACAGGCCCGGATTTGAGCAGAGCGTCAATGGATTCTGATTTAGAATAGTAATTTCCATCCTTCCTAATTATGTCTGTTGAGTTTATTGTGAGCTGCTTCAACTGTGTGAAATTGGATCTCATGTATACTGTGACCTCATCATATTTCAGTGGCAACCTGCGACTTTCAGATGACTCTGGTGGGTGGTTTATGAAAAGCAATGATAAACGCATACGGGAGGCCTAGTCGTGACAAGTGCAAAGTTTGTTAAAATGCAAAAGTTTTTAAAATGAAACTGGATTCAATAAATAAATTAAAACAAGTAATTTAAAATGTTAATTTAATTTTGAAAGTTAATTGTAATTTAAGGCAGTCAAGGCTTCCTCAAAATTTCTTAAGATTTGTGAAGGCTTCCTTAAATACGTCTAAAAAAAGATTTTTGTTTTGGTTTATTGTTACACTACCTGCAACATGGATTTATTTAAATGTATTTATTTTTTTAAATAAGTGCATTTTGCTCACAAGGGCTTCATTTATTTGATAATTTTACAAAATTTATATATATATTTATACTATAAATAATTTTTGAATTTAAAATTACTTTTTGCATTTCAATATATTTTAACATTTCATTTATTCGTGTGATGGCAAAGCTGAATTTTCAGTATTTTAATCCCACTGCTTAATATTTGTATGGAAACACAGTATATTTTTCAAGATTCTTTAATGAATTTCCTTTAACAATGTCAACATTTTTACTGTCATTTTCAATCAATTTAATGCATACTTTCTGAATAGAAGTATACTTTTCTTTGAAAACCAGAATTATATTACTGACCTCAAACGTTTGAATGGTAGTGCACATTCATAAATGCATAAATCACACTGAACAAAAACAATACCTTATAAATCTTTTCACAGTATCTTTTTGACAGCCAGCATATCACTGTAACAAATGAGTGGAAACACTTTTGACTTGAGTCATGTCGTCTTGTCAAATCCTTTCCACAATCACAAGTTTTTTAACAGCAAGGCCTAAATGGAGCGAGACAAACCTCGTTGCACAGGGTCAGTTTGGGCACGGCGACTAAATTTAGTGCCACGTCCATGCAAAAGAAGCCTTGCACGATAATCCTGTTTGGGAAAGTCCCTCGTTTTTGTTGTATTATTATAGCTGGTCCATATTAGGTATGCGGTAAAGCCATGAGCAAGTATTCACACACATACAGAAACGCATTTCAACAGATCTGGAAGTTGGAAAGGCTAGACAGCATGTGGTTTGCCCCATCCCACTTCTCTTTGTGTTCACCAACACACTTCCCCGTCCTCTCTGCCTGCTTCGCTCACTCTGCCCTCAACTTTTGCATAATCTATCTGCTTCCCTATTACTCAGTCCATTACCTCTCTCTCTTCAGCTTGCATCCCCGTTTTTCCCTTTCCCTGGTAACAGCATGTGTTATCCTGACGACCACCCCAGAATACCTCTGTAAACAAACAAATTGTGGAGGGCAATTGGCTTGTGTTGTTGTGCAGCGACCGGACAAATGCCTCTATGTTCATCAACCAGGACATATTATGCAAGGCCAAGTAATGCGATCCATCCTCTGATATGTTTCAGATTCACTCAGCTAAACAAAAAACACCGTATGGCTCTTTTTCATGAGAATAGTTATTTGGCATTAAGCTAAATATCAACCTGCCTGACCACCAATAAACATGGATTGAAAAACCCTGTACCAAAATATCTCACGTTACAATAAGCAAAGAACTTACATCAACAAGAGCATCCTTGCTTAGCATCACTTCTTAATCTACCTGCACTTATTTTGTTTTCATTCAATCTGCGTAATACATCTTAACCAAATCCACAAACCCAGGGTTCGCTGTTTGGCCCGTTTCACTTCTCTATCTATACCGGGTCACTCGGTACAGTCATCCAATCCCGTGGCTCTTTTTATCAAAGTCATGCAATGATGCACTTACTGACTCAACTAACTAAACACCCTTAAGATATGATCTAGCAAATCTCCAAGGACCTCTAAAATCATGTTCTTATCAAAATGCTTTTGAATTCAACTTGCTTTCATATCTGAATTCTTCTGAAAACGTGGCTGGGTCACATTTGACCTCAAAAAAAAAAAAAAAAAGTAGAAGTAAAAATTGAATTCCCCATATTTGAGGAACCATTATTTTCATTATTTTAATTTCATTACTTTTAATTTAAAGTGTGTGTGTGTGCATGCACATGCGTTTTTATTAACGCATACCCGCTTCACTGTAATATAATTTGTAATTTTTTGAATTATTCAAATGTAGCACAACTACATATTTCAATGAAGCAGAAATAAATTACCAATTTAAATAATATATGATATAATTATTTTAAATAATTAATATTTGATATAAATATTTTAATACAATAAAATAATAAAACATTAATTTAATATAACTCGTGCTTTCAAGTGATTAATCGTAATTAATCGCATCCAAAATCACATTTTTGTTTACATAATATATGTATGTGTACTGTGTATACTTTATATATATATTAACACAATACACAATACACAAACATAGAGTATATAGTTGGAAAATATTTACATGTACATATATTTATATTCTTATGTTTGATATCATATACAAATATATTTAATATATAAACATAACACTATGCATGTGTTTATATTTAAATATACATAAATACACATAGTACACACATATATTATGTAAACAAAAACTTATTTTGGTTGTGATTAATTTTGTTTATAATATAATTATTAATATAATGTAATATAATATAAAATGATTTAATACAATTATATATTATAATATATACATTATTTAATATTAATAGTTTAGGTATTGGTAGGATGTGGAGTATGGTCATGCAAAATATATGTGTTATAAGTACTAATAAACAGTCATTATATTAATAATATACCTTCTAATAAGCAACTAAATAATCAGCCCAAGTACTAAGGCTAACCATATATATATATAAACTGCAGTGTAACAGGCTTCTTGTCTATTTCATTTGATGTTGGGAGTGATTATGGCCTATAGATGCTGTAGACATGAATCTGGAGGAACGTGCAAGCTGAGAGCATTTACTGAGAAAGGACAGCAGAATAAATCCTCTTAAAAGAAGCTGATTTACACAGAGTAAACTCAGTAATTCCCCCATGTTAACACTAGAAAATGTTACCCCACACACACACACAAGTTTAAAGTGCAGACTACCCCCTAGTTCTGTCCTTTCATGTGGTTTCTTCACATCCTTCAAAAGACACCCAAATGACTCTGCAAACCGGCTGCAAATGTGTCATGCAGGTTATCCACAAAACCCTTTTAGCGCTGCAAGAATGCTTAACCAATCTAACCCAACACACTGAGGTTGACGCTGACAAGCGCAACAGGTTTGTAACACATTATCAGGAAATAATAAGAGAAAAACACTATTTAAGCACCATTGTAGATTTTTTTTTTGTCATTGTAAAATAATTTCAATAGAATGAACGCACATTTTCCATAATGTAAAAAATATCATTCTGATCGGATAGGTCGACAGACAGACAGCTATATTATATTAAGAAAATATATATATAATATATTATATTACACAATCCTATATTATATTATATTTCATAAGAATATTATTTTGCTAATGGGGATAGTTTTGGAACTGACACAGGTTTGGAAAACAAGGTTGGAAAAACTGTTTTAGAACAACTTGAGGAACTTGAGTAATTGTGTATATATTTCTAAATACATGTTCCCTGTTCTTGCAGAATAATTATTTGACTTGTTTTCATTTAATTTTGAGGTGAAATAAGCCCCACACCTTCTTGACAGGTTTTGTGAGATTTATAAGGAATGAGATGCATGTGATTTTATGAGCCTTTATAACACAGTCATGATAATTAGAAAATGTCATTATGGACGCTTATCTCTTTGTGTGTACCTGTAACTATCCCTCTCTATCACTCTCCTCTTTTTTTTGTGTCTCTCAATCAAAAAAGCACACAATGACCCAGTTAGAACAGACACGGTCAAGAGTTGTCAAGAGTGTTTTCTACATTATTAACCACGGGCTTGGCTTATGTAATGCAGTCATGTGAGCGTGTGCCTGTTGGGAAGCTGGAGTATCATCAAGTAGAATGTCTATGCTATTAACAGGGCTGATTATGCAACGCGCCTATTTACAAGAACACCCACGCAAAACACATGCATGAGCACAGAAACCAGCCCTGCCAGGCCGGGACAGCGAATTTCTCAACAATCGGAGCAAACATATCCCTTCTTTGACATTGATCGCTGCCGCGCATCACCCTCCCCGTCCGCGCGCATCGAGGCTAGCCATTTGCCAGGTTGTCATAGCAACCGCACTGCACCTGCAGAACCCTGGCTGTGCGACTGCAGACGGTGACGTGTGGCCCTGCTCTGAACTGGACTGCCTCCAGTTGACGATACGAGCGAGCACTCACTTTGCCTTAGTGTCACTGATTAACATACTACTATCAAGCTACCTCTAATATTGCAGCATACAGTGCTTTTATGCACATTTTCTGTATGCATCAAATATACAGATTACTACTTTTGACAAAATGAGCAGTATACCACTTTTAAAAGCTAAAGAAAAACACAAAAAAATAAACCCCAAAAAAATAAAAATAAAATAATAAAAAAAATAAAAATAAAAAAAAATCTGAAAACTTGAAATCTGAAAAAGCTTTTATTTTAGGCAACTGCCAAAAAAACATTTATCACTTTAATTTTGCTCAACCTAATAAAATAACTAAGCCTAAAACTAAAATTTTTAAGTTTAGTTGAAAAATTATACAGATATTAAAAAAACTACTAAAATAGGCAAAAGCATCATTCCTAAAACAAAATGTACTAAAACTTTAACTATAAATTATATATATATATATATATATACATACATACACACACACACACATATTCTTTTTATGCAAAAAAACTCTGTCTGAGATTTGTATTATTATTATTTTTAAATGTAAAGGATGGACTAGGAGATTTTGCATCTGAAGTCTTCAGTTAAAATATCTCGATACAAAATAACTCTGCAAATGCAGTGTGTTCAATGTGAACCTAGATTTTTTTTAATGATAAAACACTGCAAATAAATGCATTTTATGCATTTTATCCATTTTTGTTGCCGAGATATAGACACCTATTAAATAAAAATTTAGCTTTATTATGTCATGTGACAAACATAATGAGGTCATGTGATGTGAATGTTTTATAATACAATTTTTAGTTTAACCAAATACATATATTCATCAAGTAGAAAGCTGCTTTTCTTAAAAACAGCCGCAGCCTCCATGCATTCCTTCAGTTCCCCTCTCATTTTCTCTCTCTTTTTTCTTACTTGACTTCAATTTTCCCACTGACTCCTCAGTGACCCGAGCTATCTGTCCCGCTTGCAGCAGCCTTATTAGTGTTTTCTTATCTCAATTCAATGCATGCTCTCCTTTCCCTCTTCCTGCTTTGCACCATAGGGAGGATGCCCTGCATTTCTAAGGAAAGGACACGGCTTTCCTACACAGAGATGAGATATGCAAAAAACCTTGCATCAAAACAGCAATTCAGATAAAGAGTCTGGACATGCTTTAGTTCACGTGATAACTAGTCGTGTACACTGTTGATTTGACCACATCTGCCCTTGATCAGCTCACACACAAGTGCCACACCGTCTCCGTGCCGCCATTATTGTTTACTACAGTATGAATTCACTACAGGTTTGCACAGGTTTCAAAGGAGAACAGAGGTTTAGCTTAAAATCAAAACACGAAAGTGAGAGTTGATCTCACCTGTATGACAGGGTTACCCCCCTCCAGCAGAGCGATGGCCAGAAGGATGCTTTCCTGGAAGATTCGGTCACTCGTGGCATTCATGATGAGGTCAATGACCAGGTCAGACGCACCTTCTCTGTCCAGATGACACTGCACTTCTGCCAGGCTAATCTCCCCTCGACTGCCCACTGAAGCTGCACCACCTCCTGGGAATAAACAATATTAAATGTAAATATTATATCTATACACAACAGTTAATAATAAAATAATAAAATAATAATACTTTTATTTAGCAAGGATGCACTGAAACAATATAAAATGACAGTGAAGACATTTCTAATGCTACAAAAGCTTTCTATTGCAAATAAATTGTTCTTTTTAGCATTCTCTTCATCAAAAAATCCAGCGAAAAAGAAAAATCAGTCACAGAAATATCAAGCAGCACAACTGTTTTTGATACTGATTGTAACAAGTTGAGTATTTAATATAATTGATGACCAACTCAGCATATGAACATATGAATATCAATTATGAATATGAACATATATTAATAGATATTATATATAGAATACATTTTTTGTACTATTAAAAGATTATTTAAAAACATGCAATTTAATGAATGAAGGTGTAAAATGTAACATAATTAAATGTTTATTTTTATAATGCACGTATATGTTCTTACTGTATTTTAAATCAAATAAATGCAGCATTGTGAGTATGAGAGACTTCTTTTGTAAACATTACAACATCTTAGCAGACACTGGAATGTTGGCTTAATCGGCTTAATGCATTTACATGACATAAATCACATTTTATTTTGATCATATATCCATATTTTGATATTAGTTAGAATTTTAATGTGCATGTAATCAGTGCTTTTTGAAGAGATGTTGCATCGATTTTACACGAAATCTAAGGCCTGGCAATTGATAAAAATCAACATGACCAAAACCTAGTTTTCTTATCATCATGCAGCCAGTTTCTGCTTTAACACACTCGCTAGACTATCTTAAGCAGGTGTGTCTGGAGGCTATTCACACAGGAAGTGCGGGTGCCATATTCTTGTCGCCTGGCAACAGCAATGGTTCTGAATATATAGGACACATAGCATAGAGAAGAAACTGGTCGGGGAGGAAGTCATCTTTAGCAGCGGGGTATTACAAAACAAAGTCAGTCTCTATGTTTGAAAAGGTCAGCTTGCATCATCTATTATAAGAGACTATAAGAAGGTGCTGCACAAACCTGTAGGAGCCTTGGTCTGCCCACCAGGGGTGAGCGGCCCGTTGCTGAAATTGGTCAAACTGTCTCGCCTGCCTCCTGGTTTGAAGTTGCCATAGTAACGGTTCACCAGGACTTGCCTCAAAGCTTCACCCTGACAACAGACAAGGGGGCGGAGTCACAAGAGGGGCAGTATGACATACATAATCAACGCCGAGCATCAGTGTGCCACCATGAAAACATCAAATGGTTTGATTTGAAGAAAAAGAAAAAAGTATGAGTGACATGAATATGGTTGCTGATTTGTTAATACAGATTTTAGATATTATATTTAATCTTTTTTTTAAATGGAGAAATACACATGCGTATTCTTCCACATGTGGTCAATGAATCATTTAAAAGGGGGGATCTTTTGGTATATATGAGGTATTTGCACCATTAAAAATGCTAAATTGTTTATAAGCATTGCAATGGCTTATGCTGCTTCATAATAATTCTTGCTACACCTTTTAAAAGCATAACTCATAATAAACTTTAAGTGCTCACTTAGCAAAGGTGTAACTATGTATAGGTTATGCAGTGTGTTATAATGTATTTAACTGAAATTCTTAATAACGTGTTACATAAACAAGCTTTAAGGAAAGCGTTACTGCATTAATTGCCTTTGTGGGATGTCACTCAACTCCTCCTCAAGACCAATCCCGACCTCGTCCTGTTACATTTAATTAGTTCAGTCAGAAAGAGGTCAGAAAGGAAGACAGAATCTGATAACATTAGATCCCTTTCCTTAGTTGCATCTGACCTCATAATACCAGAGGCCTCGGATACAAGACACCACACCAATTAAGACTGATCCTAATTCAGTTATTACACAGTTAAAAACAAACCCAACTGCTCAGTCAAAACACCCCGAACCCGAGTCCGTGGAACCACACACACACAATCACAACATTAAGACGTTAATCACCTATAAATGGATCAATTGCCTCCTTTAAACCTAAACAGCAAATAGTCATCCAGTGAAACCTCCACCCATTTGGACCAGACAGGAGGGTGTTAACAGGGAGACTCAAGCGGTAGCCAGGGTGTGCGTCCCGTGCCCCGTTTCTTTACCTACCCTTCTCTGATCCTCCAGTTGCTTCTGGGGCTGGTTTGGATCAAACTCCTGAGTGACGTGAGTTAGCAGAAAGCAAAAAGGAGGGAAGAAAAATGAGAAGCATAAAAAAAGAAAGGGGTCAAGACTAAGAACATTAGTCATTATATAGACATGCACAAAAAAGTGGGGCAGATTACATCATGCAGTTAAATGAGAGGATTGGTGTATGTGTGTGTGTGTGTGTGTGTTTGGGAACAGACAAGCATTGAGGAACACCATGCAGAGCAGAGGAGCATGAGCTTCAGTTTATCAATAAAGTCCTAAAATAATCCCTAAAAGGAAGCAGGAAAGGGGGTAAAACAGGAAAATAAATAAATAATACATTTCATAATAGTTGTTTTTGAAACCCCTGCCCTTGTTTGGCAGCATCAAACTCTGCTAACCTATTCTACAGGCCATCTGTTTAATGTCGGACCATAGTTGTGCTTCTACAAGGCAAGAGCGAGAATGAAACCATGTTAATTACATAAGCACCGCATAGGGCGCCAAAGCTAGAAACGTAAGCCATGAGTGAGAGGAATGAGAGAGAGAGAGAGAAAACTTTTATCCAGATTATGTAAAGGATCCTGTGTACTATTGACACACACTGCAGCCCATGCCCTCAGCTGCCTTGGAAAAGCAGTAAGTTTGCTTTCGTCCTTTCTTCTACCTGTCTGTCATACACACACATATACTGTACAGTATGTGGGTACATGCAAAATGTACAACAGTGACAGGCCACTTTTCTGCTGCCTTGCTTTCAGAAGGTTTCTTCCTCATTCAGTTTCTCCACAGGTATTTCAAAATATAAATAAATCATATATATATATATAATATAAATATTATTAGCTGTAATTTAGTTGTTCTGGTTGCAATCAGCAACTGATTGTGGCTGAATATAAGATCTTTCTTTAGGATACAACCTGAAATTTGGTAAGCACATTTTTATTTTATATAAAAAATAGAGAAAAATGAAAAAGTACAAGAATGTGTCTTTTATTAAGGAATTAAAGGGATAGTTCATCCAAAAAAAGTTAAATTCTGTCATCATTTATTCACCCTCATGTTGTTCCAAACCTGTAAGAGTTTCTTTCTTATGTTGAACAGAAAAGAAGATACTTTGAAGAACGCTGGTAATCAAAAATGTGATGGTTCCCATTGACTACCACAGTATTTCTTTCTCTACTGTGGAAGTAAACAGAGACCAAATTACTGTTTGGCTCTTCAAAACTTAAAATTCATTCTTTTGTGTTCAACATAAGAAAGAAACCACAGGTTTGGAATGACATGAGGCTGAGTAAATTATCATTTTAGGGTGAACTATTCCTTTAACCACATATCCCATGAAGCACAGAGAATGACAGACATGACATTAAAATGTAAAACTATTGACTTAAAGTCATTCATGATTAGACCTTAGGTTATATAACAACAACAACATAATACTAACAATTATAATAATTATAATAATGATTACATTCAACATACCAATAATTATATCAAAATATTCAAAAACAAATATTCAAGTTAGAAAGTTTCAAGAAAATTTAAATTATTTGCAGTGTTTCATGGGAGTGGAAGGTCAATTTGTTGAATTCTGTGAGCATGGTTTTTGTTGCCATAATAACAGCATCTTTAAATGGAAGGATCCTTCTTTAGAACTGAATCTGGTTGCATCTGGGTTCATTTGGTTAGCAAACACAGTTTATAAATAAAACTATGTTGAAATCTAAAAATACAAAAGCTAAAAAGCTGAGATCACACAAATCCCAACTTCTACAGAAGCATATAACTCTGAGCACATGGTTTGCTTCATTCGAAAAGTCATTTGTTATCAGGTAACTTCTCAATGGAGAAAATGAATGGGTTTTGACGTCCAGATCCCAATCAAATGATCAGCAAGACCAAAAAGAGGTCAGCTTATTGTTGTGTTTCCACACCAAGGGGGAAAACAGATCTAACAGGAAAGATCTAAGTGTGGTGTGTGCCAGCGTGGGGCTTTGTTTTCCCATTTGCATGGGCAGAGATGACTCAAAGCGGAGATAAAGAGGCTACTGCAACGCAATGCAATGAGATAAGGGCATGGTATGAGACGATCAACTACTGACTGCAACAACCCATATTCCCACATCCCAGCCCAAGCATGGCAGGGAGGGCGAATATGTGTTGGACACACCTCTGCTGGGACCTCTGGTTCTGGTGGGGGTGCAAGCTAATGGAGATAAAAAGTCATGAGTTAGTTAATGCAGATTAGTCTCTGGCATTGCTAGAACGTGTTAATGCCTTTGACAACTAGAAACTCATTAATGCAGCGTGCATCAGGCCCATCAGGAATAATAACCAGCCTGAGAGAATAGACTATCCTACACTTAAGCGTCTGCAGATTGGGAAGGCTGCACATTCATCTATGCCAGCGTAGGGTTGATCGACCAGGTCTGCGTACATGTGGGGTTCTTATCAAAAAGGGTCATCACAGTGGGAAAATGGGCTAAAATATGCACAAAGATATTATAATTGATAAAATGCTATAATTCTGAATCTTATCAGTTATGTATTCTCAAGCTGTGACTTCGCAGAAAAAACATTACTTGTAAGTGTTACCAAGTTGGGTGTGGAGAGAAAAAAAAAAAGTATTTTGTATGTGTGTGTGTGTGTGTGTGTTTTATTTTCAAAAAGGTATGTGCAACTTGTTTGGTCCTGTCACAACATTCAATCCATCTGGATTTGAGCGGGTAAGTATATCCACAATTATTGGTGCATTAGTAAGACAAGAAAAGACACATAAAATCAAATAGTTAAAGTCGTGCAAGAGCAGAAAGGAACGAGCAAAGCAGGCGACATGCACGGCACGCAAACAGTTCCTTGTTTGACATGTCAGCAACAATGAAAAGGATGACTATAGTGTGAGTATAGTACCAAAAACAAAAAAAGATTTGGATAGCATAAACAATCAGTGCCATTTGTTTTCATAAACATTTGTTTGCTTCAAAAGGATGCAAAGAGGAAAATTTGAGCATGTTGTCTGGAACCATTCTAACACAATGAAAAAGAAGGGGGTTCTAAATTAGCAACAGCCGTGACGCACGCGCATGTTTGTGTGAGTAATACTGCAACCAGTAAGGAATCTCCCTTTCTGCGACATCATTTTTCAGCTGGAAAATAATGCTGCTGCAAAACACAAGGTGTGAATGCGAAATGTCCCTCTCTAGCCACCATAAACGCACGCTTACATCACATGCTATAAAAATACTTTCTTGTGAATTTCCCCATGAGAAATCGATAAAGCACATCCATTCATCTGCACAACCGTGCATCCGTCCGGTAATGAACCCGAATTTGATTTATGACTGACTTTTCAAAGAGCTCTTGGCTACTTTTTCTTCCAGTGCAAGTCACAAGTTTGTGTGTCACAAGTTTGTCGAGTGTGGGGACGAAACACCTCGAGTATTCACTGATATCACGACTTTACTCTTTGCGGTGCATGGCAATGGCGAGAAGCTACAAGGGTTCATTTCAGTCACTGTCATTGTCGAAAAAAAGCACGGTTGGGTTTGCAAACACACTTCCTAACCCTATGAGCTCGATAACATAAATGTGTGTCTGTCTAAAAGCTCTGGCCTAAAGTCTGAAGGAACTCACTCAGTGACCTCATTTACGCATTTCCGTCTAATAAGGCTGTTGTGTTCACGAAAGGGTTTGTAGACGTTGCATGCCCACCGGAGGGTCTTCGCCACGGCCAGTGTCTTTTGGTAAACAGCCCGTGGCACTTTTATTGCCAATTATTGCAGAAGGTCACACATCAGTAAAGAGCCTGGATTCCAGGAAAAAAACGAGGAAAAAAAGAAGGGCAGGTCTTATGTAACCTCTGGTTGCGAGCTGGCGGGAGTCCAGGAATCGTGCAGCATGAAGGAGAGGAAACTGGGACAGTGGTGCGCGCAGGGACGGATGTGTCCACAGCTCCCCCTAATGGGCGACAGGAGATGTGCAGAGGAGGAGCCAGAGATAACAGGACACATGAGGACAACAGACCCCAAATGACAAAAACTGACTACTGGAACTGACTCAATCTACTGACAGACATAGACAAGTTAAGACAATGAAAAATATATAATAAGGACAGAGAGAAAAGAAAGTGAGGAAAGAAAGATTATGACAGACAGAACAGGGAGCAAGACAAAAACTGAGGCAGACAGAAACTTAAAAATCTAAAATTAAAAGGTCACATTTTATTTTATGGTCCTATTCTCGCTATTAACAAACCATTAACTGTGACTTCCGCATTAATTAACTCCTAATTTGCTGTTTATTAATAGTTAGTAAGGTAGTTGTTAAGTTTATGTATTGGGTACAATTAGGGATGTAGAATATGGCCATGCAGTATATTTGCTTTATAAGTATTAATAAACAGCCAATATGCTGCCAATAGGCACGCTAATAAGTAACTAGTTAATAGTGGGAATTGGTCCCTATACTAAAGTGTTGGCAAATAAAAAGACATGTAAGGAGAGAGAGAAAGAGAGAGAGAGAGAGAGAGAGAGAGAGAGAGAGAACACCACTTATGGTTGAGAGAGGGTCTAGCACAGTCCAGGTGACACACACACACACACCTCCTCACTCACTCACTCACACACCCCGCTCTCTCCATTCACATTATATAAGCTTCTCCGCTCAGCAGCACAGCCACATTGTCAACCTAAAGCCATATTATCCTCCCCATCCCTCTTACATCACACACAGACTTACACTCTGTGACGGGAGAAACATTCTCTTATGTAATATAAAGATGAAGAGAGACACACCGAGGGAGAGGTGTCGTATGTTTTGAGCATGGATGGTCAGTGAACACATGTGCTGTGAACACGTGTGTGAGTGCGTGTGAGGGCTTAGACTCATGACGCGCTCTAAGGACACAACCTCCCAACCATCATCAAAACAGCGATCATGTAAAATATCCATCAGATCCGCAGCAGGTGACTGTACACTTGTTGTAATATTTATGTAAGCATGTGTGTGTGTGTATGTATGCATGTATATAGGGCCGACAGCATTGTATAATTTTGTTTCTTAATGAATATACTGTATAAACACTTCACCACTCAAAAAAAGTGGGTTCTGTAAATTGAATGCAATTTATTCCTGTGACGCAAAGCTGAAATTTTCACATCATTAACTCCAATCTTAAGTATCCTTTAGTAAATCATATGCTGATTTACAGCTTAAAAAAACATTTCTTATTAATATCAATGTTGAAACCAGCTTTACTGCTGGTGGAAACTAATTTACCGTTTTCATGATTCCGTGATGAATTGAAACATCTTAAGAACTCAATTTTCATAAATTTATTTACTGTAACTTTTGTTTTTTGTTCTTTCTGAATGAAAATGTCTTACTGACTCCAGCATTTAAAAATTATGTATATACACATACACATGTACGCACATTTATACAAAATCGCATTTGTGTTGTAAAAAAAAAATAATGCTGTCAATAGCCTGCATCAAACCCAGAACTTTACACTATAAAAGGTATTTACTCATTCACGTGTCACCTTATTTATCAAAATGCCCCTGTCAGCCTTTCTGTCTTATCTTTTAATAGTAAGAATGTATAAGAAAATGAACACATTACTTTTTTAAATGCCTCAAATCGACATTTGACATCATGTTTTTTCCTCATAAGGAGTGTATTACTTAAACTTGTGAGATATGGTTTTTGATGACCTTAATTTAACACCAAAACACCCAAAAAACACACCCTTTAGTGACCTTTTACACTTCTCCTCCTATACAAATACAAGTCATGATGACACAAACAGACCCACAGATACACAAATAATAAAGCCATTTTTCTTGTTCAGCCCTGCCACACAACTGCATGGATGTTCAAGAACATTCACACATGTCTTCTTGTTATGGGGAGACCGGGTCGCATTTCATCCCTGGAAGTGATAGGAGAGCAGTGACTATAAATATAGTATGAACTCCCACCTGCCTTCCAGACTTCAACTCAAACACACACAGACGCTCACTTTAAACTTTGAATTTACAAATACATTGCCACCTCTCACATTAAAAGGAGTCAATGGAAAGCGACCACAAAGATCGGTGTTGCTCGTAATTATACAGCTTGCGTGGCAGACTTACACTAATTTTTTTAATAAATAGAATACTTAAAGTCTGAAAACTAAGAAATTGTTTGAATATTTCTCATATCATTTACTCGTATCATTTACTACTTAAAATCTAATTCAGATAATGGCATTTGTACAATGGACTAGATTTGCATATTAATTAGGATTAGGGAACCAAGTGAAACAAAATGCTTTAAGATATCAAAATATAATTTTATTTTTTTTTTGACTAAAATATGCGGGTGCCCAAAAGAAGGCAGTGAGAATCTTAATTCAAAGTAAAAATGTTATATTTTTCTTATTTTAAGGAAAAACTGATGATTATTTCAAAAAACAAAACTTAATATTGTCATTTTCCTTCTCAATCTTGATTTAGGAATGTTTATACTTGAAAAAAACTTTTTGCAGTGCATTTGAACGTTTATAAGAATTTCAGATGTTTGGAATCAATTTAGAAATCTAATTGTGTGTATACCAACTTAATTTCTAAATGACCCTGCTTTTTTCACAACCTCAGAAAGCATTTACGCATTTATACGCGTCAGAGATCTGTCAGAGCTTTTTACAATATGGTGTGTGGATGCCATCATGTTTATTATTTACGCCTTTATTTTCGTTTACAGTCAACAGAAAACTGCCAGCAAAGCATTTTATTTATTCAGAACCAGACTTTTTTTATGCAAGCACTTCCAGAAAGACACATCTAATTACAAAATCACTTTTCTCAAAAAAAAAAAAATAAAAAATGTATATTGCTAAAACTGTTTTTTACAACCATTTTATGGTTTGTTGGATCTAAAAATCACAAACTAAGACTGAAAACAGTTTTCAGTTGGAGCTTTCCTTGCAAATGCAGATGACTGAGCCACAATTTCACAACTTACCTGAACTGGGTTTGGCTATATTTCAGTTTTGCTAGATCAGCGTAATGTGTTTTTGACAGTGTTTAATACTGTTATTTTCATAAAAACTCTAATTACTTGTCCTTCAAAGCTTAATGTGAAAAACACAGTGCCAATGATATGTTGTGATGTCCCTGTTAAAGCACTACTGTTGTCTCAGCATTGAATGTAACAGGAAGGTAAACTTGAATTAACGCTACAGAGAGGAAGTGTAAGCGAAGTGTGGTGGGCTGATACACTTACACACATTTTCACCAGCACACGCTATCTAAAACAAGGCCAGTGGTAAAAACACATGCACACGAACACACACTGAAACTATCAGGTGAGGTTAACAGCACGCAACCTCAACACACACGGACAGACAACAAAAACGGCCGATTTGTGGTGAAGTCACGTTGACAAACACCAGCAAATAGCTCAAAGGAAAAGAGAACAAGCACTAAATAGGACGACTACATTGGCGTGAAGCGCGAAGCCCGACTAAACATAGCAAATAAACAAAACTAAAATAAAAAACAACCTCAGCCACATCCAGCTCATCATCAAAGGCAATTAGCTGGAAGAGAAGAGCATACAGCAAAGTTAGTATTGTAAAGGAAGGAATCAGAGAACGCATAAATAAAAAAAAAATGACAAACGATGTTCGTTAGTGACATAATACAAGATTATTGTGATTGTTATTTGTCAGCATTAGCTTTGAAAGCATTAGTTGCCAACTACAAAAAACTGTGACCAAATCTTGTTATTTGTAGTTAAAGACCCCATGAAGTCACGAGTGGCGTTGTCAAAACAAAACAAAACACAAAAACATGTTATCAGAAATAAGATAATAATCTAAAATTAAATTAAATGACAAATACAATAATAATCACCTACAAAAACCTGTGACCAGATCTTGTAATTTGTAGTTTAAGTCATGAGAGGAGTTTTTAAAACAAAACAAAACAAAACAAAACCCAAAGCAAAAACACAAAAAACACAAAAAACAAAACAAAAATCAAAACAAAACCCAAAGCAAAAACAAAAAAAAACACCAAAAAAAACCACAAAACAAAACCCAAAGCAAAAACACAAAAAACAAAAACAAAAAATATGTGATCAAGAATAAAATAAGATTAAATAAAAAATAAATTAAATAAAAAACACAATACAAATCATCTACAAAAACCTGTGACCAGATCTTGTTATTTGTAGTTAAAAAAAACCCATTAAGTCATGAGTGTAATTTATTAAAACAAAACAAAAATAAAAAACACAACAACAAACAAAACATAAAAATATGAGATCAAAAATAAAATACAATAAAAAACAAAATAAAATAAATTAAAGTAATAGAATACAGATGGTCTCAAATCTAAAAGACACAGAATTAAAACCTTAAACTCTTGTATTATTTTCATGGAGTCTTTAAATCAGAAATTGAAAATGGTCAGAATTAACATTATAATAAAAACATTAGTATGTTAGTGACGTTAATTGGGTGTTATTCATTTAGTACTGGTAAAAAAAAAAATTTTTTCTTTGAATGCAAAACCACAAGTTTTTTTTTTTTAAGTGTTAGAAGGATATGAGTCATGAACAGATGCACGTGTGTGTTTGTGTGCAATTATGCATATAAAAGTATATAAGGTAATAAAAACAGCATGTCAGATGTTTAACATAGTCCTCTGAACTTGATTTTGGGCGGGAATGTGGAAAGGCAGAGTAAAATATATCCTTTGAGGCCTGTTTTGCTATTTTTAATGGGTAATACGGACAATTATACAGTAACACACACCAAGGGATTCTTGTAATTTCATCAAGATGTGCAATAGTGCTGCAGAAGACAAGTTTGCATAAGTGGAAGGATATTTTTAATTTGTTTTATGCAACTACAGCATGTATGTTACCTTTTCCCCATAGCCACGGTCCTTCGTCATCATTTCTCGAAGCGTCTGCAACACTTTAATACACAATCGCTCCTCGTTCTCCTCTAAAAGCTGTTTAGTGTGTTTTATTAATCTGAAAGAAAGAAAACACAGTCTGTCTCACAAGTTTGTCATGTAATCTTCAGCAGACCTTTATTCATTACTTATTTTATTTGTTTTAATAATGACCCCAGTTTGAAGCAGTAAGACTGTCCTTATAAATATTATGTAAACTGCTTTGGATAAAAGTCTTTGCTAAATGGCTTTACGATGTCAACAGCAACCTTTATAAAACTAAAAACTCTGACTAAAACTGAAAAAAAGATTGATCTGAGCCAATAAAGGAATAGTTCATCCAAAAATTACATTTCTGTCATCATTTACTCACCCTCAAAAAGTTTCAAATCTGTATGAATTTCTTTGTTCTGCCGAAGGAAGATATTTTTTTTTAAAAAGGCTGTAACCAGTCTGTCACCATTAACTTCCACAGTATTTTTTTTTCCTACTATGGAAGTCAATGGTGACCAAAACAGCCTGGTTACAAACTTTCTTCAAAATATCTTCCTTTGTGTTCGGCAGAACAAAGGAATTCATACAGATTTGGAACTACTTGAAGGTGAGTAAATGATGACAGAAATTTCATTTCTGGCTGAACTACTCATTTAATTAGACGCTCACTGATGCTTACATTGTAATAAAACTACATTCCTGAATCAGCTAATCCTGTATCTCAGCATTACTCACATACGCAAACAAACACAGACGGTCGCACAAACACACAGGTAATCTCTTTTGTATCTCTAGCAGATGGAGAGAAGTCACAAGAACACACACTGAGGACAGCTGAAGGACAATAAGCCCTTCTGCACCACTGCAGCCCACTGATTCATTTTGGTAACACATTAGAATAGGTAACACTTGTTAACTATTAACTACAACTTTTCCCTGAATAAATTCTTAATTTGCTGCTTATTAATAGTTAGTGTGGTAGTTGTTTAAGGGTTAGTTCACCCCAAAATGAAAATTCTGCCATTAATTACTCACCCTCATGTCGTTCCAAACACATAAGACCTTTGTTCATCTTCGGAACAAATATTAAAGATATTTTTGATGAAATCTAAGAGCTGTCTGACCCTCCATAGACAGCAACACAACTAAAATAATCCCAGTTCCAGAAACATAGTAAAAACATACTTAAAACAGTCCATGTGACATCAATATATCAACTTTTTTTTGCACAAAGAAAACAAAAATAACAATTTACTCAACCATTCTTCTCCTATGACTTAAGTCTTCCGCCATTTTAGAGATTATCATAAAGCAGTGCATACGCAAGCTTTAACGTATTTTGATGTAATCAGCCCTGTTCACATCCACATGTGCATAATCTGCAGTTGTTTACGCCTAGAGGAAAGCATACGCATGCGTTGTGATACTCTCTAAAAATGGCGGAAGACTTAAGTCATAGGAGAAGAATGGTTAAGTAAATTATGTTATTTCTTTTTCTTTGCGCAAAAAAAAAAGTATTCTCCTAGCTTTGCAAAACTGAAGGTGATCCACTGATGCCACATGGACTGTTTTAACAATGTTTTTACTATGTTTCTGGATCTAGGATCATTTCAGTTGTGTTTCTGTTTATGGAGGATCAGATGGCTCTCTGATGTCATCAAAAATATCTTAATTTGTGTTCTGACGATGAACAAAGGTCTTATGAGTTTGGAACGACATTAGGGTGAGTAATTAATGACAGAACTTTCATTTTGAAGTGAACTAACCCTTTAAGTTTATGTATTGGGTAGGATTAGGGATGTACAGTAGAATAAGGCATTAATATGTGCTTAATTAGCACTAATAAATGGCTAATATTTTATTAGTATGCATGCCAATAAGCAACGAATAGGTGTAACCATAAAATAAAGCGTTACCTTAAATTATTTTATACATTTTTGAAAGAAGCCTCTTATGCTCACCAAGGCTGCATTTATATGATCAATAATACTTAAAATTATGAATTCCTATTAAAACTGTTTTGATCCGATGTGTCTTTTAGGTAACCTAATGAAACTTATTCACAGATGCTCAGACCGTTGTGACAGTTTTGTCCTCTCAAGCTCAGGAAGACGGTTTTATGGTTTAAGGGTTATAGGAAAAGGAAACTCACTTAGAGATGAAGCCTCCACTCTCGCATTTCCGCCGAGCATCTGTGTTTTCGGGGAAGAGCAGCTCTGGGCGATGCAGTACGTCCACTAACACCGAGAGTTCAGCTTGAACCAGCGGCCGGAGACGATCCTCCAGAGCAGACACGATGTCCTGACAAACAGGCCACAAAACAACAATTCATTTATTTTGATAATGTGCAACTAAAATCCTGCACAGTGACAGTATAATTCACTTGAACATGGCAATGTATAAGAGACACTCGCTAGGCAACAAAAGGGGAAATTGACACTGACAAATGCATAAATGTGGCTGATAATGCATGCAATTAATCAAAAAAGTTTAACGCGTTAATATTTTTTAAAACAGCATATGCTGGTTAGGTATGCTTTGATACTGGTTTAAGCTGGTTCAAGCTGTTCCTTTGCTAGTTTAAGCTGGTCCCTTTGTTGGTTGACTGTGATTTAATTTTTTTAATCGACTGACAGCACTTATTAGAAACCAAAACCTCACAAAGTGTTTGCATGGCACCTAGACTATCATACTTCACAGAAAGACGGGAACTGGCTTATGCATATATCAGACCCTGGACCACAGTCATAAGTGTACATTTGAATCATTTGAGATTTTCCACTGTTTCATTATGACAATATTTGGCTGAGATACAACTATTCGAAAATCTGGAATCTGAGGTTGCAAAAAATACTGAGAAAAATGCTTTCAAAATTATCCAAATGAAGTCCTTTACTAATTACATATTACGAATCATAAATAAACGTTTACGAAAGAAAATTTACAAAATACCTTCATGGAACATGATCTTTACCTAATGATTTTTGGTATATCATTTTAACCCATAGACAGTTTTGTTGGTTATTGCTACATATATACCCGGGCTACTTAAGACTGCTTTTGTGCTCTAGGGTCATATGATACACTAAGTTTGTTATGCCTCTTCTGCTCACCAAGACTGCATTTATTTGATCAAAACTATTTTAAAATGTAATATTTTACTGAGGCAAAAGCTGAATTATCAGCAGCTGTTCTGTAGTCCTCAATATCACATGACTCGAATATGCTGTTTTGCTGGGTCCACAACACACTACATACTAACTATCATAACCTTTGCAAGTATGTGTCAACTTATTCTACTAACCCTAAAATTACCCTAACAGCCTACTCTGATAGTTAGTAGACATGTAGTTGTGAATTAATGAGAATTAGTTGACAAAGTTACTTATAGTTAGTAGAATGTTCAAATGGACTACCGAAATAAAGTGTAACCGCTATTTGTTTATATATTTAGGATTTTTTTTCATGTAAATGCCTTTACTGTCATTTTTTTGTCAATATAATACATTCATTTTTTGTTTAAATAATCTTTCTGACTCAACTGTAACTTCTGTATATTTTATTGAATAAAATAATATTAACAATATTAAATTACATATTTATTTTGTTAATACACTTTATATTCTTTATATTATTAAATACTGAATGTTTTTCTCTTTCATATGTGTAACAAACAGGCAATCATGTGAGTAGCGACATCATAAATGAAGAGAGCGTCTTGTATATTTTTATTGGCACTGGCAGGTGTGGTAAAAAAAAAAGAGCCATTTTTGGACCCAGGCCACAAATATTCTCAGCACCAAGGGCATGATTTGTTTTCATAGCGAGGGCTGAATCCAGCAGCCCTAAGGTTCATAGCACAGACGTGAGCTGTACAAACGTGTCTGAATACTCGCCAACTCACGCCACAGCTGCACAAGGGTGGAGACAGACGTGATGAAGCCATGGTTTACCGCAACTCGCCAACTCACCCTTTCCCTCCCCCAGGCTAGATGACACCCCTCCACTAACCTCTATCCCCTTTACCATCTTCTGAGCGGTGTATGACAGCATTATTTTAAAACGAGAGGACATGCATGTTTCTACCCACAACACCAACTTCTGATGACAAGGTGTCTTTTCAGCATTTCAACATAACACCTTTCAAAGAAAATAACTGCTGTTCCTCTGTTGAACAAGAAAGCAGAGGCTTCTTGATACTGCTGGAGACAGATCAGTAGAAGCTGCTGTATCTGTTTTTATGGCGTTTAATGAGTCATTTAACCAAACATGCAAATATGTACTTTAATACTGATGTATATATATATGTATGTATGTATGTATGTATGTGTATGTGTGTGTGTGTGTATTTCCTCAGTCATCAAGTGGTTGTTTTTGGCCTTCCCTTAATCCAGTTCTTCCAATTTATTGCTCTATTATTATTTTAAAATAAAATAATAATTTATATACTTAAATTATATATATA
>JAUMHE010000060.1:6744681-6823351 GCA_032359235.1 Enteromius mattozi | reverse complement strand
TATATATATACACATACACAAAATATGTAAAAACAAAGTATTCCACCGAATGTGTAAATCAAACCTACACTAATATTTGTTCAATACTACAGTATTGTAATATTTCTTTAAAAACGTAGTCATTTTTAAAGGATAAGTTTAAAAGTAAAAATCCAACCTACTGTGCACTACATTTTTGGTCATCGTAGTCACGTACATAACTTGGGGGTCAATAAGATCAGGTCAATTTTTATTGAACATAGTATCATAATTTAATACTATTCAGCAAGGATGCATTAAATTGACATTATGTGAAATACATTTATAATATTGGAAACAAAATTTAATAATTTCAAATAAATTACTTTCCTTTAAACTTTTAAAGAACAATGGAAAAATACTAAGCAGCACATGTTTTCAACATTGATAAAAAAAAATAAGAAATGTTTTTCAAGCAGCAAATCAGCATATTAGAATAAACAACACGTGACACTGGAGTAATGATGCTGAAAATTCAGCTTTTCATTACAGGAATAAATACACTTTCAAATATATTAAATAGCTATTTCCATTTTTAACAATATTTCAGAATATTACATTTTCTACTGTTTCAATGGAATAAATGCATGCTTAGTGAACATAAGAGACTTCTTACAAAAGCATTATAAACTTTTGAAATGGTAATGAATGGAATACACATTATTGCTGATTACCACAGGTGTGCGTGAACATCCAACTTGAACATTACTCAGATTATTCGTCCATTTACAATTGACCTACAAATGCTGTCTATGTAGGCAACTCACCAAGGTTTTAAAGCACAGTTATACAAATGAACCAGCAACAAGTCTGTATGTAATTTGCATCCAGTTTTGGATGCAACCTGACAAGTGAATTTGACAATCTCCAGTGGATAACGTACAGGTAGCTTTGGTCTTTAGTCCATTTGCACCAGGACTGCCAGTTCTCATTACACCGGCGTTGTGTCCTTTCTGCTTCCCTGTGCCCAGCTGTAGGCCAGGTGGCTCATTATCCCATCCGTGCTAAGGTCGCTCTGTGGCACTGAGACAAGCACCACACACTACGTACACCAGTGCAGCTAAATATAGCTGTGGCTCATGAGGATGTGCACACAGTAGCAGGGCAGAGAAAGTGATTACAATGCACAACAACTGAACAACACCATCTTGACAAATGAGATCCGTCAACGTTTTGTTCTTCAAAGCCAATCGCTTGCTTTTGTTGCCTTGGGTGGGTGATGTGGGGTAGCCATGCGTTTGTGTGTGTGTGTATGTATGTGTGTGTTTGTGTTCACATCACGCAGGCTGGCAAAGGGGGCTGATTGCCAGGAGGTGGCAGGGTATGATTAAGCGAAGACAGCACAATCTCATTTCCAGAGGAAGGACGTGAGGAGGACAACGTTGAGACTTGGCTCAATTTCCTTCAAGTGCAGGATCAGAATACAGAATCATAAATGTTGGAAACCACACCTACCGTCAACTGTCTGTCATTCTAAACAACATTTTGTCCTGTATTAATATTACGTACTATTATTTATGTAACTGTTGGGATGCGTACAGGTAATTTTTCCAGTGGGGGAAATCTAATTCTAGATTTTAAAATGCTCTTCCAAATTTCTTTTTTTCTATATTCTATCTATGTGTTATTTTTTGTTGGTTTTGATTGCTTCTATTGTCTTCATTTGTACCAAACTACTGACATAGGACTTTTTTGGCCTGCAAATCTTTGCTGATAATTTGCACAATCCCAGCAAGGGAACAAGGATCTACTCTATCCACAAATGCACGTTCATTTTGTAAACACTTTTTTTTTTTTAAATGAATGATGATTGTTTTGCTAGATGATACCCTTATTCTTTGGCTGGGATCAGGTAGAGCCCTTTGAAGCTGCACTGAAACTGCAATTTGGACCTTCAACCCATTGGTCCTATGTAGACCCAAAAAAGTCCAATCTGTAGTTTAGTAATGTTCTATATCAGGGGTAGGCAACGTCAGTCCTGGAGTGTCAATGTCCTGCAGAGTTTCACTCCAAGCCTAATCAAACACACCTGAACAATCTAATCAAGGTCTTCAAGGCTACAGGCAGGTGAGATTTTTTTCAGGGTTGCAGCTAAACTCTGCAGGACATCGACACTCCAGGATCAACGTTGCCTACCCCTGTTCTATATGAAGCACAGCTCACACAGAAGTCACTTTTAAACCAAGCAGCTTTCTATTGGTCAACACAGTGAACAGATGTAACCTACTTCTCCATCTGCATGGAGAACTTCATGGTCTAATTGTTAGAGAGTCTGACTTGTAACCCAAAGTTTGCAGGTTGCAACATGGCTGGCCACTACTCTGGGTGTGTGTGTGTTCACTAATGTGTGTGTGTGCTCTTGGATGGGTTAAATACAGAACACAAAGTCTAAGTACAGGTCACCATACTCGGTCGCACATTACTTAATTTTCACTTTACTTGATCCCCATTGAAATCTTCGACTGAAGAAAGGCATGAAAATCTTTGATGACATGGGGGTGGGGGTGAGTATCATGATTTTTTTTTACTCTAGATTAGTGAACTTTTAACTTTAACTTTTAAAGATGACATAAATTTTGACTACATAAAGGTGTGGTCATGTTTACCAAAATGTATTTTTCCTTTCATTAAAAACCTGTTATTGGGTGTTTTGTGTAAAGCCTAAAATGTTCCCCACACATATTTTGATTTGAAATTCCAATGAAAGAACAGAAACATCTGTCTGTACTTTCATCTTAACTTTATCTAGGAAGGAGAAAACGTTTCCCATATCCCAATCTGAATTTTAAGAACCAAAACAGAGACTTTTGACTTGGACTACAGAGAAAGCACCTAGAAATGCTCTACTAATCGGAATTCATCATATCCCACTTAAACAAGCATCAGAAATCCACATTGTAATACATACTGCACAAAACATTTCTCAGTTACTTCTCGTTTCTGAGTGTTGTACATTCACTTTCTTCTTCCTCTTGTGCTCCTATATTTTCATCAAGTTCCTCTTATGTACAACACTGATGTCCACACACTGGGTGACAACATGAGGATGGTTATCTTACCCTAAAGTGCTGATAAATCCATTGGTGGATCCCTCCGCATACAGGGAGCAGATGTCCCCGATATGGAGGAAACTAGACATTTTGTCTGACATTTTGCTCCACTTCGCGGTGTGCCTGCAAAGAAAATAAACAGATTGAGATGCAATAAAATCAGCATAGCACCTATGTGTCCTTTATTCATCTTATTTAGACATTATATGTAGGTTACCATCAGATGTGGAGATAGCAAGACAATAATAGCGGGAGGACCATGGGGATGGATTCGAGAAAATGAGAATTTGCCATTTTGAGATGGCCTAGTTTTTGACAGGAATTCAAGGTCCTTCCGCTGCATGGGAAGATAATGAGAAACGCTCTAGAAAATACAGCTGTGCTACATGCTGAAAAGACACTTACTTATATTCTCATTTTGTTGATTCTTTGAAATGTATTGTTTGTACCTTTCTAAAGGGCTGTAGCACCTTGGTTCACCTAAAATAACTGTTAAATCACAGTATTGGTCAAGGACAAGTAAATGTGACATCTGACCTGTTGAGGATCTCAACAAGAAGGGTTGAGGGTGAGCATAACATTTCAGGTCAAATGACAAATGTCAGCTGTCTTATATGACCAGTACTTGTTACCACAACCTTTTATAATTCTTGCAATGCAACATTTATTGTTATTGTAGCATTCATTGTTAGCAATACTGTTGCTAAATTAAATATAAAATGGCATAAAAATATATTAAAAAATATTGTTATTTACCAAATTTAACATCTCTTATTTTAGTACATTTTATTAAAAAAACGAAACAATCAAAGTATAGATAATACAAATGTAACAAATTAGAAATTATAACAATAAACTAGTGCACATGTGCAATTTAATGAGATATATATATATATATATATATATATACACTGAAAATATTAGCTTTAGGCCTATGTATCAATTTATGTTTAGGCTAATAGATCATTTATCCCAAGCAACAGAACAAATGAACAAATAACGAGCGATATGCACTCAGATGCTTTAATATGTATTCATTCACAGCTAATCCACTGAACACTTCTGCTCTATGATCGAGTCAATTCTCCAGTCGGCTGGAGATGAAGCCTACAGTTCAATCAATGACAGACAAGTGCAAAGAACATCAATAAGACACAGGCTGAACAGATGATCAATATATATCAGAGAAGTACAAACAAATAGAGCGTTGACAGTGGTGAAATAATATCAGCCTTTATCTTAACTGACAGTTTAAGCGCTATTGGAAAAAGAATGAAACTGTGTTTTCTTTACCTGATTATCAAGACTAATTATTATTTGAAGAGTAAACACTGACATCTCCACTGATAAACCACATCATGTCCTCATGCGGTGTTTGAAATTCAAATATTACCCAAGTGAATAATGCAGATGTTTACTTTATTTTATTACACAGCTTCCTGGAAATCCGATTGGTCATTCATGACAAAATTACTGTACCACAAGTTTTTTTATGTTCATGATCAGTTCTTCTGCATCTCTATGAGGAATAAAATAATACTCTGATCGACCGATTTGTTTATTTACTTGATAAGATAAAATAACCTATAAAAACCCTGTTGGAGTGTACTTTGTGATAATGACTGCCTGACTATACATTATCCCTCACTTAGTGACCAAAATAAAGTTGATAGTCTGCAATGACATCTGTTCAGGAACAACAATAATAATGCATTACAGGCCGACTATATACAATTACTGCCTAAATCACAGGAAAACCTGAAACAATACTTTCCAAACTGACAAATACCTCAACCATAATCTCACTATGAGTCAAATACCATATTTTTATAGTAGACTAGTAAACATGTTAAATAATTGTGTGCCGGACAGCTAGGTTAATCAAAACCAACCAATTCTCAAGTTTATACAAGAAAGCTTGCTCTAAAAACAAGAAAGACGAAACAGTGCACTGGCCAAATTGATTTGCTCCAGCTGTTTCTACCATACATAGTCCTTGGGAAGATGTGATTCTCCTGTCAACTGTAAAGCATGGGATATGGGAATCTTGGAAATATTTTAAAACTTTATACAAGCTTCACATTAAAAAGTTAAACAGTCTGTGGCCTGTTAAAGCAAACGCTGAACGCGTAGCTGGAATGACAGATGTATGTGGGCTGTCCCTGAAACACTGAATCGCTTATTTTTACTGTGTGGGGTTTTAAATGTGGAGGCCGAACCTATCAAACTATAGTTTATATGTGTGGAAAAAATATACATACACAACTGAGACATCAACCTTGACGCCTAAATCAAACCTAAAAGCTTAATTCGACAGGTGATAATAAACAGCCAATCAGAATTCACCAGCCTCGAACTGAGCAATGCATTTTTTTGCAAACCAAACAAACCGCTTTATTCCCAGAAACACACAATGAACACTAATACTACTAGTAATACAGGATAATGACAGTACCCAGCAGCCTATCTCGAGGATGTGTGCGGTCCACCTGCCTCCTCCAGCAGCACTTGACACTGTTACATATGGAAACACATTTTAAAAATGTTACAATGTTACCGCGACAACCTCAATCCGCGCATCGAACGCCTTTATTGATACATTGTAACACGCTGGCAAACTTCCGTTCTGCTCGCACTGATGGATGCATCAGTCATACATCCACTGCCTGACGCTGATGTCTCTTCTCGCAGTAACAGCAAGAGTTCAGCCGAACTTTACCTTCTTCAGAAGGAGACCGTGTCAGGAATAAAACACTGGCGGCGTGGTCAGCGGCAGAACTGCTCCGGCCGGAATTTCTCGTTTAATTCCATGATACGCGAAAGTCCCCAATTGAAAATCGCGGCGTCTAGTTGCCAGTTGGATTTTGTCCGCACTTGTCCGCTTTCTCACCACCTCCACATGAGCCCCGAAGCTCCGCCCCCTAAACTGAACGCGCATCAGGAGTGAGAGATGATGGGTAATGAAGTTCTGAACCTCTAAACAAACAGATAGACCATAGACAGACACACAGATAGACAGATAGATAGACAGATACACAGATAGACAGATAGACAGATAGATAAATAGATAATCAGTACTGTATGTCAAAAACAGGCAGACATATGTTCTTTCTTTTGGCTAACAGTGTATAGGGGAGGAGCTTAAGAGGTCAGGAGGTCACTGACTGTCAAAAACAGAAGGAGCTGTTTCTTGGGGTCAAGTGAAGAGTGTATTTTATTTAATAATATTAACAGAAGTGTAGAACTCTTAACTACTGCATTTGCATTGTTTTCGTTATTCTATGTAACTGCATGATGTGGTCTCGTTGAATTTAGAAAGTCCAGAAAATTGCACCTGATTTTAAGATGGTGTTTTTTGAAACACGATACATTGCGGAGTAATGCCAAAGAGCATCAGGTGCATACTTACTCTTAGAAATCCAGCAAAACAGGTTTGCATCAGGCTAAACTGGTGGCGTGATGGACTACTTCCATGTAATTCTACTTCTGTCCTCCAATTCTGGTTTTCACTTTTTAAAAGTCTGACCCACAAATCAAGTTGGTGATCTACTTTTTTTCTTTTTTTGCATTTGGCCTACTAAAAACACTCCTCATGTTCATCAGTTGAACTGGAACACATTTTTGATGTGCTTTGGCACTGGCTTTTAACGGTGTTCCCTTGATAGGGGCTTTAAATATGCTCTGGGTTGTTTATGAAATACACCAAACTCACATGTGAATGCATTTAAAAACAGGCTGCTAGGTAAGAAGATCAGGGCAGTGGGTTTTAATTGCGTTGGATTATTTTTTTAATAAGGTTTATTAATACTGATTGGTCAAGTTTACTTTAAAGCAGTTGGGTTGTTAGGTATCAGTATTGGTTATTGTTTTTTTGTTTTGTTTTGTAGCCACATTATAAAAAATATTACCTATATATATATATATATATACTGCCATTCCAAAGTTTGGGATCAGTAAGATTTTTTATGTTTTTTAAAGACGTCTCTTATGCTCATCAAGGCTGCATTTATTTGTTCAAAATAATTGGTAATATGTTAATATTGTGAAATATTATTGCAATTTCTACTATTGGTTTACTTTTTTAATATTCTTTAAAATATAAATGATTTTTTAAATAAATTAATTTATAATTAACTGCAGTAGTGAATTTTCATCAGCCATTACTCCAGTTTTCAGTATCACGATACTTCTAAGTTGCTTATTTCTTATTGCCTTATGTTGAAACTGTTGCTGCTTAAAATTTTTATTTTAATTTTTTTTTTTGGAACCTGTGATATGTTTTTCATGAGGATTTCTAAAAGCTATGGTCAGATACACACAACACTTTTCCTGAGCAGTGTCCCAAAAATTGCCTTCCTGCTTTTTCAAAACAGCTATCACTCACATAAAGGTAGATCACCTAGCAACCTAGTGTCCGCTCACACCCTGAGAATGATGTCTATGCCCCACACACAGACAGACACAATAGAGGCACTTTGTGCTTGTCATTCATCACGTGTTGTATTCTGAACAGCAGGATGAGTAAGAGGGATCATGAGTGTGGGCGGACTCGGGTCACTATTATCATACAAAGTTGTGTGTCTTGCATTGGGCTCTCACCTTATTCTCCACCTGTGTGCGTTTGTGTGGAGTGGAAGAGAGCACTGAGTAAGCCTTTGAGATGGAAATATCTGGAGCTACAGCTGCTCAAACCGAAAGTGGCCATACAGCCTGTCCTTTGATCTGTTGATGAATGCAACATTTAACCCGCAAGAAAAAACAACAACAATCATCTGTGGAGAAACACTGCAGACAACTATAAGATGTGACAAATTTCATTATAGAACCATTGTTAGTGTTTGGAGCACAAATAGAATTGGAGAAATTCTAAATGATGTGTTTAAAGTAGTAGTTTACCCAAAAATGAAAAATTGTTGAAAAGGTGTTTACCCTCTCGTGCCGATATTTAGCATTGCATCACTTCCTCACCAAAATATCCTCTTTAGTGAATGGGTGCCATCAAAATGAGAGTCCAAACAGCTGAGAAAAACATCATAAGTCAGTTTAAAAGGCGGCCTAATGGATAGGGAGTTGGACTTGTAACCCAAAGGTCATAGGTTCGAGTCCCAGGTCCGGCAGGGATTGTTGGTGGTGGGAGTGAATTCCCAGCACTCTCTCCACAAATTCCAAGTATGAGTCACCATACCTGGCCACAAGTCACTTCACTTTCACATTTTCACTATAATAATTCACAAATAATCCATACCCCTTCAGGCAAACAGATCTATTATTAATGCATATTAACCGTCACTTTTGAGGATTATTGCAATGTTTTTAATCAGCTGTTTGGGCTCTCATTCTGACAGATGAATCCATTTTGATCTGTGTCAACAAAATTGAGGGGTCTGTAAATTCAGCGCTGTCTGCAAGGCAAAAATAAAATTAGCCAGCCAGATAGGATCGAAAAGCAATTGTTTGTGTCATGGTTGATGCGATTAAAGGGATAGTTCACCAAAAATGAAAAATATGTCATTAATTAACCTCAATACGTTCATCTTTGGAACACAAATTGATAATTTTTTTATCAAATCTGAGAGCTCTCCGACCCTCCATAGACTACAATGCAACTGACACAATTAATGGCACAGAAAGGCAGTAAGGACATTGATAAAATAGTCCATGTGACATCAGTGTTATTTTATGTGTCGTAGTACTCTTGTGAACGCATGTTGAAGATTGACACAAACATGAAGAAATTGTTAAAAAAAGTCGTTATTTTGGTTTTCTTCGTGCACAAAAAGTAGTCTTGCAGCGTCATTATGGTTGAACCACTGATGTCACATGAACTATTTTAAATTACTACCTTTCTGGGCTTTGAATGTGTCAGTTGTGTTGCTGTCTATGCAAGGTCAGAGAGCTTTCAGATTTCATTAAATATATCATAATTTGTGTTCTATAAGATAAACAAAGGTCCGACATGTTTGGAACGACATGAGGGTGAGCAATCAATGACAGAATTTTCATTTTTTGGGGGAACTATGCCTTTAAGGATAATAATGAGCCATACATTAGCTTCAAGGATGACAAACACTGAGGCCGCCTTTTAAACTGACCCTATACTGACTTTCATACAATATGAATTATTATACAGTTTAAGTCTTTTTCTTTTGCAAACATGATGGATACCTCATCATATGTAAACGTGGCCTCATTATAAGGTTTCTTAATTTGGATTAACTTAGAACGGTGTTAACAACCCAATTTACTTTCAAATGACAGGACATTCAGTGAGGAAGAATAAAGGGAGATGTGATTATTTTCCATTAAGAAATGAATGGATGGTGAAAAGCGGTTTATATTTAGTTTGAGATAATATGCACAATGAATCATTCACACACACAAAAAGAAAGAAAGGTCAGTTTTGACGGTCTCAATCAACACCACATATTTCCATAATACTAAAGGTTGACAGTTACCTAAATTACTAGTCGACACAGTAACCTTATCATTAATGAGAATTATATTCCTCTGAATATCCACTGTTTGGTTTCTTGAACTGAATCCAGCTGATTTAAAAGGCCAGCTTGGTCTGCTCGTGCCCTCAGGGTCTCGGACGATCTCCAATAAAGAGAAAAAGAGTATAAATAAATGTGCTGCTCTTCAATATTGTTGCACCCCCCATCATATCCCAACATATTCTGCATATAATGACATGACACAACCACACAGACGCAGATGAACCAAAGTTATGTGTCCCGTTCCACCCTACAGGACAAAGTTCTTGCTCACTAAAAATAAAAGACAATTATACCGTTATAATGGCTCTGGTTTTCCCAGAGGAAATGGTCTTATTAAGCGAGCTACAGCATTACTCTAAGTGGGTCTTGTAGCTTATAGCTCTGCGAGCCAGAATTGTCATTAATAAGCCATTATTTAGTTTAGAGTCATATATTTTACACATGCATATTCCCCAGCTTATCAGTTGGCATGCTAAAAAAAGCAAAAACATATGCTTGATGAACAATATGCTCCAAGAGATGTGCATCGCTTTATCGTAATCTATAATCTGCACGCTCTAGTATGTGGTAACTATGGAAATGAATCATTTGTACTCATCTGAGATATGATATCTGAGGATACAGCGCAGACAGACTCTTCAGAGAGAGAGAGAGAGCCAGAGGAAGGCTTTTGAAATTAAAAAGGCATAGCTGTGTTAATATATTTGCAAGCAGGACTGTGATCTTGCTGTGAGCTGTTACAAACTGAGTTTAACGTCACTTTCTTTCTCCATTCTGGATGACAGGACCTCCGGCGGTCTGTGTGGAGTAATAAGGGCCGATTAGCAGGTTTGAGCTTTGAAAGCTTCATTAAGTCACTATTAAGCACTGTGCAATTTGACTGTCACTAATGGCAGCGTGGAGGACAGGCGTGACAGATGAGAGGAAACCAGGCTCAGTGTGTTTCTGCAAACGAAGAATTAGAGACTGTTAAACAGCAGAGGACAAGCAAAGACAGTGGAGATTGGTTTGCTTTTACACTGAAATATTGGTACTTGATGACTGGAATGTGTTGCGTGATACCTCAGGATATCAAACACATGACGCATGTAAGAATAAAAGTGTTAATAATGGAGGGATGACTTTTTAAATAAAGAGCTTATATATCTTAAGGAACTTCCAGCAGGTTATCTCTGTGTTATGCATATGGCTTATACTCACGGCCTATAAGTCGTTATCTGGGCCACTGGAATATTTTTTTTCTCATGTTGCTGTAAAATACTCCTGACAGTGTTCTATATTAAAATATATGGCAACATGTTTTTAAACTCGGCTGCAGTGAACACCAGCAGCATGGACATTAACCGAGTCTTGAGGGACACACTTGTTTAATAAAACACTGCCCTACTTTCTCCTGAGGATCTCAAGCCATAGAAAAAAAGAACAGTTAACAAACAGAAATGCATCTTTTTGGGGATCACAAGTTTAGTACCCATTTTTTACCCATTCCATGCCACATTATATAAATGTATGTATATGGAAGCTTTTTTTAATTATCATATAAATTGTTAATTATCATCATTATCTAATCATCATTTTTATTACATTAATTACTTATTACATTCATATTTGTATGATTTATGAAATATATTATTTTTTGTACATTTTATTTTTTTTATTAAATATATTACTTACATACAAAATAATTGTATTTTTAAAGCCATTGTATTTTTAATCAATACTGCTCATTGATTAATATGATCCAAATGAAAAAAATCATGATTCTTGTCATTATTAAATTAGTTAAAATCATCAACTCTTTAAAATGATCACTTTATTTTAATACAACAATAATGAAATAAATAATAATACGTCTTTAATACAAGATAATATAAAGCAAATAATAATAACATCTATAATAATAGCATCAATATTAAAAACATTTATTTGATTTTTTTGTGATTTTCTCAGTATCTTATTTAAATATATATTTATCTAAACTAATACTGATAAATATTTTTATCAATATTTTTATTTTTTTATTCATGTATATGGAATATTAGCATATTGCCCGCCCACTTGTCTTTTAGCATTGTTTTGAATGAAAATGCTAATTCGTTCTTTGCCACTAGCTGCCGCTCATGGGGTGGTAAAAGTATTTCCATGGTAACGCTGTACACAAAGCATCTCTCTTTATCAGTCATTACAGGCATGATGAAATAAAAATGAGACCTATCATACCAATCAACGCAGATTAGCGGTACGCAAAGGAGGGGTTTGGAAAAATAAATCATTAAGCAAATTAATTGGGAGTCATTAAACAATTGCTATTATAAGACATTGAAAGTGTTTTTGACCTTGCATGCATGTTAAACTGTTGTTGGGGACTCCCAAAACCAAAAAGTTAACCTTTCATTACCTATAATAGGGGCACTTTAATAACTTAACTTTATCTGACAAACAGAAGAGATGAGCACAGGACACAAAGTCAGAGATGTGAGGAAGTGTCTCTCTCAGTGCTGCTCAATTTCTCTGATGTGACCTCACCGTGAAAAGACAGCAATAAGACCTTGACATGCCCTCCTTTATTAGTCAAACTCTAAGTATACACCTCAAGAAGCAGAGCTGACACTTGCTAACTGAGCAGAGAATTACTGATTTCACTCTTCAACAATCGTTGCTAAACACTCCAGCCTACACGCACCGTCCAGTCGATATCACACATCCCGTTACCATAGAGACCCGGGAACGTGCTCACTCACCAAACCCTGTGACTCATGAGACAAAAACAGGATTCGGAGAGTTTGCCACAATCCTCGCATTATCAGCCCATCCAAGTGCAAGGAAAAACAATCACAAGCACCAGACACACTGAAGAGGGCATGACCACTTCAGCATTTGGTTTTCAGAAAAGTGTTGAATGTCTTGAACATTGGCTTACATCCTTGCAGTTTTAGGTCTACATACATAGATAAAATATTATTTATTAATACATAAAAATACTTTAATAAATATCTTATTGATACATATGGATAGATCAAAATTTTGCACATTTTGGTATTATAATTATTATAAATAATTAGGTCCCTGTCTCAGCATATAACATCCTAAACATGTCCTATAATAAATTATTATAAAGTATTGCATTTAAATATATATATATATTTAAAACAATAATAATTTAGATTTTTTTTTTGTAAATTATTGTTCATGAATAAAACAATTAAAAAAATATTTATTTTAAATGTAATTTATTTTATTTTGAAACATATAATAACTTCTATTATATAAATTATTTTATATAAAAAAAAATTTATAAATAAAAATAAAATAAATAAATAAAAACAAAGCTATTTAGCAATACTAATATATATTTTTATTTATGTTATTAAAAGTCCCAGACTCAGTGTATGACATCCTAAGCATGTTATAATAAATTACTTATTTAAAATAAATATCGAAAAAATTATTTAGTACGATAAATAACAACATGCACTGAAAAATGTCTATTGACTGAGATTTCCATAAGAAATAGGAAGTTCAGTCCAATGGATGTAACCAAACTTGATGTGTAAAATGTCACTGATAAAGGAAGAATCTATTTGCTCCTACCCAGCATGCCTTGTGCTTTGCTCTGGTTTCTGGTCTCGGTGCTAATTAACCCAGATGTGGATATTAATATTGCGATGGAGATGAAAGGGGCTGGAGTGGAAATGGGGCAGATGGAGAGGAGAGGGGGCAGATTTTCAGTGAAATGGGTCATTCCCACCCGTGTGTGACAAGAGACTAAAAGCCGTTACTATATTAAAACCCCCACGGGCACTTTTTAATTGCTCATTGCCCACTAGGATATGCTGAGAAACTCAGACTGCTCTTAAAGGAGACATTTACACTCGAATGACAAGATGCTGCTGTTGTACGTTTTGGAAGAACTGATAAAGTTTATTTAACACTTCATAATAACTTCCACTAAACACTGTTAACACTGTAGCAGTTCAGTCTGATAACAAAAAGGTTTATCATCTTATTATCAACCCTACAATGGATTCTCAAATATTACTATGTGAACATTGTTTAAAGATTTGGAAAAGTAAGTAAACAGATAACAATAAACAATGTACAGTTTACATAGATGCCTATTTATGGTTTTCCTGTCTTTTATTATTAAAATCAGTCAATCAATCAATCTATCAATAGACAATATAAATCTGAAGAAAAGTAAAAAATACCTTCAAGTGAAGGAAACATATGCACAATCAATGCTGTTATTTTAAAGTGTTATTTTAGTATTAAACTATTATTTATTAACATGTTAAATAATTAGGTTTTATTATTTATTTTAGGTTTAATTTTTAATTGTTTTTAGTTTAAGTAGATTTGTTTTGATTGTTACTCCTTTTTCTTCGTTTTTTCTTCAGTTTATATTTATATTTATAACTTAATTTTATGCATTTTTCATTTAAAATTAATTTACATTTTTTAATCTAACATTTATATTTTATTCTCATTTCAGCCTTATTTCAAATTTGTGCTTTTTCTCAGTAGTTTTATTTTTCGATAACATTAAAAACAAAAGCAATTTTTATGAAGCAGATTTATGAATTTAGGTTAATGTCCATAAACATACTGATGTTTGTACATAATACATTGTTACATACTAATAATAATAATAAATAAAAATAAATGTTATTTATACCTATTAAATGTTAAAATATACATTTACTATGAACCTTTTATAGTATTTATAGTATATACATTTTATAAAAAGTATATTTCTTTTTATTCAAGTATACATTGTGCTTTAACGTAATGTAAACAAATAAACAAATGATTAAAATTTTTCAAATAATTTGTCATAAAGGTTTATTGCTAAATGTACACACAAACATATAATTAAAACATAAAATATGTATGTTTTGCATATATATATATATATATATATGCATGTATAAAAACAAAACTTTTTCCCCAAAATCCAAAAAAAGTATATAAATGATAATAATAATAATAATAATTGCAAATAGGTATTTCTGTTGGAGCACCACACTTTAAATTATGTTAAATCAGTCATTATATATGAATATAAATATTTTTAAACATTAAAGTAACCCAAAACATTTCTAACAGTTCTAACTCATTAGGACACATTAAATACTTTCTTCAGTGTAGAACTGACATATCTAATGGTAAAAACCCTGTGCAGTTTGAAGCCCCACAGTGACAGGCTTTTCTCACTGGTATTATATCAGCATCAGTCCCTGTGTGTGTCCTGGTCTGTGTTTTATCCCACTGTCCACCTGCATAGTCAAAAGTCAGTTCTTCGTACTTTTCTATATCACGATTTGTGAACAGAGCGAGTCTGGGCAGCAGCGAGTGCACTCGGACGGGCACCATGAGCAGGTTGGGCTGGCAGGAGTGGTTGATGAACCTCCCCACATTGCCTACATTCACAGGGTCCACAAACATCTGGGTGACCCTGTCCTTTCCGCTGTGCTCCTGCACAGCAATGATGTAGTTCATATCTAGGGGAGTCTGGGAGAGCTGGCGGCGACGGGCCTCGTGACACCCGATTACTTCCCCGGCGTATTCGCATACGAATTGGCCACAAGAGAGGCGCTCCAGAGCCTCCACCCCCAGACCCCTGTCCTTGGTGCTGAAAACACCCAGACGAACCTCCACCCCCTTTTGAACCACACGGCTCTGGCAGGACTCGCTGCAGACGCACAAGGCATTGCACTCGAATACAGGCCTGCTGTAGCCGCCGTCCTCTCGCGGTTGGTTCAGACGTCCCACGCTGTCATACGTCTGGCCGAACCTCAGACAGGGGCAGCTGTCGGGCAGGCAGGACCTGGCACGACACGAGCAGCCCGGGAGGGTCATGGCACTAGGATCAAGGTCACAGCCTGGTCCTTGTACATTATCTGGCAGATACTGAAAAATCGATTCTAATTAAGACTTACTGTAAACTGGAAAAACAATCTGAAAGTACAGTCAAACCAAAACTTATACAGACACCATATATAATTCTAGATATTGTTTTACTAGAGGGTGCGGGACACTACAGTTCATGCAAGTGAGGATAGCAAAATAAAGTAAACTGTGACATTTGTGACCCTGGAGCACAAAACCAGTCATAATTTTAATTAATGAAAGCTGTATAAAAATACAAAAATACAATACAATACAACTTTTTGAATATTTGGAATCTGAGGGTGCAAAAACATCAAAATATTGAGAAAATCACATTTAAAGTTGTCCAAATAAAGTTCTTAGCAACGCATACTGCTTATAAAAAATTGAGCTTTGATTTTTTTATGGCAGGAAATTAACAAAATATCTTAATGGAACATGGTTTTTGGCATAAAAGAACAATTTATATTTTTCACCCATACAATAAATTGTTGGTTATTGCTACAAATATACTTGTGCTACTTATGACTGCTTTTGTGCTCCAGGGTCACATTATATACATTCTTCATACAATGGACTACCATTAAATTTTATAACAATTTAGGACCAAAATTATTCAGACCTTTTGACCTGACTATGTTTTGTTTAAGTGTTTTGCTAGTGTGAGACTGTGGTATTGTGTACTTACAGCTCACAGCTATTCAACCTAACTCCTTATACCTTTCTATCAAAGTTTTCTGATATTATCAAGAGGAATTTGTTCTGACACAGTTTAACACTGGGTTCTCGTCATATTTTATTACAATGTTCTAAACTAAAACAAATTAATGTAATAATGTGAGAAATGTTGAATGTGTCTGATTAAATTTTGGTTTGACTGTATATGAAAGTGCTGCCATCTAGTGGTGCTGTGGGTATTCACGCTATATAAATCTACTTATCGTCATTAAAATAAACTTAAGTGACGTTTTAAAACACTATTGGCCTGCAGAATGATGAAAATGCAGATATATCTATAAGGACTTTAATGTAAGGCGAGTGAAATGTTACCTGGAAGTTGGAAAAAGCCTCTTTGGGAACGCTGTTCTCAATCAAAACAGGAACATTCTCGAGTCCGCCACTCAGATCTTCGCTGTAGGGTCGCATCGTATCTATTTTATAGTTTTCTGTCTGATTTGGATGAGAAAGAGGACATTATTAATTTGTGGCTTGTTATGAATATCGACGTATTTATGTAAGAAGACGGAAGCGGAAATGCTACAACTGTCGATGCAAACTAAAAGTCCTCTCGTTCTGTTCGAGTTTAGAGAGTGAACAATTCTTATTTTCCATTAAGAAGTTTTCAGGATGCCATTTGTTATATAAATATATATTTAAAAAAAACGAACTATATTTAACATGAAAATATTTTGTTAAAAAAATACTGATAAAGGCACTAATTAATTCAACCACAAACTTGACTGTTTAAATGGTTTAGTTTTTTTTATTGAATGTTTAACCACAAAAACATCTTAACAGACACTAAGACATAAAATTGTGTAAATACAGAAAAGCACTAAACACTTTAAAAACAGTCTGATTGGCACTTTAGTGCTTTCCATCCAACTCCGGCTTCCATTTTTCTCTGCAAACGGTTGTTGCATGATAAATGTACAGCAGGCAGCAATGTATTTTAAACACAAATATTTGTAGTTTAACAAGAGGACAGAATTTTAAAACACAGGAGGGCAAATCAAAACAATTATTAGCTATTAATAATAATAAAAAAAAGAAAATAAAAGGCATAATGTCTGTTTATCCAAGGTTTATATTTGCATGACCGTAAATATATTGCATGGAGAGTTTAACAGTTGTTTCATAGCAGATCAGAACAATATACAACACTGGCCTGTTTGCATGAGCAAGCACCACAGAGACAGTAACAGGTTGCCTGACAGATCAAAAAAATAAAGGACCAGATACAGTATGACCTCAGCCATAATCAGGCATGAAATGAGGCAAACACATATCTGCTTATACCAAAGACATCATCACAATGGTCCCATACAGAAATTAACCGATCTACCACAGCCAACCAACAGAAATTTTGTTTGAATAATTAAAGTATATGAAAAAGACAGGAGCTGAGTGTTCGTAGCCATCATCTTGACTGTGGAGTCAACCCAGGACGACGTCTAAGTCAAGGTTTCCCCTTTTGTGACCTTAAGAGACAAAACAGAAAACAAATCGGTTTTATTTCAAGCAAATTAAAACAAGAAGGTCCTGTAAACTCTTGTTATTGACATACTCTGGCTTCAATGTACTCAATCCTCCTCTCCAAAGCAGTAAGCTTTTCATTCAAAGTGGCTAAACGGGACCTGCAGGACATATCTGAAGAGAAAAAAAACCAGAAGCACTTTTTATTAGGACACATGCAAGAAAAGTCAATTTCCTGTGACACAAATATCATGCAGTAATCTTAAAAATATCTTGAAAAAAAGAATAATAAGCAAAATAATAATAATAATAGGCAATAATAAGTTATGAATAGAACTATGAAAATATAAATAATATTATACACACTATATAATACAATTTAATCATTATTATTATAAATATTAATAATTATATAAATAAAATATACACCGTAATTCTTATAAATAAATTACCTTTTGGTTACATTATTTATATTATATAATACTGTACTAGCACTGAAATGGGTCTGGTTTATCAACACAAACTGCATTAGTTAGTCTTTACATTAGTACACTCTTTTCGTCTCTTAGACCAGAAGCTAATATGTGTATATAGTGTACATTTAGGTATACTATCAAATTAAACAATCATGTAAAACCAGTATAGTAATAATCAAAGTGCAAATCTGAAACATGAACGACAAGATCACGCCCTGCATGTTTTTCCTGGTCATTGCGCTGCCTGTACGCCTAATAAACTACTTCTTCGACATATATACTCGCTTATTATACTATAAATCGATTCTAAACAACGTTAAAAAAACCAACAACTGATGTAACCCACATAGTTTCCACATATTACGCAGTCGAATGACCTACTGCTCTCGATTAGCATGCTAGCGCGAAGAAAAGGCGTACGTTAATAAATTACGTCAAAATAGACAAGCCGCAGCTTCTCCGACTCACCGAAGGAATTGAGAAAATCGGCTATTTTCTTAATGCTGCTGGTTATCACTTCGATATATTCACGGTTCGCCCAGTCTTGATGAATTTCCCTTTGCACTGGATCCTCCTGTCCGGCCATCGTGAGCTAGTTAGCATTAGCATTAGCAATAGCCGCTGACTGTGAGAGGAAGGAGCGGCAGCGCCCCCTAATGGACAAATACACCCTTCGGGCGAACAAGAAAACAAATAGAGGGATCATTTGAAATTAAACACAAGTATGCGATTAACATACATTTATTAAATAAGTAAAAAGTGAGTAAACGCATTATAGAAATTGAAAATAAAAATACATTATATAAACGTTGTTTTCTATCTATTGCATTTTGTATTGGTTGATATTCATAACTCTATAGGATGCAGCCAGCGCGTACAAACGCAATAAACTGAAAAAAATACACAAACAGAAAAATAATAACATTTTGTTGCACGTTATTAACAGACATAATACGCCCTGCGCGCGACCATAACACACCTGGAGACTCATAACGGATCAACCTTCAGAGTATAATGATGTTTATACCTTATCTATAGTGTTCATCTCTAACCGATGTGTGACCGTTCTTAGCACTGAAATCGTTATTATTACCCGTTCTGGCTCAAGTTACTTTCATATCAACGTTTTTTAAGAAGCAACACAACTTCAATGTGCGAGACTTTCGGTGTCACCCACGTTCAGTTCATTTTAACGGTGGCTTCATATTGAAACTGCTATTTCTTATCATTTTTATCATTAATTATCATGTTGTACGGGGGTAATTATAAGCACATTGGTTTGTAGCGCAAATACTTTTACCGTTTATTGTTCTAGTTATAGCAGCTGAATTGAAAGTCTCACACATTCACAGAAAATAACTTACTTGTGTGTTGCAAAATAAGGTGGATAGCATAGGACAGTACCATGTCCAAAAACAGTAATATTATAGTACAGTTTTATCATATTTCAAAGGTATTTTGACCTTTTGACCTGTATTGTACAGAGGTCAGGTCACTAATAATCCCTGTCAGAATTGTTTGGCAATATAGTAGCTTGAGCTGTTATTGTGTAACATATTGTGCTTAATTGTTTTAAATCAACAGAGCAATGTCAAGCAAGTTTATAAACTGTAGACGAAGCCTTGCTGTCGCTTTGGATCAGGCAGCAGATTTATCATCATCATCATCTCCATACTGCAGCCCGATTACAACATCACAGTATGACATGTATGTATTTGACGACTGCACAAAGACAGGGCTGCCAACTCTCATGCAATAAGCGTGAGACACGCATTTGACTATCTTCACACGCTCTCATGCCATACCTCCAGTTTCTCACGCTGAAAATCTATTGTATCAATCTTATCTAGGCTACCCATTGCGTCGGGCCAAACACCACTTGCGGTCGATCAATTAGGCTATGCCTTCTGCCCAGGGCCGCTGCTGGCCAAATGGGTGCCCTAAGCAGAATAGTATTGTTGTGCCCCCTTCCTCAAACAAGCAAACAAACAAACACCTACTATAAGGGGTCAAAACAGAACTGTAATAAAATATATAGAAGTAAATAAATTGTAATTGCATTGTGTTATCCATAAATTACAATTGTAGCCCTAGATAGTTACCCACGGCTATGGTTTTATTAATACAGTGTGATTGATTTGATGGTCTCAAGCATTTAGAAATCACACAAAATTTAAATTAAAAAATACAAATAAATAAATAAAACTATGGTTGATTTTGGTAAGGGTTGTGATGTCCACATTTTTGTTGAAGAAATTAAAAAGACTAGCATTTCTATAAAATTGGATATTTTAATTAAATGTTTGGTCAGCAGACACACATGTACTGCACTGCGTTTATCATAAAATACATTTTTATAATTATATTTAGCATATATTATATGCATGTTTTTGATTTTTATTTAATTATTATTAATATAGAAAGATTTTTTTTTTTACCAACTGGGATGGTGCCCTACGGTGCGTAGGCACGCGTGAAGACTGTGAACAATTATGTCTGATCCTAACATTTTGTTAACAAATATACATTTTTGGCATGCAACAAAAGGCTTGTTGCATATGCTACATTGAATAGGCTATATTGCGTCAATATTTTCTAATGCACTAAGCCTTACAGGACTGTACAATAAATTGCACAAAACCTAGGAATTTTCTAGCTTTTTGTGGACACTGTTCAAACAGTTTCAGTGAACATACTGTTTAAGCACTTTATTTGTTTGCTCTATATGTAAATCTTGAATGAAGAATGGTCTCTGCCAGACTACACTTTTGTCATTAGTTGTGCCCCCCAAACCCCTCTTAACGCCCAACTCTTAATCTCACTATAGCTTTTTGGAAAAGTTGGCAGCCCTGCAAAGAGGCCAGATTGCATGTGTTTTTTTTTACATATACAGTTTTATCTGTGCTAAATGTGCTGCAGATGTCCCAATTATCATGCTTGTCACTAATAACGAGGGGATTTTCTATAAATAGGAATGAAGACATTCAGTGCCGCACATATTCTGCAAAACTGCAAGATGTACGTGGGCTCCTCGGTCGGTTTTATCATCATCATCAAAAGCATTTCAGGCATGATTTGCCAGTTTTGAGCTTATTCCCTCTTCTATTTTCAGATGTACAGACCTTGGAGGATCTTGTGGCAAAGTTGGAGTTTGAAAATGAGCTGAACCGTGTCTACAGCAGAGTCCTTCAGAGTAAAAACCAAGATCATGGAAAGAACACAGAAAGTGTGAAGAGCGATGTGGAAGAAAGAAGTACAGGCCGCTGGGATGATGACAGTAAGGAGGAGTATTCCTTCCTTCTAGACATGATACTTGAGATTGAGCGGGACAATGACTTTACTGCTGACTGTGATGTCAGTGCTTTGGAACGGGACTTGCAGTTAACACCATAGTTTTAATGCCCTCAACTTTATATGTTACACTTCTTTTCAGTTTGAAGGAAACTAGGCCATTTTCAAAAAAAACAAAAATGAGCTATTTAACAATTTTGGCTACTTTGAAACTTATATGATTGCATAGCAGAGTTTATAGCAATACAGTACATGCATGTCATTCTCAATTACTACTTGTGTAAATGAATTAATATTAATAATCACTTCACATTCTAAAGGACATATGATCCATTTTTTACATTGATCTGTTTAAAAGTACAGCTCATCAGCACTGGTGGTAAAATATTATATTTGTTAAGAAATTTTTGAATACTGATCTACAGTTTTCATTGTAATTTTGTTTTTTAATAATATCTTTATATTTATTAGACTGAATAAAATAGTTGATATATTACTATTGATCTATACTGTTTTAATTTTTTACCTTTATTTATTTATTATAATATAAAATTATAAAATATTTATGGGTCACATGCAGTAAAAAACATTACTATTAACCTAAACACCTGTTGTAATATCTATATATTTATAACACGGAATAAAATATTTACAGGTCATGGACACTGGTGGTAAATGTACGTTTTTGTTTAGAAATGGTAGAAATATTATACGTTTTAATTTTTTGTTATGTATATACAAAATTGCTGATTATTTTTTTATAAATTCAAAATAACAAGTCTGTATTATTCTAAATAAGTAAATGACTAGATTCCACATAAGTATAATGTGGGAAAAGTTCACTTGCACTGTGTTATTGTCAGCGTTCACACAGTGTCAGCATGACAAAGCAGAATCTAAACTGGTTTCAATCTTATGCTGATCATTGTATCGAAGAATAATTCATATTTACTGTGCATTATAACATCCACAGTACTAGCCATTTTAAACATGTGCCAAGGGAAAATATGTAGTATGTGACTTAAAATCAAACGGAAACAAAAAAAAAAAAGTGGAAGTGAGAGTATAAGGCTGAGGTTTGTCATGTGAATTGCTTCTGTTTTTTTGTTCAGTGTCATGAACAGAAATGAGGAACAGAAGTCTTTTTTTTTTTTTTTACGTTTTATTTTGGTTAAAAGTTGAAAGATAAAACCTGAGCCGTGCAGTTCATGAATAAATTACCACTATTATATTAAACATTTACAGTTACATCAGAAGCTTCCCTCAGAAAGGTTTTAGAAAGCATCTTCATTAAGTAAACAGTCTAAAAAACAGTCGCACTTTAATCATGTCTGCACAGACGGCCTGTATCAAACAACGATCTACAAGTGATATGCAATGGACGGTCTATCTCAAATGGCCACAACACGATGCGGTTGCCAGGTTTACTTCATCCTCTTCAGAAGCTCTTTGATATCTGCTTCAATGTCGATGGTGAGGAACCTTCTGCTGTATCGCTTGAACGGTTCCCCGTCCGGGCCGATGAGGAACTTCTCGAAGTTCCAGGAGATGTCATTCCTGCTCACTGGACTCCAGGTGATGAATTTGGGATCTCCCATCAAGGACAGGGAGTCGTCACTGGGCTGAGGCAGGTTCTCCTTCAGGAACACAAACAGAGGGTGGGCGTTCTCACCGTTCACTTCCAGCTTCTCCAGAAGTTGGAATTTTGGTTCGAAGCCATTCCCAGGACGGACGTATTTCAGAGACAGCAGAATTTCATCATTCTTGCAGTTCTCCTGTTGAGCAACCAAAATTGCACAATATTTATGCAATAAAGCAGATAACGACATTTGATCATTGAATCAGTAAACAAAGCAGGTTTTGTCCATAGTCATTGCTATCAAAAAAGTTTTTCTGATAGCGATAACAGTTCATTAGATCATGTCTACAATGCAAACCACTCAAAATGGGAATTAGAATATGATTTAATATTAATATATTATTTCATTTACAGCAATCTATATACATTTTAAATATATAAAAAGCTTTATTGTATTAAAAACAACATTAACATATAAAATATGTTTAAAAGATATAAAATATGAACTATATATATTATACATATATATACACAGATAAAATGTTTTTATATTTGAATATTATGTGTGTGTGTGTTTGCATGCATTTAAGTATAATAATCAAATTTCTATATATTGTTTAAAATACATGTATATTATATTTATAATTATAAGTACAGTAAAATAATAAATGTAATATTAAATATTTTAAATTCTGAAAAATAATACTATGACTCAATGCATAAAACTATAATAAATATATCTGTAGTTATGATCAATTTATTAATATAAATTATAATGTATATTATATAATAATTTACCCTTGAAAAATCTGAAAAAAGCAGTAAGTGAAGAATGATCTGTCTCACCTGATGTCCGAACTGGTTGCAGGGAGCGCCCAGAACCACAAGCCCCTGATCAGCGTAGCGGCTGTGGAGCTCGTTCATCTGGGTGTAATCCCTGACTGTTGTGCCTCAAAGCGACGCCACATTTTCAATAAGCACCACTTTACCCTTGAGAGAGGAAAAATTCAGGAGGTCCCCTGTCAAAAGTTTGGCGGACAGATCATAAAACTTCTTCGCAGCCCCTGCCATGCTTGAACACGCCGTTTACTGCGTAATTCAACGCGCAACGTGATGTTTTATAGCAATAAACCTTCCGCTGAACCTTGAGTCTCGGGGAGAGGAGGCGCGTAAATACAATTCAAGGAAGTGCATGTTGCTGCTTGAGAGGTCAGCTAGATGTGAAAACAATAATGGTAAACATTGCCATCTTCTGTCAAAATTGGTGTATTGCATTCCATGCCCTGCAAATCTCAGCTAATTTGTTATTTAAAAAACAATACAATAATAAATTAACCAAAAATAATATATGTAGGCTATGCATAGACCCTAAGTATGTTTTTTTTTTATTTAAAATGTGTATTAAATGTAATACATATATTTCTTATTGGTGGGTATAATAAATTTACCTCATTTGGCTGAAATATTTTTAAATGCTCAAGACATATTGTTCCATAAAACAAGTTTACCAAATAAACCAGGTTTATTTCAGTTAGTCTGACTTATTGTCAGATGATTTAACTGAAATAAGCCTGGCTGATCAGTCAGTTCAAGTTTATTTGAGATTAAACAGCCTAGATTTATATTTTAGTCTAGGTTTAAACCTAGTCTGTGAAACCGGGGAATTATGTTTAACTTTGAACATTTCAGCTCTTGAATCAGAGTCTTTTTATTTTCCAGTGGGATCTGTTGCTGGTCATTAAAATATGTTATAGGTCTGTATGGATACAAATAAAACAAACATTTTTTTTTTTTTTTAATAAACATGGTCAAAGTAGCTTTGGTCAGTTTAACCATGGTATTTGTAAAAATGAAAAATAAAAAGGTTGGTATGCTTACTTTAAAGTAACTAAAGTAACTCCGTATTAAAGTAGCTTTTCATCCCATGAGTCAAATAATCGGTACAATGGAAACAATTCCTGCATTTGTTAGCAAGATCTCTTTTTTTTTTTTTAAGTGTGATTTAAATGTTCTTCTTCAGATGTTGTCCCTTTTATTTTTTTACTGTTGGGCAAATATATCAAATCCATACAAGCAAATTGCTTTTTATTTATTTATTTTGTGAGTTTATAAAAATGTTCCGGCTGTCTACCTCGGCTGTGTTCTCCACGCAGCTACAGCTTTTTAAATTATGTTGCATAAAGCCAGTCCGAACCAAATACAGTCTACCCCTCAGCATACGTACTTGACGAATCTTGAACCGTTTCGAAAAACGTTCCGTATTAAACTATACATGACAAGTATCAGTGACAGTGAATTGTTAACGTTTAGAAAAGAAACATAACAGCCGTTCACTTTTAGGTAGTAAACCCCCCTCTCCCCCTACAACAAGCGAATGGTTCCGTCCAGGAAGCGCGAGCGCGAGCTGTTCTGTGTTTAGGGAAGTGAATCTGCGCTTCTGAGTGACTGCACTCCATCCGCAACCGAGTTCTGATTTTTATTTAAAAATCCTCCAATCTCAGACAATTTCTTCTTTAACTAATGCAGTCGCTCCGTAAAAGCGGGTGATTTTTGAATGAATGGACCAGAGAGACTGTTATCCTCGATAAGAGCAACTCTCGGTTATTCTTTTGCACTTTAAGTTACGGCTGACATGTGGGAATGGCAGATTTTGAGTCTCATAGGCTTCATCTCTCTGATTGTTTTTCTCGTAGCTGTATGCTATATTTTGTACTCTGGACTGACGACTGAAATCCACATCAGGACTGGTTCACCCCCGGTCAGGAACATCACTATAGCTTATAAATACAAAGTTGGACCCTATAAAGACTGTGGGTCGCTGTTCAGAGAGAGCTGCAACGTTGGACCCAAGCTGCCATGCATTGGGATCTTTTATGATGATCCAAAGAAGGTGAGTAGACTTTTGAATGAATGAGGACATTAAAGGGACCCTGTATTGCTCTGTACATTGACAATATTGTATGATTTTGTAGTGAATATTGGTAACAGTTGTGTGACAGTTGGATCAGTGATTGATTTACAGCTGAAAATTATTCTAGAAAAGTTATTTTTAATAGAAAAAAGTATATATCCTTATAGAAATGTATTTGTTTATGCATTAAACTTCTGCATTTATTGAAATTATTATTAAAAATATGTTTCTCTAACATATATATTAGAATGATTTCTGATGAATCATGTGACACTGAATTCAGTTCACCATCACTGAAATAAATTACATTTTAAAACTATTAGAAAACCAATTTAAAAAACAATTATGCATTTATTTATTTATTTAAATACTATTCCATACATTTGACCCGCCCTGTATCCGTCTATCAGTCTATATATCTATATCTATATATCTAGCTGTGTGTATACTGTATAGGATTCAGGTAAATTCAGGTAAAATGGGCTGCTTATAATTTTTTTTATCAAATAAAAAATAATAAAATTCCATATATATTTATTTAATTTTTAAAATGTGTATTAACATTATCAAACAAACATTGAACATATTGCATACGTAATAAGATGAACAGATTTAATTTTGTATACCTTTTTTCCTGTCTCTTTAACTTTAATTGTGACCTGTTAAAGGTTTATACTCTGCATCTGTTTTGCTTCTATCATTCTTTTTTCACTCCAGATTCAACTTCACGTCTTGCCTTACTGTCTGCTCTCTTCACTTTCTTTTAAATTTCCTAACTGGACACTTTCTTATAGTCAACTATGCATTGCAATTATAAAATAATCATTGACTTTATCAATGACTTTACCACTTTATCTAGCACATTCACCCTTTTTTCCCTTAAAATTATTATTTGCATTTTAATCCATTTTAACTACAGTGACACATAGGCTAATAGAAGTACTGTCACAGCACTTAAAGGTATAGCCAAAATTACCAGGCTCAGATTATATAATAACCAAAACTATTTTAGCATTTAAAAAAATAGCATCCCTACCTTTTAATTAATTCCATTGTATTCTCTGAAAGTGTCTTCCTAAGCACAGTATATATTGAGATTAAACTGCCAGCTTTATTTGGTGGCTCACTTGACACATTACATTTAGGAGAAAATACTGCAAATTAAAGGCATAAAGTTATTTGTACTGTATAGTGCGCAGATAATAGAAAGGCACCTTCAGAAAACATCTAATTAAAATGTACTAAATGTCTAATTCCCCCAGCCGTCATCACTCTCATGATATCAGACTAATAAATATGTCATGTGTGAATAACACAGTTGTATTAGTAGCTGTGAAGTGTACTTTGTGGCTTTAGAGCTGCATGTGAAGTTTCCTGTTTACTGCAGCGTTCAGCACATCTGACACATTACACATGCATTACACTTTAATTCCCTCATGAGAGTAAATTGCTTCAATTACTTTAGTGAATTCATTTAATTTAAATTTGCTGTTTAGTTTGTTTGTTCGGCTGTGTAATCAATTTCCCTAGAAAGTAGGCTAATCTCATACAAAGCTCTTACAAGCGGCTTTTTCATTAGATGCACACAAAGTCTGTATTGTACGTGTCTACTATTAAGTATTATTTTTATCAATATTCTTATTTGGTTTTAAGTGTGTTGGTGATTTAAATGCATAATTTCTATTCTTACGCAGTTTTGATCCTCATTCACCACTAGATGGAGGTGTTGATATTGTCATTTTGTGCACTAATGTTGATTATGCAGTTGACTATGTGGGGGTGGAATATGTTGATATATGTTTGATATAATTGGATTATCTGTTATTGTGTGGCTCTTATCGTATATAATCTCATTTTATCACATGTAATCATGATAAATGGTGTTTAATTTTTTAATTTGCCTGCTTTACACATATTTTCCATATTCCATATTGCAAAATGCATCTCGCAGTGTAAATGCATTCTTACTAAAGCCAGTAAATTAGTCATGGCTATTATATTATAAAACTATATTTATTGCCTGATTACGTTTACATTTATCTGTAACAGCAATGTTCCTACTAAAGTAAAAAGAGTGGCAACATTAAAGGAACAGAAAGAAATTCTTTCATCAAATTTTCACCTTCATGTAGTTCCAAACCACCTTTTCACAAAAATATATTTTGAATAATGTACTCTCTCTTTTCTGTTTTTTAATGACCCAATTTAGATCAGTTTGACTTTTTCAGACCAGACTCAAAAGAATGATTCATTCATAAATCTCTAAAAGTCAATATGTTGTTCCAAGAACAGATTAGCTAAAAAAAAAAAATAAAATACTTTCAGTGGTGTTTCAATGCTGTATACAAGTCAGATCATAAGAGGTTATTGCTATTATATGTGCATTTAAGTCTTACGAGCTGAATTCTGATGTTGTTTGGCTCAAGTTAAAATTCAGTTCAGGACAGATAGTAGAAAACAGACGAGGGCTAGCATAAGTAGTCAACTGAAGGTATCTAGGATGTGTGGTTTAATATAGAGAAAGGCACCAAGGTTATTATTGCATGGATCTGAGCCTGGGCTGAACTTGATCTCAGAATGTCATAAAGAGGAAAGCAGAAAAGGTAAAATGTGTCCGAGTTGGTGCCCTATACCTACTTCGCTTGGCCTTAGTGCCCTCACACTCTTAGGGAATATAAATGAGCTCATACCACAACTTCTGTGACTGTTCATCTGACCTTCAGTGGCTCCAGTAACTTTTCAAGTTGTTTAGTTTTCACAAAGAGTGTTTTGTTTGGGATTTAGGAGTGTATTTATATTTATCTGTTTATGCATGTAAAAAAGGTCTAAGGGCATGATCAAAATATAACCAACATTTCTGCAGCAGAGGAAAAGCAGAAACCTACCATCGCGTTCAAGATGATGCTCGTAATCAGTTTGTGTAGGCTGACGGTGTTGCTGGGATTATTTCTTGGCAAAGAAAGTCTCTTGGTTTTCTTGTTTGTGCACAAGACCTTCTTGCATTATCACATTTCTCACACTTCCTGCCCACGTCCTCCTTGACCAGTCAAAACGTTTGTACGTACTCAGCCGGCTCCCACCAAAAAGCCCTACTGGAATAGAGTCTTGACTCTTGATTGACAGCTCGGTCTTACTTTCAAAAGCTCACTGTCAATGACAGACTGTTTTTTTTTTTCTTTCCCCAAGTCCCCAATTAGCTACTGTCCAAAGCTCCACATATACATCCATGGCCAAGTCCTGATCCAGTTCATCTAATTGGCATAATGATCTCAGCTCGTTAAGAGAGAAGCCTGGGGTGCTAAACCCGGGGGTCAGAAGCTCCCAAAGGCTGCTGATAGAAAGTAGAGAGAGGCAGGAGCAGGATTGGAAAACAATGGACTCCTCTGGGATGAAGGATTTTACCACAAGGTTTGGCGTGAGCACCGTGGTCCCACTATTTCTGATTCACTGACTGCTACTGTAGTCTGCAAGCCCTGCAAGCTTTTGGGAACTTCCTCTCATCAGGCCAAACAATGCGGTGGAAGTGAAAGCCCATGGGTCTGAAGATGGTTGCCATGGATAAGAAGAGCCGTGGAGACTTCTTCACATGCCGGATTCTGTGAAGGGCCATGAAAGGCATTCCAGTCCCTAAGTGACAGAGAGTTTTAGGGTTTGCTCTTTCTCTGTTCTCCACATCGGCCTTTTGCAAGTCAATCAAAAAGATGAAAAGAAAAAATAGGCATAGCAGTGATGAAGGCTGCTAGAATAGGTGATGGTGAATTTTGGCAGAATTGCACATTAAGTAGTGTTTCTGATGTTTGAAGTATGTGTGAGCTTTTTGGCAGTAGTCCAGGATGAGGGATTTGCAATGGTTCCTTGATGTGAATATAATAACTATGCAACAAAATGGGCTTGTGATGTCAATATACACATCATGTCCCAATACTACACTATCAGAGAAGATGTCCAAAAATGTACATTTAGGAGGGTTTTTTTTGTTTTTTGTTTTTTTTACCAGATCTACCACTTAATAGTGCATATTAGTACCTTATTTGAAAAATTAAAATACATTATTTACTCAACTTCATGTCATGTATTAAGAATCAAATGGGATAGTTATTAATTGGTACTATATGTAAACATGCTATTTGAAAAAGCTTATTCAGGACAGTGAAAATAACATGCAATATATGATCCTTCTTAGTTCCTTAAGAATTTTTGGATTTTTGCAGATTCTGCAAAACTGTATGTTAAAAAAGTTTAAAAAATAAATTTAAAAAAGACCTTTTAAACTAAAATTGAAATGAAAACTGAAAATCCAAAAATAAAACCTAATTAAAAAAAAAAAAAATTCTCAAATAAAACAGATACTTTGAAACTTATTGGAGTCAATGCAACAATCTTTTGGGGTGAACTATTTCTTCAAGGTTCCAATTTGCATACTTTAGGTGTAGATATAGTACAAACATGTCTCTTTGAGGGTATTTCCTCAATAGCAAGGTCCACTTTTTCACATTTTGCTTAAAAGTTTGTATTTTACCATCACCAATGAGGTACTTCTCATACTTTTTATGATTGTGTTTTGCAACATTGGGATAGGGTTTTCATAATTTTTTTACTTAAAAGCAAATGTTAAATTATGACTTGTAGCAGAAAGATCCTGAGATGCCTTCAACTCAGGTCAAAAACAGGCCCTAATTGAGTGTTTTCTGTTGTGAAGAACTGAGAATGATTTTATGAGCTTGATAGCTTAATCTAATCATCTTCACGATCCATCAATCTTGATGAATATCGACTAGTGACAGAAAAGATAACGTCAACAAACTGCCATTTTCAGGAAGAAATTTAAGCATCCTGCTGTCAACAAACGTCTTGGAACAGAATTCCAAATGGCTCTAGCCATCAAAACTATTAGTATTTTCACAGCATCCTGGCTGTCTGAGGATGGCAGGAACATGAAAAGGCAGTCCACTGTGAAGATGCGGATAGCGGCAATGACAGCGAGGGGAGAGGGAAGATGTGAGAGCTTTTTTTTAAAGTGCGTCTGAAGTGATGAATAAATGAGTCTGCCTTCCAAGGTATTTTGGAGTCGATTTCCCAGAGGACTACTGCAACACCGTAACCTTAGTGACATTTCGCAAATTTGCCTGAAATGGATTTGACTGCTAGTTGACAAGTAAACGACAAAAGTAAAGCAGAAGCGCTATGCTGACAGTTACATATGCTCATCAGAACTTCTGTCTTTCTGTCAGTTCAGTGTCTTGAATTATCTTTTCTTGCCGTATTTCAATGTCTACAAGCTTTTCTTTTCAGACATTTACCTCAGTCGTGACTAAATATGCCACCTCAGAGTTAACCCTCCTTCCTGTACCGGCATCGCAACTCCTTTAAACCCAATTTTCAGAGTCTGTATGAGCTTTTTCAGTTGCCAGCAGGAGGATATGATTATTGTGGTATAACGTACTGGTATTTTGATAGGCAGTTTATTGTACTGCGTGGTGTGATGTAGTGGTTAAGGCTCAGTGAAAACTGCAAGTCATAAAGTTGCTGGTTTGACTCGATAAACCATCACCATTTTGCCTTTAAACAGACACATAAAGTCACTGTGAAATGGCAGTGGTAATCTATTACACTTCTGTAATGTTTTTTAGAGTGAAGAACGAGACATCGGGCATTCATTGGATCGTAAAATATGTTTTTTATGATAACACTTTATTTTAAGTTAACTAACCATTATCTATGGCTTTTGCCTTAATAAACCACTAATTTGCTGCTTATTAATAGTTAGTAAGGTAGTTGTTAAGGTTAGGTATTGGATAGGATTAGGGATGTAGAATATAATCATGCAGAATATATGGTTTATAAGCACTAATAAACAGGATTTGGTGCTTGGTTTTCAGATACTACATTCATTCAACCCACCTGATTATTGTGATGTATTAATTGAGAAAGATTAATGGCAAAGTGAAATATTAACAAAATTTAAAAGATCAAAAAAGAAAAAAAATGACTGAGATTTATTTTAATATAAATATATTTTAATATATAGTTTATATATTTGGTTATGCACTATTAATTATGTGGCATTTTTTGATTAAAATGCACAAATGATGATTCATTGCTTCTGTGGAGTTCATGTATAAAAAAGCATCCTGAATATGCTCTGTTGACTAAACAGTTGCAGTCCCTGGCAATCCCTAAAGTTTTGTAGTTGTTGATCATATTTATTTATAATCTAATGCCATGTTGGAAGAGACTTAGTCACAATTTCTGTCAAAGGCTCTGAGCAAATGGAGGCTTAGTGACAGGCCAGTCTGTTAAAACACACTCCCCGTGAACAACACCTGCTGGGAGCACATGAGGAGCCCAGACCTCCTGCAGACCAGGGCCTCAGAACGATCCAGCTGCGAGCAGACTACTTGAAGAATGATGTGATTCTGTTGAATGATCAGAATTGATTAGGAGTATAAACACCAAACAATCTTGAGAGAAAACTGAAACCAGTTTAATTCGTCTGGTTATCTGCTTTCATGACTGATGTTTCTCCTGACTGGCAGTGCAATCTATTCCTGGAGGGCCCGGCAGAAGGCCAAAGTGACCCAGAAGACTACGAGACGAATGAACACTTTCCTCCAATTTAAAGGATGGATGTTCTGGGAACTGTTGCAGCCTCTTTTCTAAACAGACCTTCATCTGTCACAGTCTGGCTTCGGCGACCTACCCCTTTTTCCCTCCAAATCCTCGAGAGACCTGAACCCCAAGCCGAGACTGGGTCATACAATCCATCTCGAATTTCCCCGGTGCCCTCATTTGCAAGCACATTTTCCTTTGGTTGGTAAAAGCAAGAGGCGTGCTTGAAAAGTGACAGTTGGGCATCCGTCCACACCGGTCTCGAAGCTGCCAGACGACGCGTGGCAAATAGTCACAGTCTTATCAAACTGCAGCTTCATTGTTTTTTTCTTTTTCGCCATACAATGCCACCTGCTCATGCAACTCCATCTAATCCTGTATTTATATGCTTTTCTCAGTCGTGGCTTTGTTTATTCTCATTAAGCTAGCTTTTCCTCTGTGACTCACCGTATCGTGGACGCTCCCTGTTGTCTTTGAACGCCACTGCGAGAGCGAGGGAGTTCTTCCTGCTTATTTGTTGCACAAGATAAGCATTGTGAGATGTGTACGGCTCCTTCTGGTGATTACTGCAGGCAGCCAATGGGTTTTAATAGGGCTGGGAAAGTTTTTGTTGTGGATATGCTGTTCGGGGATCAGTTTGGGAGGATGAGTGCTTGTTGGCTAGAGAAGTGTTCGTCTTTGATATAATTCTGCTTCCCTGGGAAAAGTTGATAACAGTGAAAGCTAGCAGGGCCAAACTAATAAAGAGCAGTAGAAATGGTTGCATTTATTATCCACTGTTTGTTTTGTGTAGTACATGTGTGTTCCACATGTTCAGAGCCATGATACTGTATTATGTGTGAGCTAACACAATCTGACCATGAGACTTGTTTTAAGTTAGCCTATAGTCGGTTTTATATATAAATATTATTATACTCAAGACAGAATTGATTTAATTAGAGATACAGTAAAGCAGTAATATTGTAAACTATAACAATATAAAATAAATGTTTTCTATTGTAATACATTAAAATGTAATTTATTCTTTGTAATCAAAGCTTAATTTTCAGCATTGTTACTCCAGTCTTCAGTGTCACATGATCCTTTATGAAATCATTCTAATATGGTAATTTGCGGCTTAAAATAAACATTTCTTATTATTAATAGTGGTAAAAACTTAGCTGATTCATATTTTTGAGGAAACTGAGAATTTATTTTTGATCAATTTATATACATATATATATATATATATACTTTTATTAAATATAAACTTTTGACAACACATTAGATCTCAGTGGGAAATTTTTTTCTGGATTTCTATACTGATATGGACTGGGTAATGGGTTAGGAACGAAAAAAAATGCCACATCGTTTGATGGAAATGAAAATTGTCAACTTACAGAGGGCTGAATTCAAAGACATCCCGAAAATCACAGTGAAAAAAAGATGCTAGTCCATTTTGCTGAAATATCATTGCAGCAACTCAAAATGGTATTTAGTATTTTGTATGGCCCCTACGTGCTTGTATGCATGCCTAGCATCACTGAGCTCCGGGACAGTCTGAGGTGCAACCTGGTGGCATTGATTGGACCTAAACATAATGTTCCAGAGGTGTTCTATTGGATCTAGGTCAGGTGAGTGTGGGGGCCATTCAACTGTATCAATTCCTTCATCCTCCAGGAACTGCCTGCATACTCTTGCCACATGAGACCCTCATGACAGGGTTACTCCACCGCAAAATGAACATTTTGTCATTAGTCACTTACCCCATGTCGTTCCAAACCTGTTAAAGCTTCATTTGTCTTTGGAGCCCAAATTAAGATATTTTGGATGAAAACCAGGAGGCTTTTGAGTGACCCATTGACTGCCAAGTAATGAAATAAAAGAATGAATCAGGAGTGATTTTGGGGTGGAGCAACCCTTGAAATCTGTTTTTTATTGTTTGGTAAGAGGCATTAACACCAGTGATCTGCTGAAGGTCATTTTGTAGGGCCATGGCAGTGCTCATCCTGTTCCTCCTTGCACAAAGGAGCAGATACTGGTCCTGCTGATGGTTGAAGGACCTTCTACGGCCCTGTCCAGCTCTCCTAGAGTAAATACCTGTCTCCTGTCTCCAACCCAAAATGAACATTTTAATCACATTAATTACTTAACCCAATGCTGCTCTAAACCTGTGAAAGCTTCAGAACACAATTTAAGATATTTTGGATGAAAACTGGGAGTCTTCTGACTGTCAACCATAATGTTATGAAGCTACAAGAATACTTTTTGTATGGAAATAAAACCAACAATAACAACTTTATTCAAGTATTCGGCACCATAAAGTCATTGCAGCGCCATTTTGGAGCGCACATAGCATAGCTGGACCTTGACAGTGTAATTTATTTGGCAGCCAATGGGACAGTCGTAAGCCTCCTGGTTTACATCCAGAATATCTTAAATTGTGTTTTGAAGATGAACAAAGCTTTTACACGTTTTAAACGACATGGGGGTAAGTAAATTTTTGGGTGGAGTAGCCTTTTAACACCAAAGCAGCTGAAACTGTTTAACAACCCCCCTGCTACTTAACTGACTAGATCAATATCCCAGGAGTTTTACTTTAAATGAATACTTTTAATTTCCCAGGAGAACCGACTTGATGCTGATTAGAAAGTGTACTTTTAATTTTTCAGCAGTGTATGTAAATGTTTTGTACATTGTTGCATTTCTTTTTTGTTATAGGTTCCAGCACAGAAGTGTCGCTATGCGTTGGGCAGTATATTGAGTGAGGGCGAGGATGCACCCAATGAGGAAGAGCAGCAGCTTTATGAGAAGCAAGGCTTCCGGGTTTACTCTTTCCCAGAGGTCACGCATGTCGTCACAGCCTCCTTCCCTCACCGAACCCCTCTCTCCATTTTCCTGGGGGTACAGAGGGTTTATCCACAGCTGAACTGCTACATTAAGGTAACAACATCATCTTCATCATTTACCCAATTTTCCTGTTTTTCACTGTTTGCGCTGTAGCCTTTCAGGTGTGTTTAATTCAAGCCGTGATTGATACAGACAGCGTGCTTCAGTTTCCTTCAACGTGATTGGTGTACTGGCACATAGAGGTTATGAGGGAATGAACGCCTAGTCTGTCAGTGTTTCTAGAGGGATGGAGACAGTAATTATTAAGCAGTAGACTTAATCATAGCAATTAAAGACAAAGAGAGAGAAGCAAAGCTGGGGATGAGGACATGAAAGCAACAAATGAGAGTTGCAGGATTGCGAATTGGGAAGAGGTGAGTGGAGGAAAGTGCAGAGATTCAGTGTGGAGGGAAGAAGCTCAGAGTAAAGATGCACAGTTTTTGAAGTTTTCTTAAATTGCGCTTATCATATTTTGGTTTTGCGATTTCTCATGTCAACAGGTTGACATGCATGCAAGGTCAGAAAACACTGTCATTGTTTTTAACTTATTTTTCCAAGCACCTTCATTTGTGTGATGCTAATCTCCAGTGATTGGTCCGATTTCAATTGTTTCAATTTCAATGTTTCTAAGCACAGTGTTGGGATTTGTTTGTAAAAATGACTCGTTTCAATGATTTAGAGTCGACTCTTTCTTTTGAGAGACAATAACTTTATACACTGTACTTTGCAGGATGTTTTAATTTTAATTAGACCTGTGTTACACAATGCATGAAAGGTCATTTTCAAAAATCCATAATAGGGTCACTTTAAGGCCTTTATTCAAATGTTTATTTATCGTTCTTCACTTAGGGGTAAAATTATATTAGCATATTAGTGTACTTATAGTGAACATCACAATGCTCTCTACGCTGCTACATGCTTTCCTCTCAATAACAAAAGAAACCGTGAGAAGACCCTCCAGTCATGTCACATCACATTTATATAGTGCTTTATACAAAAGATTTCTTTAAAGCTAGCAGCTTTACAGTGTAGTACTAAATAGGCAAAAACAGTCAATATTTAAATTAGAATCGTAACCTCAATTTCTAGTATAAAGCAGCTATCCAGTGTGTTCATGTTTTTACTCATCCCTGACCTCATCTGAATGGGAGAAATAAACTAGAGAAGATTTACATGTCAAAAGAGGCGGGGCCTTGGGGCCTCACCCACCTATTACATAATCACCATTGACCAATGGCAGTTTATTTTCTGAAGAAAATGTGTGGAGCTCGTCTATACGAAAGCCACTGGCTAAGGTGTCCTTAGTGTTTTTGGTAGCCTTTTTAATGGCCCTCAGTTTCTCATCATTTTTGGCACAATTTATGTGTATGTGTGTGTGTACGAGCCCCCTCAACTCTCTCTGCCATCTGCCCTGATGCAGCCTCAGTGTGAACGCAGCCAACAAGCTCAGCCTCCTGCCTCCTCCAGACTCGAGATCTGTCTGCTCAGCTGCTAGATAACTTATCGCCTCCTGTTTGAGTCCTCCTGCTTTCCCTTTTTATGCATGTTTACTTTCTGTCCCTTATAGAAATCTTGATATCGTCAACATGCAGTTCTAAGCTCATGGCAGAACATCTGTGTACGCCAATCGGTGTTAAATGTTCGCATTTATTATCTCAAACATAGGGATCATTACATCGAATTATTCCATATGTTTGGACATAGGGATGACAGTGCTTTAGTAAAAAAAGTTGCTTCAGATTATTTAAATCCTCTTTCCCAATATGTAGATGTGTATGTCTCTAATGTGTTTTGTGATGCTCTCTCGAGTGAAGCACTTTTGGAGCCTAAAGATGTATTGATGAAATGGTATAGACTTTCAAGAAAAATTCAATTATAGCTAATTGTTTGAGATTGAATTAGATGTCTGAATACTGTTATCAATTATTAACGTGTACATCCCTCTCAGAGAGTTGTCAGCCTTAAATGAGTGCAGCTTTATCTGTGGAGTTATGGAGAATTTGGCCTGTATGTGATGTGAGGCAGAATCTTCTAGAAAGGCATGTTTCTATTTCTGAAAAAAAGTGACTTATGCTCACTAAAGCTGCATTTATTTGTTAAAACAAAAAAAATAAAACTATGATATTGGGAAAGAGTGTTACAGTTTAAAATAATTGTTTTTAACTGATTTAATTGAACTGAATTTGCATTTAATTTGTATTTTTAAACGTTATATCTGGTGATTTTATTTCAGTCTTCAGTGTCACATGATCCTTCACAAATCATTCTAATAAGCTGACTTGGTGCTCAGGACACATTTCATTGTTACCAATGTCAATTGCTTAATGTGTTTGTGAAAAGAGTTTGGGAAAGGACCTTTTGGAACAGTGTCTTAAAAACAAAGAACTCATGACATTCTCATGATGCTCAAACCTACACAATATCATATCCTGGGTAGATGATAAAGGGTAAATTGAGAACCGCTATTTTTTCCGCGATTCTCCCATGATTCTAAACTTGACAGAATATTGTGTAATTTACTAGAGGCTGTATAAAAATATGAATTTCTTCAGTCTTTTATATTTAAAATACATTTAATTAACCAATTTTAATATTAATAATATGAATAATTCAATGACTCACTCATAAATACTTCACTTGTTTTATTGCTGGATAAATTTGAACGAATCACTCGAATGAATGATTCAGTGATAAATCATTTTTTAAAGGAATAGTCCACCCAAAAATGAAAATAACCCCATATTTTACTCACCCCGAAGGCATCCTAGGTCTGGTAGCTCTGATAACTTTCAAAGGTAATTTTGCTACCATAGACATCATTGTTTATGTCAGAGCCATAAACTTACATTTCAGTATTTATGTGATGGTATGAATGACTGTAAGACAGAAATAATACCTTATGTTTGAAAAGACTGTCTGTAAAGCTTTTTCTTATCCAAACATGGTAACTGCTCTCTGTGTCTCAGAAATTGAATAGACACTAGTTTCTCTTTGAAAGTCTTCTATTCAGTATGCTACCATGTGGCATGTTCACTTGTGTTTGAACAGCTACAGCAACTATGAAAAAAATTGTTCTTTTTGATCACATCGAACATTTCAGGCAGCCGCATCAAACCTGAGATTCAGATCCAGCATGGCTTTGTTTACATTACATAACACGATTCCCACAGTCTTATCAACATACATTGCATATGCATCACCTCACGAGAGACCTGCGGATACCCGCCCCTAATTAACACCTAGGAGCCTGCCAAACAGAGCATTTTTTTTTTAGCGCCTACATTTGTTCTGCGTTTTCAAAGTCACTCTTAAATATATCTTATAGCAGCAAATTTCCATTTTAAACAGCCCTCTCTTTTTACCTCACCAACAATAGGCAAATATTTCTCATCATGAATAATCCATGGCGAAGGCCGTCTGTCCGTAGCTTGCGTGGGCTGCAGATGATTGAACTTTGCGTACAGTCAGAATGAGTAATTTGAAGGCAGTTGGTGATGTGAGACGGAAGGTTGGTCCTTTCTTGTTCGTGGGTAGATTGCACAGAGACGCTTCTAATTCTGACTAGGACAGTAGAAGGGAATCCCTATGGCAACCAGGCCCGTTCCTGCAGGAGACTGTTCAAGTGGAAACCTTGTTCTGCTTTCTTTGTGTTTATAATGTGCTGTAAAGTGACATTATGGTATCGCTTACCCATGCATGCGTGACCACAGAATATAATTCTTCAACTTCCATTTAACAAAATTGTGCATGCTTTTTTGTCACAGTTGCTTGCTAAAGCAGGCATCACTAATACTGTTCTCAAGCTTAGGCTGTATGAATTTGAACAAGCCTACAATACAAAAAAAAATCTTAATTTTTCAATGCAATTAAATAAAACCTTTTCTAAACCTTTTAATTTTAAAGTTTCATTTTTCACAGACTATGGATTTTTTCAGGCATGAATTAAATTCATGCCCATATTAGAATTTAGTAGAACACTATATTTGGTTAAATAAACTACATGTTGGATTTAAAAATTAATGCTCAAATGAGTTTTAGTGTCTTCATCAGTCAGGATCTGGATTTCTGTTCATTAAAGACCAGTCTAAATTATTCATTTAGTTAAAGGGTAAATGGCTTTTAGCCAAGAAGCATCAAGAAGCTAAGTTTTCTTGAATGGATTAGATTGTAAGATGTAGATGAGTGAATTAGAGTCAGTTAGCACTACATTACTTGCTCACCAATGGAGGCTCTGCAGGGAATGGGTGCCGTCAAAATGAAAACTGTTAAAAATATCGCAATCTATCTTAGTAAAGTCCATCCTCTTGGCCTCTCGCATCAAAATTTACCAACATAAAGAAGTGTTTTTTCCACTTGTCCTGATTTAAACAACTGGAGAAAGCAATATTATGAATAAAAGACTTCAAGACATTAATTGATGGACTTGAGACTAGGTGTGGAATATTGTGATGTTTTTATCAGCTGTTTGGACTCTCATTCTGACGCCACTTCACTGTAGAGCATCCATTGGTGAGCAAATTATGTAGTGCTAAATTTCTCCAATTTCTTCAGAAAAGCTAAAAGAAACTGTTTCTGATATACTGACCCAAGTTTAGCACATCACAGACATCCTGACAGCATTGAGAACGAGCATTCACAACATAATATAACTCACACATGTCACGCAGAACCTCAGCGGCCCTCATCAAAGACAGGAAGGGCAAGAGACGGAAGAAAGTGTCTGGAGATCATGATTGAACGAATGGGATCAATATTTGGCCGGTTTAGCCCTCTATTTTCTCTTACGTGAGCACACAGAAGAAACAGCATCTTTTTTAGACCCCCGTTCTCTTGTTGGTCTGGATTGATCCAGCAGGTTCAGGTTACCTTTGCTAAAATAACACTACATGCTCATTACGTCTTGGTCTTTCCTAACCTTAGTCCTGCAATTTGATTTCTTCTTGAGACACAACCGTAGTTCATCGACCGAGATCAAATCTAAAATCTTTGGTATTAAAGTCAGTTTTAAAGATGAAGTTTTGTACTTTTTGTCAATATACTCTGCAGTGCCTCCAAAAAGTTCAGGCTTTGGTATAAATCACTGTTTATGCTTTATTTAAAATTCAATGTTGATGTTTTGTTTTCTGGGACAGTTTTAGTCATAAGCACTAAAATTAATAATTATTAGATTTTGTTTATGTTTATATTATAATTGTTCTTCTATATTGCTGAACTGTGTTGTTTTGTTTTGTCCTAGTGTTGCAGAAGCCATAATGAGGACACTGTTGTCGTTAAATCTGCTTGTTAAAGTTATACTGTCTATTATAATGTTTAAAGTAACAACAGATTTAATTCTTCTAATTTAGATGTGATCATTCAAGTTACAAAAAGAAAAAGAAACCAAACAAATATGTAATTGATGCTGTTTTAAATGATCAAGAAATGGCAAATGGTATAATAATGGCCCAGTTGCAATGCAGGGAATATTTAGTTGCCAGACCAGCCAAAATCCTTTTGCCAAAAAAAAGTGTGTGGTGCAGATCTAACACTTCAGAAAACACGTTACTTACTGTGAAATATGGTGGAGTTAGCATCATGCTACGGGGTGGCTTTTCATTATCCAGGACTGGGTATCTTGTTAAAACAGAGAAAAAAACAAATGTTGAAATATCCAGGAAATTTTTGCAAGAGAATCTAGACAATGGAGGGAAAGTTCATTATTTATACTGGATGACTGTCAGTCAGAGCCGTGTTCCCAAACTAGTTTGAGAATCTGTGGCACGATTTGAGAAATCCAGTGCACAGATGACATACAACTGTTGCAACATGAACCAAAATTACACCTAAACTGTGTTAAGTCATTACATGCTTGCTATTTACTACTTATTTAAAGGGATAGTTCACCTAAAAATATTGTACATTTACTCACCTCAAGTTGTTTAAAGGGGTCATATGATGTTGTAAAAATAAACACTATCCAGTGCACTGTGATTGGCTGAATACCTCAAGCATGTGGAAGTGTTTTAAAATATAGAACATATGACAAGCAGGATATGGTAAATCATATTTGCTTGTCAGAATATTCAGCTGTAAGGTTTAACAATATTTCAAAGAAAATCTAAGTAATTATAAAAATTACATTATACATATTACATTTCTTGAGTGTTAAGTGAGTCAGAAAAGCAGTTAAGCTATTTGCATTTACTAGAAATTTAAACTATAATGCATTTTCATTTAAATAACAATTAACATGCAATTAAGTCACTGAAAACATTACATTGAGTTTGCTCTTTTTAAAAGTATATTAAAGTGTACTTGTTTTTTGTTTTTTTAATACGTGAGGTGAGTAAAATCAAATCAAAATGTTGTAATTATAAAAACTACTTCTGGGGAAAAAAGACTTAATTGAAAACCACAATACACAGAGAGTAGCACATAATGTCGTTTGCAGTTTTTTACTTGATTGGTAGGTTGTCGTGAACTCAGACCTCAAACTACTCTAAATTCTTGATCGTGTGGGCAGATGTCTGCCTTGTCATTTGGAATATGTATTGCAGCATCTATCTGACAGTCAGTACATCAGCACTTGGAATGTCAAATACTTTTGCTCTGATCAGAATTTTGATATTGTTCACATTGTACCACAAATGTATGTCTATCTAGCTGTGTCCACCTCTCTATCTCTCTAGCATTAAGCTGAAAGTCCACAAACAAACAACCAAAGTGGCCATGAACTTCTTGGACCAGGAGAAATGCTCTTCCAAATGCCACGCTGACATTTTAGCTCAAAAGCTCCCTCTAAAGATTATTGGAGAAAGATGACAACATGAACCAAACCTTCCTGCTGTTTGCTCATGAAAAAGCTCTATGTTTGATAATCTCCTACTGTCACGCTGCAGGAGAGGTGCATCGTATTTCCCCAGTCCGATGCACAAAATGTGAACATCTACAAGGAAAAGTTTAATTAAGATTAAATTCCCATTCAGGGTATTTTATTGGCATCTAGTTTAGATAGAATCGACAACCGGGTGTCACGCTGTGTTTTCACAGTCTCAGTTGCCTGGTTTCTTAATTAGCTGTTTGGTATTTCAGGTGAAAGGGTGTCATATTAGCAGAACGCGTGATGAATTTTACACAAGCTACTTGTCTACCCTGTTCTTCTCTGAAATTCCCCCTTAATAAATGGCCTAAATGTATTTTTTGCAGACTTTGTTGGTTTATAACACCTTTCTCCGTGTTACCTGTACCTGAATGCAGCACCAGTTTCAAAAAGATACAGACTTTCTAGTGCAAGCCCATTTTTCTTGAGGGGGATTACTGCTTTAAGTGCCGTTTGATCGTCTTATTGAAGTATGTGCACTTAATATGTTTCTAATAATAACACAGTTGGTCAGCAGCATAATTGAAAGCCTGAAAGCCATTGTACTTAATTAAAATTGAAGTCTACTTCTACATTACAATTTTCTATATTTAAAAGTTAATTTTACACTATAGATTTAAAAACCATTAGCCAATCAATCAATAATGGAAAGGCTTTGAAGCTTTTTCATTCGGCGCAGGTCTTTAGTGATGCCTTGAAATTAAAGTTTTTAAAGTTTTATTTATTTACACAAATTCTATGTTTAATTTACCTTCACACAACACCAAAGTGTGAAAGGGAGGGATTTGTTCTATCACATCAAACCACAGTGTTACGCTAGCTTTCGCTGTTCAATGTTTGTTCTGCCTCTGGATATATAGTGTAATCAGCATCAAATCAGGTTGTGGAGTGCTTTTTTTGGGCGATTTCACTCCAGATGAGAATTGCCCTGAGTGTTCTCATAGTCTTCCATATAAAGATTTTTTTTCCCGAACTTCAGGGACTACAATGCAATCTCTTTGAGTTTCAGGAGGACTAGTACTAACATGCTTTCGTCATGATACGAAACTTTAACTTTTACAGCGATTGGTGGGAACAAACATACATCACTTAGTTGAAGTCAGGACTGGTCTGTATGGGCTGAATAAAAGCAAACCAGTATCTCACCAGTAAAGTTTGATGGAAGATGACTGTAATAGAGGTAAAGACAAACTCAAAAAATATGTGAATCCGTTATTATTAATGTGCAAACAAAACTGATCGTGTACAAGATGTGTGCTCTTTGATAGCTTTTTGCATGATCACATTTCAGGTTGCATGTCTGATTTATAATGAACATTTGCTAAAGAAGTGTTTTTTTTAATAGAAGATTGCAATGGTCAGTGATGTTTATATACTCATGGGCATCAACACGAACTGTGCACTGGTCATTAGGGGTGTAACAGGACACAAATGTGACTGTTTGGTACGTACCTCGGTTTTAATGTCATGGTTCGGTACGATTTCGGTAGTGTTATTTTTTTGTTTTTTTAAAGTGCTTTAGTGAACAAGTTGCTCTTTCTTTAAATACATTTAGTTATAGTTTAAATTATCTTTGTGATAAAAATCTACCTCAGCTTATGCTTAAAATAGGGAGCCCTTTTACATTATTGTGTTACAACTAGGCCTAACAACTTAACCCAAACTCAGAGATGATCACACTCAACTTAAAGAAAAAAAAAAAAACAGGTATGCAAACATGTTAATTGCACATAATGCCGTTTTTAAATGAACTTTTCATTTTCCAAAGCATTTATACAGCTATCTGTATCTAAAGACTGTCAAAAATCCATTTATAAAACAAAATAAATAAATACTGTAGTAGTTTGGTACACATGCATACCGAACCGAAAGACCTGTACTGAAACGGTGCGAATACCCCTACTGGTCATGTAGAGCTGCCTTTAGATCAACGCATTTAGCAAATTCAGAATGTTTTTATTTACTTTTTCAGAATTGTTTTGCTCTGTTTAACAATTCTGAATTGATCCGTCAATATTTCTGTACAGTCAGGTTAAGGGGGCTGATGTAGTAGTCTGTTGGCATCTCCGTGTTGTCCTTTTTGGTATTGCACAAAGTGACCATACATGCCATTTTCCCAGGATTTCTGTTGCTTTGATTCAGAGTACCTCCAGAGCATCTTTAAAACATAAGGAACCGATTAGTAGTTATGGAAGGTGCTCTAAAAAAACTAACTTTTTTCCTTTATTGTTTTTGCTGTTGCACTGCATACATAAATTGAGAATTATGAAACGTCAAAAATCTGTTTTATTTATCTTGAAAAATCCTTAAATAAACAAACATCCTAAAACCTAATCTTGAACTTCTATTTTAAAATGTTTCAAGTCATACTGGGATGCAGCTATGCTAAATTTGTAGGATGCGTTGCCCTACCTAGAAAATTTTCCACCAGCTGCCACTGCTGAACATTGTCTGTTGAGTTACATTCTATGGAAGCTGTTCGCGTGATTGTTAGAGGTGCCCTCAGCATCCGCAGAGACCGCTGCACATCTGTTGGACTTGAGGGCATTTTTGGGCACCCTGCAGGCCTGAGCCAAGATCATTCCTAGTAAAGGGCACAGACGGATACATGGAAAACCAGAAAGGTTGACTGGATAGTAGGTGTGTATGTGTTGTGTATGTATTGACATTGCTGGCCTTTACCGCTGCCAGTGTTCGTGTGTTTCCCTCTCTAGACGATCTACTGCCCACTCAACCATATGGCCTTCCTGACCGCGAGCCAAAGCTGTTTGTGACCTATGACTAGACTCTCTGATGTGGCTGAGAAGACGTAGCACACACATTATGAGAGTAGTGTATTTTTATAGTTCGCTTCCAGGTGCAGACAGTGATACTTATTCCTAATTTGTGCTTTGAATCGTTTGTTTGTTTTCTGTTATTTTTTCCAGCTGTCGCCACCCCGTAGCTCAGCTGTTCCCCCGTGTCATGAAAAATTCATTAGTTTGTCTCCTCTGTCACCTTATATTCCTTGCTGAATCATTAACACTTATTACTCCAGAGCAATGTAGATTTAAATCAGACAGGTGGGCTTCTCATCCAGAAGAATACTGTGGTTGTACCATGAAACTCAATAATTATGTGCAGTAGTATTTAGATTAACATTTAAAATTATAACATTAAGTTAAAAAGTTTGGGTTGGGCAAGTCTCTTATGCTCACCAAGACTGAATTCATCATTTTTGATCAAAAATGCAGTAAAATGGTAATATTGTGAAATATTAACTTTTAAAATGGCTGTTTTTTATTTTAATGTATGAAAAGCTTAATATTTTTTCTTTATTACTCCAGTTTCAGTGCCACACAAGCCTTCAAATCATTTAAATGTGCTTATTTTCTGCTCAATAAACATTTATTATTTTAATAGGGGTCGACTGATTATTTATATGCATTTTTATGGTTATCAGTACATTTAAAAAAAAAAAAAAAAAAAATTAAAAGCATTTAAGGAAAGTTTTTGTCAGAACCTGTATTATTCTTAATTTAGACATTAATTTTCTGTTTTGCACCTTTTTTTTAGACACCATATTTTGAAAATATTTACAAGTTTATACATTTATATATTCATATTCTTAGAATATATAGAATATTATATTCATAGAAAAGCAGTATATATATATATATGGTTGAAAATAGTTTTCCTGCTTAATATTTTTATTTAAAACACAAGTATTGTTATGTAAATGCCTTTATTGTCACTTTTGATCAATTTAATGCAACCACAAATTATAATTACAATAATTAAAATAAAGTAATAAAATATAATAATAATTATTATTATTAAAATAATAAAATTTCTTAGAAAAAAACCTTTGTATTATCTACATGCCCTAAATATATAACATTTTTAATAAAATACTCTCTAGGTATGAAGTGGAAATGTCCAGTACAGGTAATAAGCTCACTCTTTCCAAATCTGTGACATTCGCATATGTCAAATGTAATTAAAAACCTAGAAAAAAGTTGAGAAACTTTATATAGAGCTACGGTGTGTGTGTGCACGTGCCCGCTGGGTCTGTGCGATATGAGACGTTGGTGAGTGGTGAATGTCTGGTCAGGCCACAAGAGGGACGCCAACATGTCCCTCTGCCCGGCCTGTTCTGTTCCAGCAGTTCAAACATGACTTTTGTCCCAGAGCCTGGGGGAGTCCATGAACATTTGCAAGAGGTAAATGTCACATTTGAATATGATTGATCAGCCCTCTGTGCGAAAGTGGCTGAGAATTAAGATAAGATGAATCCGAAATTAGTACAGGAAGGGGGGAGCAGATGATATTTGCATGGTTGTGGTGCTGGAAATTGATTATTTTTGTTTTTGAGGATTCGAGATGCTGCTTGATGGTGTTGTTATCATGCATTAAATTACAAGGTGGATGAATAATCTTTCAAAACACAAGGCTGGGGGCTGATATTCCCCTCAAAGGGTGTGTGCGTGTTTGTGCATCAGTCAAGCAGAAAGAAGTATTATAATTCAGGACCAAAGACACTCGAGGCATAAGACCAGTAATCTCCCATCAGCTTTTGCAGGACACATGATCAACCCTGAATTAAAGAGGATTTGTTTGTAACATCTGCAATGACTGTGGAAGTAGATGCTGCTAATATGAAACAAAGATTTTCAAAGATTCTGATTAGCTGAATTATTTAATGCAAATGAGTGTGTTTTTTGATATCATGTGTATGAGGTGAAAAAAGATGAAGCAAGCGGGCTGATATGTGTCGAGGCAGCATGCTGGAGATGGTCAGGCTGTGGCTGGAGGAGTGTGTGTAGGTGGGAATGTGTGTGTGTGTGGTCATCGAGGTGTAAATGAAACAGCACTCTGACCCATGAGGTGAAAATGAACTAGCGGTTCTCGGCTTGTCATATAGCCTGGTTGCATCTTTTTTTCCCTCTGTGTTTATCGTTTTTATACTTTTCCCCTTCTGGTTTCCTTTAGCTAAATCCCAGCTGGATCAATCACACCTGGACTGGGGACTGGATTCCTGTACGTACATTTTGAAAAACTGAGAGGTTTTTTGGATCCTCCTGGTGTTCCAAACCACCTTCAAGAATGCCACAATAGTAGTAGTATTGCATGTGCACTTTTTTATTTGTTGCTAACTAGGCCTATAACATACTCCGTTTTACACATTATTGCATTCTAGACTGTATTAAGCATGGCATTTTGGCATTTTCTAACAAATTGCAATCTCAGCAACTACCTTTTAAAAGTTTAAAGTGAGCAAGAATGCATTTTATTTAAAATGCCCCTTTTATGGGTTATGAAAGGTTCATATTTTGGTTTTGGGAGTCCGAAACAGCAGGCTGACATGCATGCAAGGTGAAAAAACATTCATTTTATTATAATATGCGTTTATTTTTCCCAAAAGATTTGTTCAATGATTAATTTTTCCTAAACCCTCTGGTGATTGGTCCATTTCATTTAAAGCAGTGTTTGTGAGATTTTAACGCTCCAAAAGCGACACCTAGTGGCAAAGAATGAATCTGCATTTTCATTCAGAACTAACAGGAAAAGACCAACAAGTTGGAGGGCAATATGCTAATGTCTCATTTTGAGGTCAACATGAAACGGCTTTGGGACTCATTTTAACACAACTTTTTTCAATGATTCTTTATACTCGGTGCTCTTTCAGATTTAAACTGTGAAGGATGTGCATTCATTTAGAGCTGTGTTACACAATGCATGAAAGGTCATATTCAAAAATCCATAATAGGGGCACTTTAATAAATAATAATCAAAAGTGACTAAAAACCATTTCTAATGTTACAAAAGATTTCTATTCCAAACCTTCTACATACTTTATATTAATCAAAGATTCCTTTAAAAATATTTATTAGGATTAATTAACATTTTAGAATGATTTCTAAATGATCATGTGACAGTGCAGACATTTAAAAAATCTTAAATGATATTGTTATTATATTGTAGTAATGTATTACAATATTGCAGTTTGACTATATTTTTATTAAATAAATGCAGCCTTAGTGAGCATAAAAGACGTCTTTCAAAAACATTTACAAATTACTGACACCTAACTTTTGAAAAGTAGTGTAAATAATAACATCCGGTTTGTTTCTTGCCTCAGAGATAATGAGGAGAGCAGCCATAATTGTTTTCAGGTAGTAAACAAATCATTATTTAGGCACTGCAACAGCCCGCTTTAAAGGATGAACAGAGGAATAGATAGATATTTATTTATTTTCAACAAAGGCATTATCCAGACATGCTGATTAACTTCCACAATTACAATCTGTCACCTCCGTTTCTTTTTTCTTTTCTTTTTTTTAAAGTAATGTCTTTGATGTCTTTTACTTCAAAGCGTACTACTTGTTTCTTGCATCTTCAAAGTTTAAGAAAAACATTTGTTTTTGAGTAAGTTGAATCTAAGATTCTCAACTTTGTTTTGTCACACTAAGGTCACCGTGATCTTTCATGCCTAGCCTTCCTTTACTCGAAATCTGACCTTTTCTACTGTATGAAAAATAGCAAAACCAGTTTTAGATCCAAATCAAAGCATCTTTGAGGTAGTTGTCTTTCATCTGTGGTTAAGAGAAATTTAATTGCTGGGGTTAATTGCAGGGCTTCCCCATTAACAAAGTAGGCTATTGTGAGTAGTCCATGTTGAAGTCTGGATTTGTCCGGTAATGATATGCACTGATTGGGATTCCTTGTCTTTCACTCTCTAAGATTAAACAAAACAAAAAAAAAAGCCCTCTCTAATGATGGATTTTCTCATCAGATCTGTGTCTTCGGATGGTTCCCTCTTTCCCATCCCACTTCTCTTTGGAAAATCAAAGGATCTAATCTCCATGGAAATCTTTCCGAAGGTTTCCTTGGTAACCAGGCTAAGTTTCACATGGCTCAGATTTTCGTCTCATTTTTTTTAATTTATAACTTTTATCTTGGAGGTTATAAAGGTGGTACAGTTCATGAAGTAGCCTTCAAAAATGTCAGTATTATTGGCTTATCTACAGACAGTACTTGGCCAAGCCTCTCCTGGAAAGGATAAAAGCGCTAAAGCCTCTTACAGCGAAATGCCACAAGTTTGATGCGCACTTGGGGAAGATTGTGGACCACATAATTATAAGGTGTGATTTAAGATAGGCGAAGCAATCTCTACTTTCGGTCTGTTCCTTAAAATGTGCTTTTATCTTGTCCTACGTGAAATATGAACACCTGTTTTTTTACTTTCTCTTGGATTCTTTCCGTTGTTCCCTAGAGCTCCTGGGATGTTTCATTCATCATAAAGAGGGATTCTACCACCATCCAGACAGACTAGCCATTTTCTAGCAAATAAGAAATCGTCTTTTGAACTTTAGAGATGGTCTGAAACACTTACTTTTCTTAATCATTTCTTGGTCATACTGGACATTTTTCACCACTAGGGTAGTCGCAAGTCCTACTTTTTAAAGAACTGACAAAGGGGATCCTGCCAAACCGGTGAACCTCTCCTTCAAGATAACACATGCAAATTTCAGCTTTCCTTCTCGTTTCCTGCCAGGGGATTTTCAGCCAGACCTGTAATGAAATTTAGGAGCAGTCGACTGTGAGTGTGGAGTCTCAAGAGCTCGGGGGAGCTTAGAGGAGGACCAGAACCATTTAGCTTAAGGAAATGGCTTTGACAAAAGACCGAACACTGGGACGTCTTTCTCGGGTCAGTGATTTACAAGGGAAGACCAATTGAATGTATTTAGCTGGTCCAAATAGGCCACACTAATCTGAGAATGCAAGTTTCTTCAAACAAAGTTGTTTGTGAAAGAGGATAAAGTCAGTGGTTTGTGCACAACATTTCACAATGGGGCAACTTTTGTGTTGTTTATATGATGTACATCACAACTGGTTTAATCTTCATTATCTAATATACTGTATTTACTAAGCAATGATCACTGTTAGAATTTCTCACACTTGTTAGGAAACTGAACAAATCCCTAACCTAAATACATTTTAAGTCACCCAAAAATGAAGAAAAATGTGAGGGAATTATGATCTCTTTAAGTCTTCAGACCTTTATTTTTTGCATGAACAATGTTACATTGATTCAAGCCGTATATTGTGTCTAAAATATCATAGATAGGATAGGATATATATATATATATATATATATATTGTCAAAATAATTGTATGTTTGTAGCAGAAAACCTTACCTTGGATTTTTTTTTTGTGCAAGTGTCAAGACAAGAAGGACTAAATGTATTTTTAGAGATTAAGTGGCAGATAATTGTGATGGTTGTCTACGGCAAGTAAAGATACACTTGTTGTCCATCCCCTGTATTTTTCTTTGACGTCTGACAGTTGTCCACCCAGTAATCCTGTAGATTACTGTCATTAAGAAGGACAAGAGCAGGTGTCGGAAGAGAAGAATTCCAGTGGACAGCAGTCTGTTGTGGAATATTGGGATATGATGTGTCTGAAGCTGAGGACTGTTTTAGACTCTAAGGTTTGTGTAAGCACAGAAGAATGGTAAAATAGTTCAATCCTTTCTGCTATTGTAACTTTTCAACAACTTTTTTTTTTTGTTTATACATTTTTCACCACCAATGCCCATGTGTTGCTACATAATAATGGCATTTAAAATGAGTTTCAGTGTGTTATGCATTCCCAACATAGTCTGAGAGATGTTCTCTGGACAGACACTAGGAAGCTACTAGTGTTTCTGGCATTTGCTTGAAAGGTAGTGTGTTTTGGTGGTTGCTAAGAAGTTACTGCTATTTTATGAAACATACCCTTTGTTCTGAGTGGCTATTAGGAGGCTTTGAGGGTTTTTTAGGCAGTCATTAAGAAGATAGTGTTGGCTTCTGGGTGGTCGCAGGTTTGTTCAAATCTACCCTTGGTTAGACAGCAGCGTTATTAAATGTTAATGATCTCAGACCTCTGATAGATTTCTTTCTGATTGATCTTTGACATTTTCTCTTTAGATGACATCACCGTGGGGAATTTTTAACACAGAAGAGAGATATTAGTTCTGCTAAGCAGTTTAGACACTAAGGCTACTCATCTCCAACAGCAACAAATCCATGAAATATGGGGGGGATCAGTGGATCACCTATCAACATAATTGATTTTAATAACAAAGACATAATATGTTCCAGAATCAGCACTTGAACTATTTAATAGATGTGTGGTTTGGTGATGTACTTGGCACATTCATCTCTTCATAACACATTCAGCCCACTGCGGTTGCCCAAAACAAAGCATTTGTTGGTATGTGTGTGTGTGATGCTAGTGACAGGATATGCTGTGTTTAGAAACAGTACAATTGTACGTTGGGCCATAAGGTCTTGCTAAGTCCCAAATTTATCTGCTTTTGTTTATTTTTCTGAAAACATGGAGGGTATATTTGGAAAGGGTTTTCCTCTGACATTCCATCAGATGTTTATCCTCAGGCTAGGAACTCAACAAAGAAAACACTCATCCATTCTCACATGAAAACCTGTGGTGTGTGAGAGGTATAAAGTTATACAAATACGTCAATAATCTTTTATTTCTCACAGGCCTTCTCTGTTGGTGGTGACCAGATTGACCTTCTGTTTCCTTTTTTAATTTCTGGTATATGTTTGGTATCAATGCTTCATAGAACGAGTAAAATAAATAAATAATTAATTGCAACATTTTATTGTAATATAATACTACATCAAAGCAATTTTAATAACACTAGATATTCTCGCCATTTGTTTTGCAGTTGAAAAACAACACGTTTTTAAATGCAGAGCCGGTTTGAATTGCAATGGAGGGACGTCCCAGACAATCTTAAAGCTACTCAATCACCAAGCCAAATATTTGATGGGCTTCTCTAGCAGTCACCGCAGGGGCCTTTTCTCCTTGTCATTCACGTCTTTTCTCATAAATAGCATGGAGTCTCTCTCTGCGTCTTATCTTTCTCTCATGAGATGTGCAATCCCTGGAGGCACTAAAGATATTGGGGATATTTTATGGTAGTGGTCCATCACTGTGAAAGATCCTTTTGCCTTGAAAGAGCAGGATGGCGTTTTGTTATTTAGTTAATAGTCATTTTTTGTTTATGCAGGTTCAACGTGTGCATCTGGTTGCACCAAGTTCTACAAGAGAAAGAACATGAATTGGTCAAAGGTTCCTCTTTTAGTCTTTCAAATTTTGGAAAAAAAAACAAAAAACATAGATTTGTGAATCTGGATTGCAGATGTCAGTAACACAATTTGAGATAGTGTCGATCTCTTTAGAAACTCTTGAGGAGACATGCATGAGATTACTGTTTCTCACAATATCACAACAAGATTAAATCAGTTTAATCTCCAATAAATCTTTCTTTTCTATGAGAAGCAATGCACAAGATCTCAGTTGATATTATAATTTCTTAAAGGCTGTATTCGGAAAACCTCATTGAGCTCATGAATGTTAAATGTCTTATTAGACATGTATTGAAGTAATATCACGCTTGACACATTTTCTATTGGACTATGTCCCTCACGCCATCCGGATCATTATATCTGTGATTCTTTGAATGAATAAAAACCTGGAATCTGATCTCGAGCATCACCGAGTTCAAGATTCTTTTCATAGAGTAGAAAAGCAATCCATGCTTATATCCTCTGCTATTGTTGAGAAGAAGAAAAGTGAAAGACATTTCCATGCCCTGTTTTCTCTGCGAGTCTAGCGAGGCTGAATCTATATGAGGGAACATTAATTAAAAGGATATACAGAGAAGAACAGCGCTGTGAAATTCAACCTTTCCTCTTGAATTTGGATAAAACTTTGACAGCTTTTCATCTTCGTCTCTGGCTCACCCAGCCATCCCTCTTCTTTTCCTCTCCATCTGTTTTCTTTTCTTCTTGGAATTGGATGGAGCCTTTTTTGCTTCTGTATTTTTTTCTGCCTTCTACAACATCATTAATTTGGTTTTCTACATTGTTTTAAATACACAAATATCCAATGTCTTACCTTGAGATGCTATTCAGCACAGTTGTATTTAACCATGCGCCAGCTAATGGCCAAGATCAAATGAAAATGAGTTTAAATGACTTGATAGTTAAAATAGGCTGCTTTTATGAATATTTTATTGTCATTTTGGAGCTTGACAGACTCTGTCCTCATTCACTTTAAATATAGTGAAAAGAGTGAAAATTCACCTATTGTGTTCCACAGAAGAAAGAAAGTTTGGAATGAGGTGATTAAAATAATGACTGAATTTTTTTTTTAACTGAACTAGTCCTTTAAATCACACTTGCTTTGTACTACAATGGAAAGTTGTCTGCACTAGAGCTTAACAGTAGGTTTCCGAAAGTAAAAGTGCAATATTCAAGTTCTCAACAGCATAAAAGATTTTTAGTATTAAAATAGATGGTTAATATCTATATGTATCTAATAGTTTGGATTTTTATAAAAGTATTAAAAAGACCTGCTTTGTAACATGAGTAGCTCTAAGAAGTCCCTCAGAAGTACACAAACTTGAATCTTTTTCACAGTTTTTATTTAGGTTGATTGCTTTGGTTGAAGCACTCTTTGAGGTGTAATGGAATTGCGTTTGGATACATATATATATATATATATATATAAACCTAGGCTTGTATGAAATGGTTGCTTTGTAGAGTTGCATTTGTAGGTAAAATATTGAAACAATGGCTGATTCTTTGAGGCAAAGTAATGACATGAGACTATTGACCTGATGATGATGGTGGATATGAATCTTCTTGCCCTTCAGCTTTATTTTGATTGCAGAGTGCCACATGGGACTGTGAGCTGGTTAATTATCTAGAATCAATAGTTCAGCCATAAACCAATTACAAAATCCCAACAGAGAGAACAGGACAATACACTTATGGATTATGCATCAGCATTTTAAGTTGTACTAGACAGAATAAAAGCCAAAACTTCTAATAATGATAAATTAGCTGAGTTTTTTTTTTTTTTTTTGTTACCATAGATCCTTGCACAAACAATTGTCCCAATTTTGTGACCCAAGAGCTGGAATCAATGAATCAACAGACATTGTTTAAATTTGCTCATCTGTGCATTTTCCTTTTTCAGGTCTTTAGGGACCAGATCTCAAACAGTATGGCACGGATACATTGTTTATGATATTGGAATATTAATGGCCTTACGTAGTTCCCCAGTTTCTAGTCCCTTCTGTCTCCTGTCCCTGTTTATGGCCCCAGTCCTCTAGCTTTGTTCGTGGCAGCACACGCCAATCATCTGTCAGAAGTAGAATAAGGTTTCAGATCAGGCCTTTTCTTCTTTCAGACTCTGAATTTCTTTGTGAGTTCAGTGGATTCCAAAAGGGGAGGTTTCGCAGTGATGCCATAGAACTATTATTGGTTGCCCAAAGAACCTTTCAGAACAATTTCAGAACCGTTTTTGTGAAGTACATTTAGTGTGAAGAACATTTTAATTAAATAAAAAAACCTTGTTCCACTATAATGCACCTTTGGTGCAATGGAGAGTTTAATCAACGTTAAAGGTTCTTTATTGAACCATCAATGCCAATAAGGAACCTTTATTTTTTTAAAGTTTCGGAACAGAATATATGCTAATGCTAAATGCAAGGTGATGAAGAGTCAGTCAGGTAAGAATAATTAGTTATATTTATACATCTATCATTTTAAAGGGATAGTTCACCCAAAAATGAAAATTCTGTCATTTATTATTCACCATCATGTTGTTCCAAATCTGTAAAGACCTTCATTCATCTTTGAAACATGAATTACAATATTTTTGATGAAATCCGTGAGCTTTCTGATCCTGCACTGACAGCAATGCAACTGACCTTTAAGAGTTGGATTCTGTTCATTGTGTAGACTGAAATCTATCAGAATTAGGTTAGACTTAACAGCCCGACTGAGTCATACAGGTATTGAATGGCATTGTGTATGAGAAACAGATGGTGGTTAAGATATTTAGTAAAAGCTGAAGAACAGAAACATCCCTCATCTTCTTGACTGTTTGAGTACATGTAGACAACGAAACATCGGGGGGTCTCTTTTTAGGGGGGAGCAGTTGTCTGACTTGTAAGGATGTGTTTTCAAGTAAGTAATTTATCCAAATATAACTTCTGTCCAACCGTCTTGTTTTCTTCAGTCGCTTACATAAGACCATTTTTGATTTGCATATTCAACACTTCACTTTAAAATATTCATCAGCTTAATGAATATTGATGTAACATTTGACTACTGTTAACTCCACTCTGCCTGAAGTGAAAGCGATGCAGAGTCTGCAGTCTGGACGCAGATATATGCCTTTTAGGGGTTTGAAAGTAATGTAATTATCAGAATTACTTTCACAAGAAACAAGCTCATCCTGAACATCCCAAACAGAGCCTCTTTTGGTTCCTTTGTATATAAAGTGCCGGTTTTAATTAGTGTGATTTAGCGCTCGTAAGATTTTACTGAAAAGATCACAAGACAAGAAGTGTCTCAATAGGGGGTTTAACAACACTGTTGGGGGCTCTTTAAAATGGGTTGACATGAAGAAAGCTTTGCTAGCTTTGATAAGATGTGTGTTTTCAGAGATAGAAAGGGCATTACACTTGTCCAAGCATCATTGGTGTTAAAATCAGTGAGTAATAAGGAAGAAAAACGTGGAGAGGAAGGAAGAAGAGGAAGTGTCAGTGGGTGGACACAGCTCTCTAATCTTAGAATCTTTGGAAAACCTGCTCTTAGCTTTTCAACTTTTCCTTTTACTTGTTCTCTCAAGTCTCTCTTCTCATCTGCCTTTCTTTGTCTTAGTTAGACCTTCCAGAGGAAATGTAGCTATGGTAATAATACAATGTTCTATTAACCCATCGCCTTGAGTGCCACAGATTTCTCTTTTAAATGTGTTCTGTGCTTAAATATAAGCATTTACAAATGTTTATTCTTTAGGGGAGTTTATAATTTTTTAGATAAGACAATATCTATATAACATGCCCGTTATGTGAGCGATACTGTACAGTAAAATATCCAGCTAGCCAGCAATTATCACAGAATGAATCACAGCATGAATTCAAATAAATAAATAAATGCACATGAAATTTTAATTGGGAGTTGAAATGTTTTTATTATGTGGAATGAAAAGCTGTTTGTATAAATTGAGACACAAAATGTTTTAATTATTGCTGTATTATTTGATTGTATATAATCTCTCATACTCACCAAGGCTGCATTTATTTGTTTAAACATACAATAAAATCAGTTATATTGTAAAATATTACTAAATATTATTGAAATATTTAGAATAACGGTTACTATTTGAAGATATTTTAAATTCTTAATAATTTATGATATTATAAATTATTCCTGTGATAGTAAAGCTGAATTTTCAGTATTATTACTCCAGTCTTCAGTGTCACATGATCAAGAAATTCTTTTATTATTATCAATGTTGAAAACAGTTGTGCTGCTTTAATATTTTTGTGGGAAACCTTTTTTTTCAGGATTCTTAATTTAAAAAAAAAAAAAAAAAAAAAAAAAAAAATATATATATATATATATATATATATATATATAAATCTTTGTTATATTATAAATGTCTTTACTATCCCTTGACCAACTTCTTGCATCCTTGCTGTGTAAAACAACCTGGTCTCATAAAAATATGTACTGTACCTCTGTGCACTTTTTGTGCAACACTGTTTTTACATGCTTTATTGCATGTTTCACTGCAGTTTCAAAGAGAAATATCCACTGAGTGGCACAAAAACACTGGTTCAATACGTGAAATTAGGCACATTTTATTATGTTGGGATGTATTGCTGTGTTTTTAGGTAATGGAATTCAGATATCTGGAGACTGTCACTAAAAGTTAATGCTCTATCATGTTTGAAATATGCCTTACATCTGATAGTGTTAACGCATGCAAAACGGATATAAAAAACACATTTGTTGATCCAACCGTGCTATTTCAACGTCCTTTTACACAGATTTGAACTGTTTCATTGAACCGTAGTTACATGGTATTTGAACTGGAGCTCCTTGCCTCTCAAGTACATCTTTGTACTCAGAAAAAACCTACCGTCTATGAAAACCCATAGATATGTAGCTGGATATGTGTGATGCTAACCTTCAAAAGCATCAGTTTACAAATCTCCCAGCATATTAATACTGTTTTGAAGTCATAACATGATATTCTTCAAGTAATTGTTCGAAAACGACGCTTTATTAATCAAAATTCTGTACATTTGTGTGAAAAGGAAAAAAAGGTGTTTTACTGCCTCTACTGTTTATTTCTTTTGGAAACTGCAGTGATATGTACTTATTGGTACGTGTTTTGTGTCTCGTGTCTTGTTAAAAAGTGCACCCAAGTAAATTTATGCCATGAGACCAGGTAGGAATAAAACTAGTACTTTCTTAAAGAACATATTACCCCAAACTTTTGAGTATTTCAGCTAGGAAACGTGCTTAGAGCATTTCTTTTTTGAGTTTTTGTTAAATGAGTTGGACTGAATGAAGTTTAATCTATAATGTTGTTTTTTTTCTTAGGAAAGGAAGTTGTGCGCACATCCATTTCTAGAGATCTACAAAGGGGGAATGATCCACTATATGGGTCCGCTGGCTCGGCAGGGTGATTTCTATGTTCCCGAAGCTCAAAGATGGTTATTGGGAAAAGAGTCTGAAGAGGACAGGAGGACAGACATCACAGGTAAACATACTATTCAATTCACAGATGCTTTCTTATCTATAAATAATTTACAGTAGATTTATTAAAGGAATTAAAGTTGCAGGTACATTTTTGATTATCAGCACACTTAAAGCCTTTTTTGGCTAAGAACCGCCTATTTTAAAACATAAACTTCTAAACAATGATGTTTTGGTTCACAGCCAAATTTTTTAACCACCGAATTACTCTCCAACTGTTAATTGAGCACTAATAGTAGTAGCCTATCATCAATTTAACATGTGTGAAACGTGTTTCAGTGGTTGACATTTAGCAGCATAGAGTTTTTTTATAGGCATTAACCACCACCAGTTTTGACGTGGATGTGCCATATTGGCTGAACTGTGCGATCACCTACACCTGCTCTAGTGATAATGAGACACAGTCTGCATGTATTAATGGCGTATTGCCCTGGTCAGACCAAAGCCCAGAGGTACCACCGAGCAAATATGAAACACGGGTGAGCTGTTTGTGACCGGAGGGGTGTGTTGTCCACACCAGCTGTCCTGGACAGTGTGTGTGTGTGTGTGAGAGTCCTAGAGATGCCAGTTCCACCTGTTACCTTGAAACAAACGCATAGTAATAACTATAATATATGATAGAGCAGAAGATTAAAGCAGAGAAGATAGAAGATTAAAGGACAAATTTGAAGCCTGGTGGTTTATTGGGTCCAAATGTGCTGCTAAATTGAATATGTTTCACAGCATGTCTTGTTCCTACTGTCCTCTTTCCATTCAAGCGCTCGTTTGATCCTTTAGAGCAGGAGTCTTCAACGTTTCTTCAGGGCAAGGACCCCTTTTGGAGCAGGGACTCCCTGATACAAAATGTGTCAATCAGAGCTATGTATTAAGCGTATAGCCTTTGATATTAATAGAGACAAACCAGATAATGATTAAGAATAAATAATGTTATATGTTAAGACAGTATATCCAAACTATGCACATTATTTATTGTTGTTACAAGCATCACTACCTGTATATTACTTATTATTATTAAAATTGAGATTCATGCAGTGTGTAATTGGCCATCATTCTTCCTAGCAGCATGAAAAACTATACTTTTAGTCATTGGATAATGCCATATTTCTTCACACTAGACTAGAGCATTTAAAAGTAGCTTTCAAAGATGAAATGTCTTATTATATCTACAGAAATGATTTATTCAAGAGCAGTGAGTGATTGCATATTTTATTTTATTTTGATCATATTAGGAGGAATATCATTGAAGAGGAAAATCAATCTTAAGGACCTTTGAGTAGGAAGAAAACACCTCAGTCCAAAACTTACATAATTTTGGGCAGAACCAAAATAGATGAGCCAATGTACCCTACATCACACACACACTATAAGTCCTTTGCACAATCTGACATGCACTTAAAATTGAACTGGAAATTAGGTGCTGGGCGTCCGGCCAGAGGAGAACTGGCCCCAACTAAGTCTGGTTTCTCCCAAGGTTTTTTTTTCCCCATTCTCTCATGGATGGGGTTTTGGTTCCTTGACGCTGTTGCCTTTGGCTTGCTTGGTTGGGGACACCTAATTTCTAGTGATTATCATCGTTTGGATTACAGAGACCGTCTCTGCATTTGATGAATAAATAGTCTAATCTCGTCCTTATACATTACCATCACTCTGTTCTCCTATTTGATAATGTGCAGTGCTTTGCTACAATCTGTATTGTTAAAAGCGCTATATAAATAAAAGTGATTGAAAGTGATTGATTGGCCTTGCATTTCAGTTTCTCTAGGACCGTACCAGTAACTATGGATAAAACTAAATTAAACTCAAAAGAGAGAGAGACAAAAATAAATAAAAAAAAATGTAAAAAAAAAAAAAAAATCGATCGGTGACGGGTTAACGGTTCTTCGAAACAACACAACGCTCCGTCTCCAAACATTGTGTTAAAGGTATACTTCGTATGCGTATTAAAGTGCCAAACATTCCCATACACACTGTACAGACCCACATAAGTTACATTAACATCGTATAGCGTTTTTGGCCTGGCAGTCTTTTAAGTATTAATTGGACAGTAACGGATGAACGACTAATTCGTCCAGGCTAGAGAAAATAGTAATGATCACACCCAGCAGTCCATGAAATGTACAAGCCACGAACAGCTAAAAGTAATGTCTTATTTACCACAATGGATCCAAAAACAGTTCACCTTCCATCATGAGGACAGACTGTCAATGTAAGATTCAGCCTCCTGTGGGGACGAAAATATTTTCTTCGTCTTCTCATGCATGAGGATGAGATGAGCAGGGTACAGGAGTCCGTATTTTATTCCCTTGGCTCTTAATTTCTCCCATACAGTGTCAAACTGCTTGCGTTGAATGGACACCTCGGCTGAAAAGTCCGGGAAGATACTGATACGACTGCTGTCCAAAGAGAGCGGCCTCTGGTTACGGGAAAGGCGCAGTATTTCAGTCTTAACAGGGTCGTGATGTATCCTGGCAATCGTAATTCTTGGCCTGATGTTTCCAATGGGGCAGATCAATCTCTACAACATGCGGAAAGTTAGATTCTCCTAGTAGCGAGGGCAGAAGTTCGGAAAAAAATCTTGTAGGATTGCCCTTCTCGATGTTCTCAGGAAGACCCGCTATCTTGATACTCTGCCTGCGAGATCTGGCCTCTAGATCCTTTACCTTTGCCTTTAGAGACGTAGCACCGGACTAGTTGAAGTTTCTTCCACCGTGTTGGCAGTCGGGGACGGAGCCTTTTTGACAGTCTTTTTAGATTTATTTATTGTTGGTATATTGACTTTGCGAATCGCTTAATTTTAAGTGGGAGTAACAAAGTTTTATGATTTATTCCACTAAGTGTGACTGAGCTGGATAAAAACGCGTCTTACTCCATGTGTTACTCTCTAGCGCCCCCCTTTTGACTTTTTCCATTTAGAATTTTTTTTTTCAGAATTGTCATGCTTTTACACTTTTATTTCTGTCAGTTTATTCAGTCTGTCTTCCTAGTACCAAAATAAACATGTACTTATACTTTATTAGTGTACAAGAGTACACCAAAAATTTACACTTTTCTCCGTGAAATTATTTTAAACTTTTAATGAGCAGAAGTCTGCCTGTAGTGACACAAAGTGCGGAGAACAGATGTGAACAGAAGAAAACAGATTTTCTAGTCTTGACTGTGAAGGACTACTGATTGTCTCTGAGCAGATGTCTGCGCTGTGTTTTGAAATTGCCAGGGACATTCACCGCAGCTGTAAAGTCAGGAATGACTTACCATTTAATTATTAATGCACTTTCATCTCTTTTTGAAGATTGTGTTAAATGTGGAATAATTAAAAAAATGTATGAATGTCATGAAGTTTCAGCGCTGTGTCAGCTACGCATTTTTAAGCCGATACTGCATGTGATGTTGTCAAGTGATGCTTTAGTTGTCATGCTGGAGGAATGGCTGTGTTTTGCTGAAGTGGTGTGAAGCTGACCTCGCTGCTCAGATTTAAGCATTCAACATCTGTTCCCTGGTGAAAGATGCTGTTCACGAAACAGCTTTAAAATGAGTTTTGTCAAAGTGGCATATTGCACTGAAATGTGCTTTACATGGCAAGGCATATGTCTATGTGTGTGTGTGTAGTGTGCGGCGGGTTGTCTCACATGGGAAACCAAGGGCAATTGTAACACCTTAAATTTCACACACACGCAAAAAACAAAAAAATCACAAAAGCGCGATTACACTTAAGCATACACTCACTGACGTTCTCTCTTTGCTTGAGAGAAAGATATGTGAGTGCAATTCTTTGTGAGAAACTTGCAACAAATTTTTTTGAGACATACAAGTTATGTTTAATTTTAAATTTCTTTCGCAGTTGTTATATCTTTTCAGTTTGGATGCCTTTGAATTCAAATGAAAGAGTTAGTTCACCCAAAAATGTATTACTCACCCTCTGTAAGACCTTTGTTCATCTTTGGAACACAGATTAAGATATTATGAAGAAACCCAAGAGCTTTCTGAACCTACACAGACAGCAACACATGTCATGGCACTCTTATGAAGGCGCACTGAAGACTGACACAAAAAAAGTATTCTCATAGCTTCACATGTCACTTGGACTATTTTAACAATGTCCTTGCGACCTTTCTTGGCCTTCAATGTTGTTTACAGGGTTAGAACACAGTTTAGAACAGGTTTCATCACAAATACCTTAATTTGTGTTCAGAAGATGAATTAACGTCTTATGGGTTTGGAACTACATGCGGGTGAGTAATTAATTACAATTTTTATTTATGGATGGAAAGCTCTGTTTGTCTTCGGAACACAATTAAGATATTTCGGATGAAAACCAGGAGGTGTGTGACTGTCCCATTGACTGCCAAATAATGAACACTGCTGTCAAGGTCTAGAAAAGTATGAAAGACGTTGTCTGAATGCTCCATCAGTCATCAGTGGTTCAACCGTAACGTTATGAAGCTACAAGAACACTTTTCGTATAAAAAGATAAAAAATAATTCAATAATTTGGCACCATAAAATCACCGTCGCACCATTTTGGAGAGTATCGCTAGACACAAACTGCGTACGCTCTTCTTTGTCACAAGGATGTTTTCTATGTGTATTTACGATTTGATTTGAATGAAAACAATGCATATGTATGTCACAGCTGACACAGAACTGCGTGCCCTATTTGCGTGCAGCGATACTCTCCAAAATGGTGCAGAATTTGTTAAATAAAATTGTTATTTTTGTTTTCTTTCCATACAAAAAGTGTTCTCATAGCTTCATAACATTACGGTTGAAGCACTGATAGCAGATGGAGTATTCTGACAAAGTCTTTCATACTCCTCTGGACCTTGACAGTGTTCATTATTTGGCAGTCAATTGGACAGTCACAAGCCTCCCAGTTATGATCCAAAATATCTTAAATTGTGTTTTGATGACGAACGAAGCTTTTACGGGTTTGGAAGGACATGGAGGAAAGTGATTAATGACTTTCATTTTAGGGTGGAGTAACTCTTTAAGCAATTTTAAAAACATAGTATTATAATAATACCAAAATTATTCCACTATGTTCTTCCCTAAGCTTAGACAAGTTGATATATATCTCTCGGATCTCAGAGTGTGCACTTAATCGCTGTAGCGCGCGACGCCACTATGTTAGCGTTTAGCTTAGCTCCATTCATTCTTGAATTTAGAAGCCACCAAACACTTCCACAGTTTCCCTATTTAAAGCCGGTTATATGACTAGTTATATGACGAGTAAGTATGGTGACACGGGAGAAATCAACTATAACTCGTCTAAGTTGAGGGAAGAACTTAGTGGATTATGGAAAAACGGTGGCATTTTCCTTTAAATATTATATATTTAATATTCTCAAACCCTTGTCTGAGATACAGTACATTAAATTTATTTTAGTTTGTTTCATGACCCCACCACTAAATTCAGAAAACACTTGCAGTCCAGTTTATCTTGCCATTAAATTTGTAGAAATAGTGCTAAATTGTCGTCTTTAGTGCAAACATCCGCCCTATGTAAATTAGTCTGATCATAGAGTGTATATTCACAAATCTCACTGCAGCAAATATGCTATTTCCCGCAGAAAGCAGGTGGTAAACAATTAAAAAGAGACGAGGCGATTCATTCTCCCCTCTTCTGATTTGTTTGAGTGAGATTTTCTAAATGCTAATTTTTCAGTGCTACTATTACTGACTTGCATTTGTAGTAGTTTGTAAGTTATGAAGAAAAATGTTAGTTTTCCCGCAGCCTCGGGCACGCATGCTGATGGCATATGAAGGACACTTTGTTCTCTCTCCGCCACTATCAGTCTCTTCATCTTTATTCCTCTCTCACTTTCACACACATCCCTGTCATCCTGCGCTATCTTCCCTTCATCTAGTCTGTCCGTCCCTACTTACAAAAATGCCACGTTGACAGGAAGAGCAGGAGGCAGATAAATAGTAAGTGAGCGGTCATCTAATAGACACACAAAACATCCCTTCATCTTAGAAGCACTGACATAAGCAGAAAAAAAAGCTGAGACACAGGCGGCCCTGACACGTTTGTCACTTTGACACGCTGTGTGTGAGCGCGCTGGGTCTCCTTCACAAGCAGCATGATCACACACACAAACACACACCTCTCAGTGAAACTCAGGCTGTGCGGCACCTCTCTCAATCTGTTAGTCTGTCTGTCTTCTCTCATACTGTCAATTACTCTGTGCGTGTGTATGTGTGTGTGTGTCTAAAACTCCTGAGTGATACAGCAGATTAGGTTTCAATAGTTAGGCACAACATACCAGTTGTACACTGATTAACTGGCTGATATTTCACAATTTTTAATGCGTGTGTATTGGTCAATATTTGATCATTTCCTGTTTTTGTACTCTCCCTTAAAATAAATCTTTAAAAAAAAAATTATAATGATATTTAATATATTATTTTGTAAATCAATTTAATTTTTTTACATTTAGACAATATTATAGAATTTTATGATCAGGTTAATATATTTGGGTTATCAATGACAATGATCACAAGAATTATCAGTTAATTATCAATATTGGGATGATTTTTTTGTGTGCATACTACAGTACATTTCAAAACATCTTTTATTTGACATTTCTGAAAATTGTGTTTTGGTATTATTTCAGTTCTGTTATTGTATTTATTAATATTTAGAATTAGCCTTTATTTTTATATTTTAAATTAATATTTTACTTCAAGTTATTTTAAGATCTTTTTAAAAAATGATTTTAGTTTATGTAGATAAAAAATAGAATTTTTAATATAAGGTAATATAATTTGGTAATCCGTCACAATGATCATAATAATAACCAGATTATCTTTATTGGGCTGATTTATTTTATTTTATTTGTGCACCCTACAGTACAGTTCAAAGCATTTTATCATGCAGGAATAAAAATGCTAAAATAAGATTTTCTTCTGAAATGTAAAATATAAGTGAGAAGAAAATCTTAAGTGAGACCCAGTGTTATTTATAGCATTATTTCCATACTATTATTATATTTATTTATATTTAGAAGTAGCCTTTATTTTTATAATTTACATTCACATTTTAATTAAAGTTTTAGTCATTTTTATGTGCTATTTTATTAATTTTTTTAATTATTACTAGGTCTATATATTTCTGTTTAGCTTTATTTTGTTTAATATAGTTGCCAATATATTTAATTAATTTGACATTTTTCAGTAATAATCACATTCTATCAGCTTTATTTTTATCCATGAAATTTATTTTAGCACTTTCAGTTAACAAAAGCAACATTAGTCTGGCATTAAAAAAATGACTGATTTTTACATTTTTTATTTATTTATACAAAATAGTATTTTTATATCAGCAATTAATAGATTATCAAATTATTGGTATTGTCCTTTTTATTTGTCCATCTGTATGTGCTTTTCAATGCATGGAGAAAAAATCTAACTAGATTTTCATCCATTCCATAATGTGCACTGAAAGACAAATGCAGGCTGAGATCTTCTGAAATAGGCAACCACAAATAATGTATGCTAAGAAGACCCATAGCAACCGTACAGTAATATCTGTGGCGTGATGGCAGTGAGTTTTGAATGGGTGAGCAGAAATCTAGTTATCTGCAAAGGTTTGTGTTCACACATTTCAATGCCAACACATGCAGTTCTCCAAACACTCATCATCTCCCTTCCACAAATACACAAGCACAACTGTTAATTAGCCAGTAGCACCGCAGCAGAAACAACCTGGAATAGCTGATTAAACAGAAGGAAACGAGTGCCTCTTTTTTTTACTCTGCAATGTTAACAGACGAGGAGGGCAGGAGTTCTAGAAATATGTTCTAGCTTTTGTACGCTTGCGGTACAGGAGAGGCTTTCATTAGCGGAGGTGCTTCTTGCTCGCTGTGACACTATGGTGAAAAATGAATCACCTCTTGTGTTTGTGTGGGTGTGTTACATACAGGTGCTGACTCCCACAGTGAGTGCAGTTCTGTGAGCCACCTGCCCCCCTCGGGAAGCCGGGACACCTCACCTGCCCTGTCCACCACACGGACACACTCACACAGAGACAGAGAGAGGTGCTGGGACTTCGACCATGTGGAGAGAAGTGACACCTCCAGCGCTTCTTCCTTCGAGGAGCTGGACCTCGACTCAGACAGGATGGACAGGTGTGACCACACCCCTCCACCAATCACAGGAAGCGGCAAAAACAACCTGCAGGGCCAAGAAAGAGAGATGATGGTCGAGGAAGAGTGAGAGAGCAGAACTGTGGGAAATGTGAAGGAAGTTAATATAGTTAGTTGGTTTTAAAGAGATACTTCACCAAAAAAATTCATATTGTCATTGTTTTTGTTATGCGGAAAACCAAATGGTTTTCAAACTCTGAAAAAAGTGGTCCATATGACTTGACTGTTCTTTTCCATGAAGTTTTATTTTATATGCCATAGTTTATATAAAATATATATTTTTATAGTGCTGGGCAATGTGTGTATATATATATATATATATATATATATTTAATAAAAATATGCTATGTTTATATACAACTATATATATAAAAATATTTACTATATATATATAAATTATATGAATGTAAAAAAATATATATGTAAATATTTTCTAAATATATACTGTATGTGTGTGTATTTATATATAAATATACACAGCACACGTATACATATTTATGCAACAATAAATATTTTTACTGTGATTTTTTTTTTTTTTAATGAATTGAAATTCTCAATTTTGTCATCTGCGGGGACAAAATAGGGTGAAGAAATAATGACAATTTTAATTTTAGGGTGAACTATCCCTTTAAGTATAACGGTGGATTTGTGTTGAAAAACATGTTTTCTTTTTCTATTGATAAATAGAAAAGAATGTTTAGTCAGGATTGTTTTCCATTCAAAGGGAATCGCAGGTACAGAATTGTGTCTGTATACAAACAATTTAACCAGGTAACCTGAATTTCTTGAAAACATCTTCATATTTCATTTAGTGCATCCTCATTAGTATTTCATTAGTGCATTTGTTATTTGTTTGTTATTGATCGTTAGTACTTATTGACTTAAGTTAAACTGACATTGATGTTAGTGATTATTCATGTGAATCTATGTAATGTTCAGCTTTCAATTATTTGAGTCTAATTTGCTATTCTCTATCCACACATTCTGTCTTCATTCTTCAGTAATTGCTAATTCGTGCCCAAAGAAACTCCCAAACTGAAGAGTTATGTGACTTGAATATTCATTCATCAAAAGCCATATGTTCATCTTTATTTGCACCAGAAACTGACAGATAAGATTTCCTCAGGAGGGAGATGATTGCAGCACATTTCCAACACTTATTTATTTGTGGTTTGCAATTAAAGGTGTTTGGAGCACATAATTATCTGATCATATTTTATCATATACATGGTATTGCATATACTTGATTTCCCTGTAATAATATAACTTACACTTGACCGGTTTGGTATGTTTTTTTTTTACAGTGGTATTTTCTATATGTTGAATGTTGAGGTGTGACTCACTATAGACCTTTTTAATTTTTTGTTTAAAAAAAAAAATATATAATAAAAATAAAAATTACAGGGCCAGCGTGGGCTTCTTCTAATGTGTTGAATTTTTGAAAATGTTTTTATTTTGATCCAGGTTGTGCAAGTTCACACACATTTGAGGACATACTTGATATTGTTTGTTTAGGTAAAGTTCATAATATTTTATACTAATGTCTGATTGGAATTTTTAATTAATTATTTGTTCTGCTAGTTGTTGAGCAACTTAATAAAGAGTTTTAAGAAAAATGTCTTTTTTTTTTTGTCTTCAAAAATCTATACTTTTGTTCATGAATCAATGTAATTTTTTATTATTATTTATATACTCTTATAGTATTAATCCATATTATGAATTAGATTAGCTATTTTAATTTTAATACTCATATTTACATTTTCAGTCATTTTAATTTAAATGTATGTGCTTCTATCATTTTGATTAGTTTTTGTTTTTTAATATTTCTATTTAGCTTTTATTTCTTTTTTAATTTAGCTTAAATGTTTTATTAGTTTAAACTTTTATTTTTTTAGTTAAAAAAAAATAAATAATAATAATAATAATAATAAATATATATATATATATATATATATATAAAAAACATTTATATTTGATTTCAGTCAAAAATAATTATTTTAATCGTTTTATCAGTTGTTGCCTGAAAGGCCCATGCCTGCATTTACAATAGAGGGTTTTATATGAGCTATATTTACATAAAATTTTCATGTAATTTAATTAGCTCGACATGCCTTCTTTGTCTAGAGTTAAAACAACCACACATCTGACAGACAGCCAGATTAGTTGTTTATTTGTCTCGTAGTGTCTGATCACTAAAAAACAGCCAGTTTTAATAAACTTCAAAACTTTGATGCCTAGTTTTTTATTGGCCTCCAGACAGACACAAACTACTGTAAATCCCTCTTTGTATTAAGTCTGGTACAGCTTTCTTTGTTTTCTGTAAAACCAAAACAACGGTCTACCCTCACAAGAGATGGATTTATGTTGTGTCTGCACACTGAAGATTTTAGAGGGTGTTATATACACAGTTGACTTCAAACTCTCATCACAATCCATGCTGTTGATACTACAGGCACTAATTGAAAATAATACATCAAAACACTGCCTCTTGAGACATCTAAAGAAGTTTCACAGACAATATAAAATACTTTCACTTCTTTTAGACAGTCTTGTTGGAGATTGTGTTTAACCCTTAAAATCAAGTCTGGTCCACATTACAGCTTATTCTGGACCAGGGAAAAAAATACTTTTTGCAGTTTTAACAGTAAAGCCGCTACAATATAAACTTAACAGTAAGTTCCCTTACCATATACAGTAAAAAGTAAAAAGACACCGTAAAATGCTGTTAAATGTACAGTTTCTGTAAGTGAAAAAGAACAAGTTGTCTTATAAGTGAAAAAAGCATTAGCAAAGTCATTAGGTTTTAGTTCAATGTGATAACATTAACTAGAAGTCCTGACTAGAAAACCCAAAAATGTTAATCTTTTTTACAGTGCATGACAACAATTTATTCAAAAATATTGTAGGATTGTTGTTGATAAACAAAATAAATAAGAGAAATACATGAAAATATAGAATTTCAGTTCTTAAAGAAGTAATATGTTTATCTCACAGACATAAAACAAGCCATAACGTCTAGTCCCATGGACTCATAAAGTCTGGCCAATCTAGTCCAGTTCACGCATCCTGATCCTCTTGCCTTAGACTTGGATTAAACGAGAACTTTCGACCCTGTTAAGTTAAACAGAATTAAACCTTCAAAAAGAATCAACAATTCATTTCTGCAGCATTTTAGAGCGCAGCCTGAGTGTTCAATTATTATGCCTGACCCATTTATAAACCTCACTTTCACGGTTACTTTACCTCCGAATATAACAAATAGATGTTATTTTTGCATGAATGATTCACAAGCTTGTTGTTATTTAGCATAGCAATAGACAGTTTTACACATTGTTGCATCAGACAAACCACTAACAATTTCTTTTTTTTCCCCCAGAGGGCTGACCACAGCTTTCAGATTGATCTGAGAATTTGACAAATTATACTACTGTACGCTTCCGTCTGAGTGGAAAAGTTTGGAGCAATTTTTGATAATCATATCTACGTGTCCTTGCACTCCCTAAAACTTCATCCTATTTGCCTCGTTCCTCTAGATCTCTCTGCCATTATGATGTTGAACAGACCTCTTTTTCCAAGGCAAAATTGGTCCCTTTGTGTTAGAGGTGGTTATTATATAATCTATTGCAAGTGTTTGCTGGTCTAATCACCGCTGTGGTGCATGTGCATTTCTCTCCACCGTCCTCTAAAAAATATCCAAATTACTTGTGTGTATGGAAGACAAAGCAAGCTTTGTGCTCCCGTCGGTGTGTGTCTCTCCATCAGCGACCAACCCCCTCCTGATTCCCCTCTAATTGGTTGAGAACAGAACTTGAACAGCGCTTGAGGGGTCTTAACACAGCATTCTGGAACTTGGATCTTGAGCAATGCCTGATGCATACTTACAGTATGAACTTACATTCCTCCCAGAGGCATCAGTACATTAAGTTTCATTCTGTAATTATACCTTCTTTTATGCTGTCTTGCACAGATGAATGACCTCATCATTAAAAGCCTTTTCATGAGAGTTTGGGTTCAGATCAACCCGGCGAATCAAATCCTGCAAGTGGGCAGCATTTCCTTCGCTTTGGCTTAAATGTAAATGTGTAATTAGGCTTCTGTGTTTGATATAAAGCTGGATTGTGGAGGTTGGTAATACAAGGCTGTAATTCTCTGCATCTTGTGTTGTTGTTAAAAAGTAGACAAGACCACAGTCACTGCAATTTTTGCACAATACAATACCGGTGATTTTCTGACATTTCGACATTAGAGTTTGAAAATAACAAGGGAATTTTCATTTTTGATCGTTATTCCTTTAAAATCAAAACTTTAGACTTATAACATCTTATTTGTTTGCGAGTCCTTTATAATTAATGTTTTTTTTTTCTTTGCACAATAGCGTCAAAGGGAAACCATTAGCCTAATATAGCCAAAGGTCTGCAATTTAAGAGAAATATCTTATAATTTGAGCGTGACTGAACACTAAATTTGTTTATTGTGTTCTCTGGTGGTTGCTGACTCTTTGCAAAGTTTGAATAGTAATGCTTTTAGATAGAAAAACATTTGGATAGTTTAATATTATTTCTCACTACGTGAACATGACTTAATTGAACTATTTTTGTTACCTGTTCGTTGAGAAGCTGGTGGTCTCGTGTTGCGTTTCGCGTAATTTTTTCTTGGCCTAAAAAATTATGGGGCAATAAATAACTTTTTTTCAGCACTGCCACCACCAGGCCAGACTGTGCATTGCACCCAAAAATGCTTGGCGAGAAACGATAACTTTTTTGTGTTCAAAATGTATATAATAAGCGAGTACAGCATGAATCCATTTTCCAAACCGTGCTTTTGGCTTGTCCTGAACCACTACGGTACACATAAGTGTTTATATTCGGACTATTTAGGTTCGGGTAGGTAGCGCCGCGGAGTAGCCCAGTACCTGCGTGATTCGTCTCATAGACGTAAACAGAGAGAAGTAGCTTCGGCTACAATGTTCTTCCGCGACACGCACGCAGTTCCGCTTATTAACCGCTAGAGCGCCAAAAGGGACGGACAACTTCTTGGCGGAGATGATAAACGCACTTTTGTGTTTTTTCTGATATTTTAAAATCATGTTTCAGACGAATAAAGCGAAGTTACGTAGCAACATTTCTAAGCCTGCCGCGTGCTCACAGTATGCTATACTTTTAAAAAAGGGACAGCCAATCATAATCTGCCTCAGTGCTTGCTTCATTAAATATTCAGAAGCTATTATAAGCAGCAGAAATGATCAACGTCTGAGGAGAAAAGATGAAAATGTGTCGATAAACAGCATATTATTTTTATTTTACAATTTTTACAGTCAGGATTTACAATTATATAGTGAAATTCCGAAGGCTACCAATCAAGCTGTAGCCTAAAGTACGAACAATTTACAACAACAACAACAAAACAAGATAACGTTTCACATTATATATATATATATATATAAAGATTTTGGATAGTTAATTTCAAGCGTAAAAACTGTTTGTGACTCCACCTATCTTCACAGACAGCAGCCAGATATGAGAGAGAGAGAGAGAGAGAGAGAGAGGTACACGAAAGGGGCGCAGGGGTAGCTGTTTCACCCTAACCTGACGAATGCATGAAGCTCGAACCTTGAACACCAGCCATTACTTAAAATTGAAAGATCAAATCGTTACAGAGGGACCCACCATTTGTTATTGATTCGCTATATCTGGGCAATATTGTTCAATTACAACCTCTCAAGTTTCAGTAAAAGACATTGGAAAGTCGTGACTGGGAGAACCGGACCGTGGATCCGTGGAGATTTAGTTAGAGTTTATTAAACCTCTCACGATGGCAGGTGTGTGGACTGAATTCTTGCGCTCTCACAAAACCCCGAGACTGAGGAGAAAGCCGCGAACTGGCCATTAAGTGGACTTAGGTGGGCTGAAGAGGGTGTTTGTGGTGCACGTCGCTTTTAATGAGAAAGCATTCATCATTTCGAGTGAATTCCACCGTGCACAGGTAAGATCTTCCTCCTCCTCCTCCTCTTCGTCACCCCCCTGCGCTTCATCAGGTCTTTGTTTCAGCACCAAGGACAGATCCAAACACATCAAACACCTGCACCTGTGGGGACATCATGAATGGAAGCTGATTTCTCACTAACTTCAAAAGCAAAATCAAGTTTGCATCCCTGAAACAAGTTGCACGACGTGTTGACTTCCTGCCAAATTAATTGTTCACAGGTAAGCAAGCATGCAATTTTTTTTGTTATTTACGCGCCGCAGTAAGCACGTCCTATTTGCGCACACTTTGGTTAATTTTTAAATCATTTGCATGCTATATTTGCATGCATATTACTTGCTATATCAGGGAACAATTTATTACATGCAACAAATAAGTCAGAGTGCTGGAAAATTGCCTTATCGCGCGCGTGCACGGATGCTTTGGCATTTCTTGAGCACAAATCTGTCGTGTGATAGAATACAAACAGGACAGGCTTGCGTTTGAATGTCAATGAGATGTTGCTCCTTTGTTGACTATAAATGCACTTGATATTAGAACACAAAAGAAATCGACAATCTGCCATGCTCAACTCTCTGATCAACTTATGTTGACACATTAGAAAGAAAGACAGGATCAGTACATTATGAAAAGTAAAGTAACACGATATATATATATATATATATAATATATATACACACATATTTTGGCTTTAAGATGATATATTTAGTAATGAAATAATCGTTTTTTTAATCTAAAACTTTTTAAGTTACTGGATTAATGCAAATTTGTTCTATAAACCCAGGTTTGAGCTTTCAGAAAAATTGTCAGGCTTTTTAAGACTTGTTGATGCATTTCCTCAACCTGCTTAGATTGCTGTAATGAAATTCATTCTTGTAAAGCTAATCTTTCGGTCAAATCATTATAATCATGCCACATTAAAAAACAACAAAGCAATGGCAGTGACACAGTTTAATAAATTCTCTCATTTTAATTCTGTTGACACCAGATCGAGCCAGAGAGAAATAACATTTCACAAGTCTTCATGAATAAGTATATTCATACACACATATAAAAAGCCAAAGTTTTGATTTTGAACACCTTTCACAATCTGTAAAATGTAAACCATTTTTCCGTCGAGGAGGAAACTTCTTGCAAAACTTAGCACCCTTGCACTTTGAATCTGAATAGTGTAAAGCATCCATAGCAACCCATAGAGCAGAGCTGATCGGACGTGCTGAGATAAACATCTCATAGTTAATTTGCTCCATGTCTGTGAATGTTTTTGTCCTTGGCAACCTTACCGAGCCATTCAACTGGTCTGGCTGTGCTCCAGAAGTTATCAGTGAAACCAAAGTGGGTCCTATAAAAAGGAAATCGGTCTTTAATTGTATGTGAGAGCGTGTGGGAATGGTATTATAGAGATGTAATATTTTTACACTGATATATGTCACAGATATTAAATCGCTTAGTTTAAACTTATCAGCAGTCAAGCTGATGGTGAACCCAGACTGATAAAATCCCATCTGGTCTCTCAGTGTACACATAAATGCTGCCAACACTAGAAGAGAATCAAGGAAACTAATTCTCCCACAAGCTCTGAATTCCAGCATTATTATGTGCTTCCTCTGGTTACTTGGACATTTATCTATGGATTGTATGGCCAAAATAACCTGGGGTTATGCATGTGGTGTGCTCCTCAATCAGATTACATCGCAAAAAACACAATGAAATTAAGCCCATCATAATTATCACGCTGTAACCTGACGGAAAATGTTTATTCTCCCATCAGATCTGAGCATTAATTAAATTAATTTTATTGTGTGTCATTAAGAAAAATGCATGCTCTCGTAAGGATTTATATACTGATGTGATCATTAATTTTATTATGTTAAACTAAGTTCAGATTTGAGCTACTAATCAGATTTCTTGGATTTGATTACAGTCTGTAAATTTTTTTAAAACCCAATATGCTGCTTAATTTAACTACTTAAGATCAAATCAAAGCAGCATTATTTGTTAAATGTAACTATCATGTTATGTTATGATCATTTTGATCTGCAGACAATTTCCTTTTTTTCTGAAAAGTTAATTTTTTTGCATTTTGTTGCTCCCAGAAGGCAAAACTTCCCAATTCTTTTTTTAATAATTTTTCTTTTTTTCTTTTCTCCATGTTTTCAGAGTTGACCCACCTACAAAATTCCAACATATCAACATCTTCTTGTGCTATATTATTGGATTCAATCTTTTCATTAACTTGTTTTCTTTCTAATGGCACTAGTTACATATTTCTTTATGGAAATATTATGCACTTCAATGCACTTCAATTTTTGACTAAACATTGGCAAAATTCTCCACAAATTATGTGTTTTATTTAAAAACTGAGGTGCATCAATTCAAACAAAAGATGTATGGTCAATTCCAGAAAGAAATACATAAATGTGCTACTTAAAGATTGACTTTATGATTTGGTGATAATGTGAGATTCACAAGCAAGCAATTCTTTAAAAGGCTGGTCATTGGTGACCATGAACAAGCAATTAGTTAAAGGATTTTCAGCACAACACAAGAGTTAGGCTAAATCATTTTGCTCGCTTGTCATTTTGTCATGCTTTCCTTCTTCTGCGATTTATAGTGCGCTGATTGCAGCGCTGTGCCCCTGGAGCAACCTTGGTTGAAGTGCCTTATTCAAGAGCGCAGTAATGATGGCTCCTCTCAATAACTCTTCAGTTAACAGTTTTCCCCAAAGTGTCAAACATGAAACATTGACATTAAATCCTACAGCATACGTTAACGTTTACGTCTGATTACATTGTGCGGCCTTAAACTTGTGTGAATGTTTGTTATTCAAGTGTGACTGCTATTGTTTTACTGATGTACTAATGTCCAGATCTCAGTTCATTACCATGGGCCGGTTCATTACCTTGACATTTTTCTCTTGTCCAGCGAACAGAGGGTGCCCGTTGCTTCCATCTGTTCCAGAGAAGAGGGAAAACCATGATTAGTTTTTAATGTCATTTAAATGTTTTTGTGGTTTTAGTCAACTGCTGTTGGTGAAATTTAGAAACCTGAGAACTATAATTATAACCCCTAATGTTTTATTTGGGGACTGGGAGAAAACAGGACTGTTTAAAAGATGAAGAACACTGACTCACAGGGAAAAAAAGGTACAAAGCTGTCAAGCGGTATATGGCACAAATGCTAAAATATATATCTTTGTGACTTATTTAACCCTAAATTGTTTGTATTACCACATCAAATATACATATTAGTTCTTGTATAAGTAAAAATGTGTACTGTCCCAGTGACAGTTTTGTACATTTTGTACCTGAGAGTGTAAAAGTAAGGTACCAGATTAATATCCCATGGCCCATTACTTTTTATAAAACAACTTTAAAATACATAATTACCCAGTCTCCAAATATATTTTATTAAAAAAGTAGAGCATAATTTCTCTTTCATTTATAACAACAGACCAAAGCAACTATTTAGTCACAGCTAAAACTGTAGGCTAAAATTGCAGCCTACCATTCAGTTTCTATATTTATTTATCGTTCATATATATATATATATATATATATATATATATACATAGTATATATTAACATTTATATATAACATGTTATATATTATAACATTTATATGTATCTATATAAGAATAATATGCCCCACATAACAAGGGTCCAAAGATTGCAAACCTCATTGATCTTTTGATTACAATTTATTAAAAAAAAAAGAAGAAAATTGACCTTGTAAAAGAACTTTGGTTATTGCATCTTTCATTTATTATTATTTTATATTTTATATATGTTTTGACACTTCAAACAATGCAACGTTACTCATGCCCCGCATTACAAATAATTAACTATATTGACTGATCCCTCAATTTAATCCACCTATGATAACAGATCTTGTATTAATTAGAACACATGTATACATCTTTATCACAGTGCATTGCCACCCCAACCCAACCACTTTTTCTTGTTTCCGTGGTAACAGAAGTTAAGGAAGAGAAACCTAATAAACAAGATGTTGCCTCATTACGCCAGCAGGAAGGGTACAAGAGGGGAAACACCAGGAACATACGTGCTTTATCTTAAATTAAATCACGTATGGCATTTCTGAAAAGCTATGGTGTCTAGAGGCTCAGAGGAACTTCTCCCTCACATTCAAATGATCATATTAGTCTTCTAAGGCAATAAAACAATAAATTATTTAAAACTGTTTTGCTATGCAATTTATACTTTACCTCTTGCTCTTAAAAGAAGGTAAACTTGCTTGTAACTCGCAAATGATTCACAATCAAAAAAATAAAAAATGTAAAAGAAACATATGTTAGATTTTATAATTAGGTGCTGGCTAAGACAAGCACCAGTACTATTGCTCATAATTTATCAAAACTCTTAACCCTAATTTGGCATGTAATGCATCCTGCGCCATATGTGATGCAGACGTAAACAATACCTCAAATAGTGTCGCTCGTTAAAGAGACATGTTCTGTTAGTCTTCAAAGCAATCTGATTCAATTTTCTTTTATCCAATGAATAAACATATTATGAAACATGAAATAAACCCATAGACTTACATTAAATCTGAGTCATATCTAGAGTCCAGGGGCCTCACTTATAAAGCATGATCTTAGAGTGAGCGTATGCTTAAACAGTCATATTTATAAAAACTGTCTTTGACGTGGAAAAGTGCTTAGCGTCACGTCAGGGTCTGAGCAGAAGTTTTATAAATGAGGCCCCAGGTCTAGTGAGCAGCTAGTCAGAAGTCGGCTGTGATGGTGGCTTGTGTATTTACACCCCAATCTCACAGCAATTTTTACATATTTTACGAGACGCCTAATTTGTACGAATTTGTACGACTTCACTCATACAAATTCATATGATTTTTGCTAAATCTTAAATATTTTATGATTTGCCAGTTCCTACCAATTTGCACGAATGACCTACACCTAACCCTGCCTCTAAACCTACCCGTCACTGGGGTTTAGACAAAAGTACACAATCATACAAATGAGGACGTTCGAATTAGCCACATCATAAAATATTTCATAATTGGTCATGGGACTGTGTTGGTATTTACTGTGAAAAGATATATCAATACACACACACACACACAACAGAAAATACACCATACAGGATTCTGAGTCTGCGTTCTCTGGGTTTAAACCTATATGATTGCATGATCACGTTTCATCTTATAACGCTACAAACTGAGCTACACAAACCCCAAATCGTTGAGCAGATAAAATAGACACAAAACATTAATATGCAAATGTCCAGTTGCCAATAGAGACGCAATTGTAGTATATGCTCTGATGGGTCATTGGAGCGGGATAGTAGTCATTTCTAGAGATGTAATTAATGCCAAACAAACAAAGAGAAAGTAGAAAGGGTTTTTAAAAACATATGCCATCTGAAAATGCATAGTAATAATGCATAGTAAGTAAAACAGAAAATAATCTATGCAATGGTGAAGTAGCCTAGTAAAGAAGATCTCTAAATAGAGATGAAAGCTCTATCAGTCTGTGTGAAATATAGTTGCGAAAGATTTTCCTATCAGCTGAAATTATTTATCGTTTCATCTTTTCATCCTCTTCCCTCAGGTTGTAATTTTTCATAACCTAAAAGATGATATCCATCACCTTTGACACCATGAGAAAATTACGTAGTCACTGGGAGTTATTGATGTATCTGAATTAATGAAGCTAGAAAACAGAGCCTCACCTCTGAAATGCTGAGTTCAATCAGGATGAATTACTATCTAGACATGCCCGCCTCCTCACTGCCACCACAAAACCTTATGCAAATTCAATTTCTTATGTAATATGTGACTCTGTGCATTGTATGCTTCTGTTATCCGATGTATTAATCATAAAAAAACAATGTTTTTCATTTTCAGAGTTGTTTATTTTGCATTATGTCAATGAGAAAAGTCAATGATATTCATATCTATTTTTCAGGTGCAGAAGATACCGAGATGCATCCACAGTCGGTGGTGGACTTAGTAAACATCTTAACCAACTAAACCCCACAGGGTAGTTAAAAGAGCTCTTCACCTCTCATAATCCCTGCCATGGCTGGTGTTGCACCCATATTCCTGTTCCTGTTGATTCCTCTGGCCCAAACGAGCCCCAGGTACGCCCCGCCTCTGGCTGGAACCAAGCGGGAGATCATCATGGATGGAGACCTGGTGATCGGAGGCCTGTTCCCCGTGCATGAGAAGGGTGAAGGGATGGAGGATTGCGGTAAGATAAATGAAGAGCGTGGGATCCAGAGGCTGGAGGCCATGTTGCTGGCGCTGGACGAAATTAATCAGGACAACCGCATCCTGCCCGGCTTGAAGCTGGGAGCACATATACTGGACACCTGCTCTAAAGACACGTATGCACTGGAGCAGTCGCTGGAGTTCGTGAGGGCTTCTCTCACAAAGGTGCATCAGCCAGGCTTCATCTGTCCGGACGGGTCAAATCCTGTGCCGGACGAACTGCCTCTGGCCATCTCTGGAGTGATCGGAGGATCATATAGTGATGTTTCTATACAGGTATGGTACAGCAATGTAAAAACTATGCTTAAAAAATTAACTTTAACTGAAATATAGCTATAAATAAACTTAAATAATAAATTTAATTAAATCCATGTTTTATGCAGTGCTATTTCAGTATCATATACTATTGTAGTTTTTGTTAATATTTTAAATT